>OZ010600.1:58721877-58771877 GCA_963932145.1 Acanthosepion lycidas | reverse complement strand
CTTTGTGTGATATATAAATAAAAATAATCCGTTATTTCTCTCTCTCATGTATATGTATATATATATATATATATATATATGAGAGAGAGAAAGAAATAACGGATTATTTATATATATATATATATATATATATATATATATATATATATATATATGCATATTGTTGTAACATAAGGGATGTTTAGGAATAGAATAATCCCACGAAGGTTGGTAATTTAGGATGATACTTAGGACAAGAAAAACAAAAATAAGATTCGTCAGCGGCGCGTAGAAGAAGTAGTCAACTGCTAAAAGTGAGTCATGTGAATTCCACCATGATTTTCCGACTGCAGGATATCTACCAACCACCCCACTCGGTCAGATGTGGCACACGGCTGAATTTAATGTGGGACATCCGAGGCCGTAGTCTTGGCCAATACTTCCTCGATGACACCGTATAAAACGGGATCGAGTAGCTGTTTCCCGAGACGAGACTCTGCCCTTCGACGTAGCCTCGTCTGTGGATCCTCTCTGCCCGGAGGCAGAGAGTTTGACCTGTAGAACTGGAGGCGAATCTCCGACAGCAGACCAACATACATTATTTACTACTGTATTTATGTGAATGTGAGAATCCCCATTATCGCCCCTAAGTATGCTGCAACATATATAGTAAACAACCACCTACGAATTTTAAAATTCGCAGGATTTTTCAAACAATTTATGGTATCAGTTTATAGTGTTATGAGTCAGTTTGAACATATTTCAAATTCTATGTTGTGTTAATTGGAGTCGCCTAGATTATACCAATGGATTACTACCTATATATATATATATATATATATATATATATATAACCAATTTAATAATCTGAATCATAATAAAAGTTCCAAGTAAAATATCGTTAATGATACTGGCGAGTATAATTCTCGGAATTCTGACAAATGGCCATTGCCAAATATATTTTTCTATTTCAGCTTAGGAGTTATATTATTATCTTTCAAACTCCAAATATTTTTGGAAAGTGATGTATAAGTATTAGTAGTAAGTGACAACACGCGTTGATACCAACTAGTCTTGAAATAATTCTTAGTACTACCAATATAGAATTTTTCAACCGTCTGATTCTCTATTGTACAGATAGTGCAAAGATGAACAAGAGATTTAGCTAAACATATGTTTGGCAATGGGCATTTGTCAGAATTCCTACAATTAATTTACCAAGTAATTCTATACGTTTAAATTATTTACTGGTTCCTTAAAGAAGCTATTTATTTATCAATTATAATTTTTTATGTAACAAACTCACAATGCATATAACTTGTTTAACATTTTGTTAAATTAGCACTGCATTTCATTTTTTCTTAGGAAATGACATTGTTTAGTGTGTAAAATATGTATCCATTAACATCCGCTCTTGTTTAACGTCTCTGATGCCTTTGACTGCCAATCTACGGGTCATGAACCATTTATAGAAAATAATTTCTTAATTTTTGCATTTTTGCTTAGTTTAAATTTAACGTAGGTCGTAATCGATTGGTTGATCTGAGTAACGCCTACAAACCTTATAAAGCCCCCCCCCACTTTTTTAAACAGGTTGTATTTTTCTTTCAAATCAAAATAAATCGTTCACTTGTCAGCAATCTACAATCGCCTTTGATACGCATCGGAACACGACTGCAATTGTGCAGCGATTTTGACATGTTTTCTATGTAATACCCTAATATATATATATATATATATATATATATATATATATATATATATATATACATATGCATAAAGACAAAAGAAAAACCTGTTTCGTCCTATGACGGACTATATCAAGGCAAATCTGAGGATTTAATTTTGGAACAAGTATTTATAAACAAATGTAAAAATTCTGTTATTTCTTAAAAAAAAAAAAATTAAATTTAAGAGATGCTCATAAATATTCATCACATTAACTGAAAACTTTAATTTTCTTAAAGAAGATGCTAAGTGACGTAATTTAATGTCTAATAAACGAAACGGAATAAATTATATTTATTTTTATGCAATTAATATTTGAATTATTTTATTATAGATTAAATTTATATATATATATATATATATATATATATATATATATATATATATATATATATATATATCATATAAATAACAGAAATTTATGAAATTAACCGTTTTCTTTTAAATTTTTACCGTTTTAATAGTCATATATGTTGGCTTGGGAAGGAGTTATTCTTTCAGGAATGGAGATATTTGGAAAAAAATCCGGGATCTAGATTATATTTTGATAACATTCGATAACGGCATTCTCAAGAAATTTCCGTCTAAGTACGTTAATTTCTCCTTTGATAAGTGTAGCATTCTTGAAATCAGCTTTGTGGTTGAATTTATTTATATATATATATAAGTAATGTATTTGATAAATTGCTGTGAATAAGATCCATTTTGTGTTCATCCATAAGTCTGTTTTTTAATTTCTGAAAGATTTTTTTACACACTAAAACAGACACACATACATACATACATCTATTCACATATGAATTATGCGATCTCATTTATATATTTAAAAAGTAAGATGAAGGCAAATGCATCCTTTGATGACGAAATAACAAATCTTATTGCCAATGCTGCCAGGGCATGGGGGAAGCTTCACCACCTCGTATAAAATGATAGAGGTATCAAATAGGATACAAAAAATACGTTAAATCGACGTGAGAGTCCATCATATATATATATATATATATATATATATATATATATATATATATATATATATATATAATGCAGTGTTACATTAGAACATGCATATACCCACTACAAAACTGACATCGTGTTTGAAAATTAAAAAAAAATTTTTAGCGTTTCATCAGGTGGAAGATTTGAACTCTTCGTTCTTCCACACACACACACACAAATATATATATATGTGTGTGTGTGTGTGTGTGTGTGTGTGTGTGTGTGTGTATGTGTGAGTGTGCGTATATATATATATATATATATATATATATATGTAATTGTTGTTAACACTGCTTATTATAAGCAGAGCATTTACTTAAATATTTGTAGTATGTGAAGTCATTTACATATTTAGGAAGTAAGATGGAGGCAAATGCATACCTCGATGACGAAATAACAAATCGGATCACCAAAGCTACAAATGTCTATGGGAAGCTTCGGTACCTCCTATCGAATGAGGGAGGTATCAAATTGCACACCAAATATACGGGTTTATACAGCAACTCGGCTCAGAATCGTGAACACCCATATAGGAACCATATCATTCAGCTGGATGCGTTCCAAAAAAGTTATCTCCGCTCAGTTTGTGGCTATCCTTTTGACGATAGGGTGTCCAATTCCGATCTTCTCTGAAAATGGAACATTGATGGAATTGAGAGTTTCCTGGTGCAGTCGAAGCTTCGCTGGACTGGTCATGTGTGAAAGCAGGTGTGACAACAGAATACCTAAAGTGCTCATGTATAGCTAGATTGGCAGTGGACAAATCCGTGCTGGACAGTCGTGGCCCAGATATAAAGACAAAGAGTAACCTCTTAGCTGTCACTGTGCCGCATACTAACTTAACTTCCAGCGAGTTTCCGTGGATAGAAACAACTGGAGATATTTGTCTCAAAGTGGCATCAGGAATTTCGAAATCAGTTGGATTGACAGGCTAAAAGACGAAAGACAACGGCGAAAAACATCAGCAAAATGTTCCTCTTGCTATGTCCCGAGATCCCCACTGTTGCACAATATGTGGGCTTGTATGCAGGTCACTAGCGTAACACGAGTGACACATACGACACAAATATAAAAATTAAGTCAGATTGTCGCTTGCTCATACGTCGAAACCAACGGGATAGTCCATCATATACATATATTTTAAATTAATATTTAATTCTTCATATAACTCCAAATTAATGTCATAAAGTTAGTATTCCGGTTAAATTTTCTAAAACTTATTATTCCCATTAGGATAAATACCTTCCACGCTACCCTGATCCCTGTCTCATGCCGTTCGTTTGACTGAAACATTGAAATGAATAAATTTTGCAATAGTTTTTCGACTGTTTTAATTTTTTACAATTTTTTACTGTTTTTAGCTTTCATATTTAAATTTCTATTTCGGACACGAACTCAGTCCACATCGGGGTTTATCAGAAAGACGACCGATATCTTCGTCTGTCGAAATAGGCCATTCCTAATATGAGATGATTTTGGATTTTATTGTGTGTGTGTATATATATATATATATATATATATATATATATATATATATATATAATAAAAAGGCTTAAACACTAATATTCCATGGTCATAATTTATTCTATTGGAATCGTAAATACGATCCAATTCGTCAGACCTACAAATTCAAAAAGAAAACAGAAAACAGAAAAAACAACTCCGGGAATAAAAAATAAAAAAAATAAAATTTAGTGAGAATGTATGTATGAGAATGTGGGACGAATATTAGAGTAAATGAAAGCTATAGGGAGGGGTAACATGAGAAGAACAGGAGAAGAACAGGAAGGTCTAAAGATGAAGTGGGTATTGAACAGAGAGAAGTTTTAAAGAGGGGAGTCAAAGACGGTTTAAGTGAGAGAAATATGAATGTTGTCGGATGTCTAATACATTAAAGATGTAACCGGAAAGAATACATTTTGCGGTGTTTAAGCCTTTTTATTATTATATCCTTACTCTGTCCTGGACATTGCGTTCTACCTGGATTCTATCCTCTTGGAATTATTTTTTATACAAATATGTATGTATGTATGTATGTTTATATATTTTAGATATATGATTGCGTATGTATGTGTATATTTGTCATTAATAGTATCTATCTATCTCTCTATCTATCTATCTATCTATCTATCTATCTATATATATATATATATATATATATATATATATATATAAAAGTGAACATAGAAGTCTACACTTAGATGCGACAATCTGTTTCATGCTATATACAATCGATTGCATATAGCATGAACCAGACTGTCGCCTCTAAGCGTTGACTTCTATGTTCACTTTTATATTTACACACGCTCTATCTCTGAAATTGAGCACTTTATTCCATAAATATAGCACACTTAAAACTATATTTCTTCATATATATATATATATATATATATATATATATATATATATATATATTATAATTTATTTTTATAAAATTATGCTTCCATAGCGACATAAAATGCTGTTTCAAAACTGAAACTAAAATTGTAAATTTAATTATAAAAATTAAACTTAAAATCCAGAGTTTCGTTCCATTGTCAAGCGATAGTCTAACGTTTATATCGAGCAGTGTTTTTAAAAAAAAAAAAAAATTGCTAAGGACTCCAGATTATTAATCGTAGTGTTCTTTCTTATATATATATATATATATATATATATATATATATATATATATGAGGTTAGTGCAAAAATAATGACGTAATAATGTCGTTTTTTGACGTTAAAAAATACGTCAAAAAACGACATTATTACGTCATTATTTTTGCACCAACCTAATATATTTATAGTGATGCATAGTGAAATACTGGAGATAGTGTGTTTTTAAATATTGACCGAAGGTGGCCAAATGGCAGCTCGTGAATCACATGAGGATCGTTGCTCTTTAATATGCGTCCCGGGGAAATATGTTGGTTAAGCTCCTGTACGTAACAAAAACGTATGTGTAAATTTTGATCGTCTCTTGCAGTTCTCAAACATCCGAATGTGGCTCTTATATTACGCAGGTTTGACCATCCTAGACTGTCTGAATAAATAAATCTACTGTTCCCGCCCTCAACCGATCTCTAGACCAGTTATATATATATATATATATATATATATATATATATATATATATATATATATTATAAATTAATAGGCTTAAAATATGGTTTTTCGCTACACAGTTCCAACCATGTTTCAAAAATGGAAGCTAAAAGTCCCGAATTTAATTTTGTAATTAAATTAAAGACAGAAAAAAATGCCGTAAGAATTTTAGCCGTTAACAAAAAAAAAAAAAAAAAAAAAATCCAGGCGACACGCTTTTAACGGATGTTAGATTTCATTGAAAAATACATCCCTAGCCACTACCAAAATGTAACAATAACAGATACATTAAAATATAGACATATTGAACACCCAGACACCCCTAGTCTAGCAAAATAGATTTATCTGTAACCTTGGAAACATGAATTTTGTTTTAGCTGTGTATTTAAAACCCAGTAATTTTTAAAGTTACTCCAAAATTCGCTTGAGGGTGAAATGGAACTAATTTCTTTAAATAATTACAAAATTAAATTCTGGGCTTTTAGCTTCCATTTTTGAAACATGGTTGGAACTGTGTTGCGAAAAACCATATTTTAAGTCTATTAATTTATAATATTAATGCTCTGTAAATTTACATTGAGCACTATTTTGTAAAAATAAAAATATCTATAAGAACACCGGATTATATATCTTACTGTTCTTTCTTTTTATTAATATACATACATAAATATATATATATATATATATATATATATATATATATATATATATATATATATATATATATATTAATAAATCTGTAGCTTGATGCTAAAAAAGCATTTCATTTATACAACTAATTTTATTTTTACCATAACCGATTTCCTTGTCGATGCACTTAAGTCAGTGGTGTTTATTAATCACAAAGTTCGAATATTTGAATTTAAAATCGATATTCCTTTCATAAAGTTATCAAATAATCCATCCTCCCGCCTTATTCGATACACGTACCTTTGAATTGAAATTATACCATTTCTTAAAGATACAACGCGCATATAAACTCTTTCCTATTGTAACTGTTCACATTAACGTTGCTTATAATGTCTAGAGATGGTCAAAAGTATTTGAATAGAAACGGTAGGTACTTTGGACAGACTCTCCATGAACCGGACCTGAAAACGTATACGGAAAATATGATAAAAATCAAGCGAACACGCTTTTTTTACAGTAAGATTCAGCTTGGGAGAGTGCTCTACACTGTTCAATTGTCGTACTCTCTGTGATTGGCTGAGAGGAACCCGAACGAGATTTTGCCGATTTCGTCCGGGGAGGTAGACAAACCCTGAACCTGTTTATGCGGGTTCTAAGCGAATATTTTTGGACGAGCCTATGGGTTCGGAGAACCTACGGTAAACTCGGCCGTGTGCCACATACATCCTTCGTGGTGGGGGTTGTTAAATATTAACAGTAAAAATTCAGCTTTTACAAGGAGGCTGCTCGAGGTAGCGGGTGACGTTAAGAGGAAGGAAGAGGCGGGGAAGATAACGGTTAACCCTAGATTTGAACTGGTTAAGATTGGAGGGATTTGGGAAACATCCTCTTGTGAGTCAGTTCCGCAGAGCACTGGTTCGCGGGAAGAAGCTGTTCGAGTGGTACTTACTTCTCACCGATGGAATACGGAGGAAATGTGGGTGGTTTGCACACATGGGAGTGGTATGGCGTGTTCTTGCCATGAAGTTTTTAAACCTGTGGAATGTAGTTCATCCGAGCACTTTCCGTAGAAGTAGTGATGGAGCAGCGAGAGACTTGCTGCATCCCGCCTGTTGGTGAGAGAGAAAGGTTGCAGGGTGAAGAATAATTGGTCACCAACAAGGGCTTTTGAAACACTTTTGAACTCTATTAAGGCTGCAGAGTGAGATCTGGGCAGCTCCCACCCAAATATTACAACAGTATTCCAATCCTCTGAGTTGGCTCTTGTGAAGGTAAAGGATAGTTTGGTTTGGTTTGGCTTGGTTTGTTTTGTTTTACGGCATATAAAACTCAATCATTTAATGCCGATACCTTTTTTTTCAGGTAATATTTTTGTTTTGTCAAAAATCTATTTCTGGAAATATTTTTTTCCTTAAAAATGTATAGCTGGTAATATTATTTTAAAAAACGTATTGCTGATAAAAGTTTTTTTCTTCAAAAATTTATTTCTGGTAATAATTTTTTGACAAAGTATTAGGTTGGTGCAAAAATAATGTCGTTTTCGGACGTATTTTTTTAACGTCAAAAACCGTCTTTATTTTTGCACCAACCTAATATTTCTGGTATTAAAACCTATTTTTACACTTTGATAATGTTTTTTTACCTCAGTTTCGGGGTTAAATATTTGCCCATAGCTGGAACCCTAACAGGTGCTAGAACTCCGGGTCAGGGTGGACCTGGGAACACCAGCAATTAAGACGTGGTTCCACGCTCCTCAAAACCTCCTGATCAGAGGCCTTGCTGTTGGGCGTAGTTTATCATCTAACCCAGGACCCGGATGTAGTTTATCGTCATACCCAGGACAAGGTAAAGGATGGCATGAAGTATCAGGTGCTAATTGGAGCGGTGAAAGGAACCGATCATTTTACCATCATCTTTAGCAATGGGTCGTATGTACGAGTTTCACTTGTGGTCAGGTGCGTGTCTCACGCAGAATAGTCTTTCAACTCACAATGCCTCCCCGACGGCGCATCCGTTCACCATGACTATTCGTTTGATTTCAAAAACTATTATTTTAGATCATCATGTTTGTCGACTCGTTAAACGTGTATGACTATCAACAACGCGTTTGATTAATTTAGTTCTCGTTAGAACGGTGATGGTTCATGAAGCCAGTAAGTTACTTGCAATGCTAATTGCAAACGTGGCAATCTAAGTTGTTCTGTACAGGGCCTGGCATGTTTGGTAAATTCTGTTCAGCTTGCTCGTCAGTTTTTCATATAATGAGTGAGACGGGAGCGGTTTCTGCAGTTATTTTCTGGCGCACCCTGCATGCTAATTTATTTGTCAAAATTCTTCCAATACGATTCTTCTAGTGGATTACGAGGCCTGCACTGGTGAATACCAGTTGCTGTAAGCTTGGATGTGTGGGTGGTGTAATTGATAACGGCTCGAATTTGGAACTCGGACAGCGGAGTTCCAATTCAAGTTGGGGTTCGCTATATTCACTTGCGGGCAAATACCCTTGAGAAAGTACGAATCAACCTTTCCCCCCAGCTATGAGTTAAATAGTAGAACTTGTATTAGTAAATTAACTTCATCTTCAAAAAGAAATCTTGCAATATCAGATATATTCTGGATTTAAATTAACATGTAAAAAGGTTGTCAATCCGTAAAAATCTCGTAGACGGACCCTCCGGGAATTACTCCGTCCACTCGTCAGGGGCCATTAGTAATTGACTGCTTATACTTCTCGATTTTTTCTTTTTTATACGCACTTTATATTGATGTATGTGTGCGTGTTTTGAAGATTTGATTACTTCTCAGTTTTTCTTCCGGTGAAATCAGGACTGACTTTGGTAAAGATGGAATATCCCAAACCCAGAAAAAAAAAATTTGTAGACCCCTCCCTCCTCCACGCAATTTACCTATATTCGAAAACCTTTTTTCGTTCTTGTTTTGTAAAGTTGATCTGGCCGAGAAGCTTTCAATGCAAACCAATAGCCTATTTTTCAGGACTGAGACTATGTCCGGAAGACTTTCGCAGCGTATACAGAATACAATTAAGATTATTTCAAAGAACTCTTCGTTGTACACAATATGCAATTAAAGTTGTTTTGAAAGAAATGGTCGTCGTACACAAAATACAATTAATGTTGTTTCAAAGAAATGGCTGGCGTCGTCGAAACAGTCCAAGAATGAATAAAAGAAAAATAGTAAATGCATTGCTATTCAAAAAAAAAATCTCTCTTCGGACATTCGTTCAAGGTCAGTCAGGTTACTTTTCAGCAGTGTCAAAAGAAAATTGATCCCACCCAACAAAATTATTTTCTGCTATATTTAACAGACCCTCCCCCCACAGTGGGATATATATGGCACAAGGCTATGCCAAAAGATCACCAAAGAACCCGCATAAATAGCTTCGGGTCTGTCTACCTCTCAGGACGAAATTCTGCCCTTCGGCACAGCCTCATCCGGGTTCCTCTCTGCCCAAACCAGAGAATTCGACAGAACCTGCGAACAGTCACAGCCTCAGAAGAATAATCTATCACTGTTATATTTAACAGCCCCCTCACCCACGAAGGATGTATGTGGCACAAGGCCGAGTTTACCGTAGGTTCTCCGAGCCCGTAGGCTCGGACAAAAATATTACCTTAGAACCCGTATAAACGGGTTTAGGGTCTGTCTACCTCCCGGGATGAAATTCTGCCCTTCGGCACAGCCTCGTCCGGGTTTCTCTCTGTCCTAGCTAAGAACACTTTCAAGAGAACAGTTTAGATCACTCTTCCCTAGAATTCTTTTCTGCTAATTTGTCCCAAATAATGTAAAGTTACTTATCGTAAATATTAATTCATCCCAAGAAAATTTTTCGTTTTTTTTTTTCTTTTAATTACATTTTTGGCAATCTTTTGAAAATATAAAATTTGTTTATCTTTGTCTCACAACTCCAACCTTCAGAAACCTTAAAAATTATCAAAATGGGGAGTTATTCTTAGTGCGCATGATATTCGAGGTACTTACAAAGAATTTTTCACAATTTAAAAAAAGAAAAAAATCCGTTTATCGGGGTGAGCACGACATAGACCCTACATTTAGAAATAGCTCACCCGAGTAGAATACATTTGGAGCGATCGCAAAGGTCAACACAACCGGAGTGCAATTCGGAGGTTCTGGGAGGATTCGATGTGAATTTTGGTAAATATACATTTTTAATTTTGGGTTGAATTAAGAGAAAAGATACAGAATTCCTTAGCTCGAGTACTTTAATTGATAGTAATATAAATCCAGATAACGAATTTTAATTTACAATTAATTTACATAGCAAACTGGGTAACCTATTGATTTTTATGAAATTTAATAGATTGATTGATTAATTTGCAGGAATGACAGAACTAATTTCAACTCGGAACTAATTTCAACTCGGAATTAATTCCAATTCGGAACTAATTTCAACTCAGAATTAATTCCAAGTCGGAACTAATTTCAGCTCGGAATTAATTTCAACTCGGAACTAATTTCAACTCGGAATTAATTTCAACTCGGAACTAATTTCAACACGGAATTAATTCCAATTCGGAACTAATTTCAACTCGGAATTAATTCCAACTCAGAACTAATTTCAACTCGGAATTAATTCCAACTTGGAACTAATTTCAGCTTGGAATTAATTTCAACTCGGAACTAATTTCAACTCGGAATTAATTCCAACTTGGAACTAATTTCAGCTTGGAATTAATTTCAACTCGGAAATAATTTCAACTCGGAATTAATTCCAACTCGGAACTAATTTCAACTCGGAATTAATTCCAACTCGGAACTAATTTCAACTCGGAATTAATTCCAACTCGGAACTTATTTCAACTCGGAACTAATTTTCACCTTGGAATTAATTTCACCTCGGAACTAATTTCACCTCGGTACTAATTTCAACTCGATTTAAAATCAATGTTATCAATTACTGTGAATCCCTAAACAAAATGCAACGAGCTGGTGTTAAATTTTTAATTGAGCATTAAAAATCCTTAGTAGATAAGATAATTTAGAATTCATCTTTTCTGCAACTTTCATTAATTAGTTGCGAGTTGAAATTAATTCTGCATTCCATTTAGAGTAATATAAAAAAAATAAAATTATCCCTGCGACAAATAGAGACGCAATAAATAAAACATAAATAAAACATAGGGGGCTACATCTTAGTTAAATCTCTCTCCAGACATTCCTTCAAGTTCAATCGTAATATTTTTGAGCAGCGTTAAACAAAAAATACACAGGGCATACGGCCATACTTCGCTCACACAGCGGTCCTCGTACGATTAACCGAAATTAAGCAAGCATCGAGCCTGATCAAGATCTAGACAGTTTGGGCATACCAGGTTCTGTAAAGTTGGGTGTGCGGGTGGTGTAATGGATAAAGTCTCAGAATTGTTAAACGAAGAGCCGAGTTCCAATTCTAGTTTGGTTCGTGACATGCCTAATGCTAAAATACATTTTGGAAATGGTTATAAATCTACCTCTTCTCCCGCCTCCAGCTATGGATCAATTAGTAAAAATTGGATCACTAAATCATTAATTTCTAAACAAAAAAAAAAAAAAAAAAAAATTACAATCTAAAAATATTTTCTGGTTTTAACCCATTCCCCGCCAATTATTTTGAGAAAAACGTTTTATTTTCAGACGAATTTTTTTAAATTTGTTTTTAATATAGTAACTAAGAAACTGAGGTACCTTGAAGTACCCGATCAGTGACTAACACCTCTACCAGGCGTATGAGTTGACAATTGGACTTGTTTGAAACTTTTATGCTCAGGAGGTCATTAAAAAAAATCAAGATCTAACTGCTTATTGGCGTTCATGTTCATTCGTTCATGTCAAAAAAAGCCACAATTGGTAAAAAAAGTATATACACGTCTACGCCGAGGATGGAGTTAAATAACCTTCAAAGGGTTTATAATCCGTAGAAAACGAATCAATATATGAAAAACAAGAATATCGGTTACGTGGCGTACTCCCAGTTCCCTGACCTCTAAGAATTACTCGACCGTAGTCGGAAACATCGAGTCAATTTGAATGATTCTTTCCTTAACTTCGTAGCATCTGCTTCACCAGGACTACACGCAGTACATACTGGGTAGAGTTTATCATCTCTCAGTTGCGTCTCTTTCTTCGGGTAGACTGCGATACAGTTCTAACTCTGTCCACGGACAGAGACGCAACTGAGGAAAATAAAACTGTGAGGTGTCCAGTCTTGAGAAACAGCTGCCTGAGGCTGCATCCTCCATTGCATCCAGGGGGTATCTGTAGTCATATCGATGCCAGCGTAACCGACGTTTGCGGGCTATGGGCAATTCTTATCCTTGGCCCGAGTGTACACGTTCGGGTTCCCCATGTTAAACCCAACTTTTTGTCACACCCCGTCTCAGTGAGGACACCAGGGTAAATAGCTATACAGTTTTGAATTCAGAGTTTTCCTTCTCCAATACTGGTTGTCACCTATAGAACCCGGTCCGGCTTACTATTTACCTATAGAGGATGGAAGAGTTATATTTATACTTTTCTCAAGGGGATTAGCAGGGTAGTGGATGTAACCAGCAATCGAACTCGGCTCTCCGATTCTTCAATCCGAGCCGCAATCCATTAATCTAATGCAATCCATTAATCTACTACAATCCATTAATCTACCGTATTGCGGCTTTAAATCATGAGTAAAGAATATTGCTCTTCTCTTATTACAACAGATTTAACAGCAGAAGCACAGAAATAATGTGGTTTGTTTTGGTTTGGTTTATTTTACGGCATATCAACCTCAATGGGTTATTTAATGCCGACAACTTTTTTTCCTGGTAATATTTTTGCTTTGTCAAAAATCTATTTCTGGTAATATTTTTTTCATAAAAAATGTATAGTTGGTAATATTATTTTAAAACATGTATTGCTGGTAATATTTTTTTTTCAAAAATATATTGCTGGTAATAGTTTTTTTCCTTCGAAAATTTATGTCTGGTAATAATTTTTACAAAGCGTTTCTGGTATTAAAACCCATTTTTACACTTTTACAATGCTTTTTACGTCAGTTTCGGGGTTAACTATTTGCCCATAGCTGGGACCCTAACATGTGCTACCACCCCGGGTCATGGTGGACCTGTGAACACCAGCAATTAAGAGGCGGTTCCACACTCCTCAAAACCTCCTGATCAGAGGCCTTGCTGTTTGGCGCAGTTTATCGTCTTAGCCAGGACGCGGATGTAGTTTATCGTCTTACCCAGTACGGCAGAAATAATGTGGAAATGAATACGAAAGGTCAGAACTCGAAATGTGGTCCTCAACGTATTATCTTCACGACCGTTACCTTGCTTTCCTTTTCTGATAACCTGAATCGTAGTACCCTAGTTGACAAACTGCTTTCATACTTATCTGCATTGTAACTCCTGCACTAGACGAATGCACACATTACTCATAGCCGGATTTTAGTTTTTAGGAGTAAATAGGTGCGCCTATCGCCCCGTTCACACTCTTCCCCGTTTTTTTTTTTAACAGGAGTAGAGATTTATCGCTGGTCTCTTGTTACGGATTAGGTTTCCGGTTCATTCTAAAATATTCGCGTTCTCTTTCACTCCCTTATCCTTTTGGGTTTTAGTGGGATTATCTTCTAGCTTTGGGTGAATTGATTAAAAAAAAAATTATACTCCGTTTTGTCTAGCATAAGGCCACACGTACGCAGTACTTAGCCAGAATCGAACTGACCACCCAAGACTAATGGTCTGCTACATAAAACTATCATAATTTAGGGCGTGCCTCGTGTTTTCACTGAATTCAAATATGTATTACGAATGTTTTCACGTGTGACTTAGTCAGTGGGATCATTTCAGGAAATCTCTCTCACCGAATAACGCAACAGCCGGGTCGTAATGATAGCAGTAAGGACAATGTATCGTCGCAACGTGTTTGCACAGAAAGATGCTGAGAATGCAATGAAAGGAGCACGTGAGCAATGGCGAAGTTCTAAGAAAAATGGAAACAAAGAGAACGCTTGTATTTAGGATCAGAAAGAAAGCAGTTGAAATTTCTGGATGAGGAAAGAGGGCCTGGAGAATATAACATTCGCAGGGCACATTTAAGGCAGAGTGTAAAAGGGCATAACATAACCAACGAGTTTTGTTAAATGGATGGCTGAGCAGGGAGTGGAATGACCTTACCTTTTACCGATGGTAGAGAAAAATGAGGTAAATCCCAGCCACTTGTTGAACAGTGGTAGAGAAAAACAACGGTGGGTAAACACTTGTAACTACTTTTTATATCTACCGTGAAACATTATCTACCAATTATTTTCGAATTTTGACGCAGTAGCTCAGGCGGAAGCAGTTAAAATTGTTCAGGGACGCAGGGGTCAACAGGTTAAATACAATTTGATGCGCGTAAGTCCTCACTTTACGTACAAACAAAATATTTATTTCATGGGTGATTCTCGCTTGATTTCGTAATTTATTTCGATTATTCCCAAATTTATTTCCGAGTTACAAAAATACTAGCAGCATGGCCTGGTGTTACCCGTGCTTCATTAAAAAATCGTACGACTCATACAGCAATCGCTATCACTTGACTTAAAATATTTTTGCCCATCCTTGCCTTTAAAGGAGTGCCCTTTGCCGTGCTGATGTTGCTACATGCCTTACTTCTTGCCTATCTCACACTGCAAATTTTTTCTAAGCTCTATACTAAACATTAAATCTGTTACGAAAAAAGAACTAAACAAAATGAACACAAAACGATTAGCTTTAAAAAAGGACTCGTAACTGGAAAAACCGAATGAAAAAAGAATGTTAACAACAAATGCTTTTCACATCCAACCCAGTTCCGCGGAATCAGAATCAACGTTGAGTTTAAGCAAGCGAATGAGCCAATTGGAGTAAAGTGCCATGCAGATTTAAATTTTTCCCACTTGTGACGAATGCGGCTATCGATTTTTTTGCATGCTAGCAAGCTAGTTAACATTCGTGTCAGTCAGCTGTTGGCTCTCACGCTGGCCAATAGAATCTTCCTGCCTATTCATGGCAGCCTGCTATTGGCTCTCACTCTGGCCAGTAGAAAATGGCCGCAAAGTGCATTAAAAGTGCCGTAGAAGTATGAAAAAATCGATTAATTCCACTATCGATGGGAGTTGAGAAATGCAAAGTCGGTCTTGGCCTTCCGCTAACTTGGGGCATGTGCATGTAAATTTTGGTGCAAATCCATCGAAAATTGCGGCCATGCATTTGTTACACACACACACACACACGCACACACACATCCTGCCTTTTATAGATAGAGTTATAGTACAAAAAAAAAAAAAAAAAAAATCACATAAAAATCGTTGAAAACAATCGCAGTAATGAATTGCGGGTCTGAATCCGACCCGAAATGTTTTTAATTTGCTCACGGAGTCTGCCTGATTCCAAAATGGTATGACATGCTGGACTACGGCCTGTAGGAGTAAAGTTGAAAAATGTGGCTGATTGACATTCACTTTTATATATGTAGATATAGGTATATAATTATCTTACCGTAATTCGTTTTAGAAATAAAATTATTAAATATATATATATATATATATATATATATATATATATATATATATATAATGTTATCACTACAAAATATCACCATGTCGTCTGGTTCTTTCATTTCCCCCCTCCCACTTGAGATTTCACCAATTAAAAATTCTGATAGGATTTAATCACTAATTTTGAATTTCGCTTCTGCTTTATTAACCCCGTTTGTTCCCAAGACTTAAGGAAATGTCTTGAAATTATTTTTGCGTTCCGGACATCGAACACTGATATGTACTGCTATCACTACACTATATTCCTGAGATCATGTGATGTATTCAAAGCCTTTATAATGGAAAAGGATTGATGTTATTTAAAATTTAAAAAAAATACCCCCAACCGACAAAAAATACACGCGTAAGTGTTCTTCGATACACTGTGATCATAATTTGGTCATCGTTCCTCTATCGCAACTGGTTCATATTAACTAAATTTTGCATCGATTTTTGTACCATCCAATATTGCATTATTGTTACCGAAAATTCTATTAAAGGTTCACAGGACGAAAGCGTCACATCGTTTGTTTTATATCAGTGATCCAGCTGCTAATGGCCGGTGTCTTGTAATGAAATAGCGACTGCCAAGAGTTTTAAAAACCATTAATCATAGATTCGATTCCACTTCAAATGTGTAATGCCTTTCGGACAGATAGCATAAGAGAGAAAAAAGGGTCTCACTTAGTGTAATGGTTATCGAGCTCGACAAGCTGAATATTCATTTTAAGTTAATGCTACACACGCCGGATATTGGTATGAAGACAGATTTTACTACTATTCCATGATATGGCGGCAAAGTAATTTTTGGTACATAACTAACTTAATGACTAACTTCAAATTTTTTGTTTTAAATATTCAGGAGTATTGTTTGGAATTGAAATTCATTAAGAAAATTATATTAAATAGCAATTAATACAACCAATACTGGCAAAGTAGGGCTATTTTATATATATATATATATATATATATATATATATATATATGAAGAAAATATACTGAAAAAACAAACAAAAATCCTAATATGAGATTATGCTGTTTTAATGTTTACTGTCAATGTCGGACGTTTTGGTCTAATAGGCCATCTTCAGGACATATTCATAAAATGTTATTTACATAGACCATATATTAGGTTGGTTCAAAAATAATGACGGAATAATGTCGTTTTTTGACGTATTTTTTAACGTCAAAAAACGACATTATTACGTCATTATTTTTGCACCAACCTAATACAATTCAAGATGAAAAAGACGATGGACATAAAAGCAATACTAATCCAAACAGATACCAGAAATCTTTTTTTTATTATTAATCTTTTATTATGTTTTATGAATATGTCCTGAAGATGGTCTATTAGACCGAAACGTCCGACGTTGATATTATATTAACATTAAAACAGCATAATCGCATATTATGATTTTTGTTTGTTTTTCAGTATATTTTCTTCATACTGTCGGAACTATATCCATATATTTGCTTACATATATATATATATATATATATATATATATATATATATATATATATATATATATATATATATATATATAATGTAAATAGATTTAAAAAACCTGGATAAAATAAATTGGCATCCGAGGAAAAATAGAAAAAAAATGAAAGCACCAGAAACCTCCGAACAGGGCGAAAGAAATCGTCCAGTACCTTAAATCTCTGGTACAAAGAAAGAAAAAAAACAGGGAGTAATAAGTTAAAACGAAGAGTGCTTAAGTAAAGCAAAAGTAAAATAAATCAATCCTAAGGAACCAGGTACTGACTACCTAGGTTTCAACCCATGGGATCATCAGGATGAACTGACCAGTTCACCCTGATGATCCCATGTGGTGAAACCTAGGCAGGTAGTACCTGGCTCATAAGGTTTGATTTATTATATATATATATATATATATATATATATATATATATATATATATATATATATATATATATATATATGTATTGCTGTTTTACGACAGAAATGTGTTGAGGTTAGGAAGAGAATATTAATAGTCAAGGATTAATGAAAATTATTCTGGCCGAATATGGATCTTATATGTATAATATAAATGGATTACAAAGCACTGGAATGAGATACATAGGTATTGTTAATATCCAGGGAAAGCGTACTGACAGAATAAGACTATGTTATTTAAATGCATTGGTAATTGCTTTATTATAAAAATGCATTGAACAATCAACAAGAATCCATAATAAATGCAAACTTTACTAAGAGAATAGAGTTATTACAGATATAATGGCAATGCATTGATAATGCTTTTAATATAGAAATGCATTGAAATTTTGAAATAAAGATCCTTGATGGTCAGGAATTAATACAAGCACGAATGACAGGATACAGATATTATATGAACAATGTAGATACATTTCTAATGATTTTATTATATTAGGTTGGTGCAAAAATAATGACGTAATAATGTCGTTTTTTGACGTTAAAATACGTCAAAAAACGACATTATTACGTCATTGTTTTTGCACCAACCTAATAGAATTGCGTTGAAAATCAAGTAAAATGTTTGATAATGGCTAATAATTAATGGCCGGGGACTATAGTATATAATGTAAAAGCATTTTTGTTTTAACATAGAAATGCATAGAAAAACCCGGAAGAAAAGGGATTGTGAATGACCCGGAAGTAAGGAAGGCATTACTGACAAAATAGGTCAGTTATTAGATATAATGTAATTTGTTGACTAATGATTTTACTACAGAAATTTATTGAAAAAAAATCAGTAAATTGTCAGATATTGATTTGCAATTTATGACTGTTTTATGCACAGGGTGGGAATTCAAGACTTATACATATACCTCCCAGAAGACCTCCGACATAATGCTAATCTACAGTGGCCTATGATATGTTTTTAGCCACCCTCAATTACAGCAATCTTGGTTTGTGTAATAATATATCATTTTTTTTCAGACAATACCGTGTTAGTATCAAGCTATTCTAATCTATGAACGATATTTATCTTATATTTTGCAATGAAAGTTCGCGGAACTAAGGAAATTGTTGAATTTCAACAAGGGCAAATAATAGGATGGCATCAGTGTGGCAAATCAAATAGAGAAATTGCTAGGTTTTTCCAAGTTAATCATCAAACGGTTAATAATATTGTCAAGAAATTTAATGAAGAAGCCCATTGTCGTGTGGAACAATGTTCAGGAAGACCAAGCATCATGTCTGAGAGAAAAGGACGCTGAAGAGGGAAGTCATTGTCAGGGCGTCAAAGATGTTACCAACAGCATGGAAATGTCACCATATGCGGTGAGAAAGACTCTGAAAGAGCTAGGCTTTCAAAGAAGAGTTGCAAGAAAGAAGCCTTTGATTTCAGAGGTTAACAGGAACAGGCGTATGAACTGGGCGAATTCGAGAGCAAACATTATGACTTTTGTAATTTGGTCAGATGAAAGTCAATCCTTCATGTGACAGGACCCAATGAGTGTGAGTTCAATACCCGGTTAAGGCAGTGGATAACTTTTAGAGGGAAATTAACAGGAGATAATTGATGTCAGTTATCTCCTGTTAATTCTCCTCGACAAGTTCTCCACTGCCTTAACCGGGTATTGAACTCACACTCTTTGGGTCCTGTTACTGGATCTAACCAACACCTTTATCCACTGTGCCATGTGTCCTTGTGGATGTCAGTTACCCGTTCAATACCTGTTTAAGGCGGTGGAGAACTTGGAGAGGGGAATTAAGCAGGAGATAACTGATAACTGACATCCATTAGACATGGCACGTGGAACTAGAACAGACTACCCCAGTGAGCGAAATAAAGGGTTCAGTTCAACATTCCAACTACCCGGAGAAGGCCGGAGCGTACAACGGCCGAAACGTTGTAATAAATATGGGGACAAAGATGAGGACAATAGTCTAAATAATGTAAATAAAGTATTTTTTTTTCGGTTCAAGATACCGACAGGATTCGCGCGGTCAAAAAATGGAATCATCCGCCGAGTTCAAATTCCGGATGAGCATATCTGTATTAAATTTGCCAATCGAGAAAAAAGGGATGAATCCATTTCTCTCTTGCAGTAACTGCGGCGAGCCTGGTTTGTGTGAACGAGGCTAGCTTTGATTTTCTTTTTTAAGTACCCTTTTGATGAAAGGGGGCGATTTCCTGTGAACCCTCAAACGGTTAAGTTAGGCACCATTTGTTTATTTAGTTAATGAGAGTAAGTTTCGTTCTTGGCCTGTTTCCGGCTTCTTCTTTGGTTATAATCGATGTCGAGATTCCCGCCCACCCTAGTTTGTTTTTAACCCCACCTTTTTATCTCCTCACTCATTTCTTTTCCTATGGCCTTTTTTTTTTCCTTCTCTCACCCTTTACGAGATAGTCTCTTGATTTTGTTTGAAAACAGCTGCCTCTTATTTCTTTGAGGGTTGGATGGGTCCAGCTAACATCAGTTATCTTTAGTTTGTGTATTTTGTTATATTTTAGTTCTCCCCCCCCCCGCACTGATTGCGTATCATCAATACATTTTTATATATAATTTTATATCCTACAATTTCAATGTCATGTATTTTGTAGGTTCATTGTGTGTATACGTTAGAGTGGCATAAGTATGATGATTGATGTCAGTTCTTGTGGTGGATGTGCAAATTGTATGAATGAATGTGTCTTGAATCTGATTAGCTAGGTATAAGATAGGGTTGACCAGCATCAACCCACTTCCAGATTTTAGGCCTTGTGCCAAAATTATATTTCATATAAAATAAATCACGTAAGTGATGTTCCCGGTCTGTTCCCGGCTCTCTCGTTTGTTATGAGCCATGGCGAGATTTCCAGCCTCCATAGTAAGTTTTGTTTTATGTTTTTATATCGGCTGGACCAGTCTTTGATTTTCCCATTCTGTCATTTAATTTTTCTTTCCTACTCCATTCGTGAATGTGTTTCAAAATTCTGTTGAACGGCAGAATACAGCGGCCACTCTTATTATTTTGAGGAGTGGACGAGTCCTACAAACATCTGTTATGTTTTAGTTTGCCATTGTTATATTTTTAGTTTACGGTCTTGGTTCACACTCCCTTCCCGCTCATGATTCAACGAAATTATCTCTATCAATAAAACGCAGGATGTGTGTGTGCGTGTGTAACGAATGCACGGCCGCAATTTTCGACGGATTTGCACCAAAATTTACATGCACATGCTCCAAGTTAGCGGGAAGGCTAATTTCCCAACTCCCATCGATAGTGGAAATAATCGATTTTTTAATGCTTCTACGGCACTTTTCATGTAGTTTGCGGCCATTTTCTACTGGCCAGAGTGAGAGCCTATAGCTGGCTGCCACGAATAGGCAGGAAGATTCTATTGGCCAGTGTGAGAGCCAACAGCTGACTGACACGAATGTTACCTAGCATGCTAGCATGCCAAAAAAATCGATAGCTGCATTCGTCACAAGTGGGAAAAATTTAAATCTGCATGGCACTTTACTCCAATTGGCTCATTCCGGCTTTCTCCAGGTGGTTTGAATGTTGAACTGAACCCTTTATCTCGCTCACTGCGGTAGACTGTTCTGTTCCACGTACCATGTTTAATGGATGTCAGTTATCTCCTGTTAATTCTCCTCGACAAGTTCTCCACTGCCTTAACCGGGTATTGAACTCACACTCTTTGGGTCCTGTTACTGGATCTAACCAACGCCTTTATCCACTGTACCATGTATCCTTGCGGATGTCAGTTACCCGTTCAATACCCGATTAAGGCGGTGGAGAACTTGGAGAGGGGAATTAAGCAGGAGATAACTGATAACTGACATCCATTAGACATGGCACGTGGAACTAGAACAGACTACCCCAGTGAGCGAAATAAAGGGTTCAGTTCAACATTCCAACTACCCGGAGAAGGCCGGAGCGTACAACGGCCGAAACGTTGTAATAAATATGGCGACAAAGATGAGGACAATAGGCTAAATAATGTAAATAAAGTTTGTTTTTTTTCGGTTCAAGATACCGACAGGATTCGCGCGGTCAAAAAATGGAATCATCCGCCGAGTTCAAATTCAAGTAACTGATAACTGACATCCATTAAAAACATGGCACGTGGAACGAGAACAGTCTACCCCAGTGAGCGAAATAAAGGATTCAGTTCGACATTCCAACCAACTGAAGAAGGCTGGGGAGTACAAGTGCCGAAACGTTGAAATAAATATGGCGACAAAGATGAGGACAATAGTCCGAATAATCTAAATAGTGATTTCACTCTAACAGAAATTTCAGGACAGTGAATCGAACCTTCATATGTTAGAAGCCCCAGCGACATATCGGGGTATTCAAAGCCGATATCTACTTTCCATGTCACCCGCCACTTTAAGTTCAAAGGGCTCTTTAGAGTTGCTATAATGCGCATGCGCAGATCAAATTAAATGATATCAATAAATAAGAAGGCGTTAACTGCTATCAAAAAGTGAACAGAAAAAGGATTTTTTTTGATCTCTAGATTTTTCATTTCTGTATTTTTTTTTTTTTTTTTTACGCGACATCTCCGATTATATTAAGGGATGAATTGGTCGGAAGTGCGTGGCCGATGAAGCACGCTCTAAACACATTTACATGAATTAATCCAATTTTAAATTGCCTTATGTGACACCCGTCCAACTGTGCATGCCAAGAATATATGAAATTATCATATGTGCCGTGTCTCGTTAGGACATGGACGATTATAGTTCTCCACAACTTCCTATATTCTGTAGCTCTTAATAAGGTTTGTCTTTTCACTATTATTCATATTACCTCTTATCAATTTGCAAAATCATATTAGGTTCGTTACACGCTGTTTTCCCGTTTGCATTTGTCATGTGAGGGTCAAATTCTCTAAGACTTCTTTCCTCATTATTTGCTCTAGAAAATTAAATCGTCTCTTTCTGGTTCTAACTATAAGTATTTTTTTTTTCACATTATCCTTAAAACTACTCATTGTTCTTATACTCAGTTCGTGATATTTCCATCATCCTTCTGTTGATTCAAGTCACCTGTGAGGAAATTGTTCTGCATTCAGAGCCATATAGGAGGACTGATATTAATTAGCAATTCAGCAATCTTTTTTTTTTTTATTTTCTTAACGGAATTTTCCTGTTTCTCAATACTTTTCTTAGCTTTTAGAAAACATCTTAGCCGTAACTACATTTCAGAGAAGTTAGACTACGTCGTTTTGGCGAAGAGCTGAAGGAAAGTTACTCGGTCGAAAGCCGACAAACTTCCGCTGCTCAACTCAAATGGCTATTTCTTAAGTGATTTGTCAGTCATGGGTCATTATTATGATGAATCACTCTGCCTAGAAAAGGGAACTCAGGCACCAGTTAATTATTTTAGTTGTGAAACCCACTTACTGCGACAAATGGCAGGCCTATATCATTATAACGGCAGCCGTGGTCTTTTAAAAGCCAGTATGCGCCACCTTATAGTGAAACGGAAATAACAAACCCAAAAATCAATCATTCTTTAGTACCTTCCTGCCGCCATTTTTGTTTAGTATTGTTTTTTTTTTTATTTAATCTGATCTACGCATGCGCATTCAAGTAACTTAGGTGTCGCTTGCTTCTTGAGCATACAGGCCATTTACACATCTTCTCAGCGTCGGCATAGAGTTTCTGAACATGGTATTTTGTAGAAATAAAGGTAAGATATTAATTTAGATATTCTTTATTCCCGTTAAACATTAGCCTATACTAGCAAGACGCTATCTACTTCGAAGTCGTCATTAAATTATGACAGGAAAAACATTTAGTCTCTATTTTAAAATGGCTATAAATACTTAAATATATCCATAAGTAACTTAATTATTCAGAGGCACTTCGTCCTAGCGTAATGGTTAGCAAGTTTTTTTTTAAATCGGTATCATCCCATGTAAGGCAGTAAAGCCACTAAGACACAAGGGGTTACCAGGTGTGGAATAATTAGGAACAGGAGCATTAATAATGAGTGGGAAGAGAAAAAAGTAATCAGGAGCTTAATAGAGAGCTATTGAAATTGCATTTAAATTTTTGCAGATTGACTGGAAACCATGGAGCTGGAAGGGAGTTCCACAAGCGAGAAGTGCAAGAAAAGAAACTGTTAGCATAGAACTTACGGCTACATCTAAGCAGTTCAACCGTAAATTGATGAGATATTGGCGCCAGTCTAGTACTGTACTTAAATTCAACAAGTCTCGGTACCATGGAGAAGAGCTCATCTGAACAATTACCATGAAAGTATTTATAAAAAAGACACAGAGAGGCAACCTTATGGCGGTGGGAAAGTGACTGAAGCCGAGCCGCCATATCTTGCTTCTTCTTTGGTTCTTATCAAGGAGCTTTAGATAAATACCAGGGCTTATGGTAGCAATATTCTAAGCATGGGCAAATGGTAGACTTATAGATATGTAAGACAGACTCTGGAGAGAAAAATTGTTCGATACTCACTCGGTGCTCCATATTTGAGGTCTTGTACCACGTATAAGTTATGCTTAGTAAATCCCTATAAGTAACCATTCGTTTAAATCCTGACCATTAACAACAGCTTGCATTATAATTTTCCGTGTATTGTTATTAAGTTTATTGGCCATAATTAGAATTAATTACATTTATTTTAAAACTGATCTGCATTAGACGTAACATGTTCCTATTCTGCTAGTAATTCTGGGATTGTTTCCTGACTGCCGACAATCCCTTTTTCTTGATTTTCCGAGCAATTATGTGCTGCAATGATTTACAGTGTAGTTCTCTGGTAAAATTACTTGCCATGAATTCTCAAAGGAAAACCATTAGATATGCCTTCTCATTTTGCATACCAGCAAAATACTCGTTCTAAAAAAAAATAAGTTGTTATAAAAGGACCCTCTAACATCACTATATACGCATTTTCAGTATGACATCTATTTTGTCATTTATTATAAGTCCACTTACATATCTTATTCTTGACATAGCTACATATGGAGTAACTACCATGACAGTTTATAGTATAGTTTAAAAAAAAAATTCACAAGTGGTTTATTTTGATTGATTTAGATAATTGCTTAAAGTGTTTTTTTTTTTTTGCTTCGTCCAACTAATTTATAATATCAGACGACAATACTGCTTATTATAACGAACGCTGCAGGTTTTCAAACCTACGATGAAGTTTTATTAAGTTGGTGCAAAAATAATGACGTAATAATGTCGTTTTTTGAAAAAAACGACATTATTACGTCATTATTTTTGCACCAACCTAATAGCAAGGCATATATTCTATAAATCTCACGATTAATTAAAAAAGAATTTTATTGACAATACATTGTTGATTTTTTTTAAATTTAATTTAAAAACTAATTTAACACTGATAAAGTATTTATTACGGTAGGCTTTTAAAAATTATTATGCAAATTAAATATCAACGCTGAAAATGTCATTTCTTGGTAATATAGAGGAAAGACTGGTAGCCAGTTTTTCGTGTTAGCAATCCCAATTTTCCTGGCTTTCGGGCTGGGATCAAAGTACAGTATTTGCTCTTCCAGTCTCTGTCATGTTTCTGTCTTAGGATGAATTTTTGAGGGAAAACCTGGCCCCGGATATTCCTAGCTTGTGGCAACACTTTCCACATTACGCCAAAGCGGTAGGGTTGGTGTAAAACCGACCTCAGCGTGACAGCGGTCGTGGAAGGTGGGCAATTTTGGGGGCCTTGGCCCAAGGATATCTGCATTGCAACCCCCGTAAAATAAGATTAGGCATCACATTCCACCACTGTAGGTAGGTAAAAACCATGTGCGGTACGTCCTCTCACGTTTGAAACAAAGTGTAGTATCTGCTCGTCACCACTATGGCGTGTTTCCGTCTTCGGACACACGCTTTGAATGATGCCTGATTACGGTGATTCCAATCATCACAATCAGGAACTAAAAAGGGAGGTTTTGCTGACGTACCAACGCCAGTGTGACAGTAGTTGCATAGACTTTTTTTCTAGGCTCAGGTGTACGCGCATGGGCACCTTACATTGTAAAAACCATGTTTCATGTCCCACCACGGAGTCTGGGCGTGGTGATTAAATACTAGCTATGCGGGCTGGGTTGTTTTGTCTTACTGATCTAAGGTGGGGGCATACAGAAAAAAAAAAGTCTTAAATGAGTTTATGAAAGTTAATTGAGCTATTTTGTCAATAACGTTGGCTCTTTTTCCTGGCCGATGACAATGGCGTTCTTCAACGTTTAATCCTCCTTCTACTAAAGTTAGAACATTCAGTTTATTCGAACAGAAAATGGATATAATTAAACTCGGAGACGTGGGGTCGTACTATCGGGAATAAACTCCAGTGGTCAGTGTTTTTATGTAATTCCGTAACAGACTTAGAGAGGTAAATAAACTGCATCCAGTATAGTGAAACTATTAATGGGCATTGTATTAACTAGGCTCTCATACTTTTGTGAAGTCAACTCCTCACAACCCAGGGATGTAATGTTGGTATATATGTCATCAAACAACTTCAGGAAAATGCAATACATCTTCAAAATGGTATACAGGGAGCAATGGGTAAATTGTCGCCATTTTATATATATATATTTTTTAATTTCGCGCATGTGCATTTTTTGTTTTTGATTTTGTTGACTTCCCATTATAGTAGGGTCAGTTGGGCACCCTCTGTGAGAAAAAGAGCACCATGACGCAATTCATTGCCAGAAATTTGGAAACTCCATGCTGTACTGCTTGGCAGTGACATCAAAATCTCCAATGCGAACATTTCAGGGTGTTCGGGTGTCAATCTGAAGACAGTGCGGAAGAATCGGAAAGCGTTTGATGAGTCTAATGGTGATTACGATGTTATTTTGAATGAGCCCTAGGGATGACAACGTTATACCTCCATTCATCTTCTCACAGAACTTCAGACTCAACACGAAGGCCTACGTTAAGTGCCTTGTGGAGGTAGTTCTGCCCTGGGTCAAGAGGGTGGCTGCTGGAAGACCCTATGTCTGGCAACAGGACTCTGCACCATGCCACACAGGCAAGAGAACCCATTCATGACTGTCAGATAATTTCTGCGACCACACCACCTCTTACATCTGGCCACCTAACTCCCCAGACTGCAACCCCCCTTGACTATTATGGGGGGCGGGGGAGACATTTGAGCGAGAGACAAAAAAGTCTTTGTAACACCAAAGATGAAGTGAAGGCAAGGATTATGACAGCATTCACCATCTTCAACAAGCAGACCGTCCAGAAGAGATGCAAAAAATTGCAAAGTCGTTTGGAGGCCATGGTTGAAGCCAATGGCGAATTCATTGAATAAATTTACTCTGTAGAATTTCAAGATATTTTTGCGTAATTTTGATAAATATATCTGTTAAAATGAGACGTCAGTTTTATTTTTATTTTTGCGTCATTTAGACGACAATTCTTTCATCGTCTCCTGTGTTCACTGCAAACAAAAGGTTTAGAAGGAACCCTACCTAATCAATATTAGAAAGAGCGCTAACAGCTACTGGACTTGAGAAACCTATTTTCCTGAAAAATTGTTTGAAGAGATATATTTTACAAGTATTATCCGACAGTGGCATTGGCTACTTGATGAATGAATGCCGAATGTTTCCTTATAAAGACACGGTTAATATTACACTTATTATATAATACGGCAGGTGACACATGATCTCTCGCATGAATGATTGATTTTTTCTTGGTTTCTGTTACTGATATCAAGGTGTACCTCTGACCTTACTCCTTTTGATGCAATGTGAAACTGCTCTCTAGTTAACGGAGCCTTTATACCAATTAATTTCTAATATAGAAAGGTCCGGTAATCCCGCCACAGCAAAGATCGGCAAGAACGTGATCCTTAGATATTCTAACAATTAAACCTAGATTTTGATGAGTAGATAAAGGATATAGTAATTTAGCGAGAGGAAACTTTTTTTACTTATTCTTATGGAGTTTAAATGACGATTACTTACATTTAAGTTGGTTAATTTTGCTTGGTGGCATATCAACATCTCTATGGGTTATTTAATGCCGAATTCCAAACATTTTGAACGGAATTTTGTGTCTCCAACTGCACATATTTTATATCTAATTTTAAACTTTCAGAGTAAAGGTATTGTTTATATATATATATATATATATATATATATATATATATATATATATATATATATATATTGTAAATAAAATGTATTGTTGGTAATTTTTCTATAGAAATGTATTTTTATATTTTTTAGTGTTGTATTGATTGTCATTTTTTCTGTAAAAATATATTGTTGCTCAATTATTTTATGTTGACTTTTTGTATGGTAGTTCACTATTTGCCCATACCTGGGACCCTAACAGATGCTACCACCCCGGGTGAGGATGAACCTGTGAAGAACATCCTTTAAAGCTCCAATCTCCCGATCAGAGTCCTTGCTAACCGGATATTGTTTAACGTCATATCCATGAGGATCGAATTTAAGAATGATAGCGAAATGTCAATATAAAAACATTGACGATTATCCCCATTTTTTACTTTAATTTTTTTCTACCATTTCACCCCAGGCAAGGCAATAACGCTACTAAGATGCATGGTGGGAGTTACTGAGTGTTAGATAATATGGGAAAAATTGACTATGTTGGTGAGAGGACAATAAAAGAACAAGAATGAAGAAGACAGAAGATAACGATTGAAATTGAATTTAAATTTTTGAAGATCAAAGATGTTTGGGAATCGATAAGCCGGGAGAGATCCAATATAAATTGTGTAGCAGAGAATTTGGAGCTTTGCGCCCTTGAATTGACACTTTTGATTATAGTAGAGAATGATTGGAATAAAGCCAAGTAAAAGAAGTTGTTTTTGCTTTCATGACAGTTTGTATTGCCGGAAACGCAAGCAGAATTTGGAAAAGTTTAACTTTCTGTTGTTGTTGTTGTTGTCATTGTTATTTTTCTTCTTCTTCTTCTTCTTCTTCTTCTTCTTCTTCTTCTTCTTATTATTATTATTATTATTATTATTATTATTATTATTAGGTTGGTGCAAAAATAATGTCGTTTTCTCACGTAGTAACATCTGTGAGAAAACGACATTATTTTTGCACCAACCTAATATTATTATTATTATTATTTCCCTCCGACTTTTCCTTATTTATCCTCATCTTCTTCATTTTCTCCTCCATCGAATTCACCATCATCTTCTTCTTCCCATTATTATTATTATTATTATTATTATTATTATTATTATTATTATTATTATTATTATTCTCCTCTGCCTTTTCCTTTTTCTTTATCCTGATCTTCTTCATTTTCTCCTTCTCTATCCAATTCACCATCATCTTCTTCTTCCCATTTTATTATTATTATTATTATTATTATTATTATTATTATTATTTCTTTGATTTCTGGTGTCTACTTATTTCTTTCCGGGTCCCAACCAGGGACCTAAGGTTAGAAATGACAACATGTTTTTTTTCCACTGAGCATTTCTACATAGATAAAGCCCTTCGTAAAGTGCTAGATTTATTTGTGAATAAATTGTTTGTATTTCTTTAAGGCATTGGCTACCTGTGATTCCTTCAATGAATCTATTGAAAGCTTTTCCAATAAAACCGAGAGCCCCAAAATACAACTGGAATTATTGATGTCCTCATGTACCACATTTTGAGATTACCACTAAAAGATGTTTGTATTTTTATAGTTTTTTTGAAGATCTTCAAAGATACATTACAATTTGAAGTGATTGTCATGTCAATAGGAAAGCATGTTCTATTTTTGTGGTTTTTGATCACGATGTCTGGTCGATTAGCTTTGATTGTTCTGTTTGTGTGTATCGTAAAATCCCATAAATCTGTCACAGGTCCTATCTCTGTAACCGGGTATGGGTAATGTTCATACAAGTTTCCTTTCTGTAAAAGTTGCATATTTTCCATTGCAGATATTGGGCCCATTCTGTCATGTCGTGTTTGTTTTATTCAGTGGGTGCTAACGCTGTGCAACCTGACGCAAGATGGTCAATTGCTTCTGGATATTTGTCAGAGAATCTGCATTTGGAGCCAATAGATTTTTTTACTATGTGGGCTGGGTAATTTCCAGTTAGTAAGCATCGACCCTGTGCAGCAAATATAAAACTTTCGGTTTCATGTTTTAACCCTGCACGATGAGTATGGGGGCTTATCTCTATCAGTTTATTTAGTATGGGCAGAGTATTGACCATGAAGATGCCTATCTTGCCATTGTTTCTGCATTTGATGCATTGTATTTGATTTTGCTGTCTTTTTAGGTCCTTTGGCGCTGCAGTAGGGTGTGTTATGCTTTACTTGCCCTTCTTCACCCACTTGAAATTCCATTTTGAATTTCTTGGTTTCCTTTATTACTTAATAAAGTCTTTTATTTCTTTTATGTTCTTTGACAAAGATCATCATCCAGTCTTTCGTACTTTACAGGTATCTTTAAAAATCAATTGTTCTAATTTTATAAGGTGGTTCTAATTGAATTTATTATTATTATTATTATTATTATTTGATATAATAACAGTTGATTTTTTTTCTTTTTTTTTAGGTAAGTACACTTCTGAAATATGTTGGAACTCAAGAATTAAATATTTTCGTTCTACCTTTACAGGTAAGCAAATACAAATATTAAGTCAACAGACAGCAGACACACGCATATATATATATATATATATATATATATATATATATATATATATATATTTATATTATACATACACACACAGACACACACACACACACACACACACACACACACACACACATATATATATATATATATATATATATATATATATATATATATATACAGTGTAACCCGGATATGAGTTGAGTTGTCGGGACCGGAGAAGAAGTCTCTTATATCCGGGTTTATCTCATATCTGAGTTTCTCTTATATCCTGGTTTGGTCTATTTTGTTTAGGTAAGTATGGCTCTAATTTGGGACCAGATAAAATCTCTCTTATATCCGGGTTCCTCTTATATCCGGGTTACACTGTGTATATATATATATATATATATTACACTTTGTTTGTAACGCATTTTCATATACTTTACAGTGAGCACTATACAAGCGCAACATATTTTTTTATGAATTCAAATTTCCCTTAGGGAACTGTACTCCCGACAAATACAAATCGATGAATAATTACTTTGCTTACCTCGCTTATCAAGTTACCTAACTGTTTATCTCTCGGGTCATAGCTCTATAAGGGCCCATTTACACCAATATGAGAACTTACCAATATCGATACAAATATAATACACGCAGCTAACTAAAAAAATCAAACGTTCATGAATAATTTAAGCCCTTATCATTAAGCACGAAAAAAAAAAAAAATTAACAATATCAACTACAAATAGAGATGACTGTAATTTGACCTCGAACAGAATTCTTGTTTGGATAAGATGGTTTTCGTTCTTATAAGTATGGCATCTTGTTTAACAATTGGCAGGAGAGCGTAGCGTTCTGTGAGGACGTCAGAAAGTGGTTGATAAAACAACTACTACCTATGTCGCCAGTAAGACTAACTATGAAGGCCTCTCAGTGAATATGCCCTATATGGTAATTTCGCCCACATTCGTTAGCGATACGTCCTCTTTATCTATTAAATATTTAACTCGCGAGTTTTATGAGTATTATATTGGTTTTTAACCGCCTGGGAATTGTGCGTGTACAGGAAACCTTTAGTTGCGCACAGCAGTGAAATTAAGGTAATGTTTTTCAGTATACCTATTTTATACTTTTTATATAACACAACGTTTTTCAGATTAAGAAAACGTTGGTCTGAAGAGATGAATATGTTTTTGTATATTCATGAAATAAATTATAACCGAATAGATTTTTAAGGATCGTCTGGACTCATTACACACACACACACACACATACACATACATACATACATACATACATACATACATACATACATATATATATATATATATATATATATATATATATATATATATATATATAGTTAAATAATGTCGTTTTCTCGGATATGTTACTATGTGAGAAAACGACATTATTTTTGCACCAACCTAATATCATTATAATCCCGATAAATGAATTATATCAAATGCACTTCAAGATACCTTCTCCTGTGGTGAATGATATTTTATGTACACTGTTTAGTTAATGTACACTGTTTATTTTATAGAATAATATTAGGTTGGTGCAACAATAATGTCGGTTTTTAGATTATTTTTGACGTCAAAAACCGACATTATTTTTGCACCAACCTAATATCTTCGAGAGTCTTGAGTCTTTCCCTGATTATTTGTTCTTCTTCTCATTGGAATTTGGTTAATATATATTTGGAGTTTCCGTTCCTGCATTTGACATTTTAATCCGTTTGTCTCATCTACTTTGTTCGTTATATCACGTTTTACTGGTATTGATAGTGAGCCGTTTTCAACACGTTTACAGTCAAACAGCGCACTTGCTTATTGCCTCTGGCACACATTCGTTCCACGGTTTTATTTAAAGCAATGCGAATAACTACGGCAGATTGATAGACTCGGTTTCTACTTTGAAGTACTGAACAGAAGATAGGCTTATTTTGTTTTGTATATTGTGTTTTCCTTCGGAGCAGCAACCGTTTAATTGACATTCAGTCTGTGTTTTTAAAACATTGAAAATAATAGGTTTACCTTTTGTATGAAAGGTCATTTTTTGCCGGACTAAAATAGTTTCTTCTTTTCTGTGATATTTGGTGTTCATTATCCAATCTGTTTGTGTTTTTTTTGTTTTTTTAAATATCACATTACTTAATATTCAGCAATCATCCCTGTTAACATTGAAAAAAATAGAATGCGAAACTGAAAAGAAAAGACAAATATGTTCTGTTTGTGAAATATGGCTACTTTCTGCAATGGGGCCTTGTAAGCGGTGAATGATTACCCACCTAACAGCCCCTGTCCTCACAGACGTAATGTCGCTACTTTTTCGCTATTTCCATAAAAAAAAATCAAACAATCTACATTCTCTAATTTTCACCTGGATGAGGAATTATCATTATTATTTGTTTTAATCATTTCACCCCATCCAAGGCAATAAAGCTATTGAGACCCAAGGGGTTACTGAGTGTGAAAGAATATAAAAAAAATCATTATTAATCTTGTAAGTAAAGTTATCAGAAACATCTTTAGAAACCAGAATTGGTTTAACAAGAAGTTTATTACCTTTCCTACAGGGAAACATAATGTAGAAAAAAAACCTAAGGAAGAGAATGTTTAGCCGTAACTGACTGCCTTTCAGCAAAGCCTACCGCTGCTACCGCTATTGCTCCGCCTGATACTCCTCTTGATGTAGGAGTATTTTTATGCCTTTCTTCCGACAGCCGTGTCCAGACTTGTAAGGAAATATTCACCCCCACAACAATTAAGCAGCAAGAAAAATAAAAGAAGAGTAACCAAGTAAACAGTAGATAGCGATTGACATTATACTTAAACTTTTGAAGATCAAAGTTGGCTGGAAAACATGGAGCCGAAAGAGATTTCCACAAGCGAGAAGTGTGAGAGAATAAACTGTTAGCATAGAAATTACAGCTACATCTAGCCAATTCAACTGTAAATTGATGAGACCTTACCGCCAATCTAGTACTGCGCTTAAATTCATAAAGTCACGGTAACTGAGAGGAAATTTCACCAGAACAATTATCATGCAAGTATTTACAGAAAAAGCTCAGAGAAGCTACATCACGCCAGTGGAAAAGGGATTGAAGCCGAGATGTCAGGTCAGTATCAATAATATTGCTGATACTTCTTTGGATTTTATCAGTGATCTCTAAATATATGACAGGAGCACCGGGGTATATGTGACAGATTTTGGAGACAAAAATTGTGTAGCATGACACATTGAAGCAACTTTATTAACAGCAGACCTGGCAGTTAATTCAATATAATTTTTTGACTTCATGTCATCAGAAAACGTTAACCAAAAAAGTGCAATCTGTCACTCTCCTGGATGTTACCAAATGTTCTCGATTCTGGAACTTTTTTCCAGCTTCATACAAGAAAAGAAACTATTAGAATAGTACTTACATTTACATCTAGCTATTTCAACAATAAAACAATGAGACCTAATTGCTACTCTAGTCAGTCAGTTAAGTGCCATATGCGATATATGGCGATCATGTTTTTACGATTGGTGACTGACTAGGCAGAAGGTTTTCCCGCAGTAGGCTGCAGTTTCTTTCTGTTGTAGACTGGTATTCCACTATTATGTTGGTGCAAAAATAATGACGTATTAATGTCGTTTCTTGACGTTAAAAAAATACGTCAAAAAACGATATTATTACGTCATTATTTTTGCACCAACCTAATAATATGAGGGAAGAGACGGATTCATACCTTTCCCAATGGTACTGGTACCATTTTAATAATATGTCTAAATTCATGCTGTAAGGTTACCAAGGAGGAAAGCTCATCAGAACAATTGTCATGAAAATATTTATAGAAAAGACAGAGGGAAGCCACGTCATGGTGATTGGGGGAAAATGACTGCATTTGAGATGTCAGGTCAGGACCGATAAAATTTATAGACCCTTCTTTGGATTTTATCAAGTATCTAGAGCAGCATTTCTCAACCGGGGTTCCTCGGAACCCTAAGGTTTCGCAAAAGGCCCCCAAGGGTTCCGCAAAAACAGGTGACATAAGCTAATGCACTTTTCACTTCTTATTTAATTTCCTATACGTAATATTACTAAATACAAGATATTCTTGATCTATTTTCTTAGCCCATTTATTAGTCCACGTGGCATTTTGCCTTGGTTTGCCTTATGTCTTTTCAATACTGCCAGTAAAGGATAAAAAAAATAAACCAACTGATGCAGCAATTATCTGTTTTCGTTCTGTTTACATTTATATTATAGGCAGATGATATTGGTTACTTATATTTGTTTTTTACTTTTGAGTTTAGAATTTGTTTGTGTGAATCGAAGCTCTCCGATGAAGTATTATAAAGCAACAGTATGAATTTTATTTAGCATTACCGAAAAGATTGACAAAGAAATATTCATTTTTCCTTAAACCAGTTATTTAAAAATATATAATATTTACCTCGTGAACTACGAGGACAATAAAATGTCAAAGATATGGTATATAATTTTGTTTTTGCGTAGGGGTTCCATGAGACATGTAATTTACTTTAAGACTTACGCAAGGTTAAAAAGGTTGAGAAACGCTGATCTAGAGATATATAACAGGAGACCAGATGAAGCAGATATATTCAGTACATTTATGTATGGTTTGAATTATAAACGTGCAAGATGAATTCTGTCTAGAAAAATGACCTAGCATTGTACAATGGACCACCTTTTCTAGGATCAGACCGAGCAATTGATTCAATATAATCGTGTGTCCAAGAAGACACAATGAGCTAAGCTTTATTTATCAGACGCATAGGGTTTAATTGAATGGCAAATTAGAAAAAAAAATAACAAGTAACGCATTTCATTGTTCAAAAGGGCTTTATCAAACTAAAAAGATGTTCTTATTGATAGAATTAGATATTGGTATTTATAGATATTTATGTCATAGATTTATAGAGGGTGTTTCATTAAAACGGATTATATATAAGAGTGTTTCATTAAAACGGATCAAAGTCAGCTGTAAATAAATCAGTGTTATTGGTAAAAATTTATCTATTCCTCTATCGGATCATACTATTTAAGTCATAGCAAATCTGAAAGAAAAAGAAAAAATCATTAGACGCTTAAACATAATTTACATTTAAAATCGGTCCAAGCTATTGGAACCCCCTTTATATATATATATATATATATATATATATATATATATATGATTATTATAAGTAAAAGTTTGTCACTTAGCTGATTGATGATATCTTAAATGAATCATTTGTATTATGTTGGTGAAAAAATAATGTCGGTTTTTGACGTATTTTTTAACGTGAAAAACCGACATTATTTTTGCACCAACCTAATATTTCAAAATATGTACATGAAGTCAAAAGAGTCGAAAAGAAGTAAAAATATTTCTTAATATTAAATGAAAGCTATTCCTTAAAATCGAGCTAGAAAACATAATCAGTCACATTTTTTAAACGCCAGATATAACACGTGATTAAATACATTCCTTACATATGAGGTACCACGGATCCTTTTTAATTTCGTTAGAAACAAAGAAAAGTCTATTGAACTGTTATGTAATATCAATCCTCCTATATAGAGTACTGGACAATCATCTCACAGATGAAGAAGAGACTTGAAACAACAGAAAAGTGTTCTACAGAAGGATGCTGAGAATACCATGGACTGAACATGTTTTAGTGAAAATGACACTAAAAAGGACATTTATAAAGGGGGTTTCATTAAAACTGATTATATATAAGTGTGTTTCATTAAGACAGATCAAAGTCAGGAACTAATAAATCAGTGTTATTGGTGTAAGTATATTTATTTCTCTATTGGATCATATTATTTAAGTCATAGTAAAAATGCGTGAAAAATAATATTGCCCAAATATCCGCCAAAGCTGAGAGAAAAAGAAAAAAATCATTAGACGCTTAAACTTAATTCACATACAAAATCGGTTCAAGTTATTAGAACACCGTTTAAATATTTATAGGAATTGGTGTTTATAGATATTAGGAATGGTAGATATTATAAACATGCAAGATGGCTTCTGTCAAGACAAAAAAATGTCTAGCACAATACAGTGAACCAATTTTCATAGCAGCAGACCTATCAAATGTTTCGGTATAATCTTTCCACTTCATGACAGCAGAGAATGTTTGTTTACATGTTTTTGCAAAATCGTTTCACCCCCCTCCCCCAAGCAAGGTGATAAAGCCACTAGTGTCCCCATTGCATGAACGGTTCATGAATTCGGTGTCATAGTAATTGTGAGTTCAATCCCTGGGCCGGGCAGTGTGTACTTGGACTCGGTGCAATAGCTGCTGAATCAGAAGTAGACGAAATATCCACAGTCATGATCAGCAGAACGAGAACATTCTATCCGCCGTTGATTTAATAAAGACTTCATCTCAAAATTCTAAAAAAAAGCTGCTTGTCGATGGAGGCCGGGGAGCGGAACGACCGAAATGTTGTGAACGACAGCGACAGTTAAGATCTATTCTAAGGGGATTCTTTCAATTACCTGGTGAATTTCTGTCAGAGTGATAATATCCCTAAAATATTAGGTTGGTGCAAAAATAATGTCGTTTTCTCACATAAATTACTATGTGAGAAAACGACATTATTTTTGCACCAACCTAATAATTTGTCACAGGTAGGAGAGCGTAGTTGCAATCTATGAACCACTGGGTTATGAGCCCAGCACGCTTCCATTGTGTTATGTCTCTGACCATCACGTTATCGAGTTTTGGAAAGTTTGAAAGAGGTATGTCTGGTGCCTCAAATAATAAACAGAAGTAATCTTGAGTTCTATGAATGGGCTGATGGAATTTGGAGTTTGATATACTATGTAAATTTTTTTTTTTTTTTTTTTTTTGTGACTATTTTTACTTTTTTTTAAAAGAGGATATTATAAGAAATATAATACTCCTGGTCCTGTTGGAAGCCCAAGGAAGTATGTAGTTTGTGGTTCCTTTACGGATTAAGAAATAAAAAAAAAGGGCCAACAAGGTTTATGAATCCCAGATAGTTCTGATTAATCTGGAAGATATGAATTCACCAATGGCGATCAGGTATATTTCAAATGGGATTGAAAGTTTAAAAAATAAAAATGTGGGTAAGAGAATGTTAAGATCTATTTTAAGCGGGCACTCCCAGTTGTTAGGAGATTTTTTTCTCAGACATTCAAGACTAAACAGACTTTCTACCGCTTGGAAGAGTCAGTTAAGTGCCAAACGCTTAGGCGATCATGTATTTTTCGAAGATTTTTACCACAGTAGGTTGCCATTTCTTTTTGCCAACCAAGGCTAAAGAATCCAAATCTGTCCTTCTATTTAACCTATAGTTGGGGGGGTGGAGAGAAGAGATGGATTTATACATTTCCCAAGGGTATTTGTGCGTAAGTAAATCTAACAAACTCGACTGGAATTCGAACTCGGCTCTCCGAAGCTCTAGGAGGCATCGTGGAGTAATGGATAGCGGCACGGGTTGAGGAATCGGAGAGTAGAGTTCGAATTCCAGTCGAATCCATTACATTCACCGACGTGGTAATATCCTTGGGAAAGCTATGAATCCTCTTCTTCTCCCCCACCCAGTCATGCGTAAATAGCAGGAGAGACCGGGTTCTACAGCCTTGGATGGCAACTTGTCTAGCACAGAAAGAAATGGCAACCTACTGCCGTAAAAAAAATCTGCCTCGTCATGTATCGAAAGATACATGATCGCGTAAGCGTGTATCACGCATGGCACGTAACTGAGTTCCGAGTCGATATCCATTACACCACGTAATATCCCTAAAATAATTTGACCACCAACAACAACAACAATCATGTTTACAATAGATCGCATATTTTTGTTTATCCCGTGGCCCATCAGGGTCGTAGGGGCACCACATGTACTGCAGCCACAGTAGAAGTAGTGTTTCTTGGGCAAGATAGCCTGACGGGGCCCAACCCTCTCCAGGCTGGTCTTGAATTCAGAGTTACCTTCTACTAGACAGGTTGCCACCCAAAGCTATAGAACCCAATCTATCCTGATATTTACCTATTATTTACCGATTTTTTTTAAAAAAAGATAGCATCCATCTTTTTGGGGAAATATAATAATAACATGATATTTATCAGTAACTGTTGTAGATCTTGCAAGTATATAAAAAAACAAAAACAAATGACAAGAGGAACATATAGGCAGCAGCTGCCCAGCCTTCAATTGATAGAGTCCAAAAGTGTCTCTGTGTCCTGGTATTTTCGTGTTATCTATTAAAATTTGTTTTATGTTAATGATATTTTGTCTGCGCTGATTGACACATGACAGGTTAACCTCTGAGAAAGTGTGGTGCTTGTGTGACTAATGCAAGAATTTAATATTTAGGATTGGAGATACAATTCCTGAAAAGGCCATGCGAATTTATGAACAACTTTATTGTTCATAAATTAGAATAGACTTTTGAGGCATTGAATTATTCGCAATAATTAATTTAGACATTTTGAATTTTTTATACTAGCCATGTGCAACTTCTATGCAAACAGTTTCTTCCGGCTTTAGGTTTTCCAGCCAACTTTAATTTGCAAAAATTTAAAAGCAATGTCAATCGCTATCTACTGTCCTGCTGATTACTCATTCATCTTCCTGCTCATTATTAAGGCTTCTGTTCCTAATTCTTTCACCCCTTGTAACCCTTTGTGTTTTAGTGGCTTTACTGTCTTGCATGGGGTGATTGTAATTTCAATTGTGAATCCCATGAGCCACAAGGGCTGTAAGGGTAACACAGATATTGTAACCGCAGTAGAAGTGCTGTGTCTTGGCGAAGATAGCCTGACAGAGCCCAACCCTTTCCAGCCGGTTTGAAATCAGAGTTTTTCTTTCTTCTAAACCCAAGATTATAGAACACAGTCCGTCATGCTATTTACTCATATCTGGGACGGGGAGAGAAGAAGAGGATTTATACCTTTCCCAAGGGTATTAACACGTAAGTGAATGTACTGAATCCGACTGGAATTTGAACTCGTCTCTCCGATTCCACACTCTGAGGTGCTATCCGTGTCTCCCAAAATATAAATAATGCAAATAAAATCACGTAGTGAATTCTCTCTGTCTGCCTACGCCTCTCCTTCTGGCACACACACACACACACTCGGACACAAATACACGTACACGTGCGCACATAAAAACACATAAACTTCTGTCTACAACTTCATTTACGTGTCGAGTCCCTTCAGAACGTCAACGATCATGGCTCTCCACAATTTTTTATTCTCTAATATTTTGTACTTGTTTTACCATCTTTTACCATCTATCTGCACAAACTAGTTACGTCAGTTTTTCACTTTTTCCCTTTACTCCTCTTGCCGTCATTATATATTGTGGGTGTCAAATTCTCCAAGCACTCTTTCCTCAGTAAGTATCCCATATATTTAAATTATCACTTTGCGAGTGTAGGCTTACGGCCATAGAGTGTTACAACACCGTACGATCACCAAAGTTAAGCAAAGTCGAGCCTAGTCACTACATGATGGGTGACCGCTTGGGAATACCAGGTGCTGTAACTTCGGATGTGCGGGTGGTGTAATCGATAACGGCTGTGAATCGGAGAGCCGAGTTACACTTACTGTTGGGTTCATTATATATATTTACGCGTAAATGGCAATTGGGAAAGGTATGAATCCACTTCTTCCCCCCTCAGCAATGGGTTAATTAGTAAGACTTGTATCACTAAACTATCTCCAAAAAACTTCTCACGATCTAATAATATTTTATGATATATGTTGATTTTCTAAGCGTAGCTTAGATTTGGCACAAGGCCAAAATTATGAAGCACCTATTGAGGATCGAACTCACTCGTAATTGTTCTATTAGGTTGGTGCAAAAATAATGACGTAATAATGTCGTTTTTTGACGTAACGTCAAAAAACGACATTATTACGTCATTATTTTTGCACCAACCTAATATTTTGTAAGTGTTCTATTTTGTTTCTGTTTTCTCTAAAACTTCCTTCTTACATGTTCAGTGCATAACATTCTCATTATCCTTCTGTAGCGTCACGTCTCTTTTTCATCTATGAGTAATTTGTCCAGCATCCCCTCCCATATAAGAGGGTGAATATATCAGCAGTTTATCAATCATTTTATCTTTCTTCAGAGTTCACCTTAGATCGGACCGATTGCCACTTAATACATATTAATTTCGAAACCAAACAAATCTTTTCTTACTTTTCACGTTAGCAGTCGACGGCATTACGCAATCGTTATCATTTAATTTTATCTACGCATGCGCATTATAACAACTATGAAGTTACTTGCACTGAACGTCCTCTCTATGACATGGAATACAGGAATTGACTTTAAATGCGGATCTGTCATTGGCGTTGTAACTTCTAAAGACTCGATCAATCGTCCTGAAATTGCTGTTAGAGGAAAATCGATCGCAGTTGTAAAATTGGGTACAAGTTCTAAGACTTGATTAGTGCGTTATTCTAAGGTTTTACTCTTTCTTTAAAAACTGACATGTCCTTTTAGAAAGTAGGTGCTTATGGCTATCCATAGTTTCTTTGTCTTTTATAATATCCTTAACCTCTGCATTGCTATGATTGTTCACGGAAAAGTACGTTTCTTGTCGATTTCTCCACAGCTTTGAATTCAGAGTTGTCCTTTTTTTTAGAATGGTCATCAATCAAGCCTAGAGAGCCAAGACGTTTCTTCGATTTTGTGGTGGTAGTATGGATGGATTCATTCCTTTGTTAAGGTCATTATAAGTAAGGATTTATAGTTGTGCTTCGCTTAGAAAGGATGCTGACCAAAATTAGAGACCCCATCGGGCATGTAAGCTAATTTTAGTAAAAAAAAAAAAAAAAAAAAAAAAAAAATCTAACCGGGTGGACGAAGTAAAGTGTTCAATTCGAAATTTCAATCACTGAAGAAGGCCGGAGCGTACAAAGGTCGAAACGTCGTGAATATGGCAATAAAGATGAGAACAGCAGCCCTAATAATCTAAATAATGTAAATAATTACAATACCTCATATCAGAAATATAGACAGATAAAAAAAGAAATTCTTTGCAAAATCAAGTATGCGTATTAAGGAACGTCTTTTAGCAAGCATATCCGCACCAGGTGCCCCAGTACTCCAATTTTGCCTCCTATTGTGTTAATTTGAAGATGTAAACGTGTTATAAGTGGTTCGAATTCCGGTCGAGTTCATTACGTTCATTTTCGCAGAAATATCTATTCAAATAAATAAGGCTTAAACGTAGGTGAATATAAATATTAGTTTGGTGCAAAAATAATATCGATTTTTGACTTTAAAAAATACGTCAAAAAACGATATTATTTTTGCACCAACCTAATAGTTCTTTTACATTGCTTACATTATCGGGACTCGTTAGCCTCATCTACATTGTCATATTCACAACGTTTCTGTTGTTTTATGATCCGGCTTTCTTCGGGTGACTGAAAATTCGAATCGGTTCGAAATTCCAAACGCCTAAAGAAGGCGGGACCGTACAATGGCCGAAACGTTGAGAACATGGCAATGAAAATGACGATAACAGCCCAAATAATGTAAATAATGTAAATCATCATAATACCTCATCTCAGAGATATAGCCAGATATTGAAGAATCGGTCCGGGCCCGATATACCAAAAATATGGAGGCAACTAGAAAAGTCACATCAGAAGCTAGCGCGAATTTCAAACCTTCTGACATTCCTACGTCGATGCAGAAACCTACGACTCATTCCTTCAGGCTTGGCCCCAAGACTTCCCGTCAATTCAAGGAGAGCTTCTCTGGTCGCAGAGAAAGCGGGACACGCCCTTTTTCGAGGGAGAATCTAGTACAACCGTTGGATAAAACAGAAACTACAATCTGATATCTCCTAGAGGCTTCGAGGCCTTCTTCAACAGAATTAACGACGAAGAAGACAAAATAAGGATCTATCACAACTTGGATAAATCCCACAGACATGGATTCGAAATAATCAAGGCCCGGCAAGTAGAAAAATTAAGTAGATTGAAAGATCAGGAGGTGACACACAAGGTCCATCACCGACGAGTAAAGACAGACAGTAGTCAACAAGAAAAAATTGGATCGAAAGAAGAAGGCCGGAGCGTACAACGTTCGAAACGTTGTGAATATGGCAATGAAGATGGGGATAACAGTCCGAATAATGTACATAATGTAAATAATCATAACACCTTATCTCAGAGATATAGACAGAAAAAATAATTTAAAAAAAAAATCATTTCATCCCAAGCAAGGCCGGAATGGCACTAGTAGGCAGGGGCTTGCAGGGTTTGAAAGTGAGAGTAAAAACTGAGTATAGGGAGGATTGAGGAAAGGACAACACTTGAACGGGATTCAACAAGATAGAAGATGGAGATTGAGGTTGCATTTAAATTTTTGAAGATTGTCGCTATGATGAAAACAAGTAAACGGAAAAAAAATTCCAAGTGTGGGAAGTGCGAGAAAAGAAACTGTTCGGGGAAAATTGGCGGTTACATTTAGTTATTTCAACAATAAATGGATGGGACCTATATGCCAACCTAGTAGTATAAGTAAATTATATATATATATATATATATATATATATATATATATATATATATATATAGATAGATAGATAGATACACCTAGTGAGCCAGACAAACCTACCTAGGTTTCACCTAAACGGATCGTCAGGGAAAATATGGCCATACTTTCCCTGACGATCCGTTTAGGTGAAACCTAGGTAGGTTTGTCTGGCTCACTAGGTGTATCTAGGTCTGCTCTACGATTGTATTCAGCTCTTTTGTTAGTTAGTTGTCTACTCGTATCGGGTTTTTTTTTCTTTGGGCTTCAGACCTGCATCGGTGCGATTTGTTCGACAGTAGTTCATGTTTGTAGGTTTTTCTTTTTTTTTAAACTTTTTTTTTCCCTCGAGATTGATTTGATTATTTGCAAATCAAATATCCGAGGGTTTTTCGAAACGAGTCTAGTTATCTATATATATATATATATATATATATATATATATATATATATATATAGGGACCTATATGACAATATAGTAGTATAAGTAAATTATATATATATATATATATATATATATATATATTAGGATGGTGCAAAAATAATGACGCAATAATGTCGTTTTTTGACATATTTTTAAGGTCAAAAAACGACATTATTACGTCATTATTTTTGCACCAACCTAATATATATATATATATATATATATATATATATATATATATATATATATATATATATATATATATATATATATATATATATATTTGGGCTTCTTGCAAAAATAATGACGCAATAATGTCGTTTTTTGACATATTTTTAACGTCAAAAAACGACATTATTACGTCATTATTTTTGCACCAACCTAATATATATATATATATATATATATATATATATATATATATATATATATTTGGACTTCTTGCGTGTTTCGCAGATGAATAAGTACGATTAGAGCCTCGTATTAATGGCCTTGTGTCAGTTTAGGTCATGCTTAGTAAATATCTATGTGAAATCAACGAGATGTTGTAGATAGCAGACTAAACGAGAGACAAGAAAAAAGAGGCAGCTGTGCAAGTCCGAAGCTTCTGCCAGCTGCCAGACCTTCTCCTGCAGCCATGGTGAAACAGTTTGTCTCACCTGTATAGGCATCACAAATAACAATTGAAATAGACTAGGGTTAACTCTTTTTTTTTTCCTTAGCGAAACGAAGCCATGATTTCTAGTTTTACATTACTCTATTGAATCTAACCAAAATATAAATCTCCGTCCTAGATTTAAAAAAAAATTTCTCCATTCCTGGAAGAATTACTCCTTTCCCAAGCCAATATTAACTATAAAAATATTTAAAAATTAAAAGAAAACGGTTAGGGTCTTAATCACCTGTTATTTGGCAAAAATAATATATAAATTTATCCCATACTAAAATAATTTTAATATTAATTAAATAAATTTTTTAAAAAAATCAACATCTTTTACTCATCCTCCGACAGGATTCGAACCTATATCCTATACCGAACCGTCATTTCTTGAACATGCAGGACGGTAAATGTTGTTTAATACTGTTTATTATAAAACAGAGCATTTACTTAAATATTTGTATCTATAAAAAGAATGTATAAACATAGAAATATCTTAAAATAATTGCCGGACTTTGTCCATTTCATAATGTGTGACGTCATTTGTCTATATTTGATACGCCATGAGCAGATATGAATGTACGTGAGAAATTCATGGAAGATTCAAGTTTAAAGACAGTAAAATCGACCTTTGCTAACCGAACGCTCCTCTGTGGCCGAAATGGTTAAAGGTACGTCAGGTTATATGACGGTTCCGTATAGGATGCAGGTTCGATTCCTGTCGAAGGACGAAAATTTTCTAGGACATTCAGGCGGGTAAATGTTGTTTATTATAAACAGAGCATTTACTTAAGTATTTATATCTATAAAAAGAATGTATAAAAATGTTTTGTTTTTTATTTATTTTTATTTATATATATATATATATATATATATATATATATATATATATATATCTTAAAATAATTGTCGGATTTTCTCCATTTCATAATGTGTGACATCTTTTACTCACTTTTGTTTATTAGGCATTAAATTACGTCACTTAGCGTCCTCCATAATTTACCGAGACTTTTCAGTTCATTCGATGAATTTAAAAATCTTCAAAGACAAATAACATTTTTACTTTTATTTATAAATACTTGTTGCAAAATAAAATCCTCACATTAGCCTTGATAAAGTCGGCAAGAGGACGAAACGAGTCAGCTAAGATAGTTTTCCTTTTGTCTATATGCATATTAGCCCTTTACGGCTTTCTTGAGTACTGACTTTCTTGAGTCTGACACAAGTAAGCTGAGTAAGCCACCTTTCTCAGTCCGGCGTGTCCTTATGCCAGACTAAGTTAAGTCTACGCAAAACTGCACGCTATTCTCCATCAATCCAATATTATTTTTCACGCAAGCATTACAATATCGAAAACAGTCTAAATTTATTCTCATTCAAACTATTTGTTTTATCGATTGTCGGATTTCCATTATGTAAAATTCGCCTGATTTTCCGTCTTCCGGCGAAGATATTTTTGATGCGAGAATCATCAATTCGAATCCACTCCGCCATCACCGCTTAGACTCCACCGCCTTTCGGGGCTTTTGAAAAAGGCTTCAAAAAGAGCTTTCCATTTTTGTTCTTGTAATAGAAATTTCATTACCAATCGGAAGATTGCGCAAATAAACAAATAAAAACCAGAAATGCCGTATGTACTCGTGCAGAAGTCGATACCATATCAAAGTCGAAACCTCGGTTATAATATTGGTATTTCACGCGTTAGTAATCGTCTTTTCACTCGTCAGTTTGCCGTGTCGGCGGGGGAAGTTTCCATGTCTGACGAGTAAAAAAACATAAAACGGGAAAATTTAGTTTGGAAATGTAGTGACAAGAATGGACTAAGTATAAACTACAAGAAGACAGGACGCATGGCCATCACTAAAAGGATGAGCCCAAAATGCAATTTGAAGGTTGGGGACACTAGAATCAAGCAGACTGGGAAGTTTAAATATCTGAGAAGCGTCTTGACAGAGGACGGTAAGTGCGACACTGAGATCCGTAGACGTATTGGGATGGCCAAGGACGCATTCCAAAAGCTGGTCTGAGTTTTGAGAGACAGGAGGATTTCTTTGGTAACAAAGAAAAGAATTCTGAGCTATTCCTAGCTATCTGTCCTTCTTTACGGCAGCGAATGTTAGACAATTTCCTCAAAGAAGAAGAGACGGGGATGTGGTTCTACAGAAGGATGCTAAGGATATCATGGATCGAGCGTGTGAGCAACGATGGGGTTTTAGAGCGGTTGCAAACAAGAAGAATGCGTATACTTAATATCAGTAAAAGGCAGCTGAAGTTTCTGGGACACATAATGAGGAAGGAGGGCCTGGAGAATCTGATACTCACGGGTCGAATAGAAGGAAAGAGAGACAAGGGAAAACAACATGTGACATACCTGGCGGGCTTAAGCAAATGGATAACAGAATGTGGTCTGGAGGAGGAAGCAGAGGGAAGGAACTTGTTGAGAGCTGCAAGGGATAGAGGAAAGTGGACAGCCATGATCGCCTACGTCCTGAAAGGATATGGCACATAAAAAGAAAGTTTACATAACTTATTCTTGTTTTAATCATATACAAAAGCTATGAAAACGGTATTTTAAACCTCTTCGCTTATAAAAATGAAGAAAAGTGTGACAGTCACTATTTTTTTTACTTTTATATAAAACATAAAATTAAAAAAAATAATGATTTTTATTTAGTTTAATATTAGTTTTATTTATAAATTTTCTTATTTTTAACTTTATTTTTCTCGCTAGGATATATCTTGTACATTTATAAGTCCATGCAATGAATATTGCTGCCACATGAGGACATGTCGATTTGCGAAGTGTTGTATTGCACTCAATTTGCAAGTTGGGGTTTGACATGATAGATAACAAGACAAAATATTTATTTCCAAGTCTTTACCGTTTTTTAAGGAAACAAGTGTGAAGATTAAGTTTAGGTTCAAATTTAATTCTAGTGATCAGTGATAGCTTTATAGAACAACTTTATAACTTTTATAATTTACTAAAGCTTTACAAATTGTATATGGACACAGATTCATACCACAAGTACATTATTACGAAAACATTGTGACATCAAATAAAACATTCATTTATTTCAAAAGAGAAAATTATACTGAGCAATTTAGCTAATGATGTTATACAGTACAACAGTTTAATGTGATTTTCAATAATTAATGTAAATTTAAAACATTTTGTCTTATAATTTAGGCCCAGCAGTAATATTGTGTTGTATAAACTTTTATTGGGTTGGATCAAAAATAATGTCGTTTTCTTACATATGTTAATATGTGAGAAAACGACATTATTTTTGCACCAACCTAATATCTATTTTTTTTGTTTTTATTAATTAGGATCTAACAAATGATCTAACAAATCCTATTCATTGAGTCGCCTTCTTTGTAATGTTTTACAATTTTTCACACCGTTTTTACTTATCGAACGGTGGAGTAATGGAGAGAGGAATCGGAGAACCGAGTTCGAATTCCAGTCGAATCCAATACATTCACTTACATGCTAATACCCTTGGAAAAGGTATAAATCCTCTTCTTCGGTTCAGCTATGGGCAAAAGAAGGACAGTCCGGGTTCTATAGCCTTGAATGGCAACTGGTCTAACGCAGAAAGAAATGGCAACCTACTGCGGGAAAAAAAATCTGCCTCGTCAGTCATGTATCGAAAGATAAATGATCGCTTAAGCGTGTATCACGCATGGCACATATACTGACTGACTGACGTGCTAATACTTTTGAGAAAGGTATGAATTCTTTTCCTCTTTCCCCAGCTATGTGTAAATAGCAGGACAGACCCGGTTTTATAGACTTGGATGGCAATTGGTCTACAGCAAGAAGAAATGGCAACCTGCTGCGCGAAAAAAAATGTCTCGTCAGTCATGTATGGAAATATAAATGATTGCCTAAGCGTTTATCCGGCATGGCGCATAACTGACTGACTAAACAGAATAAAAAAAATATATGTGCTGATTGATAATTAGAATTTTGGTATGAATATATTTTCGATTCAATGTATCTAATACAAAAAAATATCAACTTTAATTCGATTTATTCTTGAAATAGTAAGATTCTGAAGTCAGTTTTAAGCAAAAACCTGAGGAAATTAGGCATTTCTAGACATCTTTAGATGATTTTTAAAACAAAGATTGGCAAAAGCTACGTATCTAAATATGAATCTAATTGTTTTGGTGTCAGTAATTATCAAATCAAACCCCAGGTTCCAGACCGAGTGTAATGTCGATTTTCTAAAAGGAAATGAAAAATCAACCTTTCCTGCTGTTACATGTAGTCTGATGCTTCAAATATATATTTAAAAAATTCTAGAAAAAAAAAAAAATACAAAGAAACTGCAATATTATCGGTCCTGGCCTGGCATCTCGGCAACTTTCCTATGCATTTTCTATAAATAGCTGCATGGTAATTATTCTGATGATACTTAGACTTTATGAATATAAGCACAGTACTAGATTGGCGGCAGGATCTCGTTATTTTACTGTTGAAATGGCAAGATGTCGCCGTAAGTTTTATGCTGACAGTTTCTCCTCCCCTTATGCTTCTTGCTTGTGGAGCTCTCTTCCGGCTTCTTGCCTTCCACTCACCTTTGTTCTCCAAAAGTTTAAATGCAACGTCAGTCGTTATCTTCTGTATTCTTAATTCTTGACCATTTGCTATTCCTAAATAGTATTTTTCTCTTATGCATTCTAATACTCAGTAAACCCTTGCGTCTTAGTGGATTTATTGCCTTGCAAGTGGTGACATGATTTTAAAAAAATAATGTATGCTAAATTCATGTGTCTTTCATCCATACGACACCGTCATCGAAACGCGAAATTGAAAGTAAGTTTGCAGACGGATCCACGCCCTGATATCTGCCATTTTGAATTTTTGCCAGGCGCCGTCTTTTATTTTTCTGAAATGTGTTCGTAAACGAACCTAACCGAATGATTATGCGGGGTTATTATTGTTTCTTCTTTTTTTTTTCAATTTTCGTTCGTTTTGTTTGTTATAAGCAGTGCATCAAACGCGTACGAATGTTTTATAAAACTGTAGCCAGTCATTATTTACCAGAATAAAATTTTTACTACTAAACGAAAATAGAAATATTCGTAGCTTCAGTCATCAAGTCATGCTCACTGGCTGTCTATGAGCTTAGAACAGTATTTTAAAAAAACAACACTCACTCAGTACAAGGCTTAAAAGCCACTCCGGGTAGAGTGTTAATGAATGCGCTGTAGGAGAATGAATAAATTGAATTTATTTATAATCCTACATCATTTCTTAGTAAGTTAAACGTAATATCTAGTGCATACACATGTTTGAGTGGGCATTCCTAAGCAGTATGATATTTCGTTACCGGCGTGTGCATTCGAAAGTCTTAATAAAGAAAATTTATATCAACCTCGTATTTTTTCTAAATTTACAATCATTTTCTTTCGGATTCACGCAAAAAAAAGAAAAAAGAAGGAAAAAAAGTCTGCTTAATTTACCGTATTTAAAGGCATATAATACGCACTTTTCTTTTCTAAAAACATCTTTTAAAATTTCCCTGCGTCTTATACGCTATATGTAGATTTAAAATTCGCAATAGTCAGCCGAAATTATCTACCTGGTAACTCCTATTAGCTTAGACATTAGAGTAGCTTTTATATACTTATTGTCATTATTTAAAAAGCCGTTAAGCAGATTAAAGGTGTTATCATTGATAATATTCATTGTATTAATTTCGTCATGTTTAATATTAGTATTTTATTTCGCTAAAATTATATGCAATAAATTCAAATTATATATTTGTAAAATATATTTATTTCATTAATATTTTTCTTGCGATAACTTCCGGTTGCACTGGTATAAATACAATCAAAATTAATT
>OZ010600.1:58691877-58716877 GCA_963932145.1 Acanthosepion lycidas | reverse complement strand
AATTACCTCAACATGAGAATTAGTCTATTTGGTTTTTACTCTTTCTCTCGCGCACTGTAAATCCCTTGCGTGTTAGTGGCACTGCCGCCATACCCGAAAGAAAATCACGAAAGAGATAATAGATTAAAAAAAATGCAGTAATAATGGTTTTCTCTAGCGCTATGGTAATTTTCCCTGTCATTTAACACGAAATATCTAAAATAACAAGAGGTTCTTTGTACTTAAATTATATTATAAACATTGACATTACAAACAACGGAAAAGAAAATAATTACTCGGATTATTTTCATATTATTTACTGTTTTAATTTTAATTAATAACGGTTTCGAACGACCTCTAGTGGTCTTAAAACGGGTTATAAAATTTGATTTAGCCCTTCAAGAAAAGATATGCTTACAGAAATTTCATTTTTTTTTTCAATTAAGTTGTCGCCCTCTCCCTCTTTGACGTATCAGTGAGTTGAAGGAGGAAGGGGTGATGACCATTCGTCCTATGAGGCAAGCTTCTCAAACCACTTTCCGAAAACGGAAGCATATGTATTTCCATATAATGATACTACCATTGTCATATTATTCAATATTTCTTGTCGAAGTCAACAGTAGATTCGGAATTAAATTTTGATTTTAAAAATTTCTCGCATTGTAATTCGATTAAGTCCAACTGATATTTTACTGTCATTTGCTCCACATTAGTTTCGTAAGGAGTAGCAAATAATTTGAATTGATCTCCATATTACCGGAAGTCAGCGAAATGGAACGAATTATATTAGGTAAAGTATGAATCCATCTCATCTCCCCCAACTTTGGGTTAGTAGTATGACAGACTGATCCGCACATCATTGATTAACAACTAATCTAAGAGAAAGAAAACTGCTTTCAAACTAACCTAGGGAGGGTTGTCTATTTTTTTTTTTTTTTTTTTACTTCGGTGTAAAAAGAAATATATATCTATCTTTTAACTGGACCGATGTCTACCATTTTGACTCCAATGTAAACCTATCTTTTCCTTTTTCCCCCTAGGGCAGAGGTCGGCAACTTTTGCCAAAGAGCGGGCTAGATAGATATGTAGTGTCTCCAAGAAGGGCCATGATATTAAATGTACTATAATAAACAGAAGGCTGCATTGGTTTTGAGGTTTAAAGAAAACAACGAAGTTAATGTTATATTATTTAAAGAAGATTCCTTATTTTACTGTAGAAATAACAGGATAACAACTAACACAATCAACAAAAAAAGGCGAATTCCTTACTCACAAACGAAATACAGTTAGGAATGGCAAATTATTTAAGGAGACACTTGTTTCTGCTTATTCTTCGATAACTTCTCCACATCGGGTGAAATATTTGTCAATGACCACAGCAGATCATCATCTATATGGTTATCACCCAACCTTGTTCTTAAACGATTTTTAGTATATTTCATTTTCGACAAAAGTTGTTCACAAACATATGTATTTCCATATAATGATACCATTATTCAATGGACTTTTATATTTCCCGCTTGGCAAAATGTTTATTGCAGAAGACAGCAGTGAATTCGGCATAACACTTTGATTTTAAAATATTAGTCATATTTTAAGTGAATTACCTCCAATTGTTATTTTTCTGCCACTTATTACACAAATTAATTTGATAATTAGTGCCCAGGTATTAAAATGGCGGGTCGGGAAAGATCCTTCTCGGGCCGTATGTGGCCCGAGGGCCGGATGTGTCCCAGGGACTGCCGACTCCTCGTTTAGGATTTAGTGTTTTTAACCATATTTCTGACCGTTATCAAGGCCACAAAAAAATTATGGATGCTGTTTGAATATTTTTCAAATTGGCGTTTGCCGATTATTTTTCATGATAACGCCACACTTATAAAATATATTTTCACTAGTCTAATTATACCTTTTAGCGGTTAAATATGTACAAAATCTCAGTTCCCTAAGTGAAGCAGACCTTAATTTGAGTGTTTTCAAATTTTATAAGGGCTTTTAGTTTTCTATCTGGCTTCTGTAAGAACTTCAAGAACTTAACTTCATAATGACATCAACGATTTTAAAAGGAAGTCAAGAATGTTATATGGGGCTTAACAATTTTAGAAAACCTTTTAATGATTTTATAAAGGCTTCAAGATTTTATAATGGCTTCCAGAATTTTATAAGTGCTTAAAGGATATCAAAAGGACTAAAACAATGCTATTACACCTCAAGAATATTATAAAGGCTAGAAGTAGTATATAAAAGTTTGAATAGTTTTATAAGGGCTTCAAGAATTATATGATGACTTAAAGATAATAAGGACATAAATTGTATGTTATAAGGCTTCAATAATTTTTCATAATGGCGTCAAAAATAACATTCCATAATCAGTCACTCAGCTTAGTGCCATTCGTGATACACGTTTGGCCAATCATGTCACTTTCGATTCATGACAGACTAGATAGTAGGTTTTCTTGTAATGGCTTATTGTTTCTTTCTTCGGTAGACTGGCTGACAAGAAAGGCAATATGACGGAGTCTGTCGTGATATTTAAATCATAGTCGAGGAAAGAAGAAATAAAGCCAGTAAAATGTCATACGTGATACACATTTGGGCGATCAGGTCTCTTCCCATCCATGACTGACTAGGCAGAAGATCTTCCCGCAGGAGGTTGCGATTTCTTTCTGCGGTAGACTGGCTGCCAACCAAGACTATAGGACGGAGTCTGTCCTGTTATTTAAATTATAGCGGAGCAAAGAAGTGATAAAGCCAGTAAAATGTCATCCGTGATACACATTTGGGAGATCAGGTCTCTTTCGATTCATAACGAATAAGGCAGCAGGTTTTCCCGCAATGGTTTACCGTTTCTTTCTGTGGTAGATTCATTGTCAGCCAAGGCTATAGAACCCAATCTGTTCTGTGATTAAACCCATAGTTGGAAATAGGGGATGGATTTTATACCTTTCTCAAGGGTATTTAAGGAAAATGGAATATAATGAACCAAACTTGTCCATAACGTTTTATAAAATGCATTTTTTTTATTTTAAAAGAGTTTGAAGAATTTCATAAAGAATTCAACAAATAGATAAGGAATTCAAGAATTCTACAATGGAACCTTGTTTCACGAATTTAATTCGATCCAAAAGCCCGTTCCTAACCCGAAATGTTCGTAAACCGAAATGTTCGTAAGCCGAAATGTTCGTAAACCGAAACTATTTTTCCAATGGGAATCAGTGTAAAATGGATTAATCCATTTCTGGTCCTAAGATGATTGTTTATTTAGACTTTAACAGCAGTACTTTATGTTCAAGTTTATACACAAAACTAATGAAAATCCTTAAATCTAAGAAAAAATAAATAAACCCAATAATAAGTACAGTGTAACCCGCATATAAGAGAGTTGTCGGGACCGGAGAAGAAGTCTCTTATACCCGGGTTTCTCTTATATCCGGGTTTGGTCTAATTTATATACATTAACACAAGCTCTAATTTGGGATCAGAGAAAATCTCTCTGATATCCGGGTTTCTCTTATATTAGGGTCTCTTATATCCGGGTTACACTGTAGATAAAATGTAGACGAACATTTCAATTTTACCGTACCTGTATGTAGGAGAGTTGATGTCGTAAGTGGGAGGGGAAGGAAAGAGATTTTATTGTTTGGAAAAGGGAAAGGAAAGACATGATCGTCTTTTTATTTTAAAAAAGTTGATTTTGCCATATTAAACTGAATAGGAAGAGACAATATTATAACAATTGTTATTTCTCTAAACTTTTCTTTTTCCTTTACCAGTATCACTGCTAGCTTTCTTTGGGGCCATGACTAAAGACCAATGAAGAGAAAAAAAAAAGGCACATTATAATAAAATTGTAAAAGGAAAGCACAACACACAAATGTATACAAAATGGCGGTCAACTCAGAAATTATTCCGTTCGTGGTAATTCGGTTCAGTTCGGTTTGTCTATGTTGTTCGAGAACCGAAATTTTGTTTGATAACCGAGACATTTTCATCTCGAATATTCTGTTCGAAAACCGATTTGTTCGACATGTGAAGCGGTTGAGAATCGAGGTTGCACTGTATATGGCTTTAAATAACTTTAAAATAGCTTCATGAATTTTCTCAAGATTGTTATAAGAACTTCAGGAATATCGTAAAGACTTAAAATAGCATAATAGATTCCATAATTTTATAAGAGCATCGGTAATGTTATGGGAAATCGATGAGTCATCGAACTCTTCGAAGGGGGAATCTTATATAGGCTTGTAGCCAACAGACGATATGAACCGTGACTTCTATTTAAATAAGAAGCGATAAGACTCGCTGGTCTGACTGAATGAGGAAACGCGATGATTATTGCCCGGAACGGAGATACAAACCAAAAGTTTTATTAATTATGGTGAGCTCTCGAATTTTAACCTCTTCAGTTCAAAGGTCAATCGTTATCTATCCTCCTTATTCTCATAATCTTCACTTCCAACCACTTCCTCATTCATTCATACCATACACCAATTCACAATTGCTGTATATAGCGATTAACAACAGGAGGCAGATGTAGATCGGGTACAGATCCAGAGCTGCGAGAATAAATTGCTGAAATCCTTTCATTTTTAATATTTCAGAAGTACAACGCATTTACAAAACTATTACCTATTCATAAAAGAGATAAAAATGATTCACTATGACGTTTCATTTATCAAGTTTAAAAAAAAAATACAAACTGAAAATTTCTATCTGGGCTTTTTTATTAAACGGGTCCATGTCATGAAATTTTTCGATGAAGAAAAATGACCCGTCGCATATATATATATATATATATATATATATATATATATATATATATATATATATATATATATATATATATGTGTGTGTGTGTGTGTGTGTGTGTGTGTGTGTGTGAAATGCTTATTTGCGAAGTCCAGATAGTCAGAGGCTTTATTAAAAAACTAAATTAGCAATTTAATTCGCACTAATTAATATTTAATTAACCATACGGCACAGGCGAAGTATTTATGTGCAAAAATTCGTTGAAAATTGCTTTTAACATGAAAGACATTTCCAATTATTTATTAAAGAGGAATTGGTCCAGAACAGAAAGTATTTACATAGAGAGCAAAGAAATGTGTACTTATTACGTACACACACTCGTGCGAGCGCACACGCACACACGCACACACGCACACACACACACACTCTCTCTCTCTCTCACATACACAAACAAGAAAGGTGCAGAGTTAGAAAGAAAGAACTCAACATAGACAGATAAGAGAGAAAGGGATATAACTAAACAGATATTAATAAACTGATAAATAAATAGATAGACGGGTCGAGATACAAGGAACAGACTGATATATATATATATATATATATATATATATATATATATATATATATATATATATATATATATAAGACAGCATCTGTGTGTGTGTGTGTGTATAACGAATGCACGGCAGACGGATTTGCACCAAAATTTACATGCAGGTGCTACAAGTTAGCGGGAAGGCCAAGACCGACTTTGCATTTCCTAACTCCCATCGATAGTGGAAATAATCGATTTTTCATGCTTCTACGGCAATTTTCATGTAGTTTGCGGCCATTTTCTACTAGCCAGAGTGAGAGCCTATAGCTGGCTGACACGAATGTTAACTAGCATGCTAGAATGCAAAAAAATCGATAGCCGCATTTGTCACAAGTGGGAAAAATTTAAATCTGCATGGCACTTTACTCCAATTGGCTCATTCGCTTGCTTAAACCCAACGTTGATTCTGATTCCGCAGAACTGGGTTGGGTATGAAAAAGTATTTGTTGTTAACATTCTTTTTTCATTCGGTTTTTCCAGTTACAAGTCTTTTTTTTAAAGCTGATTGTTTTGTGTTCATTTTTCTTTAGTTCTTTTTTCGTAACAGATTAAATGGTTAGTATAGAGCTTAGAAAAAATTCGCAGTGTGAGATAGGCAAGAAGTAAGGCATGTAGCAACATCAGCACGGCAAAGGGCACTCCTTTAAAGGCAAGAAAGGGCAAAAATATTTTAAGTGAAGTGATAGCAATTGCTGTATGAGTCGTACGATTTTTTAATCAAGCACGATAAACGCCGGACCATGTTGCTTGTATATATATATATATATATATATATATATATATAGATAGATAGATAGATAGATAGATAGATAGATAGATAGATAGATAGATAGATAGACATGGATTTATAAAGGATTATCTATCTTAGTCTTCTCATATCTATCTCACTAACTGTCTAAGTCTGTTGATAGATAGATATGAACAGACTTAGACAGTTAGTGAGATAGATATGAGAAGACTAAGATAGATAATCCTTTATAAATCCATGTGTATATGTATATAGTAGGAATCTATCTATCGCAGTCTGTTCATATCTATCTATCTATCTATCTATCTAAGTTTCCTTGATCTATGCTGAAACCTGCATGTTTTCCTTTTCACCTTTATTTTGTACACTGGGAACAATAGATATCCCTACATAGATAGATAGATAGATAGATAGATAGATAGATAGATAAAATACAGTGATTGAAGGAGACAAATTGCGCCATTATTTTGCTCTCCTACATTGACATATACCGTAAATAACACACTTTAAAACCCTCTTCTGTAATGGATTCAATTCACATCGAAAATCATTTCTTTCTTTCTTTCTTACTTTCTTTCTTTCTTTCTTAATCTCCATACGGAGATAAGTGTATACACAGAGAGAAGAGGACATTGCTCAAAATAGCTTTACGCATGCGCAATTGATAGTAATCCAAAATGGCCGCTGTTGCATAATGGTGCCGGCTGCCCAATAACAATCAAACAACGAAGATCTGAAATGCACATCTACACAAGGAAATAAACAATCAACAAAGACGAAGCTTAATTGCAAATCCTGCGATACATAAAAAAAAAAGATGATCAATAAATGAAATTGTATAAGTGGCTGCTGCCAATAAAGACGCGAGGATTTCGACATCGGGATGACGGGGGAGAGGAGAGACACTCCGAAGAATAGCTTACTGAATCCTCCAATACCACCACGACCACATCTAAAACCTCTACTGTCACTATTCCCCTTGCTTTTATTAGGTTGGTGCAAAAATAATGACGTAATAATGTCGTTTTTTGACGTATTTTTAACGTCAAAAAACGACATTATTACGTCATTATTTTTGCACCAACCTAATACCTTTAATTCTACAGCTCTCGCTGTTTGGTCGCCTACTGTAGTTTCTTAGACCGTTGCTTGGTCGACGTTCTTGGGCGCCTGTTATAGACTAGTGCTTGATCATGCACTAATAATTTCGATCCTAACTGAACGCTTCACGATACTAGTTGCCAGTCAGCTATAGTCGGGAAGTTGCTCGATACCAACTGGTAGTACCAATTGACTGAAAAACAGGTTCTATCATTTATGCACATTTTCGACTGAAATTTGCACCTACAGGTCAGCAACTGCTCTGTAAGCTTAAATCTGATCCCTACGGACCACATCAGTCTGATAATTAATGAGGTGCGCTTATTCTTCCATGTCGCTTTCAATGAGTTCGTTCCACGGTTAAACCGGCATTATGCAAATCCCGCCTGTTGGAGAGCCCGCCACCCAGGCGAATAAACCTTTTCCAGTCCCCTCACTATGACGTGGTCACCAAGCAGGACTCGCAGAACATTTGAATATAATGACTTTAGTTATCTCTAAATGCATTTTGGGGCTTATCGACACGACAGTTACCAGATTAGTGAGTTGATCTTAACGGTGTGTCCGGCAGTTTGGCTCAGTCAACTTATTTATAATAAATTAATTCTTGTAAAATTCTGTTACACATGTTGCCATCCTTGACACGGACAGCAGGCAATATAATAATGGATTAATCGTTTCCATGAGTGTTGTCATAATCCACTTTTAATAATAAAATTTTGTCAAATCTCATCTTTAAGATTTACATTTCTTTCTTTATTTTTCTCCTTTTTTCTTGCATTCTTTGTAGCTTTTCACCTTTTCTTTTTCATTAGAAAATTCTTCCATTCTCATCTCTATTTCCTTCTTGCTTGCTTACTTATTTAATTTTCTTTCTTTCTAACTTGTGACATTTTTCCTAGTGTCGTCTGATTGATTTCATTTTTTTCTTTTCTTTAAAAAAAATCATTTTCTTTGTTTCTTTCCGTCTTTGTTTGTTTGTTTGTTTGTTTGTTTCTTTCTTTCTTTCTTTCTTTCTTTCTTTCTTTCCTCCTTTCTTACTTTCTTTCTTTCTTTCTTTCCTTCTTTCTTTCTTATAACACATTTTCCCAGTCTCATCTAGTTTATTGCATTTTTCACTTTTTCTTTTTATTGAAAACACTTTCCTGTTTCTTTTTTTTCTTTCTTTCTTTCTTTCTTTTTTTTCTTTCATTCTTTCTTTCTTTCTTTCTTTCTTTCTTTCTTAAAGATATCCACTTTCAGCAGCGGGATTCCAATTTCTTTCTTTCTTTCTTTCTTTCTTTGTGCGTTTCTTTCTTTGTGCGTTTCTTTCTTTGTGCATTTCTTTCTTTGTACGTTTCTTTCTTTCTTTTTGTTTCTTAAATATTTCCACTTTCAGCAGTGGGATTCCAATTTCTATCTTTCTTTGTTTGTGCGTTTCTTTCTTTTTGTGCGTTTCTTTCTTTTTGTGCGTTTCTTTCTTTCTTTCTTTCTTTGTGCGTTTCTTTCTTTCTTTCTTTCTTTCTTTGTGCGTTTCTTTTCTGTCTGCCTTTCTTTCCTTCTTTTCTGTCTGTCTGCCTTTCTTTTTATCTTTCTTTTTTTAAGTATTTTTTTCTGTCTGTCTTTTTGCCTTTCTTTCTTTAAGTATTTTTTTCTTTCTTTCTTTCTTTCTTTCTTTCTTTCTTTCTTATATGTCCCAGAAAGGGATATATTTGAACTAAGTAGCAAAGTGGTTTTGCCTACTATAACCAAGTAGAATACAGTAGCGGTAATCGACTGGTACGCGTCATAGTCGGAGGTAAGAAATGTAGATCAATAGGATAGCCAGTGGCGTAGTCCAATGTGCGTTGTCATAGGCTTATACTCTGTCGTACCTACACGTCCGTCTGTATTTATGACGGACACCAGCCAACCATATTCAAGTGAGGGGGAACTCAGGTGTATGCATATTCCATTATATCACTTTCTTTCTTTCTTTCTTTTTTTCTTTTTTAACACTATTTTGACTGATTTCATTTACTGAAATAATTCATCCGATTTGATTGTTTCTCATGATAGAAAAACTTTCAGTAAAACACCGAATCCAAATTCTAACTCATACTGTTTTTCATTTCGCAGTAATGCCCCTTGGAAAAAGCATGAACCAGATTCTTCTGTATCACAGTCAGATTTCTTGGCAATAAACGTCTAGTCAACGAACGTTCTCCTGCCATATTCTCGGACAATAACAACACTCCATTAAAAAAACTATTACCATTATTGTCGACATCAACGCATATATATTTCATCTTCCAAACAGTGGTTATAATTTTAGTATTCTGTTGCTTTTCGTCCAAAATCCGATAAAAATTATAACAATTATGACGCAGTTCAGTAAGAACAGAATAATTAGTGGGGCAACTTTCGTACAGCTCTTTCTATTGGTTCATATTAACCTATATTCGCCTGGTGTCATCTTAAATGGACGCCAGCTTTTTCAATGTAATGTGACCCTTTCCGTGTTTTCCTGATTTCAGATGGAAGCTTGGAAATCCTCTAAAATATTCCAGTTTCGATTTCACTGTCCAAAATTGTATTTCATAATCCTAGTTCCGAAAATTGGAAAAAAAAGGTGTCATTTTAAAATGACGCCAAAAAGATATGGACTCTATTAACCTATATCCGCCTAGCGTCAGCCGTCTTGGGTATGACGATAAACTACATCCGGCAGCAAGGCCCCTGATCGGGAGGTTTTGAAGAGCGTGAAAACACCTCTCAATTGCTGTTGTTCCCAGATCCATCCTGATGCGAGGTGGTAGCATCTGTTAGGGTCCCAGCTACAGGGAAGTAGTTAACCCCCCAAAATGTGATGAAAACGATATCAAAATATAAATAAAAAAATTATAGTAAAAATACCAGCAATATATTTTCATAGTAAAAATATATTACTAGCAATATATTATGTAAGAAAAAAAATTACTATAATTACATTTTATAGAAATTATTAATACTCCTAAGAAAATAAAATTTCGGCATTAAATGAGTCATAAATAGTTGATATACTGCTAAAGAAACAAACAAGTCTGGCTTATGCTTAAACGAACGCCATCTTTTTTCCATGTAGTCAGACAATTTCTGTGTTTTCAGGATTTCAGATGTAAACTTTTGAAATACTCTAAAATATTTCAGTTTGTTTTCACTTTTCAACATTATATTTCCTGTTTATAGTTTATATATAAGGAAAAAGAAGGTATCATTTTAAATTGACGACAAAAAAGATATGGATGCTATTAACATATATCCGCCTGACGTCAAATCAAACGTACGCCATCTTGTTTTTCATGTAGCGTGACCATTTCTATGTTTTCCTGATTTAAAAAAGCTATGGATTCAAAAATTTCTACACCTTAGTCTAAATATATTTGTGCCCATTATATTAATAAGTGTTAATGTTAGTGGGATTAGTTTATTACTTTGGAACAATAGAAAATCGAACCCATCTTTTTATCCGGTATAAATATATATCCATAACAGTTTACCTGTGCTGTTAAAGTTATGGAGTATTTTTTGTAAAGTTCTTCCTCTTACGGACCTATATCAGCGTTGTGTCATTTTAAACAGAAACCTTTTTTTCTTCATATATTTTGGCTATTTCACTTTCTATTCGTATCTTCTTCAATGCTGGAAAATATTCTCGGTCCATCTATTTTTACAAGAACCAGATCAGACCAAAAATAAAGCATTGCTACGATGTCCTCTGCCTTGATAGAGTTAAAAAAAATGTCTATGCGTCCTTATGGGTGATGAATTATTTTTCACCCTAAACCCTCTTTGACACAGACGAAACGTCGTCAGCTTCTCTCTATTTTATCGCTATCCCCCCTGGCATGTGATCTGATGAGCTACATTCCTTAGTCCCGCCACCCCTGACTTTTACAACTGGGATCCACCATGCCACGCACACAAGGCTGAATCATCCCCATTCTCTTCGTATTCCGTTAGTAAGAAGTAAGTTCTGTTCGGACAGCTTTTTCCCAAAAACTGCTGCTTTGTGGAACAGACTCCCGGCTGGATGGTTCTTCAAATCCAGAGTTAAATATTATCTTTCCTGCATACTCCCATGAACTTCACTTCTTGCATTTTCTTATGATCATACGGCACCAGGCAGTAACCCTCTACCTTCAGTGGCTCTTGTGCATTATATTGGATAAACATCAGTATAAAAAATTTTCCAACATATTTCAGACAAAGCTTCAGTTTCAAAAATTATACTTTATATTTATGGCTTAGATATATTGAAAGATAAAATTGTCAAATAAAACTAACGCTAGGTTGATAGGAGACTTAGTCAGGATTCTCCACATTTGTATCTTTGTGCAAGGAAAACTCAATTCCAGATACTAATAACATAATTAATGTTAATAAGGCCACATAGTGATATCTCTCTCTCTCTTTCTTTCTTTCTCTCTCTCTCTCTCCCTCTCTCTCTCTCTCTATATATATATATATATATAAATATATATATATATATATATATATATATATATATATATATATATATATATATATATTTGGTAAAGATAATAAATCGGTTTGTATATAATCCAAGTGGTTCTTAGTAATATAAAATATTAAAACTAATCCACAAAAAGAGCTCATTATATTTATTATAACAGAGCATATAAATGTTATTACAGAAAAAAAAAAAAATTACATCATATGTGGGGGGGATCCCAGCATATGAGGTAATTATGGATTTTGTTGTGTAATACTATATATATATATATATATATATATATATATATGTGTGTGTGTGCGTGAGTGTGTAAAAATATATAGAAAATAGGAAAGAACTCGTTAGGTAAATGATCCAAAGTTCTTTAGTATTTTTGTTATTATTTTTAAAAAATAGTTCTCCAACGCTACATAAAAGTTCTCGCGAGAACTATGCTCTTATAAGGAAACACACGACATTCATTGACCGAGTTAGCCAGTGCGCGTGAGTGCGTATATATATATAAAATGTGATCTTTTTGGGGGTGGCAACACTCTCAACTCAGTGTCCATATACATTTGATAATTTTACAATAAATATCTATTGTTAGCAATTTTACTATAAATATGTAATGTTGAAAATATTATTATATATAAGTGTTGTTAGTAATGTTACTATAAATAACTATTCTTGGCAATTTTACGATAAATAGGTTTTTGTTGGTAAGTTTACTATAAATACGTTATTGCTGATAATTTTACTATAAATACGTTATTGCTGGTAATTTTACTATAATTACGTTATTGTTGGTAATTTTACTATAAATACGTTATTGCTGGTAATTTTGCCGTAATTACGTTATTGTTAGTATTTTTACTATAAATACGTTATTGCTGGTAATTTTACTATAATTACGTTATTGTTGGTAATTTTACTATAAATACGTTATTGCTGGTAATTTTGCTGTAATTACGTTATTGTTGGTATTTTTACTATAAATACGTTATTGCTGGTAATTTTACTATAATTACGTTATTGTTGGTAATTTTACTATAAATACGTTATTGCTGGTAATTTTGCTGTAATTACGTTATTGTTGGTAATTTTACTATAAATACGTTATTGCTGGTAATTTTGCTGTAATTACGTTATTGTTGGTATTTTTACTATAAATACGTTATTGCTGGTAATTTTACTATAATTACGTTATTGTTGGTAATTTTACTATAAATACGTTATTGCTGGTAATTTTGCTGTAATTACGTTATTGTTGGTATTTTTACTATAAATACGTTATTGCTGGTAATTTTGCTGTAATTACGTTATTGTTGGTATTTTTACTATAAATACGTTATTGCTGGTAATTTTACTATAATTACGTTATTGTTGGTAATTTTACTATAAATACGTTATTGCTGGTAATTTTGCTGTAATTACGTTATTGTTGGTATTTTTACTATAAATACGTTATTGCTGGTAATTTTACTATAAATACGCTTTGCTGGTCATCATCATCATCATCATCATCATCATCATCATGGCTTTTCTTTGCAAAACGAAGATCACGAGGGAGTCTATACACATCACTTGCAAGCACGTTTGTGACTGATAGGTCCAATGCGAGACAAGCATACTTGGTCGCAGTAGTTGCAGCTAAAAGTCTGTCCTGTTCTCGGTGGCATAGCGTTGCAGTACTTCTTCTTCTGACTCTTTTCCCTGAGAGCGGCCCTGCAGTTATTTTTTAAGGAGTCAGCATGTTTGGTGGTGAGATGCCAGACGTCACGTTTCTCAACTACGGTTGACCATTGGTAATGGTTACAGGCAACAAAGGATTTTTTCAGGCCATCTTTGAATTGCTTCCTTGATGGCCCTCTGCCACGATAGCCAGTAAAATAAATATGTCCAGCCCAGCGCAGCTAGAACTTCAGCAGCATGGTCTCAATGCTGGTGATCTTCGCCTTTTCAAGAACTTTAATATTGGAGACGTTGTCACTGCAGTGTATGCTATTTATCGTTAGTAATTTTAATGTAAATATCTATTTTTGGTAATTTTACGATAAGTTATTGTTGGTAATTGTACTATTAGGTTGGTTTTTTGACGTTCAACTAAAAAAAAAACATTATTTATTTTTGCACCAACCTAACATAAATATCTATTTTTGACAATATTTTTTTATAAATAGATTTTTATTAGCTATTTTATGTTAATTCTATTTTTCGTAATTTACTATAAATAGGTTATTGTTGGTAATTTTACTATAAATATGCATTGTTTATAATATATAATTTTAACATAAATAGGTTATTGTTGGTAATTTTACTAAATTCGAAAGCTCTTTAAAGAGCCTTCAAATTTAGTAAAATTACCAATAATAGGTAAAAAAAAAAAAAAGACACCGGTCTAAAAGTAGGCCAATACCGAATTCAAAACCTTACAGGCGGCAACAAAAACCCACTTCCTCATATTTTTCAACCATGGCAAAAAACTCGTTCCAAAATGTCTAAACTGTCGGCCGTTTACATCGCCATTCTCTGATCAATAATTAAATCTCTCTTCGAGCCTGCAGGTCTTAGCGATAACAACCGTTCTTCAAACCTCGTGGACGTGCTACAGAATCACAAACAAAAAGCGATAGCAGATAAAGCTCCAATTAAAGAGTAACGCTTAAATTTTAAAAATTCAAATTTGAATTCAAATTTGAATTTAAGCATCCCTTAAACAAATACGTCTAAATATTAATTCTACTCAACCGTTACAGATCGAGTGACATGGTCAATACACACGACATTCATTGACCACTGTCGGCCTGCTCAGCCAATCACAGCTTCACCAGTGCCCCGTTGGCCAGCATTACCTGTTTCCACCTCCCACGACGAGGACAAAGGATTGAGCTTTGGGAAGCAAATTTTATCAACGCCATTTTCCTGCCAACGCTGACATGCCAGAGCCAGACATGGCCCCTAACAAAAACCCTTGAGAGGAAACTGATCACCTGTTAAATGAAATGCCCGAGGAAATCATTGAACAAGACCAGGCGAGAGAAGATCAAGAATGAAGCAATAAGAGATATGGTAGGAGCAATACCAATCATACAACACATCGAACGAGAATATACCCTCAGGTACTCTGGCTGGAGAGCGGGAGGCAGACCAAGATGACGCTGGAGCGACTTAGTGGCAGACACTGTTGGAGGCCACGAAATATCTATCCCCCAGGTCACTCGCTTTGCCACTGACAGACGACTGTCTCTACCCGCGACGCCTAACAGCACAAACTACATCCGCGTCCTGAGTAAGACGATAAACTTCATCCGCGTCCTGGGTAAGACGATAAACTACGTCCAACAGCAAGGCCTCTGCTCAGGAGATTTTAAGGACCGTGGAACCATTTCTTAATTACTGGTGTTCCCAGGTCCACCCTGACCCGGGGTTGTAGCACCTGTTAGGGCCCCAGCTATGGGTAAATAGTTACCCCCCCAAAACTGGGGTCAAAACACTATGTAAGTGTAAAAATCGGTTTTAATACCAGAAATATTTTGTAAAAAGAAATATTACCAGAAATACAAATTTTGAAGGCATTAAATAACCCATTGACGGTGATATGCCATAAAACAAAACAAAACAAAACAAACCGGGTCATTCTATATGTGACGGTTGAGCCGAACGAATATTTATACTTATTTGGTTAAGGGAGGCTTAAATTTAAATTTGAAAGTCTCAATCTAATGAGGTTAGAATATGAAATGAGATTTTAAGTCAAGGTATACGCCCATTCACATTCTATCCCATATTCAGTTTCTTCTCTACTGAGCCTATTCAAGAAAGTCCTTCACCTTTTGCTGCTGAGGTCGGCTTTAATTTTTAACATTAGACTATGCCTGGCCGGAAGTTAGATAATGAAGCTACAGAATAAATGTCGACAAATCGTTTTATTTTGTTCGTTTGCACGGATTCGTTTATTAAGCGAAATATTAAATACTCGTGCATTCGTACAGTCAAGATTGACGATAATTGTTAGAAAGTTTTAACAGTAAGATGCATAGAAACAAAAGTTTTTAAACAATATATTGAGATTGAATAAAGCGGAAATAAAGAATCCACAACTAACATGGAGGCCAAGGAATCCTTTATTTAATCCGTTCCCTTTATATTTTTTAGACGTTGAATGGTATCTATGTTGTATAACTACGGGCGATAATGAGTATGTCCCTATTCACATAAATATAGTAGTAAATACTGTATGTTGCTCTGCAGTTGGAGCTTTGTCTCCAGCTCTTCTGGCCAAACCCTCTGCCTCCGGGCAGAGATGGTCCCCAGACGAAGCTATGCCGAAGGGCAGGGTCTCGTTTCGGGAAACAACAACCCGATACCGTTTTATACAGGGTCTTCGAGGAATTTTTGGCCGAGGCTACGGGCTCGGATACCTGGCATTAAATTCGGCCTTATTCCACATTTGACCGCGTTGGGCGGTTGGTAGATATCCCGCAGTTGGAGATTCATTGTGTAATTCACTTGAGTCACTTCTAGCATTTGATTACTTCAACGCACCGAAGCCGAATCTTATATATGTTGTTCTTGTCCTAAGTATTATCATTCATTACCAACGTTCATGTGATTATTCTATTCAGCAACCTTCCCTAGGTTACAACAATCTATAAGACATTATTTACATCATAATTATACGAAGACATAGCAATGAATAAACTTCTACTCCTGGTCAAAATTACTTAGGAGGAGTGTGAACCGGACGATAGGCAAACCTATCTATTGTTATTCAGAAAAGTAAATCCATAGTAAACGGAAGTTTATGCGGAAGCATTAGAAGTTGAATTAGACTTTAGAAGGAAGTGGAAAGCCAATCCTAAACATGAAACAAGGGATAAACCGTTATTCTGTTCAAAAGACCAGTGGGGACTGTAAACCAAACAATTGGAAACATTAGAAGTATAGAGCTGAAGTAGACATTAGAAGGAACCGGAAACCCAATTCTAAACAGGAAACAAGGTATAAACTTATATTCGTGTTCTAAAGACAGGGATTTTTGGAGTTCGAACCAGATGATAGGCGACCCCATCTACTCCAATTAGTCAATATTGAAAAAAAGCCATAAAAACTACTGAACTTGCGAAACCTATTTTCCTGACAAAAGAATTTTGAGAAAAAAGATTTTATACATTTGAGCCGAAACTAGCACTGGCTTCACGGTCAATAAATTTTTCCTTATAAGGATAAGTCTAATATTACCATTACCATTCCTGTCAGAATAATCTACGGTTATTAAATAGTAATGATATATATATATATATATATATATATATATATATATATATATATATATATATATATATATATTTGTTTTTTGTATGAATGATTCATGAATTTATAAATTGTAATTGCACCTTTTAATTGAAATTAAAATAACTGATCCAACGTGCAACTTTCGGATAATAAGTGTGACATTACTGTAATTATTGAACAATATAGTTCATGCCATATTAACGGAAAATCTACCAGTAAAAAAAGTATTCTCTTATTGCTATATGTGTACAAAAACGCACAAACTTAAAATTTTAAATTCAAACTCAGCGTTGCGACCGCACGTTCCAAAACAATAACACATTTCTCATAGCATTTTTTCGGATTATATCTCTATTTTCGTTAACCTCTTATTACCGAGAAGTAAAATCAAGAACAAAATCTATTTCCATACCTGATGATGTCTGTAGGAACAGACGAAAGCTTGTAAAGAATTAAAAAGTACCTATGCAACTGGAATTTGTAAACAGGGATCATATCATTCATATACAGGTTCGGAGTTGATGTATTTTATTTATATTGTTTGCGACGATGTATTCTCGCCATTTAAATCATTAACCTCTATATTTGATTCATGAATTTATAAATTATAATTGCACCTTTTAATTGAAATATATATATATATATATATATATATATATATATATATATATATATATATATATAGTTTAATGATATTATAAATAATAAAATAATATGATAAACTATTATAATGTTATAATAATATGTGTGCACCCGTGTGGTCAAAATTGCCGGAGATTGTTAGAAAGTTTTAATAATGAGCTGCAATGAAACAAAAGTCTTGAATCCATGTATTGAGATTCAATTAAGTAGAGCTAAAGAATTCCAAATTAACAGAGGCCAATTAATCGTTTAATTAATCCGTTCCCTTTATATTTTTTAGACGTTGATTACTCCTGGCATTATATGAATCGCTTTTTGCTCAATATCTGTACATGTTAAAAGTTTTATGGGTTCAATATTGTTGTAAATGGAAATACCTCCCGGACGAAAAAATGATTAGCAACAGAACGACAAAGATGGCGACTACAAAGCTTATTTCGAGACCAAACTGAAGCATGACAATCACATAACAAACAAAAGTATCCGAGTGCCTCACATGAAAGCCTTGAACAATAACAAAATGAGTAAAGGAACTGATTAATTAAACGGTTCATTTTGCTAAGGAACTACTTTAGTCTAAATGGACATAATTATTTTTTTAAACATATTACTAAGGGAAGTAATCACTGATAGATTTACAAGTAGATTTATCTCCCTTGTCATTACAGATTGGGTAGGAAATATAGAAGTAAATACACATTTGCAATTATTATATGGTTTGACTGTGGAGCGTCAGTCAAGGGAAGATTTATCCAGACTCTGACACGATTAGACCCCAACTTCTTAGTAATCGCTATTCACTGCGAATCTCTGGAGTTGTCACAGGAGCCACGAACACTTTAAACCCTTTCGAACGAACCTCGACGATCGTTTCCCGTTTAAAGATCTGTCTTGGCAGAATTATAGTTGACGGCCTAAGAGCTTACATCCAAAAAGGCTCTGGCAGTTAACTACAACTGTGTCCGGTCAGAACATGCGTACAAAAGCCGGAAATTGGACGTCGGAAATTAATATCTCCCGAGCAACTTAAAATTTTATTTTTTTGCGTGGGAGGTGGTGGGGGGGGGGGCTGTACTCCTTTCGCGTGCAGGCAGCGTAACTGTTATCGGCGCGGAAATTGAAATCGGCAAGCCGCGTTCAAATTCCGCCCTCGTCTATTGCTTTCACTTTTGCGCTCATGCCGCGTGAGGAAAAAGCATACACACATCTTTTCGCCCTATGACCCCACTAGAGATTAAATAGTATCGCCGACTGTACTATATATATCCTTGGCTAACAAGTTATCTGGGAGAAGGAATACTCTAAATTATTATCCGTGTCGGAAGAAATGGGAAATGACTTATATTTCCGAAGAAGTCATGGCAATTCACAAAGAATAAAGAAAGGAAGCTGTGGATAATCATGATTTCCTACTTCCACAAGGGATAATAGACTTAGTATTTACTCAGTTTAGACTTGTATCGCACTAGGCCAACAAAACAGTAAATCAGTTAGTAAATTGTTAGTCTTGCAACTAATTTAAAATTTTGATTTTTATCTTAGTTTTTTGAAAAGATTCTTTAACCAAATTTGACTACCGGAGACACGCGTAACTGCTTTAGTCACCAGACAGGTCTTCGGATTTGGTAAGCATGGCTGAGAATAGCTACAGAAGTAAGGGCATTTGCTAAGGATCTCATTGCACTAGTAAAACTACCTTATTAACCATATTCTACAGCAGGCAACCGATCTATTTTTTTCCTTATCAATATATTAGCATTAATATTGTTTGTACAGCTGGACTGTATAATGAGTAATAAACCAGTATAGGAGAAGAAAGATTATATTGCGCCAATACTTTAAGTAGATAGAGCTCAGCATATAACACTCAATCAGTTTGAATTTACTTGCTATCGCTTTATCCGAATTACGATCCAAAATTCGAGGAAATTCGAACTGATTCAAATGTGTTCATCCAGCTTTCCATGTGTCTCGCCCTAAATTTCCTATACAGGTTGAGAAACCCGAAATTCTTAGGACCGGAAGTGCTTCGGTTTTCAGATTTTTTTCGGATTTTATAATACAGGCTATTTAATTTGTATATAGCATCTATAAAATAGGGCATCTTGGGAAAGGAACCCAAAGCATAAACACAATATCCCTTAATATTTCATAACACAGCTAACACATATATCCTGAAGGTAGTTTTATTTAAATAACATATACCCTGAAAATAGTTTTATATAAAATTTAATAAATTTTGTGTACATACACATACAGGTAATGACACTAGTCATGTAATGCTGACACAGATTTTTAAGTGGTGAAATTAAGATTTCACATAAAAATAATATTTTGTACTTTATGCATGTATACAACAAACATGATCACTATTTACAAAAAATATATAAATGCAGGACTTTTTGACATTTTGAATAATATCTTTACTGAGCAGAAAACATCTGATAAGTAATCCACAAATGAATGTGTTGCTGCGATAATTGCTAACAAAAAACTGGCGCCAATGTAGGCTGCGTAGGTAGGATGGGAAACCCCTAACCAGCGTAGATGAGTTCAGTTACAACAGCTGCACATCACCTAGGAACCTTCCCAGTGTTTTCAGAAATTTTCCATTTGTTGCAAGTCAGCAACTGAAAAACCTTCAGATTTGGGTTGGTGGGGCGGTTTTGGGATTTGGGAATTTTGGCTGAAGGATAGTCAATCTGTAATATTAGGTTGGTGCAAAAATAATGACGTTTTCTCACATAGCAACATATGTTAGAAAACGTCATTATTTTTGCACCAACCTAATACTTTATAATTATTATTTAATTGTTACCTTTCCATGAAAGAGCATAGTATCTTCACTTGAGCATGAATGCTAATTCCCATGGCATTATCAAATCACCTGGATCTCTTTTCCTTTTTGCATTCTTCAAGTTCGTGTATTTTAGGGGTGCTTTACCCTGTACAAGACCCAAGAGTCACTCAAGGTAGAGGGTTACAGAGTAAGAAGCATCCCTTCAAGCAAAGTGATAATGCCACCAAGATGCAAGGTGACACGGGAAGTGAGAGAGAAGAAAAAATGCTTTAGAAGGAACTGGAAACCTAATCCTAAACAGGAAACAAGGATAAACCTCTACTCCTGTTTAAAAGACTAGGGGGAGTGTGAACCAAATGATAGGCAAACCTATCTACTTCTAATTCATTAACTCTGCGTACAATGTATTGTTTCAGTCATTTAGGGATTACGTACTGGTAACCAAAATCAAAAACTTTTAGCTTTTTTATAGATAAGAAATAAACTTTATAGTTTAATAAAATTTACTTAAAAATTACTCATTTTTCCACATTTAATAATACACATTTTCATTGTTGATGAACAGCTTACATGGACATCAGGTTCTAAAGAGAAGTTTATTTCCATCTTTCTAAAAAAATAAATGTCCATGTGTTTGCAAAAGTTCCCAATGTCATCTTTTTTAAAAAGTAGAGGTTGAATACATGTGTTTAAATTAAAATAAAAGCTTTGGTTTTCTGGAGTTTTTTTTCTTTCAGATTTTATAATACAGGCTATTTAATTTGTATATAGCATCTATAAAATAGGGAATCTTGGGAAAGGAACCCAAAGCATAAACACAATATCCCTTAATATTTCATAACACAGCTAACACATATATCCTGAAGGTAGTTTTATTTAAATAACATATACCCTGAAAATAGTTTTATATAAAATTTAATAAATTTTGTGTACATACACATACAGGTAATGACACTAGTCATGTAATGCTGACACAGATTTTTAAGTGGTGAAATTAAGATTTCACATAAAAATAATATTTTGTACTTTATGCATGTATACAACAAACATGATCACTATTTACAAAAAATATATAAAAATGCAACACCAAACACCACTTCTATATCAGGTGTGAGAAACCGGAAGGAGAGATTACATCATCGATGACGTCACTGCAATAGTGAGAAGGCAAATTCGGTAAAGATATCAATCTCAGCCAACAAAGTCGTGTTTTGATTATTATGTTACAATATATACAAGTACAGTGAAATTTTCAATTTGTAAGAAAGTCATATCAGCATCTGAAAACTTTCAGATTTTGGAAGTTTTCGAATTTTGGAGGTTTTCGGATTCTGGAGGTTTTCGGATTTTAGAGGTTTTCGGATTTTGGAGGTTCTCGAATTTTGGAAGTTTTCGAATTTTGGAGGTTTTCGGATTTTGGAGGTTTTCGAATTTTGGAGGTTTTCGAATTTTGGAGGTTTTCGGACTTTGGAGGTTTTCGAATTTTGGAGGTTTTCGTATAAAGGATACTCAACCTTTAATGATATTACGTAGACACGGTTGAGGGTCGACACCAGTCGAAATTATAGTGTCAATGTGATCTCTATGATCTGGTCGATAGCTGTATAGTAAGTGCTACGACGAGGCTACATCCAGTTGCCGTTCTCCTAAACTGGTCACCAGTCATGGATAGATGGTTGTGTCTGTTCTAATATTTAAACTATAACTGTCAGCAGATGTATTCATACTTTTAATAAAAGCACGAAATGCAATGAATTCGACCGGAATTTGAACTCGACTCGCTGATTTCACTTTCCGAGACCCTATCCGTTATATCAGCCGCACATCAAAAATATCCAATCGTAATTTCGAAATCACGCTACCAGGATATATATATATATATATATATATATATATATATATATATATATATATATATATATAAACGCTTGCTATCATTGCGTTTTCTAATATTTTTTTTAATTTTTAATTTTTAAGTTATGAATCCACGTATTTTCCTCTCAAATATGGGTTAATTAATGTTGTGGCCTTGTTAGGGGCCAGAAATAAAGACACAAAGAGAGGAATTGAGTTAAACAAATATATTAACAGAAACAGTAATACAAACATATACAAACGAGAGTGTTACAGCAAGAATGTTCGGTCGGACTGTCAGAGCTGACTGCTGGAAACTTTCATCTCCAAAAGGCAGTACCTGCTCTTATTTATAGTTAGGAGAGTCCATGCATGCGTGGGTAAATTACCCTAGCAATTAATAAGACTTTTTTTATTAAAACATTATTATCACCCTCACAAAAATATTCTTATAGTCAAAAAATATTTTCTGACTTTATTTTACCGGCAAAGGGTTCATAAGCCATAGAAAACGAATCAATCTTGGAAGACATAGTGGAGTGTTTCCAATTCTTTTCTATGCCGTATTTAATTCAGAATTCTTCTAGACTGGCTTCCGACTAAAGTTAAAATGCCCTGTTTGCTCTAATGGCTTAGGCCATAGCTGAGAATGAGAGATGGAAACCATATCTTTTAGCAAGAGAATTTGATCGAATTTGGAAATTGATCTCAGCTTATCGATTCTATTTCTAATCACAACACCTTACGGGCACATGCTTTATTAAATTGCATCAGTAAATAATAATAGTAGAAGAAAAAAAAGAAGTAATGCTCGTATTCATACTACAGCCGGAAATTCTCTACTAGCTTATTTATTATCGGCATCCCTTTGGTAAGTGTTCGTACTTGAGTGTTCCAAAATAAAGAAATCTAAATTATCAACCCAAACAGCATAATCTGAAGAAACCCATGGTTCTTAATAACACCCCATAAATAACTGCAGCATTTTATTCGATCAATATCTGTTATGGCAACAATGTCTGCGACTAAAAATGGACAGATTTTGCTTATGCAGTAGTTTCGAAATATGACGAGATATATTTGCACACAATGACACAGAAGGGAGTGGAGCAACGATTGTGCAACTTTCTTTTTCTAGCGTCTGAACGCCTTTTTTTTTTCTTTTTTTTTTTTTTTATTCGTGTGACGAGATTGCATACACCGGTGGACCGGTACGAATTTATGAAAAATTAAAAAAAAAACAAATGTTTCATCTCCAAACAAGAAGACAAAAAAAAAAAAAAATAATAGTTTGATGTAAATTAAGATTCATGTAATTCTAATGAAAATAACAAGAATAATTGGAAATGCAATGTGAGAAAGTGTTGAATAATAATAATAATGATGGCGATAATAATAATAATAATAATGATGACGATAATAATAATAATAATGATGATGACGATAATAATAATAATAATGATGATGATAATTATAATAATGATGATGATAATAATGATGATGATAATAATAATGATGAATAATGATAATAATAATGATGATAATGATAATAATAATAATGATGATGATAATAATAATAATGATAATGACAATAAAAACAATGATGATGATAATAATAATAATGATAATAATAATAATAATAATGATAATGATAATAATAATAATGATGATGATAATAATGATGATAATAATAATATTGATGATGATGATGATGATAATAATAATAATAACAATAATAATAACAATAATAATAACAATAATAATAATGATAAAAAGTTCACACATACTAAAATATTGTGTCAGCCCAAAATGCAGATTCTGTGATAAATATCCAGAAACAATTGATCATCTTGTATCAGGTTGCATGATATTGGCACCCACTGAATATAAAACCTGACATGACAGAGTGGGCCAATATCTGCACTGGAAAATCTGCAACTTCTATGGGAAGGAAACTGAAAGAAATTGGTATGAACACCACCCAGACAAGGTTACGGAGATAGGATCTGTAACAATTTTATGGGGCTACACAATACACACAGAAAAACAATCAAAGTTAACCGCCTAGACATTAATATTAGAGACCGCAAACAAACAAGCAAAAATGCTCAGATCCGCTGTTTGGTCTGCGTTAAAGTTATCCATATATATATGTGTTGTAGTGTGCTCCCTTTAATGAATCTATTGTGGCCTCTTATACTTCCTATAAAGTTATTAGAAAAAGTAGACCTCGAGGGGAACAGTGATATAGCCTGGACGCTGGTCAACCGACACACACTCTCAGGTCGTGTAACCCACTTCTGTTGTATTTACTGTCCAATACACTATTTATCTGCAACCTCTTGTTTTGTTATTTCTTAACCAATTACTTGGTAACAATATATATATATATATATATATATATATATATATACACACATACACATATTCATAAGACTCACTTGTATACGTTTTCTACAATTCATTTCCGTTTTATTAACCATCTAAAGAGGTCAAGGTTCTGTCACTCCTCCTACTCCAATATAAAACATACTTAAGAGAGATATAAAATTAACCCCTCCCTATACTTTATATTGTCTGTTTAACTACCACTCTCAACACCCTCTATTAAATTACAAAAATTACACTACCCACCAATTTCTAATCCCATTTTCCCTCTCAATTCGTTGTTGGAAGTTTTACCTGATAATCCTGAATCCTTAAAAAAGGATTTAGGTGAAATAAATTATCGTAATGGTACCTTAAAGTGGTTTGTTTTTCATTACATAATATATATATATA
>OZ010600.1:58624377-58686877 GCA_963932145.1 Acanthosepion lycidas | reverse complement strand
ATACATAGAAGTAGAAGTGTTAGTTTGAACAATCAGGTTTAGTAGAGAGAAAAATGTAGTCTCGACCAGTATCACTATTCCAATGTCTTGCAGTAATTATCTGAACGCGATTCTATTTCAGACTGCCTCTGACTCGACTCTTGACTCGACTTGAACTACTGATTATATTCAGTGACCCCCTACCACCACGAAGGCGTCATATGACACAAGGCCTTTTTAATGTGGGATCTCCGAGCCCGTGGGCTCGGCCAAAAATATGCCCATTGAACATGTATAAACGGGTTCAGGGCCGGTTTACCTCCGCGAAAGAGAATCCACCGTTCGGCGTAGCCTCCTTCGGGTTCCTCCCCGCCCGAAGGGAGAGAGTTTAACCGATCGGCCGGTCGACCGAGATCGACTTGAACTACTGATCCCCTGCCTACTCCTGAGGCGCAGTATTTATTAAATATGGAATAGTGCATTATCATTATTATGTGTAAGATCCCATAACATAAATTTAACAAATATTGCGGGGCAGTAGAAATTTAACATAACTTTCTGCATTTGAAGCCCGTGACTTTTCCTCAAAATATTTGTTAGAAATATCCAAAATTGGGTCCATATTGGAAACAACGAATGTCTTCCAGTCATATTTGATGTACCGTAAAATGATTTTTCTTAACATTTTTGACTGAGTATATTGGGTTATATATGAGATCATGGAAGATTTATATATTCTGTGTGATTCAATGGGAAAGCGTCCATATTGCGAGAGTTATTTCTTCTTCCGCCATTTTCATTGTTCCTTATTTAATTTTTGCTTTCTGTTTGTCAGGCCTCTTTTTCTCTCTCAGTGTTTCCTTCATTCTTTCTTTCTTTTGTTCCGTACGTCGTTTTTGTTCTTTCTTTCTTGCTCGCTCGCTTTCTTTCCTAATTTTTTAGTTTCTTCCCACCCTATCTATCTATCTATCTATCTATCTCATTTTTTACATGTCTATTTGGATTCTTTGCATATCTATCTATCTATCTATCTATCTATCTATCTATCTATCTATCTATCTATCTATCTATCTATCTATCTATCTTTCCGTACGCTATCCATCTTTTGTTTTGTTTCCTTCAGTCTTTCTTTCTTTTGTTCCGTTCGTCGTTTTTCTTCATTCTTTCTTGCTCGCTTTCTCTCCTAAATTTTCGGCTTCTTCCCATACTATCTATCTATCTATCTATCTATCTATCTATCTATCTATCTATCTTCCCCGGTCTTGTCATGATCTATCTATCTATCTATCTATCTATCTATCTATCTATCTATCTATCTATCTATCTATCTATCTATCTATCTATCTTTTCCGTATGCTATCTATCTTTTGTTCTGTTTGTTCGTTTTTGTTCTTTCTTTCTTGCTCACTTTCTCTCCTAATTTTTTAGTTTCTCCCCACTCTATCTATCTATCTATCTATCTATCTATCTATCTATCTATCTATCTATCTATCTATCTATCTATCTCATTCTTTACATATCTATTTGGATAATTTACATATCTATCTATCCATCTTTTTCTGTATGCTATCTATCTTTTATTCTGTTTCTTCGTTTTTGTTATTTCTTTCTTGCTCGCTTTCTCTTCTAATTTTTTGGCTTCTTCTCACCCTATCTATCTATCTATCTATCTATCTATCTATCTATCTATCTATCTATCCTTTGTCCATTTCTTTCTTTCGACTTCTCACCCCCCTCTATTCACCCCCCTCATTAGTTAGTTTTTTTCTCTATATACCAACAAAATGCAATGCCTATGAAGAAACCCGAAATGGGAATCCAAGACTTGGTCGTAATAATAGTCACCCGAAATACACCCGACCACAAACCATAACTCTTTGGAGTTTTACGCCAAAATATCGATCATCAAACGGTGATATATACTGGGTGAGATGGATAAATTTTTGTCTAAATTACGCTAAAACGAAAATGATACTAACAAATCATTTTACCAAATAAATATATTTACCAAAATTACATAAAAATATCTTGAATACTAAAGGGTAAATTTATTCAATAAAATCGTCATTGGCTTTAATCACGGCCTCCAGATGACTTCAGAATCTCCTGCAACTCTTCTGGGCGGTTTCCTTATTTAAGTTAGTGAATGCTGCCATAATCCTTGCCTTCAGGTCATTTTTGGTGTTACAAGGAGTTTTGTTGGTCTCTCGCTAAACTGTGCCTCACGCATAATAAACAACGGGGTTGCAGTCTGGGGAGTTAGATGACCAGATGTAAGGGATGATGTGGCCGCAGAAATTATCGAACAGCCATAACTGCGTTCTCCTGCTTGCGTGACATGATGCAGAGTCCTATTGTCAGACATAGTGTCTTCTAGCATACACCCTCTTTACCCAGGGTAGCATTACCTCGTCAAGGCACTTGATGTAGGCTTCCGTATTGAGTCTGAGGCACTCACTAACAAATTCGCGATTTCTTTTCTTATAAAAACATTCCTAGCTGCCGTAGCTTCTTAATCATCATTAGACTCATCTAACTCTTTCCGAATCCGCTGCACTGTCCTCAGATTGACAGCCAAACTCTCTGAACTGTTTGTACTGGAGCTTCCGGAGCGAATGCCAAGCAGTACAGTATGCCGTTTCTGGCGGAGTGAATTACGTCATAGTGCTCTTTTTCTCATAGACGGTGCCCAACTTACCCTAATATACAGTGCAGTGGACAAAATCACAAACAAACAATGCGCATGTGCGAAATTAAAAATATAATATGGTGGCAATTTACGAATAGCATCTTGTATGTATGCATATATATATGAATGATAGAAATTAGAAGGATTTGAGATAATTATAATTGAGTAATTCCTCGAAAGAAACCTCAACAGAATGCAGAAAGCACTGGACGGCCGTGACGTCTTATATTTGGGACCTATCCGCAGTACCCATTCACTACTGAAAATTGAAACCCGTACAGTTAGGTTATCACCCAAACGTCATACCAACTGTCCCAACGGGCCTCGGTGACGAAGAGGTAGCGAATTAGATTCGATATAGCGCCGCTCGCTCACATATTTCGTGGTGGAACTCATCCGAATTTCTCTTTTACCCATAGGACTGTGCCCCCACCCGCCCATGAACCACGACTATTATCACCTAGCCACTCCATCCAGAGAATTAAAAGCCGGTTCAAGCAAGAATATACAAGTGATAGAAATTAGGAGGATTTTAGATAATTATAATTAACTAATTCATCGAGTCTAGAAGAAACCTCAACAGAATGCAGAAAGCACTGGATGGTCGTTTCGTCCTGTTTGGTGTGTTCCAAATATAGGACGAAACGGCCGTCCAGTGCTTTCTGCATTCTGTTGAGGTTTCTTCTAGACTCGATGAATTACTTAATTATATATATATATATATATATATATATATATATATATATATATATATATATATATATATATGAACACGTTTTATTAAATACCACTGACAAAGTCTGACTATTCCTGCTTTTGTTATGACTTTATAAATTCCAAAGGAGTGTTTTTATAGTGAGATCGAAGTAGTTCAAAAACTGTCAATAGTTCGTGGTTTTTCTTGTTATTTTCGATTACTTTTGCCTGTCATAGTCACATTGAAAAGGGAGTGATTAGTAGAAATGTTACTTTGTCCAAGAAACATCTGAGATCGTGCTTCCCCGACGACTGCAATCTTCAAGTCTACTTTCAACTTTTATCCATCCTAGATAGCTTCATAATCTGTACTTCTTAATTCTTCCTATTACGGACTTACGCCCGTATCACGTTTAAACATCGGTTCTCGACCGATCACCGAAGTTTAGCAACGCCAAGTATCTAAATGGACAACAGCTTCGAAATATCAGTAAGCTTGGATGTGCAGGTGGTGTAAATAACGATTCAGAATTAGAAATCGAAGAGCCGAGTTCCAATTCTTGTTGTGTTCGTTATATTCCCTTACGCGCAAATATCCTTGTGAAAGGCATAAATTCACCTATTCTACCCCCAGCTATGAGCCAAGAAGTAACACTTGTATCTGCAAAAAATCATTATCATCTCCAAATAATTCCTACAATCGAAAAATATTTTATGGCTTTCAATATCTTGAAAAAGATTGATAGAGCATAAAAAATCAAATCAGCCAGCAAATCATCATCGTACGCCAACAAACAAGGTCATTCAGTAAACATGAGTAGCTCTTGTATTGGGCAATGACTGCCATGAAGAATAAAGCTTAGTTTATTAAAGAACTACACTGAAAGATTGATTAAACAACTGGTCATTATTTATTAAGTTTCAGCTGATGTTCACTACTTTAAACTATAGATGATTGAAATGCCAGACAATGAAACATGAATGAGAATATATTAAGTTCAATTTACGCGTTGGAAAAGAAAAAAAAAACGCAAAAAATTAAAAACAGCGAAATGCAACTGTCTTTATATTGTCTACTGTTCTCATCTGCAATACTCTGTTCGTCTTTAGGAATGCGTCCTTGCCCATCCCAATACGTCTACGGGTCTCAGTGTCGCACTTACCGTCATCTGTCAAGAAGCTTTCCAGATATTGAAACTTCAGCGTCTGCTTGATTCTAGTGTTCCCTACCTGCAAATCGCATTTCAGGCTCATCCTCTTACAGTTAAATATCTCTGTTTGATTTCGACATCCCCAATACGTACCTGATAATTTGGGCTGTCCCTTTTGCTGACAATCATCTATTCTCTCTTTTCATATAGTTCTTTCTCCTTGCTCTGGAGCATTCAAAATAAGTTATTTATACTAAAAAGAGACTTGTTTTTATTTACTCTGCATTGGAGAGAATGTAAACGGTGCATTCAAAAGAAGAAATGAGAACGTGATGAAAATCAAATGAGAATGCAAATATGGTTTGCTTTGGTTTGGTTTATTTTACGGCATCTCAACCTCAATGGGTTATTTAATGCCGACAAGATTTTTATTGCTGGTAATATTTTTTTTCAAAAATATGTTGTTGGTAATATTTTTTTTCAAAAATATATAGCAGGCAAAACATTTTTTCCAAATAAGTATTGCTGGTTTTAAAACTTATTTTATAGCATTAAATAACTTGAAAAAGGGTTGATAGCGTATAAAAAATCAAATCAGTCGGTCAATCATCATCGTACGTTTATAAAACAAGGTCATTCAGTAAAGTTGTATCTTGCAGCTCTTGCATTGGGTAATGACTATTATGAAGATTAAAGCTTAGTTTATTAAGGAACTACATTGAAAGATTGATTAAACAGCGTAAAACTGGTTATTAGTCATTAAGTTTCAGCTGATGTTCACCACTTTTAACTATAGATGATTGAAATGCCAGACAATAAGATATAAACGAAAATATATTAAGTTTACCCGTCAGAAAAGAACAAAAGAAAATGCAGAAAATTAAAAAACAACGAAATGGAACTGTCTTTATATTGTCTACTGTTTTCATTTGCTGTTTATTTGGAATCTTCCAAATGGGCGACCTTGTCATCATAGGACAATTTCAAGATGGCGATTCAATTTAGAAGTATTTCGATTGTTGAAACGTTTACATTTTTCCGTCTCTATTTTCTCATTTTAATTGCGTATCCTCTCATATTTTCTTTAAGTGTACAATGAGTTTTCATTTATGAATTTTTAAAAATCTATTTTTCATTGCCGTCCTCAGTTTGCTCTGCTTCATCTGTGGGGAGATTTTCCAGCATTCACTGCCAAATAGAAGGACTAATATTACCTAAAAGTTCAGTACTGTTTTCTTTGTTTCTCTGTATTCAAGTCTCTTCTTTATCTGTGAGGAGATTGTCCGACATTCACTGTCATATAAGAGGACTAATATTACATATCATTTCTCTACTCTTCAGTCAGTTATGTGCTATACGTGATACACGCTTAAGCGATCATGTATCTTTTGATACATGACTGACGAGGCAGATTTTTTTCCAGAAGTAGGTTGCCATTTCTTTCTGCAGGACACTAGTTTCCATCCAAGGCTATAGAATTCAGTCTGTCCTGCTGGGGGAAGAAGGAGAAGATTCATACTTTTCGCAATGGTATTAGCATGTAAGTGAATGTAATGGATTCGACTGGAATTCGAACTCGACTCTCTGATTCCTAAATCCGAGCCGCTATACTTACTCCATCGTGACCTAGTCCAAATTACGCAAGCCAGCAGATGACCTAATGCTCTTGCATAGGACTTCTAAATCTCTCAGAATCGCCTCAATGTATAGATTGAATAAGTCCGGTGAGAAGGCACATCCTTGCCGTACGCTCCTTTCTGTTTTTCGTAGATATACTGAATTTATCTGTTGCTGCTAAAATATATGATTATTATTTTCTTTTCCCTCTGATGCAAAACTAAACGTCTTTAACAATCGGATACTGATTCAAGAAAATTAGCTAGACTTGGATGAATGTACTGGGGGTAGCTTTAAGTGTCTGGTGTTCTCTTGCGTTTTCTTTGGCGGTTAATTGGATTGTGTTTCATAAACTTACGCAAACTGCACTGAACCTGTAGCATGATGTTGCAATTGACATTGCACGCAATTCCAACTAGACCATCAAAGGCAGGTGCTCAAAAGTTTGACCTGTGATCACTCCTGGACGTATTTGACTTTGCACCTCCGGCCAATCGTCGAAAAGATTTTCAATACATGCGGTTATATAAACAACGGCCCCAGAGAAATGTCTCGCACACATCGCAGAGCGGGGAAATTCAGGACTGAAAGGAAAAGGAGTCAAAGAAAAGGAAAGCCGGGAAAGGAAGAAAACGAGAAAGTGAATAGAGAAGGAAGGAATGACTGGAATAGAAAGAAAGAAAGAAAGAAATAAATAAAGAAAGAAAGAAAGAAAGAAAGAAAGAAAAAAAGAAAGAAAAAAAGAAAGAAAGGATAACTGAAATTAAAAGAAAGAAAGAATAAATAAAATTAAATGAAAAAAGAAAAAGAAAGAAAGAATAATTGAAATTAAAAGAAAAAAAGAAAAAAAAAGGGGGAAGTGAAGTGAAAATTACATCGAGGAAGAAAATGGATAGAAATTTAAGAAGTAACAAATTCAAACAAAAAGGAAAGAGGGAGAAAAGAGGGCGAAAGAGAAAGTTATGTTTTAAAAAGTGGGAAAGAAAGAAAGAAAGAAAGAAAGAAAGAAAGAAAGAAAGAAAGAAAGATAAGTGCGGGAAGAAGTGTAAAGAAAGAAAGAAAGAAAGAAAGAAAGAAAGAAAGAAAGAATGAAAGATAAGTGCGGGAAGAAGTGTAAAGAAAGAAAGAAAGAAAGAAAGAAAGAAAGAAAGAAAGAAATAACAAAGAAAGAAAGAAAGAAAAAAGATAAGTGCGGGAAGAAGTGTAAAGAAAGAAAGAAAGAAAAAAAGAAAGATAAAAGAAAGAAAGAAAGAAAGAAAGAAAGATAAAACAAAGAAAGAAAGAAAGAAAAAAAGAAAAAAAGATAAGTGCGAGAAGAAGTGTAAAGAAGGAAAGAAAGAAAGAAAGAAAAAAGAAAGAAAGAAAGATACAAAAAAACAAACAAACAAACAAAGACTGAAATTAAAAGAAAGATTGAGGGAAAATAAAAGAATAAAAAAGGAATAATTGAAACTGAAAGAAAGACAGACATTTAAAAGAAAGAACTAAAGAATGATTGAAATTAAAAGAAAGAAAGAAAAAAAATTACAGACTTTAAAAGTAAGAAAGAATAACTCAAGTTAAATGGAAGAAAGAAAGGCTAGAGAAAAAGAATAACAGTAATTAAAAGAAAGAAAGAAAGTAAGAAAGAAAGAAAGAAAGAAAGAAAGAAGTAGAAAAAAAGAAAGAAAGAAAGAAAGAAAGAAAGAATAACTGAAATAAAAGAAAGAAAAGAAAAAGAAAGAGAGACAAATTTCCTCCAATATAAGCTGACGTCGACGCAATTCAGAATAAGAAACCCAAAAAAATTGATAGACTCTGTTTAGCATCTGATGACCGCCGCTCATCCTTCTTACTTGGGAAGGGACAAATACATACATACATACATACATATATATATATATATATATATATATATATATATATATATATATATATATATATATATATCGAGTTCTTTCCTATTTTCTATATATTTTTACACACACACACACACACACATATATATATTGCATTTCATAGTTACTGAGGACAGATATTAAATAAAGAAATGACCTTTCTATAAATTTAATTAACAAATGTAAAAATAGTCAATAAAGGACAAGATTTGGAAAGAGAAAATAAAACATAATAAAAAAGAAAATATTGTTTCTGAAATTCACTAAGGGAGAAGTTTGTCTTTCTTACTTTTTCTTTTCAAAACCGAACATTGCTACAATTCAAAGGGAATTGATCAATTGAAAACATACAAGAGTTCATCGAGAAAGTAAAGTCTCCTATCGTGTGGCATCGCTGATGGAGGAGATTGAAACATGTTTAATCATATATTCAGTACTATAAAAACCTCATGTTCAAATGTACTCGGTGCCAATTCGCTGTGTGCAGTCGTTGATTAATAGTGTTCCTTGGTCATGGGTACTCCGTACTCAGTGACAGAATTCTTGGCACCAGGGTATTGTGCGCTAATGGAAGTCAGCGTACACATGAAAACAAGCTTGCGATTGTCCTGGGTATGCCGATAAACTACACCCACGTCCTGGGTAAGACGATAGACTACATCCAACAGCAAGGCCTCTAATCAGGAGACTGAGGAGCGTGGAACCACCTCTTAATTGCTGTTGTTCCCAGGTTTACCCTGACTCGGGGTGGTAGCACCTGTTAGGGTCCGAGCTATGGGCAAATAGTTAACACCCAAACTCGGGTCAAAACGTTTAAAAATAGATTGTATTACAAGCAATACATTTTTGCAAAATAATATTACCAGTAATGAATTTTTGAATAAAGAGTTATCAGCAATATATTATCCTCGGCAATATTTTTTGAAAAAAAAATACCAGCAATACATTTTGAAACAAAAATATTACCAGCAATAAAAAGCTTGTAGGCATTAAATAACCCATTAAGGTTGATAAACCGTAAAACAAAGTAAATCAAACCAAACGACACCAAGCAACTTTGCAAGCACTCACGAACAAGCATGCGATGAGAACTTTTTTTTTTTTGCATCACGACAAAGAAAGACGGTATTGCAGTTAACAACTTACTGCAAGAAGGGCCGGCTTGTTAACTTTCAATACATACTTTTATGTTATCAATACATGTTATGTTATCAATACTTTATCACACGTTTATATTATCAATACATATTTTTATGTTATTGTATAATTCAATACATAAATCTTGTAGGTATTAAATAACCCATTAAGATTGATATGCCGTAAAACAAACCAAACCAAACCAAACCAAGCAACCTTGCGAGCACTCTAAAACCGGCATGAGATGAGATCTATTTTTTTTTTGTTTTTTTTGCATCACGACAATGAAAGACGCTATTGTAGTTAAACTACTCACTGCGAGAATGGCCGGCTTGTTAACTTTCAATACAAATGTAATGTAAGTCCGTATATTTTAACCCTAATGATTATCGTAACTTTTGATATCAAAGGTGATAAGTGCTTCTTTGATCTCAACCAAAACAAAGCTAAACTAACGTAATTTTCTACAAGATTGCCAAAGTTTAATACAGATAGAACAATTTACTTTTGATGGAGGCGAGCCGCCGCCTTTCCATCCTAATCTTGACTTTAAGTTGATGGTTAAAGCGCAACATCTGTTGGGAACAGGTGAACTTCTCGTCTCCATAGAATTCCTTCTGATGTGTCGTCCATGTCATGACTCTCATAACGCCTAGCAAGCAAAAGAACACCCTTAGTCAACGACGGTACTGTATTGCTACAGACAGAACTGGGCTTAAGGGCGAAAAACTTTCTGGGCAGCATACGAACCATGATGTTTGCACAATAAACCTGCACAATGGAACGACGGCCCTGCAGTGAAAGAAGGTGTGATCAAAGTTTTCCCCAATCTTATCGCAGCGAACGCAGTTAGGAGCTTCTCAAGAAAGCACCTGACTCCACTGCCATATTCTGAATGTAAGAGTCAGATCAAACCAAAAATGGAATATTGGTGTTGTATCGGGGCCGGAGTTGCCTAATTCTCACGTTCCAAACTGACCATGTCCAAAAAGTGTTTGCGCGTCCTTATGGGCGATTAATTATATTTTTTTATACCTGTAACCCCTTTCCCACAAATGAAAAGATGCAATCATCTCGCTACTCTGTTGCTGTTTACAGTTGGGACATACGTTACGTACACAGGATCAAATCATCTTCATTCACTTCTTATCTCAGTGATAAAAAAGTCCAGGGTATGATGATAAACTACATCCGGCAGCAAGGCCGCAGATCGGGAGAGTTCGATGAGCGTAGGACCAACTCTTAATTGCTGTTGTTCCGAGCCAGGATGGTAACACCTGTTAGGATCCCAACTATGGGCAAATAGTTAACCCCAAAACTGCAGTCAAAACAATATGAAAGTATAAAAATAGAATTTTTAATATTTTGGAAAAAAAAATATTACTAGTAGTATATTTTTGAGATAAAAAAAAATGTAATATTACCAGGAATACATTTTTGAAAAAAAATTACCAGCCATGGATTTGACCCTCGACAAACAGCGTATTTATAAAAATACGTCAATAAAACCTGATCTTCAAACTGATTCCTTACAATGAATGCATATTCTATACATACGAAACTATCCTAAAAATCTTGTCGGCATTAAATAACTCATTGAGGTGTATATATACCGTAAAAGATAATAAACTAAAGAAAATCTTTGATAAGTAGAAAGTTTAATTCGGATACCTTCTTCCCAAAAGCCGGAGCCAATTTTTAAATATTTTATTTCCATTCGCTATCTCTGTTATTGATCACTTTTGCCCATAAATGTGACACTACTTAAAGCTATAGTTGTCTCTCTCTCTTTCTCTCTCTCTCTCTCTCTCACACACACACACACACACACATATATATATATATATAATCCATCTCATAACTTCAAACATAAGCATCGCGTCATTCAAAGAGTTTTATTGATCTGTTAGCGAAGTGATTTCGCCATTAATTACATTAACTTTACTGATTAATTCATTGGATGATTACTTCTTTATAATATTATATATACTACACCAATTAATATATATATATATATATATATATATATATATATATATATATATATATATATATATAAGTAGACATAATATCTTACATTAATTGCACAACTCCGAGTTTCATGCCGAATCAATTTTCAAGTGTTGCAATCAAATCGCCATCATCGCTACCCAGTGTTACATCAAAGTTTGTATAGTAATTATCATTATTATTATGGACTTGTTTTGTCCATATTTATTTTATTGTGGAATATATATATATATATATATATATATATATATATATATATATATATAAGCGCTCAACCAATGAACTGGAATCATGTTTTTATCGCTACCGTAAATTTTATTTTTATAAATTTTTTTCGATGACGCCCTTTACATGTGAATGTAACAATTTTTACAAATTGTTTTACACATTTACTCACACGAGCATGCACACAAACAGGCACACACATAAGTATATGCACACAATGTATGTATATATATATATATATATATATATATATATGTGTGTGTGTGTGTGTGTGTATGTGTGTGTGTGTGTCTAACAAGAAATCTCAGGTTACATCTCACCGACCTTAGCTCTATTAAGTCTCATTTAAATACGCATAGAGACCTATCAAAATTTGTCCGCAAACTACTCGTTGAAAATACAACTATAATGACCTCATTCATATATAAAAATGGCTAAAAATAATGGAAGTAATATTAGTAATAAGAAGCTAACTTTCACTAATATTAACTATGAACATGACTACAATGTGCTGACCGTGTTTTGAAAACGCAACATTCCTATAACTGTGTATACATAAATAAAACAATCCATATATTCAGTTAATCCTTGATAATGTCTAAAATATAGACGAAAGCGCTCGGACCTACAGCACATTTGGACAATTTTTATATAATTTACGTCTAGAAAAGAAAAAAATATTATAAAAACACATGAAAAATTAAAAAAAAAAAAACCTAATCCATAGTACCTTGTCAGTTGTTTTTAATGAAACTTGCATAAAAGAGAGATTGCTTCCCAAATACACAATATATATACTTGTATATGTGAGTAAGCTTCCTCTCTTCTGGGCAAAATTAAGCCACTTTTCCGTATATTTTAACCCTAATGATTACCGTAACTTCTGATATCAAAGGTGATAAGTGCTTCTTTGATCTCAACCAATCCTCCTAATTGGATCGACGTTTAACGGGGTGGAGGCTGGGACAGTTAGGTAAGGATGTTAAATGAAGGTAGTAAAGGGACTCCCCACACGCGTTTACTCTAATGTCCGTCCATTACTTCCGGTGTCCACATCCATCTTGTTAGTTGCACTGATGCCGTAATGAACTGGAGAAGCCAACTCAGATCTTTCAGGTTAATTCCAACTGAACTGGACACAGGTCATCTATTTTTATTGGGAGGTTATCATTTATTCGTATCTGTGTGAGGATGTGTGGGGAAAAGATTTTAACATCTTTTTCGCAAGTAAGCAAGATATGTGGGCATACATGAGTATGTGTGTGTTGTAGTGCGCATGCGTTTACATATGTGTGAGTATCTGTGCATGATTAACAGTGTGCGCGTTTATGTGAGAGGTTGTTGGGAATGAGTGCGTGATAGTGTGTATAACTGTGCCTATGTATCAGTGTGTGTGTGTATGTGTGCGAGAGAGATAATTTGAGATGAGAGAGAGAGAGAGAGAGAGAGAGAGAGAGGGAGTATAAATTTGTATGGGAAGTGTAGACATAATGTGTACGTCTGTGGAAGTATATGTGTGAGAGTGTCTGTGCATGAGTCATCCGAAAGGGTGAGTGAACATGTGTAGAACTTTGTCTGTGTGAGAGAGTGATAGACTGAATATGTGTGAATGCGTGTGTGTACATGAGAGAGAGAGAGAGAGAAGGAGAGGGAGAGAGAGAGTGCATGGGTATAATCAATGCGTATATGTTTGCGTTAAAGTGATTGTAAGTGCAGGAGTTCCTGTATACGATCATGCAAGAGTGCGTGTGTGCATGTCAGAAAGAGAATGTAAGTACATGTACGTGTGTATGTGTGCGTGTGTACGAGAGAAAAAAGAATATGACAACTGAGAGAGAGACAAATGAGTGTGTATGAGAGAGGGTAACATAGAGAGTACACAAGTGTATCAAGCGATGTGTGTATATGAAAAAAAAGAGAGGGAGAAATAGTGTGTGTGTGTGTGTATGCGGGAGTGTCTGTACGAGAGAGAGAGAATGTATGTATTCGAATTACTGATTTCATAGATAGATTTAAACTGAGTGTGATAGATAGATAATGAACTGGCTGTGATATATATATATATATATATATATAAAGACATTTTTATGCTTATACATTCTTTTTATAGATACAAATATTTCAGTAAATGCTCTGTTTATAATAAACAGTAGTAAACACCATTTGCCGACCTGAATGTCCGAGAAATTTTCATAGAAAATATTCATCCTCCGACAGGAATCGAACCTGTATCCTCTACGGAACAGTCATAAAGCCTGGCGTGCCTTAACCGCTTCAGCCACAGAGGAGCGTTTGGCTAGCAAAGTCGAGTTTACTGTATTTAAACTTCAATCTTCCATAAATCTCCCACGTGCATTCATATCTGCTCATGGCTATCCAAATGTAAGCAAATGACGTCACACATTATGAAATGGACAAAGTCCGACAATTATTTTAAGACATTTTTATGTTTATACATTCTTTTTTATAGATACAAATATTTAAGTAAATGCTCTGGTTATAAATAACAGTATTATTGTCAGACTTTCTCCATTTCATAATATATATATATATATATATATATATATATATATATATATATATATATATATATATATATATATATATTCAATAAAGGTGCAATTAATTTACAAATTCGTGAATTATTCAAACATAAAACAAATACAAAGGTTAATGATTAAATGGCGAGAAATCCATTTTCGCCAACAATTCAATAATATACAAAAACCCCGAATCTGTTTATGAATGAAAAGATCCTATTTTATAAATTTCCGTTGCATTAGATCTTTTTATTTTACAAGCTTTCGTCTGTTCCTACAGACATCCTCAGGTATGAAATAGACTGTGTTCTTGTTTTTACTCTCAGTAATAAGTGGACAAACGAAAACAAGGTTGTAATCCGAAAAATGCTATGAGAAATGTGTGTTATTGTTTTGGAACGTGCAGTCGCAACGCTGAGTTTGAATTTAAATTTTAAGGTTAAAGTTCCGCGTTTATGTACAAATGTAGTGATAAGAGAATTCTTTTTTACTGGTAAATTTTCCGTCAAAGTGGCATGAACTATATTGTTCAATAATTACAGTAATGTCGCACTTATTATCCGAAAGTTGCACTTGGATCAGTTATTTTAATTTCAATAAAGGTGCAATTAATTTACAAATTCATGAATTATTCATACATAAAACAAATACAAAGGTTAATGATTAAATGGCGAGAAATCCATTTTCGCCAACAATTCAATAATATACAAAAACCCCGAATCTGTTTATGAATGAAAAGATCCTGTTTTATAACCTTTGTATATAAGAAATCAAGGAGTCAGTCATGTGATACTAAGGTGAGAAATGCTGTAGAGCATTCCGATTTGACCAATGAACTCTTGTCGTCGTTTACAAAACATTATATTATTTTTATGCTTCGTTTAGATGTACGAGGTTTGATCAAGAAGTATCGGGGTTGCTATGGTAATGGAGCTAAAATAAACAGTGTGGAGCCCCAATTGACATTGCACACTGCCATGCATGCACACGGATTTATAACGTTCTTGCTCACTTCTGTTGTTCATAAAGGTGCTTGGAAGGGACGTGTGTAGAGTGTGGTCATCTCGCCCACAATGCATAATTTCCATCAGTGACCATGGTTTGTGCAGTAGTGTTTGGATAAACACAACATCCCCAAGATCCAACAACCACTATATTCCCCAGATCTCGTCCCTAGCGAATTTTACTTCTTCAAAAATAAAATCTCACTTGAGAGGAAAAAGGATTGCAAGACGACGAAGAAATCCAAGAAAATGCAATGAGGTAGCTGCTCGCTATCCCCAAATAGAAATTCCAGGAATGCCTCTATCAGTGGAAATGACGCTTCAGAATGGACTATTTCGAAGTAGATTAAACGCCGGATTGATATGTATTGAAGTTTTCTTTTTATAGCACCAGTCCCGATTATTTATCATTTTTTTTTCGTATTTTTCCAATAAAGTATGACCCAGAGAACTTGTTAGTACTTCCTACGTCTATTCCATGAAGTCGTTCCTTACAGATTGACCACAGATTCTCGATTGGATTTAAATCAGGAGAGTTTCCGGGTCAGTCTATAGTACTTTGATTGCTCACTGGTAAGGCTTGACAGTGTGTTCATGCAGCGTTACAATTTGCGTACACTTTCTTGGAGTAACGTCCATCGCCGGCGATGGCCATAGGACAACTAATCAACAGTCGAGACAATACTGTTTGGGCGGGATAATGCAATCTTTTTCAAGGCCAAACAAATTTCATCATACACCCGGAAAATAGATTCATATTACAGCAAAACACTGCAAATGACCTAATATGAGGAAAAATAGAAATCGATTGTCACTCAAGTGGGAGTAAAATTGACCGTATGGCGAAAGTAAGGGAAATAAAGCGTTTGTTTCATTTAATTTGTACAAAGGTGTATATATCACTAGGGCTATATACAGGGAGCTACGTTGATTCGTTAGAAAGGGTGTGGTATGGCGGGTATTAACCGTGAAGGTTAGGACTGGTGGATCTAAGAGGGTGTGGTCCACCTGAACACTCACCATGGAACTAGCGATAGAGCAATGGAAGGAATGTGACGTCTCGTCTGTGAGAAAGGGATTACAGAATGGAAAATAATTCGTTGCCTACAAGGATGCGAAGACGCTTCTGATTTCTATCGAGAGTGAAAAGTGAAGACTGAGGGGATTCCGCCCATATATGGCAGCAATACTCCATATTTGGCCTCATCTTATTCTTGTAAAGGCAAGACTTAAATAGACGGGTTCATTCGTGACTGATTGGCGGCAAGTTTTTTACCAAAGATTCTCGATTGGATTTAAATCAGAAGAGTTTCCGGGACAGTTTATAGTACTTTGATTTGCTCATTGGTAAGGCTTGCCAGTGTGTTCTTGCAGCGTTACAATTTTTATCCCGACAACTCTATTGTCTCGATTTGCGATTAGTTGTTCTACGGCCATTGTCTTCGATGGATGTTACTCCAAGAAAGCGTACGGAAATTGTAACGCTGCAAGAACACACTGTCAAGCCTTACCAGTGAGCAACTCAAAGTACTATAGACTGGCCCGTAAACTCTTCCAAATTAAATCCAATCGAGAAGCTGTGGTCAATCTTCAAGGAAGTACTAACATGTGCACTGGGTCATGCTTCATTGGAAAAATACGAAAAAAAGGTAAGTCTCGGGTTAACCCTTATCTTCGCAGATATCCGCATAAGGTGTACCTCTTACTCTGTAACGCTCTACCTCGAGTGGACCCCGGCCTTGTAATTTTTGTTTCAAGTACATACTGAAGCAGCGCAGGGAACCGACTATTTTCCCAGAATCTTTAATGATTGATGATATGTAGGAGTTCCACTTGATGTCTGGATTGAGTGTTAAATCCTAATAGGCGCTCTAGGCACGGGGCCTCCTCGAGGGGAACGTCCCTTCATCACGATTGGTAAGTAAAAGTTCTGCGTTCGATCGGTGATATTAGGAGGTCATTAATTTGTTCTTTGAGGTGTTGAATGTGATCAGCCAGTTATTTTTTCCCTCCACTGAGCTTTTAGAGCTCAGTCAGATGAGAGATCAGCTGCCAAACTCTGGTAATCTAGGGTTTTGGAGGTGCATCCATAGACTTTTCTCTTATATATGTTGTTGTGGCCTTGTTAGGGCCAGAAAGAAAGACACAAAGAGAGGAATTGAGTTGAAAAAATATATTAATCGAAAGGGAAATACAAACTTATACAAACGAGTGTTAGAGCAAGAATGTTCGGTCCGACTGTCAGAGTTGACTTCTGGAAAATTACCTCTCCTAAAAAGGCAGTACCTGCTCCTCTTTATAGCTGGTAGAGTCTATGCGTGCGTGGGTAAATTACCATAACATATGTACTACGCCAAAAATGATTTGCTAGTTCTAGGAAAGTTTTTTTTAGACTAGTATTCACCAAATAGCCCCAAATCCACTCTTAACCCCGACGGTTGCTAAATGAGTGACTGATTGATTTTATATTTTACGGCTTGTCAACACTTTCGCGTGCTATCTGAAGTCAGTAAATGTTTTTAGATGTAAGGTTTGGTTTGGTTTATTTTGTTTTACGGCATATCAACCTCAATGGGTTATTTAATGCCGCCATCATTTTTAGGGTAGATTCGTATGAATAGAATATGTATTCTTTGTATTAGATTGGTTTGATTTATTTTGTTTTACGGCATATCAACTTCAATGGTTTATTTAATGCCGACAACATTTTTTATTGCTGGTAATATTTTGTTTTGTCAAAAATCAGTTTCTGGTAATATTTTTCATTCAAAATTGTATTGCTGGTAATAATTTTTTTCAAAATAATATTGCTGGTAATAGTTAACTATTTGCCCATAGCTGGGACCCAAACAGATGCTACCACTCTAGGTCAGGGTGGATCTGGGAACACCAGCAATTAAGAGGTGGTTCCATGCTCCTCAAAACCTCCTGATCAGAGGCTTTGCTGTTGGACGTAGTTTATATTCTTACCCAGGAGGCGGATGTGGTTTAACGTCTTACCTAGGACAAATTTAGATGTAAGAATTTGTTTTTTTTTATAATATGGATTTCAACTGATGCAAGCTTTATCACAAATGATTCTTACAATCTAAAAATATTGTTTGGCTTTAACCACCAAAGGGTTGATAACCAGTAAAAAAGAACAAATCAATCCATTGTATTAACTGAATACGCAGTTCGAGTGATAATAACCCGGCAGATATTTAATGTAGGCAGTTTTAACTCGTTCAGAATGGCGATTTTCTAAGAGTATCTTAGATATGGCACAAGGCTGGAATATGGGGCTACCCTGTGAGGTTCGAACTCACGACTCAGTCGTGATAGTTCTATCGAGATAATCTTGTTAACCATTATGCCACGTTGAGGTACGCTAAATCTTCAGAATCGATGAATAAATTTATTTAAATTTATTCTTTTTTCAACATTAGAACGACGATGTTTAGTACATAAAGTGAGATGTATTACATTTTTTTTTAAATACTAAAAAAAAAAAAAAAGAAACAGGAAATATACTTAGTCATTCCCATATTTCGATAAGAGAAAACGATCAGAATGAGAAATTGAGGGATCAACCTTTTGTGGATTATTTAAAATTGAAAAATATACCCGATTGTAGGAGATTGCTTACCGTACCGGGAGTTCTGAAGCGGACACCCATCTAAGTACTGACTGAGTTCGATACCGCTGAGATCGAACGAGAACTGGCGTATTCAGCGTGATGTGACCGTAAGCAGAACGGAAATAGATAGATAGATAGATAGATAGATAGATAGATAGATAGATAGATAGATTAAGAGCAGACAGGGAGATAAAAAATAGATAGGGTAAGATCGGTAACGAACAGAATTTAGATAAATGGACAGTATTTTGATAGATAGATAGATAGATAGATAGGAATTGCAGATAGATAGAAGCATCTACTCAGGTATGGGCATATACAGCAAGAATAACATTTAAGTGATAAAATCTGTCGAATTAGTAAATAAATATATATGAATAATATCCTTTACTTCTATAGAAATACATATCTATCTGGCCAACATAGTAGTATATTTGACACTTTTTTAATACAAGAAAATTTCGGGAATCAGTTCATATTACTGACCAATTCGTTGACACTTTTATCATTCGGCAAGACTTAGGCTTACATTTATAAAAAAAAAACCCACAAAAATGACGTTTAAGACATACAACAGTTCGATAGTTAAGGTAGTTCTATCATACTCCTGAACACTCATGGTCGATAGGATGTGTGATTTGTTGTCATGGATTGCCGAGTTCGAATTCACTTCGGGTTTGTTACAATCACTTCCACGCAAATTTCCTTTGGAAAGCTATGAATCGATCTCTATTCCCCTCAGCTATGGATTAAATAGCAGGATTAACTGGATCCTAAATCCTTGGTTGGCAACCAGTCTGCCGCGTAAAAAATGGCAACCGACTGCGGGAAAACTTTCTGCCTAGCCAGTCACGAATCGAAAGAGACATGATCGCCCAAGCGTTTATAACGTATGGCACTTACCTGACTTACACATTAAAATTTGTGTCTTAGTATTTTTTCTTCCTTGCTTGGGGTGAACTCGATTAAAATAGATAGATAAATAGAAAGGATTCACAGATTGATAGATGATCGGAATCATATAAAGGGAATCTACCTACCTACATATCTATCTATCTATCTATCTATCTATCTATCTATCTATCTATCTATCTGTTCGTATCATTTCTTTTCCTCTCTTCGTATCTATTTTTCTATCTATCTATTAGTATCTTTCTTCTGTTCCTATGTATGTATGTATGTATGTATCTATCTATCTATCTATTAATATATTTTCTGTTTCCATCTATCTATCTACATTTCTATTTAATTGTATCTTGTCTTTTCTGTTCCTATGTATGAATCTCTTTATCTGTTCTTACCTTTTCTTTTCCTATCTATCTATCTATCTATCTATCTATCTATCTATCTATCTATCTCTGATTCCCTTTATATCTCTACCACAATGTATCTATCTATCTCTAATTCCGTTCATCTATCTATCTATCTATCTATCTATCTATCTATCTATCTATCTATCTATCTATCTATCTATCTCTGATTCCCTTTATATCTCTACCACAATGTATCTATCTGTCTCTAATTCCGTTCATCTATCTATCTATCTATCTATCTATCTATCTATCTATCTATCTCTGATTCCCTTTATATCTCTACCACAATGTATCTATCTGTCTCTAATTCCGTTCATCTATCTATCTATCTATCTATCTATCTATCTATCTATCTATCTATCTATCTATCTCTGATTCCCTTTATATCTCTACCACAACGTATCTATCTGTCTCTAATTCCGTTCATCTATCTATCTATCTATCTATCTATCTATCTATCTATCTATCTATCTATCTATCTCTGATTCCCTTTATATCTCTACCACAATGTATCTATCTGTCTCTAATTCCGTTCATCTATCTATCTATCTATCTATCTATCTATCTATCTATCTCTGATTCCCTTTATATCTCTACCACAATGTATCTATCTGTCTCTAATTCCGTTCATCTATCTATCTATCTATCTATCTATCTATCTATCTATCTATCTATCTATCTATCTATCTCTGATTCCCTTTATATCTCTACCACAATGTATCTATCTGTCTCTAATTCCGTTCATCTATCTATCTATCTATCTATCTATCTATCTATCTATCTATCTATCTATCTATCTATCTATCTCTTTTTTCATTCTATTTATCTATTCTTATCTTTCTTCTGTTCCTACGTATGTATGCATATATGCATGTATCTATCACAAACAAATATGTCAGTTGGATGGTTACAGTTCATCGGGTCAAAACCTATATCAGGATTTCAGCCAGTTTGATTTGAATATACCTCGATGAAAGGATGTATAACTTAAATGAACTGCTAATTTTTTCGACCGTAGACATTGTACTGGGAATCAGAGAGGAAGAGTTTGTCGGTTGTCAAGAGTTAATATAAACAGACTTGGCAGAATAGCGCTATTCTATGTGTAATGAAAATGTATTGCTAATGTATTTATCGGAGATACTTGCGTATCAGGCCTCTTTTGAAGACCTAAATTTAAAGCTAATTTGAAGGGGGTCGAGACACGTGATATAAAATTAGCGTACGTATTGGTGGCCCTGGCAATGCCGTTGACTTGACTATATATCCATTTAGTTTAGTCAAATTAGCTACAAGTCTTCAAAGGTCGCATGATACGCGACTATAGATATATTACTATTGAAATGCATTGCAAATATTGAAGACAGGGACTGCAAACATGGCTGTTAAAATGCGGTCTAATGGGGGGAAAAAACATGCTATTATCTCCTAGTATTTGTTGAGTACGAATATTTTCTAACCGATGACAGCGGCGACTTCGATTTTATTTTGTTTGGTTCTTATTCTATCAAACTGAAGGTAATAAAATGCTTGGAAACACGAAACAGCGTAATGGCATTTCCAATGGGGAAAGTCTGCTTGACTGGCGTATCATGTTTCTAACTATTAAAAACAAGGCCCTAACTCTGAAACTAATTTGTTTTGACATTTCGCCAAAACATTGCCAAAATTTTACACCACTGCACACCCGCCACAGCCAAATAAGTAACACCCAAAACAAATAAAGAAGCAAAAAAGGGTATAAAATGTTCCGTAAATAAATACAATATGGCGGAACTTGCCTTTTTTTTTTACTTGCATTAGGAGTCTTCTTTTTATCACTCCCACTCTGTTCCTTTCTCATAATGATTCTTTCTTTCTTTCTTTCTTTCTTAGGAAATCTATCTATCTATCTATCTATCTATCTATCTATCTATCTATCTATCTATCTATCTATCTATTTTAATCGATTTCACCCAAGCAAGGCAGAAATTACGCTAACACACAACGGATGACAGTGTGTGGAAAAATTGGGAGCACAAACTTTATTAAAAAGGCAGAAGAGTAGAAAGTAATCAGGTGGACAGTAGATAGCGATTGACATTGCATTGCAACATTTGCAGATTGAAGTTGCCTGGAAAGCATGGAGCCGGAAGAAAGTTCCACAAGCGAGAAGTGCGAGAAAAAAAACTTCTAGCATATCTGTCTATCCCAGATCGTTCATATCTATCTATCTATCTATCTATCTATCTATCTATCTATCTATCTATCTATCTATCTATCTATTAGGTTGGTGCAAAAATAATGTCGTTTTCTCACATATGTTACTATGTGAGAAAACGACATTATTTTGCACCAACCTAATATCTATCTATCTATCTATCTATCTATCTCAGTCTGTTCATATCTGTCTATCTCTGTTTGTTCATATCTATCTATGTATCTATCTATCTCAGTCTGTTCATATCTGTCTATCACTGTTTGTTCATATCTATCTATCTATCTATCTATCTATCTCAGTCTGTTCATATCTGTCTATCTCTGTTTGTTCATATCTATCTATCTACCTATCTATATATATATCTATCTATCTCAGTCTGTTCATATCTGTCTATCTCTGTTTATTCATATCTATCTATCTATCTATCTATCTATCTATCTATCTATCTATCTATCTATCTATCTATCTATCTCAGTCTGTTCATATCTGTCTATCTATGTTTGTTCATTATCTATCTATCTATCTCCCTATCTATTTATCTATCTATCTATCTATGTATCTACGTAGCTAGCTAGCTATCCATCTCGGTCTGCTTTGCGGAAATTTTGCATGATATGAACCTCACAAAAGATACCCAACGAAAGATACGAACAACCACCAAGCATAGATGTAAATGCCAAACAGACGCTCAAACAGAGTCACGCACAAAATCGAATCCCGAAAAAACAAAAAAAAACTAAAAAAAAAAAAAAAAAAACTAGAATTATGACACATACAAAAAAACCCATGAATTATATACACGAGGTTACTTGACAGGTTAGATACGTGTGAGGTCTGCTTAACCAATGAGAAACAAACAAAAAATGAAAAACAAAAGAATTTTCTGTTCTCTTCTATATTTCCCTTTTCTGATTAAACATAAATAAATGCAAAAACGTCAAATTTATAAACGTTTCCTATGTGTTTCTCGTCCTATCATATCGGTACATATCTATCTATCTATCTATCTATCTATCTATCTATCTCTTTTTTCATTCTATTTATCTATTCGTATCTTTCTTCTGTTCCTATGTATGTATGTATGTATGTATCTATCTATCTATCTATTAATATATTTTGTTTCCAGCTATCTACCTTTCTATTTAATTGTATCTTTTACAATCTGTTCCTATATATGAATCTCTTTATCTGTTCGTACCTTTTCTTTTCATATCTATCTACCTAATTATCTATCTATCTATCTATCTATCTATCTATCTATCTATCTATCTATCTATCTATCTATCTCATACTGATTCCGCCTGTCTGCCTGTTATATTTATCTATCTGTATCATTTCTTTTCTACCTACCTACCTACATATCTATCTATCTATCTATCTATCTATCTATCTATCTATCTATCATTCGTATCATTTCTTTTGCTCTCTTCGTATCTATTTTTCTATCTATCTATTCATATCTTTCTTCTGTTCCTATCTATCTATCTATCTATCTATCTATCTATCTATTAATATATTTTCAGTTTCCCTCTACCTTTCTATTTAATTGTATCTTTTCTTTTCTTTCCCTATGTATTAATCTTATTATCTGTTCCTACCTTTTCTTTTCCTATCTATCTATCTATCTATCTATCTATCTATCTATCTATCTATTAATATATTTTCAGTTTCCCTCTACCTTTCTATTTAATTGTATCTTTTCTTTTCTTTCCCTATGTATTAATCTTATTGTCTGTTCCTACCTTTTCTTTTCCTATCTATCTATCTATCTATCTATCTATCTATCTATCTATCTATCTATCTATCTATCTATCTATTAATATATTTTCAGTTTCCCTCTACCTTTCTATTTAATTGTATCTTTTCTTTTCTTTCCCTATGTATTAATCTTATTATCTGTTCCTACCTTTTCTTTTCCTATCTATCTATCTATCTATCTATCTATCTATCTATCTATCTATCTATCTATCTATCTATCTATCTATTAATATATTTTCAGTTTCCCTCTACCTTTCTATTTAATTGTATCTTTTCTTTTCTTTCCCTATGTATTAATCTTATTATCTGTTCCTACCTTTTCTTTTCCTATCTATCTATCTATCTATCTATCTATCTATTAATATATTTTCAGTTTCCCTCTACCTTTCTATTTAATTGTATCTTTTCTTTTCTTTCCCTATGTATTAATCTTATTATCTGTTCCTACCTTTTCTTTTCCTATCTATCTATCTATCTATCTATCTATCTATCTATCTATCTATCTATCTATCTATCTTTTTATCTAAATTTGTTCATATCACCCCATAGATACATCACATCTAAATAGACACTTAATGACGTCACATAATAAATAACAGGGTTGTAGGCCAGGTCAGTTTCATACTTGAATGCATTGATCATCATTTGTTTGTCTTGTTTTCATATACCAGACTTTAGCTTTTCTACACGCACACACACTCGCATATATATGTGTGAGTGTGTATTTGTGTGTGTGTGTATGTGCCTGTTGGGGTGTGCGTGCGTGTGCGTGTGTGTGTGTGCCATCTTTCCAATAAATAGATTTGGTTCGACACATTCAAAAATGTCTTGACAAATTTTTTTCGCTACCCATTCGCATCTAAGCTCATTTACTTCTCGCTTGTCCCAAGACATGGAGGTCATTCAATTTTACTCCCCTTCCCCGTTTCTTTACACAGTTCCACGCACAGCCACCTAACCATTTTGCGATGTCCATTCTAATGGATTTATCGAATGAATAAAACATTTTCCGAGATGAACGTGTCTTTTGCAATGTCCTTTCAACGGAGTTAGCCGACAAAATGGCGTTTCTTTTCTCGACCCGTCCTGTCCCTTGCTTAATTTCTGTATATCCAGTGAAGTGGAGGCGGCCATTGAAGTCGCTTTCAAATTTTGTGATTGACTTAACGGGGAGGAGAAAACTTGGAGTCGAAACGTTGATTGGTGGCAAGTCTCCACGACAATGTGATTTGAAAAACGGATTGTCCGCGTTTGGCGTGTAGATTACATTTTAAATAAAACTTCTTTTTCTTCCATTTATGAGAATATATTATTACCATATTTTTCTTTTTTTTTTATTATGCTTTTCGAAAATTTAATTTAATTTTCGAAATTAATAATTTAATTTACTCTTGAAATAATTACATTTTATCAGGAGACAATTACATTTCCTCCAGATGTGACGACATGACTTAGTTCCCAGCAAGGTGCAGGCCTGGGCTTTTTTTTTTTTTTTTGTCGATCGACAGTTTCCCATGTAGCACGTCTCTTTTCTTCTCTCCTCTTCACTTCATCTTGTATCTATAACTCTCAAAATGTGTGTGTGTGTGATCGGATGTTGTTTATGCGTTTACACGCTTTTCATCAGATTTCGATGAAATTTTTTGTTTGAAAGATAATTCTTCAGCACCGATTTTGCGTCCAAATTACACATTCCCCTTCTCTTGGCCAAACATTCAATCTATCTCAAAAAAGGTTACCTTGCATAAAGCCTACTACTACAGTTTTAAGACGTTGCTTTCATTGTCGTTTATAAGCCATTCCAAATTAAAAAATTTTTTATTGTCCTGCCAGTTTTTGTATTGCATTCACCATACTAATAAGTAAGATTGCATATTACTCAACATTTATTTTTCCAACCTTTCCTAAAGTTATTCGAGCTCATGGTAGCTTTTTCAGTCTTCTCTTCTTGTATTTGCCCACGCATTCCATTTGACAATAAAAAAAAAAAATTGGGACACATCTTCGGCCTTGTGTCACATCTTAGCTACGCTTAGAAGACCGGGGTACCTCGATGTGGTATAACGGTTAGCAAGTTTGTCTCGCTAGCACGCTTGATGACTGGGTAGTGAGTTCGAATCTTACTGTTTTCCCCCTAATTTCGCCCTTTTGCCGTATCAAAGGTACGCTTAAAAAAACGGAACACTTCGACGTGGTGTAATAGTTAGCAAACTTGTCACGCTAGAACAGTTGCCACTCAACCGTGAATTTCATCCTCACTGGGGGCCCAATACATTGGGCCTTGTGTCACATTTAAGATGCGCTTAGAAAATCACCATAGCCTGAGGAAAGTAGATTCATACTTTTTTTTTTTTATCCGAGGGCCATTAATCTTAAGTAAATGAAACTGACTCGGGGAGAATTTGAACTCGGCAGTCCGATTCTATTTTTCGCGCCAATCATAGTTACACTTACCGCACACCCACATAAATAATGCAATTCAGCATAAAAATAAGTTTAATATCAAGACTAATTTTATACACGTGACAAAAACAACCAACTCAAAATTATGTCACTATATTTACAATTAGATCGTAGGTTGAAGACAATCCATTCAGCTACTGTGATGCATTTCCCTGCTATTTCTGTAAGGCTGAGATTCCTCGAGTGTAAAAGGTTGGCAACTTAAGGGACATTAGCAGTAAAAGATCTGTAGGTCAAGTCAAAGTTTTTGTAAGTAACAAATAACGAACGACAGAGGCGTGCTACTAGATTGGCAATTAGGTCCCATTGTTTTACTGTTGAACTAGATGCAACCGTCTATTCAAACTACTGTATTTGCCGGCATATTGGACGGACCCACGAATTAGAAGCACCCAGATTTTGGCATGGAATTTTTAGGAAAAACAAATGTACACATCACAACCAAAAAAGATCAAAATTATAAAGCTACATTTATGTGACATTCTGTCTAACCATGAAGAAACACTTACAATATTAGCACAATTACCAGAACATTCTTGAATATTGAAGTTGGCTAGAAAGCATAGAACCGGAAGGGAGTTCTACCAACTGGAAGTGCTGGAAGAGAAACTCTTAGCATAGAACTCACGGTTACAGCTTACCAGCTCAACTGTAAATTGGTGGGATCGAGTACTGCGCTTAAATTCGAAGAGGCAAGTCATAATAGCGAAGAGCGATGTTTATTTGTATAATGATAGAAAGTGTGACACAAGGCCAAAATAGGGATGGGGAAAAGGACGGTCTTCTGTCTTAAATTAACTAACCACAAACACTGACCCAAACATAACACATTATTCCTTACAACAACTCATTCTTATTTACCTTCCTTACTACAGCCACCATAATACCACATTGTCTCTATGAAAATTCTAACTAGTCCTTATGATAGCAAAGAGGACATCGGAACAATTACCATGAAAGTATTTATAGAAATGACAAAGGGAGGCAACCTGACGGTTACTGGAGCTGAGACATCAACGATGTTAAACATTATTTATGTTAACAGGGAAGCAAGTAACCGGAATAGAGTTCCACAAACGGGAAGAAATTGTTAGCATAGAACTTACGATTACATCTCGTTAACACAATTCTATATCGATGAGACCTCGCCACTAGTTTAGTACTGCACTTAAATTTATAAAGTCTAGGTATGCTGGTGAACAGGTAATCCTTACTATGATTTATTATTTTCTCATTCACATTAAAACACCAAACCGAAATCCCTGTTTTATTTTGTCTTTCTAGGGGGAAAATCAAATGTTCTCTTAATTGTAAAAGATTTCACAAATAGTTTTATGTTGGTTTTCCCGGTCGTAAAACATCCATGGCGACAATCACCTTCTTTTTATGATGTTTCTTATCTATTCACTTGAGTTTAGGCTACGGAAATAGCAACAGAAATGGAAATTCTCTTTCAAAATCGACTTACCTAGTAAGCCTTTTACGTAAGTACATAAAACTTTAGTCGTTTTTTGTTTATCATTATTCAGTTCATCAATTTATTGCTATTTTATCACACTTTTCTCGGTTGAATGATGACTAGTTATTATTTTCTTTATTATTATCAATTATCATTATATATATATATATATATATATATATATATATATATATATATATATATATATATATATAATGATAATTGATAATAATAAAGAAAAGAAATGATAGAAAGAAATGATAGAAATTATATATATATATATATATATATATATATATATATATATATATATATCCTTTCTTTATTATTATTAATCATCATTCCTATTATTCATTCATAATATTTATTATTTACATTATGTATTATTAATTCTTTCATCAATTTATTGTTGTTAAAAATAAGTTTTTTCGGTCTAATGATTATTATTTAACTATATTATTTATTATTATTAGTGTTATTGTTTAATTTATTGATTATTATTATTATTATTATTATTATTATTATTATTATTATTATTATTACGCATTTAGATTTCGGCATTAAATTATTATTACTACTATTATTATTACTCTTATTATTATTATTATCATTATCATTATTATTAGTAGTGGTACTATTATTATTATTATTATTATTATTATTATTATTATTATTATTATTATTATTATTATTATTATTATCATTATTATTATTATTATTATTATTTCATCAATTTATTGTTGCTAAACATTTCACAATTTCCCTGGTCTAGATTAATATTTAATTATTTAATTGTTATTATTCTTTATTATTCGTTATGAATTATTAACTATTTTTATTATTATTTTTATTGTTATTATTATAATTAGTAGTAGTAGTAACAGTAGTAGTAGTTGTAGTAGTAGTAGTGGTAGTAGTATTTCATTAATTTATTGTTGCTAAGCAATTCAGTTTCCACAGTCTAAAGATTAATATTCATTTATTTAATTGTTATTATTCTTTATTATTATTTATTTTTATAATAAATAATAATAATAACAATAAAAATGAATAATGATAATAATAATAATAATTATGTTATTATTATTATTATCATTATTCATTTTTATTGTTATTATTATTATTTATTATTATTATTATTTATCAATTTTATTACTTTTATCTTATTATTATTAGTCATTCATTACTTTATTAAAAATAATAATTACCCTTGTCTAATGATTACTATTTATTTATTTATTTAATATTATTCTTATTACGATTTATTATTTGCGTTATTTATTTATTTATTTTATTTTAGTATTCATTATATTATTATTATTATTGTTGATTATTATTATAAAAATTTCATCAATTTCTTTTTGCTAAACAATGTCAATTTTCTTGGCCAAATGATAACTAGTTATTTAGTATTAATATTTATATTATTTATTCAATATTATTATTATTATTATTATTATTATTATTATTATTATTATTATTATTATTATTATTATTCCCCTCTGCCTTTTCCTTCTTCTTTATCCTCATCTTCTTCATTTTCTACTTCTCCATCCAATTCACCATCATGTTCTTCTTCCCATTATTATTATTATTATTATTATTATTATTATTATTATTATTATTATCATTATTATTATTATTATTATTATTATTATTATTATTATTATTATTATTCACCTCTGCCTTTTCCTTCTTCTTTATCCTCATCTTCTTCATTTTCTCCTTCTTTATCCTATTCACCATCATCTTCTTCTTCCCATTATTATTATTATTATTATTATTATTATTATTATTATTATTATTATTATTATTATTATTATTCCCCTCTGCCTTTTCCTTCTTCTTTATCCTCATCTTCTTCATTTTCTACTTCTCCATCCAATTCACCATCATGTTCTTCTTCCCATTATTATTATTATTATTATTATTATTATTATTATTATTATTATTATCATTATTATTATTATTATTATTATTATTATTATTCACCTCTGCCTTTTCCTTCTTCTTTATCCTCATCTTCTTCATTTTCTCCTTCTTTATCCTATTCACCATCATCTTCTTCTTCCCATTATTATTATTATTATTATTATTATTATTATTATTATTATTCCCCTCTGCCTTTTCCTTCTTCTTTATCCTCATCTTCTTCATTTTCTCCTTCTCCATCCAATTTACCATCATCTTCTTCTTCCCATTATTATTATTATTATTATTATTATTATTATTATTATTATTATTATTATTATTTATATGATTATTGTTATTTCACATCAATTTATTGTTGTTAAACAATAGCAATTTCCTCGGTGTAATGATTACTTTCTCTGTCTAATTCCCTCCAGCTAAGGTTACTGAAACACCAATAGACGGTTATTCTCTCTCTCAAAATACAAATATTCATCGACGCCTTTAGGCAACTGCCCATGCTTATTACGGTTTTTTTTTTTTTTTTTTTTTATTAGTCTTTTTGTCATTTCGTGGCGGTTTACTTTCTCGCAATTTTCTCAGTCGACGATCGTTAAATAACGAAATAACGGGAAGTCATAGCCAAGAAAAATTGCCTCTGACAAGACTTGAATTCGCATCGTCAATCGAGGCGGTTTGTTTTTCATGGACGACGTAGTATTAGGTTGGTGCAAAAATAATGTCGGTTTTTGACGTATTTTTAACGTCAAAAACCGACATTATTTTTGCACCAACCTAATAACTAATTTATGTAGAAAAAAAAAAAATCTTTGACAAGAGGAGACGCAAATCTGTAGTGGAAAAGCCAACTTTTGATTCCAAATCCTCAATGTGATGCTTGCAATCTGATTGATTGATTTGTTTGTTTAATGGCATATCAACAAATTATGGGTCACTTAATGCTGAAATTTAATTTTATTAGGAAATTTGAAATAAAAAAAATATGATGTTATTCAGTTAATTAAGACAGGAGATAATGATTGACATTGCATTTAAATCTTTGAAGATCAAAGTTGATTGGAAAGCAAAACTTTTGTTTGGTCTGGTTTGTTTTTTAAACTGCATATCAACTTTTTCTGGCTCATCTAATGCTGAAATTTAATTTTCTTGTGAGTTTCGGAATTTTTTACCAAAATATATTGCTTATCATTTTTTTTATTCCAAGAAGGTAGTATATTCAGTTTTATTTTGAAAATATGTTGCTGACATTTTTTTCTAATGTATATTTATATTTCCATGTTTTGAACTCAATTCGGAGTTTCACTATTTGCCCATAGCTGGGACCCTAATAAATGCTGCCACCCTGGGTTGGGGTAGACCTAGGAACAACAGCAATTATTAGGCTCCTCATAGCCTGCCGAAATTTAATTTGAAATAATAAAATATCATATATGTTATTCTGCTTTCACAATTGAATACATGGTAAATGATACTCTGCTTTTGTGTATATACATGTTTGTGTTAACATAATTACTAGTGGTGGTGATATTGTGTTTAATGTCATAGTTTCCTTGTAGTTATATTTTGGAATACAGTTTGATTTCTTTAAGAAATTTTAGGATAATATATGGCTTAATGTCAGGAAACATTTCTTTCATGTTTGTTGGTTGATTTTATTTAATGGCATATCAACACATCTATGAATCATTTCATGCCGAAATCTAAATATTTTGAACAATTTTATCGCTTCAACTAAATCTATTTGAACGAAATTGTACGCCTTCAACAACAGATAAACTGTATTGTTGGTCATTTTGTTATAAAATGTATTGTTGGTAATTCAGCTAAAAATATATTGCTAGTCATTTTGCACTAAAAATGTATGTTCCCAGGCCTAACATGATCCTGGGTGGTAGCACCTGTTAGGAACCCAGCTCTGGGCAAACAGTGAACCCATAAACGAAAACAAAAGTATGAAATAGAAGTATAAATTTTTTATAGTAAAAATACCAGTAATACATTTTTTTTTTATAAAAAAATACCAACAATACATATTTATACTAAAATTACCAACAATACGTATTTATGCTAAAATTACCAACATTGTTGGTAATTTTAGTATAAATATGTATTGTTGGTATTTTTTATAAAAAAATGTATTACTGGTATTTTTACTATAAAAATGTATACTTCTATTTTATACTATTGTTTTCGTTTATGGGTTCACTGTTTGCCCAGAGCTGGGTTCCTAACAGGTGCTACCACCCAGGATCAGGGTAGGCCTGGGAAGAACACCAATTAAGAGGTAGTTTCAAGTTCCTCAAAACCTCCAATCTCCCGATCAGAGGCCTTGCTGACGGATGTAGTTTATCGTTATACCCAGGACTAGATTGCAATCAGAAAGAGACCGCTGAAAATTTTGTGACGCAACACGAGGAAAGAAGGCTTGCCGAATCTTGCACTTGCAGGGCATACTGAAGGAAAGAGAAGCGAGAGGAAATAGCGGGCATCTTATTTAACGTGTTCGTGTGAATGAACAGCCGAATAAAGGAGGTGAACGGGGCAAAATTTACTTAAAGCATCAAATGAAAAGTGATTGGGGATATCTACAATTGCCCGCGTAACGAAGAGACATGGCACATATAAGAAAGAATTATTCTGCACTTTGATGTGGTTTAAGGGTCAGCAAGATTGTTCCGCTCAATAAGTTACGACTGAGTTGTGAGTTCGATCTTCATTGCGTGCTCCTAATCTGGGCCTTGTGCGCTTAGTAAATGAATATAAGAAGGAAAAATCATTAATTAGTTTTCAGTCATTATGAGATCTGAAATGTCAATTTAGTCAGATCGGATATTGATTAAATCTACTATATATACGAGGGCAAGTAAAAAATATATGCGAATCTATCTATCTATCTGTCTATCTATCTATCCATCTATCTATCTATCTATCTCGCTCTCTCCCTCTCTCTCTCTCTCATATATATATATATATATATATATATATATGTATATATATATATATATATATATATATATATATATATATATATATATATATGTATGTATGTATGTGTGTGTGTGTGTGTATTGTGACGTGCGGTGGCCGTTAATAATTAAATATAACTCAATACATCAATGGTAAAATGTCGGAAGACGAATATTTTCTATGACAATTTCTCGAACATTCAGGCCGGTAAATGTTATTTAATACTGTTTCTTATAAACAGAGCATTTACTTAAATATTTGTATCTATAAAAAGAATGTTAACCATAAAAATGTCTTTATATATATATATATATATATATATATATATATATATATATATATATATATAAGTTTCGTTGTATTTTCTACATGTATAATACTATAATAGCCTTATTGACATTTAATAGCAGAACCTTGTCAATCGTCGTTAATGAAATCTGTATAGATGTCTTGCTGGCCAAATAAACAATTATATATATATATATATATATATATATATATATATATATATATATATATATATATATATATATATATTCATCTACAGCCAGATTGTTTTACTGTATTACAGGTCTTCAGAGTGGCTAGATGTCCGATCGCTTCACGCCAGGATCGAAAATCGACCGATTTGACATCAGTTGATAGAGCGAAAGTGAATTTTTAACGTTTTTTTTCCCTTGGGGATGAAACAGGGCTTGATACTTTAACTCAATTTAATTTTAATGATTATTTTGAGGTTTTCGGCCCTCGTTTTGAAACATGAGAACTCTTATGTAGCGAAGAAATCATATTTTTTTAAAATAATTATAATATATATATATATATATATATATATATATATGTTTCTTTTATATATATTGCTATTTATTGCAATTCACACAGAGTCATATATATATATATATATATATATATATATATATATATATATACGGATAGTAGTGGTTATCACTTCAAAACGGGGAAACAGCAGGCTGAGTTGAAATCGTTGCATTCACTTTCGCACCAGTTGGAAAAATATTTATCCACTTCTTTTACTCATGTAGGTAGACACTGGGTAGACACTGGGTTCTCTATTTCATAAATAATCCTGTAATTTATTTTTTATGGGTACTATGCTATTTGAAGAGATTTTTCTTGATAAAATAATTCTATTTCGAAAACCGTCAGAGACTGCTAGATCGCACTCCTCACTAATGCATTTTAAGGCTTGCACCCTCTCTTCCCTTTATTCTGTGACATCGTCAGATAGCTTGACAAAAGTCTACGCGCCGCCCTATTATTAGGTAATTTTTAGGTCTCATTTCGTTCACATTTACTGTTTTAGGGTTATGCCCTTGTCGCCATGTTGGTTGATTGGCGTAAAGAAAGGGAATAAAGCAGAAAAAAATCTGACGTAAATAAAAAAAAGAGTAAATTTAGTTATGAACCAAAACCGGAAGTTCGATCAAATTTACAAGTCTTTTCTATACGATCCATTACTTGATGTTTAAAGATGTGATGTACGCTGTCAAGTAACTTCTGGTGCCGCCTCAGATATGTTGATTATATTTTTTGTCTCCGCTATGGTAACGCACGATTTCCGGATTGACACCAAACAACCAATTAACCAACTTTCTTTTATATTCTTCTCTATCTTTGATGGTTCAAGATGAAGTTGAAAACATCTATTAATGGTTAAGAGTATTAGGTCGTCACACATGAACTGACGCATTTTTATAGGAAACTAATAAAACTCTTCTGAAATATTAAATACCAATTTATAAATAAATTCTACCCTGATCGAAAAGAACCTCATGAAAGCCGAAAATTACAACAAAGATCAGGGAAGTAGTTTGAATGTAAATAATATAAAAATTAAACATTAACTGGTAATCCATGTTGGCGGTTGGGAACAGAGTCATACGACATGATATGTTGACTGACCAATAAAAGATACATTGCCTCAGTGATACGAACCGTTGGTGTTCGGATTCGCGAGTCGAGTGCGAGGGTATTTGTTTCTCAGTGGTAGTAACATTAGCTGTAGAAACAATATAAATCAAAACTCTTTTATTCGTTCTGGTCCCTTGAAAATCGATAACGTTGCAGACTTAAGAATCCTCGATTCATTTAAGAGATAACCCATACCAACAAGGTTAAGATATCTTAGAAAGAAGTATTTATAACTTAGATTGAATTGTTTTCTATTAGCGTAGATGTTTTGGCTTTATCGAATTAAGATATGTCTGTGAAAACCGGTCTGATGAAATTTATAATTCTGAAAGTTTAGTCAACGATGTTGTCGAACAGGTAACTTTTTTGGCGCTTTTATCACAACGATATAGAAAAAAATTCGGCCATCTTAGTATTGTTTGACGATCTGAGATTAGAAATAATAATAACTATTATACGAATTATTCGTAATAATATCCTTATCTTTGTTGTGTCATTTAATCTTTTGGAAAAGCGGCAATTGTTTTATTGACATCAATTTAAATCCTCAACTGAATGACGCTGTTAATTCCATCAAATGATAATATCAATTTAGATTTATATGGATTAAAAGGAAAACGAAGTGAAAGGAAATAGGGAACACTCAACAAAAACTTTCAACGGTTAAAGGTTAAACTTTAAAGTTTCAAAGGTTAAAGTTGAAAATTCATAAAAATTATACCGTCTTGGACATCCAGGACGCCTCAGGAATACATCATGTTATCACAGTTTTTTTTTCTTTTCTTGTTTTTTTTTTATCTTTTTTTTTGTTCTTTTTATTCGTGTGAGAGGACAACGTTCATGCTTGCTCACATTCGCTCGATATTAGATCCTGTTTAGAGATGTAACCGTAAGTTCTATACTAACAGTTTCTTTAATCGTTCTTCTCGCATGAGGAACTCTCTTTCGGGTTGTTGTTTCAACTGTGATCTTCAAAAGTTTAAAGACAATGTCAATCGCTTTCTACAGTCTTCTTAAAATGTGTTATTTTAGTTTCACCTCTCCATAACAGTAGTTTTTTTTTTTCTCAATAACCGCTTCCATCCTAGTGCTTTTATTACTTTGCTTGCAGTGAAATGATTAATCTCCTCTCTCTCTCTCTTTCTCTCTCACTATATATATATATATATATATATATATATATATATATATATATATATATATATATTAAGCGTTTCACCCCAAGCAAGGCGGGAAGCCACTAGGACGCAAGGGGTTACAAGATTTGGAGCAAGATCAGATAGGAGTGATAGAAGAAAGGATGAGGAGAAGGATAGTGGATAGAACAAGGCAACTGGAGATGTCGAATGCCATTACATTTGAATAGCTGGAGATTATAACTCTCAGGGAAACTGGAATGGGGAAGGGAGTTCCACAGGCGAGAGGTGCGAGACATGAAGCTATTGGAGTAGAAGAGACGGCAACATTTAATAGTTTCGACAGTGAAAGGGTGAGAGCGGGATGCCAGCCTCGTAGGGTGCTTGAACTCATGAAGTCTGGGAACCAGCGAATGCAGCTCTTCGGAGCAATTACCATGAAAGTATTTGTAAAACTGACAGAGAGAGGCGACGGCGCGCCTGTGAGAAAGTGACGAGATGCCAGAGCAGGGCCAATTATATTGCATATCCGCCTCTGGAGCCTATCAAGAACCCTGAGGCAAACAGAAGGGGCTCCAGACCATATATGGCAGCAATACTCCATGCAAGGGCGAAATGTTGATTTGTAGGTCTGGAGGATCGATTCCGGGAGAAAAATTTCCTGGCGCGGCACAGGGAGCCAACTTTCCTAATATATATATATATATATATATATATATATATATATATATATATACATATATATATATATATATATATATATATATATATATATATATAAAACTTTCCTGTCGCTGAAATAGCAATTAACTCTGAGAAGAACTTTAAGAAGCCTCATAAAGAGATGTTGGATATTTTTTTAAATCTGGGAGCAGAATATACTTCTTGAGTATTTAGGTGATCACCCAAGTGTGTATCCCTTATGGCAAGGGACTGACTGAATTAACAGGGTAATTGAAAAGTAACTGTCTGTTTTATGTATGAGGGGCAAGACAGGATTCCTGATTTAACATCCTGTGATTTTTTTTTTTCTTGGGGGTTGATTAAGGAAGCAAATCTACTACATTTCTTTTTTCAGAAAAAAATGCTTTTATGAATAAGATATACTATGGACGCTATTGTCTTCAGAAAAAAAAAATCGATGACTAATGAGGTAATATAATAACATAATATTTAATATATAATAAGGTAATATAATAATATAATATTTAAAAATAATATAAGATCGCATATAAGATTTAACAATAAAATAATATAAGATTTCATATAATGTAAGATTTAATAATAATATAAGAGTTAATAATAATGTAAGTGCCTCCAAAAATTCGCTAAAAAAAGAACATGCATGATGAAAAAATTCCCCAAATTTAATAAAAAGCAAAATTTTACTGTCAAAATATTAGGTTGGTGCAAAAATAATATCGTTTTTTGACGTATTTTTAACGTCAAAAAACAATATTATTTTTGGACCAACCTAATATTATTGTTATCATTAAGAGAAATTGCCAGAGTATTTTTTTTATTATTAAATTATATTTTTAATCCATTTTGGATAAAAATGTTATTTTCTTGTGTCAGCGGGTGACCATAAATTCGTATGTGAAATTTTAACGCCATTTTGTGAGCGGAAAACATTGAATTGGATATTCATGCAAAAATCAAATGACTGTCGAATTTCAATGAAACTTTCAGAACTTATTTACAAATGGATTAAATTATTTTAGCAACATTTCCTTTTTTAGAAAATTTTGATAAAAATATGTTTTTTGTTTGCCTCTGCTACCCACCCACTTATTAGGTTGGTGCAAAAATAATGACGTAATAATGTCGTTTTTTGACGTATTTTTTAACGTCAAAAAACGACATTATTACGTCATTATCTTTGCACCAACCTAATATTTAATTTTATGAAATTTCGAGAAATTCTTTTTTATTTTTTTTTGTAGGGCTTAATGTTTCTATTAGTTATAAGCACAAGTCCGTGGAGAATTTAAATTAAAAAAAAATGCTATAAAACTAAGATATTATTTAATCGCAAAAGCTTTTAATTACTTTTATGAATAATATATATTATATGACGCTATTGTCTTCAGAAGAAAAATGGATAAACAATGAATTTTGACAAGAATTTTAAATATTTTAATTATTATAATTTATAAAGCTTTAAGTTTTTTTGTTTTTTTTTTTAATTCTGTATTAATTTGTACCAGTTAGGTGATATTGTTAAGTAAAAACTATATTTACTAATTACAAATGCAAAAGCTTACTACAATTCAGTGACCACCCCCCTGTATCTGAAAAATAATGGTGATTTTTTTTTTTATGCGGGTGTATAAACGTGACATTTTTTTTTTAAATATAAACGTCCATAAACGACATTATCAAAAGATATGAGCGCTAACAATAGTAAATTTAAAATTTGTAGGTAATTTTCTAACATTTCCTCAGCAACCATCAGCTTAAGTAATACTATAAAGCCACGGTAGCTAAAATTCAAAAAATAAAATATTAGATTACTTAGAATAATTTCCTAAATTTTAAAGATTACTGGGTAATTAAAAAATAGGCTTTCGCGTTATATCCGTCAAGTCATTGTTGCATTAATTGTCCTTCTTCGATAAAATAACCAAACACAAGTCAGTCGATATAAATATATATATATATATATATATATATATATATATATATATATATATATATATATAGTTGTATATTTAGGCAGCATTCCTTCCTTTATGCATGTTTCATTAAAAACGACAGACAATGTACTACGGTTAAGCTTTTTATTTAATTTTTCTTGTGTTCGGACAAGAGCTTTCTTTTCTGGACAAAGGGTGTGTAAGAACTGTCCAAATGTTTTATATTTCCGAGCGCTTTCGGCTATACCTTTAGCCATTATCAAGGATGATTCGATTTTTCAGCTTAATTGAGTGTGTGCGTTCTGTGTATGTCTTAGTGCGTGGTAGGGATGTTTTTAATTTCCGAATACGGTTAGCACATTGTGGCTTTATTCGTAGTTAATATTGTTAAGAGAAAACACAAATATATTAACTGCATCCACCTGCAAAAATAGATTAAAAATAATGGAAGCTTTAATAATAAAAAAGAAAAAGCCAACTCTTAACAATATTAACTACGAACAAGGCCACAATGTGCTAACCATATTCGGAAATTAAAAACATCCCTACCACACACTAAGACATACACAGAACGGACACACTCAATTAAGCTGAAAAATCGAATCATCATTGATATTGGCTAAAGGTATAGCCAAAAGCGCTCGGAAATATAAAACATTTGGACAGTTTTTACACACCCTTTGTCCAGAAAAGAAAGCTCTTGTTAGAACACAAGAAAAATTAAATAAAAAGCTTAACCATTGTACCTTGTCTGTCGTTTTTAATGAAACATGCATATATATATATATATATATATATATATATATATATATATATATATATATATATATATATATATATATTAGGTTGGTGCAAAAATAATGACGTAATATTGTCGTTTTTTGACGTATTTCTTAACGTCAAAAAACGACATTATTACGTCATTCTTTTTGCACCAACCTTATATATATATATATGTGTGTGTGTGTGTGTGTGTGTGTATGTGTGCGCGCGTATAACCAAAATTTTATGAAAAAAGAAATGTAGTAGATTTGCTTCTTTAATCAACCCCCAAGAAAAAAAATCACAAGATGTTAAATCAGGAAACCTGGCTTGTCCCTCATACATAAAACAGACAGTTACTTTTCAATTACCCTGTTAATTCAGTCAGCCCCTTGCCATAAGGGATACACACTTGGGTGATCACCAAAACACTCAAAGAAGCACTTAATGTATAGAGTTACTATTAAAGGGTTTATGAAGACTGGGTTGGTTTATGAATGAAATATGAAGTTGAAGGAAATTTACGTGGAGGTTTGTGCCAAAATGTTATTGTACGCGGAACGAACTTTCTCCTTACATTTTGGATATGGAGGAAAAAATTTCGATCCTGCGGAAGTGGCATTGTACTAAAGGCCTGAACTGACGCTCATCCGTACACTTGTCAGGGGAATATTGATGGAGTAACGATGTATCTAGCAATGCGGCGTCTTTGCGAAAGGGACTGCAAATTATTGAATAAGTCTCCTCCACAAGACAGCGTAAAAAAAACTTTGAACCCTATCAAGCCTAGAAAATGACGATTGAGCAGTTACAGCCCCATTAATACACGATTTAGTGGAGTAGGGGTATAATCTGATTCTTGTAATAATAAATCTTGGTAAAAGAACTCAGGAAGTACTTCTTGGTCCATTTTCCCAACATATTCAGCAATACGCGTTCCACCTAAGGTCTGAACTTAAAACCCAATAGATATTCAACGCCTAATCGATTGCGTAACCGTTTATCATGGATGGAGCAAACTGATTGCCTGGCCAGTGACGATGTAATGATATTAACTTCGTTCTTGACGTAGTAAATGTTGCAAGTGTCTTTCATGTGATGTGCCAGACGATTTTCCTCACCAGCATCTGTCTTACATATTTATAAGTCTACCATTCATCCGTACTTTGAATATTGCTGACACACCTGGTTTGGTGCTCCTTCTATATATTTAGAGATTCTTGATAAAATTCAAAGAAGATTATGCAATATTATTTGTCCTGGGCTGGCATCTCCGTTTCAGTTCCTCTCCCAACGAGATAACGTAGCATTCCTGTGCCCTTTCTATAAAACACTTCCATGGTAATTGCTCTGATCAACTTTCCTGTTACCTAGTCTTTATGACTTTAAGCGGGGTACCGGCTTGGCAACAAGATCTCACCATTTTACAGTTGAAATGGCTAGCTGTAACCGGAAGTTCTATGCTAATAGTTTCTTCTCTTGCACTTCTTGCTTGTGGAATTCTCTTTCGGCTTCTTTCTTGCCAGAACGCTGTAATCTTCAAAATTTGAAATGCAATATCATTTGTTATCTTATATCTTCTTAATTCCTGTTCTTTTATTGTTCTCTCTCCTTAATAATATTTTTTCTCATATTCTCTGACACTCAGTAATCCATTGAATCTTAGTGACTTTATTACCTTGCGGTGAAATGATTGTAAAAAATTAATGAATTTTTTTATGTATATTAAAAAATCTTTTCTGTCAATAATGTTTTGATTGAAACCTGACCTTTGACAATACCTTTATGACTTATTTTAGATGCATTTACACAGTAAAAACATTAGCAATGCATTTGTATTGTGCATATAATAACCCTATTCTTCCAATAAGGGTTGGATTATTTCTTGGCTATTAACAATGTATTTCATCTTGATTTCTCTCCTTAATAGTGTTTGTTTTCCTCATATCTATAACCCTCATTAATCCCTTGCGTCTTAGTCGCTTTATTACCTTGCTTGGGGTGAAAGGAATTCTTTTTTTAAAAAGCCAGTTTTGTTCCCAACTGATCTGCTACTGTTCGGCAGGATAATACACTACTAATAATGCTAACAAAAGAACAACATTGGGATACATTGGGCATTTTGAAAGTGCGTAAGATCAAATTACATTAGGTGAAATTATATTAGACAATACTAAACTTGCGGAAAGAAAATTTGAAAATTTTGTCGATTTTCCTATTTGAATTTTCTGATGAATCTTAATTCTTAGGTTAACCTGTCCAGCGCATTTTCGTATGTACTATCCAAACATTCATGCTTTGTTTTCATATTTATAACTATTGCAAGGCAACTCAGCTTATTTGGCAAAAGGATGTGCTTATATATAGTGTTTCACATAATAAAAAAACCTGTAGATCACATGTGACGAACAGAATGTACAAATCATAAGTTATTTACACAAAGCTTTCTACATCTCATGTGATGCCAAGTTTATAATCATTTCAGTAAAGCGGAAAAATAGATATTTTTCATTTGACACCTTACATTATTAGTCGAGTGTCCTGTGTTCATATATGATGCACAAAATATTAGGCCTTTTCTCAGACGTCCTGCTCAATAGTAGACTCTTTTCTTAAGCGTCCTTAGTTTTACTAATTTTTTTAAATCATGACTCCTGGGCACTACATATGATGCCCGGACGTGAAATCACATGTCTTGAGCATCACAGGATGCGCGGGAGAGGCAAAGGGTTAATGATTGAATAACTTCATGGAGGGTTCTAAGGCAATAAAATATACGTAGAAATCCATTTATTACATCGTTAAATATTTCAGCTTAATAACTTTAACGAAATATTGCATTAATAATCATAGGTGTGAATGAAGGTCGTTATTTAAAGAAGTAAGGGGAAAGATGTAAAATTGAATTTATTTTTCTCCATTTCACTGAAACAGCCGTTAAATACGAGACTGCTGTCACCTTTTCTTTCTTTCTTTCTTTCTTTCTTTATCTATTTATTTATTTATTTTAATCGTTTCCCTGTCCAGGGCATTTTCGTATGTACTATCCAGATGTCCATGCTTGTTTTCGGATTTATAACTATTGCAAGGCAACTGAGCTTAGTTGGCAAATCGAATGTACATATCTTATTAACACCACGCTCTGTATATCATATGTAATGCGCAGATTCTTTTTATTATGTGATACACTATATATCAACAGATTCTATTTGCCACATAAGCTGAGATTCCTTGCAATAGTTATAAATCTGAAAGTAGACAAGCGTCCTGATGTATGATGCCCAAAATATCAGATGAGGCCTTTCATCAGACATCCTGCTCAACAGTAGACTCTTTTCTTAAACGTCCTTAGTTTTACCAATCTTTCAAAATCATGGCTCGTGTGCACCACATAAGAAACACAGATGTGGAAATCACATGTCCTTTGCATCACATAGGATGCGCTGGACAGACAAAGGGTTAAATTCATATGTTTCACATAGGTATTTGCACATTTAGTGAATGTAACAAAATTGAAAATCGAACTGTTGTCATATAATAATTTTAATGTAACTTTAGATCTGAATTTGAGACTCAGTCTAAGTTCAAAGCATTCAGTCTCATTAAGAATGAAACTGATCATCATTTCTGGAAATGATTCAAGGTTTGATCCGCGATAATGAAATCATACGAGAATTCAATTCCGATTAATACTTAGTAAAAAGTAACCGCTATTTACTTGCAGCGTAATAGTGTTTTTTTTTTTGTTGTTTTTTTTTCTTTCTTGTAAACACATCTCACCGACCGACCAATGAAAAACCCAAGTTGCGTCTCAATGACGCTTGTCAGCACTAAAACCCGGAAAAATCCCGCTGCGCGTTCACAAGGTGATGGAAGTTGAAAACAAATGCCGTGGTGAGAAATGAGAATTCGAAATCTCTTCCCAGTATCTTCAGTTTTTTAATTTTTTTTTTCGGGACTTCGCTAGTGCGGTTTGGGTGTGTACGTAGGTGTCACATAAAAAAAACAAAAAACAACTTCTGACATGTAGAACTAGTACAGTGTTTTCCAATAATTTTAAGCAACGGCACACCTAGAAGCAAATGAAAATATCACGACCCACTTAGCAACAAAGGGTATACATTTAAAAATATAGAAAATACAGACACAAATATGAACTTACTTTATTTCAATGTTTCTATTCAACAACTTGTACAGTTTCTTTCGTGTGAAACTTGTACCTATTTTTTTGTGGGTTTTTTTCCGTGATTTCTTCAATGTTTGGTCAAATGTGCGATAAGCAGACGCCCATTTCTTCTTCAGTTGAACATAATCTTTCTCGCTTCTTAATGTTGATGTTATTTAGGATTAAGAAGCCTAAATTACATAAATAAGAATTAGAAACTTGCAATAAAACTGATAAAGCCTTCTTCGCTCATGTGGGCTAAAAAGGTTAATATTTATTCATTTAATCAAATACTAACGCTGTACCATCACTACTTCCACATACACACACAAACAAACAAATGCAGACACACACACACACATATATATAATATAATATATTATAATATTTTTTTGTTTAAAAATATGAATCCTTCGCTACATAAGAGTTCTCATGTTTCAAAAACGAGAGCCGAAACCATCCAAATAATTATTAAAATTAAGTTGCATTGAGGTGTTTAGTCCCGTTTCATCTTCAAGCGAAATTTTAGGAATAGCCTATATGGAGCACTATCTTCTTAAAAATAAAAACAAAAATACTAAGGAACTCCGGATTAAGCAACCAACGTGTTCTTTTCTATTTTCTGCATACCTGTGCACTTATATATATATATATATATATATATATATATATATATATATATATATATATATATATATATACAGTTTTAAAAACTAGGAATTTATTGATTTTTATTTTATTAGTCTCTAAGGCCCTTTCAACCAACATCTCATCAGGAGACAATCGTTGGATCATTAATTAACGAAAAGAACAAACGAAAATAAAGAGCAAAAAAGGAGGGGGGAAACAAGCTAAAATAAGAAACAAGTGTATATACTTGTAACGAGGGGAGGGGAGGGGAAATAGCGTGTAAAGAAATTAGCGAGGGACAGTTAAAAAATAAAGAAAAGAAGTGTATATACTTGTAACGAGGGGAGGGGAAATAAAGTGTAAATAAATTAGCGAGGGACAGTTAAAATAAAATATCCCCCAACAGATTAAGAGACTTTACAAATTCTTTCTGCCGGCAGAGGGAAGGTTTCCTTAATCCTATACAGACTGTATATAAATTTTGTACCTCTAAACATTTGTAAATATATACATTATGTTGGTGCAAAAAAATGACGTAATAATGGCGTTTTTTGACGTTAAAAAATACGTCAAAAAACGACATTATTACGTCGTTATTTTTGCACCAACCTAATATATATATATATATATATATATATATATATAATGTGCCGTGACAATATTTCGCGGCACACTTAAGAGGAATCGCAGGCGGCATCGCAACTATTCGAGGGATAGTCTGTCCTCTGCTAAGGACGGACCAGAACTAGTCACTTCAATCCCAACCATATATGGTAATAGCAACTGGAAACCACCAATGTCTGCCTTTGAACCGAAATCCTTTTGCTCATTTTTTCTGTTGTTGTCTTTCGGTCAAGTGGGTGCCGCTTAGAAGGGCCGACTTCAAAGACCCTATTTGCCGGCCCTAAAACAGGAACTTTTGAAATCGATAAAATGACATCCTCCTCTTCCATATGGGTGTCCTAATGGAATTGTCGCGTACCATCTTTGATAGTGACTTCGACTTGACTTATTCAAACGTACGTTCCAAAAGATACACATTTGTCGATTCCTTTGGTACTCAACTGAAAAGAAAAGACAGGTGACATCACTTTAACAGCAAGAGTACTTAGTATTCATATGTGCAAAAGTTTCTCAACAACTTTTCGTAGTTACGATCAGTAACTCCAACAATTGATTGTGACTTCTTGGATGCTTTGTAGAAATCCAAATTACACCGAAAAAAATGAAGTTGTGTGAGGCCGTCCAACAGTATATATTTTTTCTTCTCGAGAATACATTTTGTGATGGATATCTCGATTCTGAGTCAGCAGTTTTCATTTTTGTTTTTTGTTTTTATCTTTTTTTTTTTTTTTATCCAACAGCCCTGTGAAGAATGAACTCCACGCAAAGCGAGTAAGATAATTGTCGAGGCTTGGCGAGAAAACAAAGCGTTACAACAAATCTGATTTAACTGACCGAAATTCTGCCCCGTCGTTTTTGAGACTTTTAAACTCGCCACGTACAGACGCATTGTTCTCGCCGATTCCTTCTATTGATTATCGATTATTGATCTTGACAGTCGGGGGTGGGGCGGGGGGTCTCAGCCGGTCCATTCTTTTACTGGATTCGGCTTTCATTTTTGTCTTGCATCATTCGTTTCAGAATATTATGGAGAGAGCACAGAGTAAAAATAGGAACGTTACGTTTTGACTTCTCTCGCACCGACCTAAAAATATAAAACCTACAGTTAGAAATATATAAAGCCAAATGTAACTTTATGCATTCATCGCTCACGCAAACTTGTCTTGTTTCCATAACAATGGAATATCTCAATACGGAGGTACTGAACGGGTTATTTACTGTGGACCATCTTAATTACACCAAACAAAATATGCTCATGATCATAACTCCAATTACTTAAGATCAGACATGGCAGATATGCCTGATGCAGCATCAAGGAATTTATTATTATTGTTATTATGATTTTTATCATTATTATTATTATGATTATTATTATTATGATTGTTATAATTATTATTATTATGATTATGATTACTATTATGATTATTATTATGATTGTTATTATTATTATTATGATTTTATGATTATTATTATTATGATTATTATTATTATTATGATTATTATTATTATGATTGTTATTATTATCATGATTTTTATGATGATTATTATGATTGTTATCATTACTATTATAATTATTATTATGATTTTTATTATTACTATTATTATGATTTTTATGATTATTATTATTCTGATTATTATTATCATTATGATTGTTATGATTATTATTATGATTATTATATGATTGTTATTATTATTTTGATTTTTATGATTATTATTATTATGATTGTTATTATTATTATGATTTTTATTATTATTATTATTATTGTGATTATTATATTTATTATTATGATTGTTATTATCATTATTTTTATTTTCTTTGATTTCTGGAATTTACACATTTCTTTCCGGGTCCCGCCTAGGGACCTAAGTTTAGAACTGGCATCATGACACTTTCTAGTGACAAAAAAAAAGTACATAGATAAAGCCCTTCGTAAAGTTTGGGCTGTACTTGTCAGAACATTTTTCTATCTCCTTGAGGCATGGACTTCCAGGAATCCCTTCAATTAGTCTACTGCAATCTTTTCCAACCAGTCCTAGGGCTCCAACTACAACAGGGATTGTTGATGTTCCCATATGCCATATTTTTGAGATTTCTATTTCAAGATCCTTGTATTTTGACAGCTTTTTGAATATCTTCAAAGATACATTGCAGTCATCAGGGACTTCCATATCAATAAAGAGATACTTTTTTTTTGTTTGTGATCTTTAATAACAATATCTGGGCGGTTGGCTTTGATTGTTCTGTCAGTGTGTATTGTGTAGTCCCATAGAATTGTAACAGGTCCTATCTCCACAGCCGGGTCTGGGTGGTGTTCATACCAGTTTCTTTAAGTTTCCTTTCCGTAGAAGGTGAAAATTTGCAGATATTTCCCAACTCTTTCTTGCCGGGTTTTATATTCAGTGGGTGCCAATATCGTGCAACCTGATACAAGATGATCAATCGTTTCTGGATATTTATCACAGAATCTGCATTTGGGGCTGACACAATATTTTAGGATATGTGCTTGATAATTCCTAGTTAACAAGCATTGGTCCTGTGCAGCAAAGATAAAACTTTCAGTTTCCATTATTATTATTGTTGTTGTTGTTGTTGTTGTTGTTGTAAGAACGTTCGCATTCTGACCATGAGACCTGGGTTCGAGTCTCAACATGGTCGATTTGTCAGGAAGAAGACTTCCTGATGTTATCGGTGTAACTATACATATACATTATTATTATTATTAGTAGTAGTAGTAGTAGTAGTAGTAGTAGTAGCAGTAGTAGCAGTAAGGTTGCGTGTGGTATCATCTTGCCAGAGAGTCGTTTTAAGTCGTTAATTACCAAGTTCTCTCGCGGTCTCTGTGAGTAAAATGGGCACTGTAGAAGAGTTATCTGTGGGCAGTTGGTACGTTTTGTTTAGATGGAGAAGTTTTTTTGCGGATAATATATGCAGTTCCGCACACAATAATCTTTTCTCGCTCTGAGATACTGATTCTTCCAGGAATTTTACACACACGATCTTCGGTAGCTTTCTTTAACATACGCAAATGCCGTATCACAGCAGAGATAATCGTAATGTTCAGTTTCTACATGTTTGTTGCTTCAATTTGCAGGTTCGTATAATTTGACAGGTTTTGAAATTCTCTTTTAGAAACATTGGGGTCATTATTATTATTATTATTATTATTATTATTATTATTATTATTATTATTATTATTATTATTGTTGTTATTATTATTGTTATTATTTTCCTTTGATATTTGGTGTTTATCTTCCGAGTCCCGCCCAGGGACCTAAGGTTAAAAATGGCATCATGACATTTTCCACTGCAAAAAATAAATAAATAAATAAATAAATAAATAAAAATAAATAAATAAATAAAATTACATAGATAAAGCCCTTCGTAAAGTGTGGGCTGTACGTGTCAGAACAATTTTTGTGTATCTCTTTGAGGCATGGACTTCCAGGAATCCCTTCAATTAGTCTACTGGAATCTTTTCCAACCAATCCTAACACTCCAAATACGACAGGAATTATTATTATTATTATTATTATTATTATTATTATTATTATTATTATTATTATTATTATTTCCTTTGATTTCTGTTGTATACCCATTTCCTTCCGGGTCCCAACCAGAGAGCTAAGGTCAGAAATGGCATCATAACATTTTCCACGAAATATTTTTAACCTAAGTGCACACACATTTTACATTGATAAAGTCTTTCGCAAAGTGTGAGCTGTACTTGAGGGAACAATTTTCTTTTATATTTCTTTAAAACATGGACTACCAGGAATCCCTTTAATGTGTTTATGAGAACTGTTTCCAATCAAACTGAGGGCCCCAACCATAACCCAATTATTGATGTCCTTATGTGCCTCATTTCTGAGATTTCCACTTCAAGATCCTTGTATTTTGATAGTTTCCTGAAGATCTTCAAAGATGCATTGCAATCTGCAGGGATTGCCATGTCAATAAGAAAGGACATTCAGTTTTTGCGGTCTCTGATCATTATGTCTAGGTGATTAGCTTTGAGTGTTCTGTCTGTGTACACTAAATGACACTATTACAGGTCATTTGTCTGAGTTCTTGTTTATTTTATTTATTTTTTCGGGGGTTGGCCATTTTATTTGTGTAGTTTAAAGTAATGGTTATGTCTAAAGTACGTTACAGAATTTACGTTGTATATAGTGTATATATTTTCCTTTTTCATGGTGTTGGTTTACAAGGTATTCGATTATAATTTTCAATTTTAAGCAACGTAATAAAAAATTGTTTTCGTGTCTGCATTTTGAGATCTGATCTTTTATTTATTTATTTATTTTGTCCGGGGAGAAGATTATAGCTATTTTCTCCCTCAGTTTTTAGATTTATTGTTGTAGATGTTTTCGTTATTTTCCGTGATATTTTTGGTCTAATTTGGTTTGGTTTTATTTTTAATTTCTCATATATGTTTAGAAAGAGTTGTGCTGTTCTCGTATTTACAGCTTTTGGATTTATTGCTGTAGGTGTTTTCGTTATTTTCCATATTTTTGGTCTAATTTGTTTTTGTTTTTATTTTTAATTTCTCATATATGTTTAGAAAGAGTTGTGCTGTTCTCGTATTTACAGCTTTTGGATTTATTGTAGGCTGTTGCATTTTTTCCTTATTTTTCCATGATATTTTTGGTGTCATTTTTGTTTTAATTTCCCTTATAATTGGAAGTTGCGCTGTTTGCGTAATTACTATTTTTAAAGGAGGTTTTGTGTCCGTTGTTCCTCAGTTTCTAGGTCCTTCAGTTACTCCTATGTATCTTTTCTCCGTTATCTTCTTATAATGTTTGAGAGTTCCCTGCAAAGCATCGTACCAACTGACGGACGAGGGATCATGTTAGGAAGTTAGCTTTCCAGATTTCTTAGATTGCAAAAGAAAAACTGAAAAGAAGTAGGTTGCTTTGGCGTTCTCATGAACATTCTGAAACAGCTTTTATTTAAAAAAAAACTGAAGAAATATTGGTCGAATATCTTATACCGTTAAGATTATGCCCCTCAAAGATAAATCCTGGCAAGAATTCTAGTTGACTTAAGATTGTCTTTCTGTATAGGTTGAAAACTTCTGAGAAAACCCATGCTTGTCTTACTGCTTTCTATTTTTGTGTATTCATTGAATTCATTTTCTATACGGATGCAGGCTGATTGTTCTCACTAGAAGTTACAACCTTGATTATATGCTATTCTAAAAAAAATTGTTTAATGTAATATTCACTAGCAAAAAAAATTTTTACAATCGAAAATATGATTCTGGTTTAAATAACATACAAAGGGTTGATAAGCCGTAAAATAAAATCAAATACATCCCCAATTGTTGTCAAGATTATATCTGCCAAAAATAAAAATTCTGGTAGGACTTATAGTATCGTCTCGATGTATAGTGTAAATAAACTTGGTCAGAAAATATATCACTGACTTACTTTTCTTTCTAATTTTTGTGTATTTTCTGAATTCGTTCTTTGTCCGGGTGCAGGCTGACTGTTCTCGCAATAGGTTACAGCTCCTTAATTATGTTAATGCAATATTCCCTTGCAAAAAGGAAAATAAATAATAATTATTCGTACAATCCAAAATATGATTCGGATTTAAATAGCCCAAAGGGGTGATAAACAGTAAAAACAAATCAAACACACCCGCGTATGTTTTTTTATTTCTACTTTTGTGTATTCCCTCAGTTCGTTCTTCTGCAAATGCAGGTTCATTGCTCCCATCAGAGGTTACGATGCCTTAATTATGTTTGTGTTATACAGGCATAAAATGTCGCTGCCGACACTTCAGTTTGAACATCGATCACCAGTAAGCAAACAAAGGTGATCCCATTAAGTAGACCACGTGACCATAGAGGAAACGCATAAGTAAGAAGTCGCGGGACTTCTATAGTATCGCCATTTCTACTCTATCCTCTACACTATACGGATCGTTATTTCTAGTCTATCCTCTATTACTATACGGACCGCTATTCTCTACTCACTGTACTATTTCTCTATTCAGGTCACTATACGGTGGCGCCTATTCGAGCGAGTATTATCGAGCAAGTGCTATTAGTGCGAGTGATATTCGAAGGCGTCTGACACCAGTATTGTTCAACGGCGTTACTATAGTTGTATCTGCGATTACAAAGTCTCTACTACAACGAACATTACGAAAGTGACAACGAGTATTCGTTGACATCACAAAAGTGGCAACAAGTGTTCGTTGAGATTACAAAAATTTGAAAACACTAGTCGATTCTGATGCAGAGCTTACTGTCATATCACGTTGAAACACCGGTTCTCGTACGATCACTGAAGTTAAGCAACGTCGAACTTGGCCAGTACCTAGATGTGTGAATGTTTGGGAGTAACAGATGCAGTAAGCAAGGATGTGTGGATGGTATGACTTACGGCCATATCATGTTGAAACACCAGTTCTCGTACGATCACTGAGGTTAAGCAACGTCGAATTTGGTCAGTACCTAGGCGCGTAGCTCCTTGGGAATTCCAGATGCTGCAAGTTGGAAGTTGCATGTGGGGTAATGGATAACGTGTCGGAATTGGAAATCGGAGAGCCAAGTTTCAATTCCAGTCGGGTTCTTTATATTCATTTACGCCAAAATACCCTTGAGAAAGGCATGAACCCACCTCTTCCTTCACAGCGATGGGTTAGTAAAGCTTGTATCAGTAAAAAATAATCTCTAAAAATATCTTGCAACCTAAACATATTTTCTGACTTTAAATATCCTGAAAATCAGTTTTCAGGCAGTGAGCTACAATAGTGTTTGTGTAGTTAGAATCGAAGCTACAAGGTTCACGATAATTTCTTGATAACCGATAATCTCTGGTGGTAACGCTGAATCAAAATTTAATAGTTCTAGATTAGTCTGGCGCAAGGCCCTAGTGAAGGGTGGGATTTAATATGGACGATACCAAATCGTCTCCCAGAAGGTCTCCGTGACATTGTTGTTAACCGACGTTTTTATAGCAAAGCCCTGGAACGAATTCTACTTGGGACTAATAAAAATAGCAGATATATCGATTGACTCCTTTTATTTTTAGCAGCAACTGGCTGGCGAGGAAGGAAAAGACAGAGAAAAAACTGCCAGTCACGAAAAAGCCAGCACACACATGTACCCGTCCCACCTTACAGAGTCAGACACCCGTCGAAGGAGTTGTTCTTCCTATGGAGATAACATTGCAAAGCCTCTAGTCACCTAGACAAACAAATAAATTATAAATAAATTAACAGGAGAGGAAAATTTACAGAATTTGAATAATTTACGATAATATTTTATATCTTCATAAATCTATTTACAGGGTGCGATGGATAAGCTGTCGTCTAAATGACGCAAAAATGAAAATAACACTGACATCTCATTTTTACAGATATACAGGGTGCAATGGATAAATTGTCGTCTAAATTACACAAAAATGAAAATAACACTGACATCTCATTTTAACAGATATACAGGGTGCAATGGATAAATTGTCGTCTAAATTACACAAAAATGAAAATAACACTGACATCTCATTTTAACAGATATGCAGGGTGCGATGGATAAATTGTCGTCTAAATTACACAAAAATGAAAATAACACTGACATCTCATTTGAACAGATATACAGGGTGCAATGGATAAATTGTCGTCTAAATTCCACAAAAATGAAAATAACACTGACATCTCATTTTAACAGATATACAGGGTGCGATGGATAAATTGTCGTCTAAATTCCACAAAAATGAAAATAACACTGACATCTCATTTTAACAGATATACAGGGTGCGATGGATAAATTGTCGTCTAAATTACAACAAAAATGAAAATAACACTGACATCTCATTTTAACAGATATACAGGGTGCGATGGATAAATTGTCGTCTAAATTACAACAAAAATGAAAATAACACTGACATCTCATTTTAACAGATATACAGGGTGCGATGGATAAATTGTCGTCTAAATTACACAAAAATGAAAATAATACGGACATTTCATTTTAACAGATATTTTTACCGAAATTACACAAAAATATCGTGAAATACTAAGGAGTAGATTTATTCAAGAAAAGTAATATAATTAGCCCCAACCACGGTCTCCAGACGATTTCGGAATATACTTCAACTCCTCTGGACGGTCTCCCTGTTTAAGTTGGTGAAAGCTGCCATAATCCTTGCCTTCAGTTCATCTTTGGTCTCCCGGCCAACTGCGCCCCACACATAATAATCAACGGGTTTGCAGTCTGGGCAGTTAGGTGGGTGATGTGGTCGCAGAAATTGTCTGTCAGCTATGACTATGTTCACCTGCTTGTGTGGCATGGTGCAGTGTTCTCTTGCCATAGGGTTTTCCAGCAACCACCCTCTTGATTAGGGCAGCTGACTCAACTGGCTTTATGTAGGCATCCGTGTTGAGTCAGGCCTTCACCAACAAATTCGGGTGTTCTTTTCCATCAAAACGATCAGAGTGAGTTTTCCTAGCTGCCGTACCTCAGCACTGTCATCAGACTGACACCCAAACACTGTGAAATGTTCGTATTCGGGCGCGAATGCCAAGTAGTACAGCATGACGTTTCCAAATTTTGGGCAGAAAGAATTGCGCCATGATGCTCTTTTTCTGACAAACGGTGTGCAACTCACCCTCCTATACTGTGCAGTCGACAAAATAAAAAACAACGCGCATGCGCGAAATTAAAAAAAATAAAATGCCAACAAGTTACCTATCGCACCACACACACACACACATAAAAACACACACACATATATATATATATATATATATATATATATATGAGATAAAGAGATGTATTTTTATCTTTCAAGAATAATATTGAATATATATATATATATATATATATATATATATATATATATATATATATTTGGTTGGATTGATGTGAGTTTGTGACCCTGGTTTTCACGCTTTTGCGATCCTCAGACAAACTGATTATTTTTTTTTTTAAATTTGGGTTTATGTAGATTGCGTGTATTGGTGTTATTATGGAAGTTGGGGGGGGGAATCGTCTAACGCAAACATGGATGCATGTCCGTACACCCGATGAGGTACACAGATACAAATACACACTCGCTCGTCCGCCGGGGCTCATACAGATATAAACGTATGTGGACAGTATGGGATATGACATATGTATGCATACGGGTGCTGTTGTGTCTATACATACGCATTTGTATGTTGAAATTCAAAGATTGGAAGTGTAGCGAAAATTTATCGTGAATATCTCGCGAAGGTATACATGTCAGCAATCAGAGCATTTTTCTATTTTTTCGCTGAATAATATTTCCTCACATGCACGTATATACGTGGGGTGGGGTCTGTGTAAAATTATGATAGGTAAAAATTGCTATTATTTTTATCTTTAATTTTTTAAAAGTTTATTTGTTATTATTTTAAAGCTGGTTATTTGCTTGTTTTTGATGACTGTGTATATGTAACTGGTATAAATTTCAGTTTGTAATCCTTATTGGTTATTTTTATGGTGGTATTATATATACATATTATTGTGAGACCGGAAACTACCTACACAATAGACTCTTCCAGGCCTATATTAAGTAGGCGATATAGCACTCTAAAGAGAGTGAGAGAGAGTGACACACAGAGACAGTGAGAGTCTCGTACGACTACCAGTGTTGGACACTAACTTATAGCAAGCTCTGCTTACACTATCTCTGTAACCTGTTCTTAATATATATTTCTTACATCTAATCCGTGTTCCGTGTTTTACTTCTGTGGGCCCAACTTTGGCACCCACATCATATATATATATATATATATATATATATATATATATATATATAGATACATATATATATATATAGATACATACATACATATATATATATATATATATATATATATTGTGTATATTTAGGCAGCAATTTTTCATTAATGCACGTTTCATTAAATACTATAGACAAGTTTTGTCTATTTATTTTAAGTAAGTTCCTTTCATATTGTCTGATAAGCTTAATAACATTATCATTGAAAGACGAAAGGAAATCACCATATTGATACATGTTTAAATTTAATCTAAGCTTTCGGCTTACACAAGCCATTATCAAAGATGACAATTTCAATAAATCAAACAACAACGAACGGACGAAACAACAGATAAAGACATATTTTTATCTCTCAAGAATAATATTGGAAAAAATATATGACAAGTGTAAAAAGTTTCGTTTCATCCTTCAGAACTTCATCGGACTAAATTTATTATGTTTGTACGACTACACATGCTCACGCAAGAGGGGTGATGGAGTTTTTAGATTTATTTATTTTTTTAATATCAAGCCGAATTGGTTTAAAGTCATTTTCTTTTTCTTTACATAACAAGACTGGCCACAATTTTGACATAAAATATGCTACTCTGATCAAACTAGAAAACAATTCATTACGATGCAAATATCTCTAGAGTGCCTTGATCGTAAGCTCATCTCCAGTAAATTTACGCCCTGGAAATTTACGCCCTGAAAATTTCACGTTTCTTGGCAGATCTTCCAATTATCACAGTGTGAGATACCTACTAGCAAAAGTGATGGAAAGAAAAAGAAAAAATACTCCAAATTTATTCGACTTGATATAAGAAAAGAAATTCTAAAATCGGGAGTCAGTCACCAATCTTTTTCCCAAAGCTGAGAGGTGGATAACACAAACCCAGGGACGAAACATTGTAAGGAGAAAGAAACAGCTGATCGAAGACTTTTTTCAAGTTATGTTGGGATAAGTATATGACTTACAAAGGGGAATGGGGCGGACTAAGCCGTCGTTGAAAAATGATGGCGGGTAGCGTAGCGTACCGATTATCAGTGTGTAGAGAGGAATCGGTGCGACGCTTTCAAAGCCCGACCGAATCCGTTGCGTTCCCCTTCACGCTAATATCCTTGGGAGATGCACGAGTCTACTTCTCTTCAAATCAGGAGATGAGTTGGGTAAGGGAACAGAGCTGGCTCTCTAGTCTTGGTTAGAAATCAGTCTAGAAGAAGAACTGATTCATTCAAAACCAATTGGGTATAAGCCTGGTAAAATCCACCTCGTAAAAACCCCTCTTCCTGATGCAGAAACCATACCCGCACTATGTAAGAGAGAGCAGCCATGACCCTTTATTCCACAGGGTGAATGGCTCTAAAGAAGAAGTCGGGAGCAAACATTACTTTAAAGATGCTATACTGTTGCTACTATTAAATAGCTGAACACTTTTCGGGCTTTCTACACGGTAAACCCCAAAAAACGGGAATTTTTGAAGTGCGTATTGCCAGACAAGAGCAAGTGGCAACACTGAGAGACGGTAACCTCGAGCAAGTAAACAATTCGCTATTTTAAATTCACGATGAAATTCACAGTATCCCAGCTGAGATGTTGCAGCAGTCAATGAGGAATCTCAACAGCAGATTTCAAGAATACATTCGTACAGGAGGACGCCATCTACAGGACGTAATTTTTAAACAAATGAAAATTCCATCATTGTTTCTTAAATGGCATGTTTTATGGTTTCATTTACTATGAATAAAATAGTTTACTTCCATCACTTTTGGTTTTATTGGATTGTTAAAAAGTTACCGTTTTTTTGGGTCACGCTGTATCTTTTAAAATTACGTCTCAATTTGCATCCAACTGACTTTAGATTAGTCCTTATAAAGAAACGATAACGGCGTGGCATCTTGGCCTCAGTCACATTCCCACCGCCATAACGTAGCTTCCCTGTGCCTTTTCTATAAATATTTTCACGGTAATTGTTCTAATGGGCTTTCTTCTTCAGTATATAGACTTTACGAATTTAAGCCCAGTACTAGATTGGCTGCTAGGTCTCATCATTTTACTTTTTAAATGGCTAGATGTAACTGTAAGTTCTACGATAAGAGTTTCTTCTATCGCACTTCTCGTTTGTGGAACGCTCTTCCGGCTTTTTGCTTTCCAGCCAACTTTGATCTTTAAAAACGTAAAAGAAAATGTAAATCGTTATCTTCTGTTTTCTTAATTCTTGTACTTATATTATACTCGCTTTTTAGTAAAGTTTCTATTCCTGATAATATGTCGCACTCAGTGACCCTTTGAATATTAGTGGCTTTATTACCTTGCTTCGAGTCAAGTGATTTAAAAACAAGGTATCAATGTCATCGCAGACGTCATTAGCGTAGGTATACTAAGTGTCTGTTGAGATCAGACGCTTAGTATAGCTATTTTTCAAGCGTAACTTACATTTAGCCCAAGGCTGAACATAGGAGGCACCTAGTGAGGATCGAACTCACCCCTCAGATGTAACAATTCTAGCGAGATAAGCTTGCTTACCATTAGACTGTCTGAAGGCGCCTCCAGACGCTTAGTATACCTACGCTAATGACGTCTCTGCCAAATTACTACTGCAGCTGAAGCGATGACATTGATACCTTCAGCAGATCAATTTTCATAGCACTGCATAAGAAACCAGGTGCAAGCGAATATGAAGTCCACAGAACAATCAGCCTAATGAGCCACATAACAAAATTCACCATCCGTATTCTGATGAATAATTAGTCCAGAGATAGGACAAGAACAGTGCGGATTCGTTAAAGACACTGGAACGAGAAACACAATATTCAATGCTCAGAATGTTATCAGACAGAGCGATACAAATGCAGAAGGATGCGTACCTATGTTTCATGGACTACGTAAAGGTGTTCGAAAAAGTACGCCACAAAGATCTGTTGGAAGACATGGCATTTACCAGATAATAAAGAAAGGAATCTGTGGAGAAGGAAATGGGTAACTACTCCACTATCTTTCCCAAGTATGTATGGCAATTCACAGATAGTAAAGAAAAGAAATCTGTAGAGAAGGCGACATGAACCCACTCCGCTACCTTTTTGAAGAAGTCATCGTAATTCTTTCTTTTTATGTGCCGTCATTTCAGGAAAATAGGCGATAATGGTTCTCCACTTCCCCCTATCCTTTGTAGTTTCGTCACTCTTCCACCTCCCCCAGAGCAATTACTTTCATCCAGTTGCTTAAGCCCGCCAAGTATATCGTGCGTTGCTTTCCTTTGTGTCTCTTTCCCCTCTATTCCACCTATGAGTATCAGATTCTCCAAGCCCTTCTTTTTCATTACGTGTCCTAGAAACTTCAGCTGCCTCTTCCTGATGTTAAGTATAAGCCTCCTCCGTGTTCGCATCATCACCAAGACCACATTGTTGCTCACATGTTCGATCCATGGTATCCATAGTATCCTTCTGTAGAATCATATCTCCGTCGCCTCGAGTCTCTTCTTCATCTTCGAGGAGACCGTACAACATTCGCTGCCGTAAAGGAGGACAGATGCCACGGAATAATTTAGTAGAGAGCAAAGATCACCTACATCCCATAGGGTCATGACATGGAAATCTAAAAAAATAAAGAAACAGACATAAGCCCCAAGAATTGACCATTTCGACCAATAAATGAAAACCGACCTTCTTTCTGTCAGAATATCAGAGATGAGATGTTGTTTGTATTATATATTATATAGTATTATATATTAGTTCATTCTGATCAATTTTGGTGGGGGGGTTACACTGTTCGCTAGGGGTTATTTTCGATCTATTTTTTTAAGATTAGGTTTACTTAGAGATTTCTAAAGATTGGCTACAACCAAAGCTATGGGTTAAATAGTGGGATAAACTGAACTCTATAGCCTTGGCTGGAAACCAATCTATGAGAAGGTATGAAAGACAAACCATAAAACCTTCCTATTGACAATTGTGTCACAGAGCTGTCTTGTTTGGTTAAAGCCAGTATCAATACTTTTAAAGTACTTTCTCGGAAATACCACGTGAAACCAAGATTTTCTCCTTGGTAAACGCCGGCCTGTTCCGCCGCTATACCTGACAGTAATAAATTTTTCTGTGTGTACCAGGGTGATAGTTCCAGTCACAACAGACGTATATTTGTGTCCGTTCGTAATAACTCTAAACGTGTCTTCAAAATGGTTAATTCTTTGTTTGTTGATAGAATGAAGTACCTTATAGCCTCTGACAAGTTTGGCTCTCGTGACCTGCCAGCTCTGTAATAGTGTGTTAAATAAGAGTAAGTCTTCTATTCCTTCTCTCTTCACTCGGTTTGAGGTGTTAACAACTACGGATAAATCAGAATGTTTTTCTCGTAAATCCTCTTCAAATTCTCCTCCTAAATCATCCGATAAGAGCACAAATATCTCAGATGAGGACTAAACTGTTTTCATGCTCATGGTCAAATCTTATCAATTTTGTATTGGAGGTAGACAGTCAAAAAGAATGTGAATACTATCATCTCAGAATATTGTTATATGTAAAAGGGTACGGTTTGAAAGTCTGACCCCACCCTCCCCGGTTGATTTTTAAAGAACTTACAGAAAGGAGAAATAATGAATAGATTAAGTGTAAATGTTTCCTCAAAGATGTAAAGTCTTTGTTTGCTGATAGAATGAGGCACCATATAGCCTCTGACAAGTTTGGTTCTCGTGACATGTGCCAGTTCTGTAATAGTGTGTTAAATCTTCTATTCCTTCTCTCATCACTTAATTTGGGATGTTAACATCTACAAATAAAGCAGAATGTCTGGTTCATAAATTCTCTTCATATTCTCCTCCTGACTCGTCCAGAGTACCTTTGCCTAACTTTCCACTTAGAACTGAGTCTCTATTGAGTGATATACATATAAATCCGTCTATGGCCTTCACTATCATCTCTAAACCGGACTATTAAGAATTTCTGAAAGGCAACAGGATCTGAAGTCAAACCAAGACAAGATGGTCCTTGAAATTAAAAGAATTAACACATTTTCTACCTACAAATGTGGCTTTCTAATTATACAATGCACAATATTTTTCTTCAGAGCATCCATCAGAAGATAAATGCAATAATCATTGTTGCAAAGTTGATTCTATCTAAGCATAGAGAACAAACATTACTTTTTGTGATTTCATGATTAAGCTAATGAATCCCAACATTTTAAAGAGTATCAAGTCTTACTTTTTCCTTCGATTCAATGAGAGCACAAATATCTCAGATAAGGACCAAACTGTTTCCATGCTCATGGTCAAATCTTATCAATTTTGTATTGGAGGTAGACAGTCAAAAAGAATGTGAATACTATCATCTCAGAATATTGTTATATGTAAAAGGGTCCGGTTTGAAAGTCTGACCCCACCCTCCCCGGTTGATTTTTAAAGAACTTACAGAAAGGAGAAATAATGAATGGATTAAGTGTAAATGTTTCCTCAAAGATGTAAAGTCTTTGTTTGCTGATAGAATGAGGCACCATATAGCCTCTGACAAGTTTGGTTCTCGTGACATGTGCCAGCTCTGTAATAGTTTTTTTTTTTTGTTTTTTTTTTTAAACATGAATAAGTTATGGATAGCGGCTCGCATTGAGGAATCGGAGAGCCAAGTTCGAATTCCAGTCGAATCTATTACATTCACTAGAATGCCTTACTGAAGGTACACAGCACATATGAGAAAATACTAAGCGTATTCCGGATCCCTTAATGAGAACCTGTACCCAAATTTAAAAAAAGAGGCTCCCAAAAGATTATTGAGTTAACTATAAGAAACACTGGGAAATATTTTAATGGCAAAAGAGAGTTAAATTCAGTCCTAGAAGAATATGCCTAATAAAGTGACAGGTGAGTAGGTATTACTAACAAAACCTCGTTTCAAAGGAAAAGATATGAATCCTCATCTTACCCTCCCAGTTATGGGTAATTAGCACAAAAAACCGGGTTCTATAGCTTTTGATGGCAACTGGTCTATCGCAGAAAGACTGCGGGGAAAAAAATCTTCCATGTATTGAAAGATATATGATCGCCTAAGTGTGTATCACGCATGGCATATAACTGACGATCAAATTATTATTTATTTTTATTATTATTTTTCACAAGATTGTTATGATATTTCTAGACAAATTTTTTGAACTGTTTCAGTTTTTCTTATTAAATCGCTAAATGAATGTTGCCTTGAACGGCTAATCCTCTAGATCTTTTTCATCTTTAATCAATTCTTGAATCTACGTTGTTCCATATTTACATCAATCTTTCTGATGGCATCAGTTTTCAACTTCTATTCTCTCTTCACACAATTTTAGGTGTTAATATCTTCTGTTTAATGTCTTGTCGAATGTCTTGCTGATAAATTCCCTTCAGATCTCATTCTAGAGTATCTTTGCCAGACTTCCCGCTTAAAACTGAATTTCTGTTGAGTGATATGCATATAATTCTGTCCATAGTTTTTACTTTTATCTCTAATCTTTATTCTCACAATCTCTACAATAGTCTTTAAGAAATGTGTTTCTGAACTGGCTCATGTTCTCTCTAAACTCTACATGAAATGCCTTATCGCTTCTTGCTATCGTGCTTCTTGGAAATCCTCTTCTGTACTTCGAATCGATAAGAACTCAAGAGAACCGTCAGAGATATCCAGCTGTCGGTTTATTAGCTTTCTACCTCTTTTTGCCAAAGAAATAGAGGCTCTAACCAGCTCTGAATTGGTCAAGAATCTCGCCTCGCGGTGTCTTTTTTCGGATGGCTTGCGCTTCTCTAGATCAACTGCTGGTATTAGGTTGGTGCAAAAATAATGACGTAATAATGTCGTTTTTTGACTTATTTTTTAACGTCAAAAAACGACATTATTACGTCATTATTTTTGCACCAACCTAATATATTAAAGGTTATTGCTGAAAGTGTCTATAAAATTTTAGATAACGATTGTGAACTCAAAGGCATTTGATAGCATTTGGCATACTGTTATTTTTCACAAGATTGTTATGATATTTCTAGACAAATTTTTGAAATGTTTCAGTTTTTCTTATTAAATCGCGAAATAAAGTTTGCCTTGAACGGCTAATCCTCTAGATCTTTTTCATCTTTAATCAATTTTTGAATCTATGTTGTTCCATATTTACATCAATCTTTCTGATGGCATCAGTTCTCAACTCGTTATCTATTCTGATGACACAATTATTTACTCTTGTCTTAATAGTAACAGTGATCGGTTCTTTAAGTTCATATTGGTTGCTAATCTAAAGAATGGCCTAGATTCCGTTGTTAACTAGAGCAATGAATGGCTTGTTACTTGAAACGCGTGCAGAACGAAACTATTCTCTATTAATCGTATGAGAGAACCCTTTCTGTCTTCCATTAGCATGGCTGATGCTAACCTCCAGGATAGTGACACGTTGCGTATTCTCGGCCTGACATTTTCCAGTAACATGAATTGGAAAGATTATATTGAATTAGTTGTTAGGTCTGCTGTTAGGAAAGTTACTTCCCTTCGTCGTGATAGACAATTTTTTTCGATGTAATCGATCTTACATATTTATTATTATGTTATTTGTCCATGCTTTGAATATTGTTGCCTGGTCTTATATTTAGAGAGGCCTAATAAAATAAAAAAAAGAAGAACCTGCAATGTTATTGATCCTGACCTGGCATCTTAGCTTCAGTCACTTTCGCACTGACATAATGGAGCTTTCCTGTTGATTTTCTCTAAGTACTATCACGGTAATTTGCTGTGGTGAACTTTTCTCTATGGTACCCAGATTCTATGAATTTAAGAGCAGGCCTTACTCTTTTATACTTGAAGTGGCTAAATGAAACCGTAAGTTCTATGCTAACATTTTCTTCTATCGCACTTCTCACTTGTGGATCTCACGTCCGGCTTCTTTCTTTCTAGTCGAGTTTGATATTCAAAGAATTAAATGCGATGTCAGTCGATATCTTTTGTCTTCTTAGTTCTTGTTCTTTCGTTGTTCTCGCTCGTTAATATGTCTTTTCTCATATTCTCTCGCACTCAGTAACCTTTTGCGTCTTAGTGGCTTTATTACCTTGCTTGGGAGGAAATGATTTTAGAAAAAAACGCAATCTAAAACCATTCTACTATCTTTTCTCGGTCATGGCAGTTCACTGATAATAAAAAAAATATATATAATTTTGTGTATAGACACGACCACCTACGTCCTGTTGTAACATGACGTTAAAAAGAGAGAGAGAGAGAGAG
>OZ010600.1:58576877-58619377 GCA_963932145.1 Acanthosepion lycidas | reverse complement strand
TGTAGTAGAGACTTTGTAATCGCAGATACAACTATAGTAACGCCATTGAACAATACTGGTGCCAGACGCCTTCGAATATCACTCACACTAATAGCACTTGCTTGATAATACTCGCTCGAATAGTAACCACCAAATAGTGATCCGAATAGTAATCTGTATAATGAGATATTCACTAACCGCCACACGCGTCCGGATGCGGCACAAGGCCAAATTTATAGTGGTGCATCCAAGCCCGTAGGCTCGGCCAAAAATTCCCTGTAGACCCCGTAAAAATGGGGTCGAGTAGCTGTCTCCCGAGGCGAGACTCTGCCCTTGGACATGCCCGGAATCCGAGAGTTTGACCAGCACACTCGGAAGTAATCCGGATAGTGGTACAAGGCCGAGTTTATTGTGGGGTATCCTTACCCGTAGGCTTGGCCCAAATTTCTCTGTAGATCCGAGTTTCTTTTCTCGCTTGGGTTCATTATATTCACTTACGCGTAAATACTCTTGGGAAAGGTATGAATCCACCTGTGATCCCCCTATCTATAGGTTAATTATTAAAATATATCACTAAACTATTATTATCATGATAAAATTCTTATAATCTAAAAATGTTTTCAGGATTTAAATAACCTGCAAAGGGTTGATAACTCGTAAAAATGAGACAATCAATCAATCAAACCAATCTCAAAGACATAAAAACTCTGAGAAAGCAAGCGAAATCCTATATCTTTGTCCGAAAAATGCATGTTAATTTACAGAAATAAAATAAGGGAAACTGTGGAGAGCCATGATCGTTTATGTCTTGAAGGGACACCGCATTAATAAAAAAAAAAAAACTAGTGTCGTGGGTTCCAGTAGGCCAACATTACCTCCCTCGTTGCACACAAGTGGGCGAATTTATAAACACCGATGCCGCTACTTAGGCCTTCAAATTAGGATCAATGATTTGCGTTTTACAGTTATGTGTGGCTAGTATATACATTTTTAATTTTACTTTCAACATATGGGAGAATTTTGGAGACAATGTGAATGAAAACATTCTGTCTGAATTTCTTAGATGAGGTGTTTTTTAATTTTTTTAGATCATTTACAATCGGATTAATGTGCTCATCTTTTCTGTCGTTATATCTATCGATCCGGGTAACCTTCACTTTTATTCAAGCTAGCCTAGTAGATTGTTCTCATACCGATGCCAAATATCTGGGCCCTAGTAATGTGAAATTGGCAAAGTTTCCCAACCTGGGCGATATCGCCCATCGGTGGGCGATTTCAACTGTTGGGTTGGCGATAAGCAACCGAACAGAAAATGATGAGCAACTAGAGATATTGGTCGTCAATATTTTGAGTATTTTAACAAATGCTACACGAAAAATATTCAAATAACCTGTGTATATATATATATATATATATATATATATATATATATATATATATATATATATATATGAAAATTTCTCCGAATTAATCAGTAGAGAGACAATATTTATGAATAAAAATGACAATAGGAAAACTGGTAATTGCTGACGCGTTTCGTCCAATGTAGACTTTATTAAAGCAAAATACGAAAATGAAATTAAATGAACAAAGTAACTAATAAAAACAAAAACAGAATGTACCTAGCAACTGGAATGTAGAGAAAAGCTATTTTCATATTTTTAACTGAAAATAACATTACTGACGTTACTTTTCAGTTAAAAATAACGACGTAATATATAATTTTCAATGGTTTAGATTTTTTCCATGTGAAACTTGACGATGGCGTAAAAATAGGTTGGGAAACGCTAATATATATATATATATATATATATATATATATATATATATATATATATATATATAATTATTTAAAATAAAAATATGCTTCCATCGCTACAAATTTCAAAAACAGAAGTTAAAAAATCAGCTCTGTTTCATCCTCAAGCGAATTTTGGAATAACTAATTTTGAAATTTACGGAGCTTTATAAGCATATACATTCGTAATAATGATTACATGGAAACGGCGAAACCAATTATTTTAATAAGGGGCGTAAGGGTTTACATTTTCACTGACAACTATTCTACCAACATATTAGTTACTTTCGGAAAGAGGTTAACTCAAGGTAGGGTCGGCGTCAGGGTGTCTATTTTCAAGTGAATGATGACATCAGTTTGACGCATATCATCTGGTCTGTTTCAACGACAGTGTTGTTGGCATTATTGTTAAATTGAAAGGAATAAAGCATATAACATCTGGAATCCAGACAACTCTACTACAAAACCTTCATTTTTTTTAAACGTGGACCACTGCAGAACCTTTTTATGCTTCTTGGCAATTTCTATGTCGTCTGGGCATTTCGATGTGGCGTAATCGTTAGCAAGCTTGATCGCTAGTTAAGTTGCGACTGAATTCGAACCTAACTGGGTGCTCCATAATTTCGGCCTTGTGCCATATCTGAGCTACGCTTAGAAAGGACAACTTCGACGTAGTGTAATGATTTGCAACCTTGTCTCGCTCTGGGAAGTGTTTTGACGGAGCACGGTAGGTGCGACGCTGAGATCCGAAGATGGATTGGGATGGCCAAGGATGCATTCCAGAAGCTGGGCAGAGTACTGCGAAACAGGAGGATTTCTATGAAAAGAGTACTGAGCTGCTAAGTGACATCTATCCTCCGACACGGCAGCAAATGTTGGCCGGTATCATCAAAGATGAAGAAGAGACTCGAGGTAGCGGAGATGTGTTTCTACAGAAGTATGCTGAGAATATCATTGACCGTGAGCAACGATGAGGTCTTGGAGAGGATGCAAACAAGGAGGAAGCTTATGCTTAACATAAGAAAAAGGCAGATGAAATTTCTGGGACAAGTGATAAGAAAGGAGGGCCTGGAGAATCTGATACTCACAGGACAAATAGAGGGGGGAAAGAGACAGGGGAAAGCAGCGCATAACATACTTGGCGGGCTTTGGCAGCTGGATGGCGGAGCGTGGTCTGGGGGAGTTGGCAGAAACACAAAACCTGTTGAGAGCCACAAGACATAGGGAGGAAGTGGAGGGCCATGGCCGCCTATGTCCTGAAAGGACACGGCGCATAAAAAAAAGGAAAGAAATCGCATCTAAGTTACGCTTAGAAATGGGAACTCTGAAAAACGTGTAATAAAATTGTCTCGCTAGTTCGGCTATAACTGAATAGCGAGTTCCATCTTCACTGGGTGCTCCATAATTTCGACCTTGTGCCACATTTAATCTATGGTAAGAAATGGTAACTTCAATACAATGTCATAGTTAGTAAGCTTGTCCCGTTAGATCAGTTACGACTGAATAGTGAGTTCGATCCTCACTAGTTGCCCAATACTTTCGGCCTTGCACCAAATCTAAGCTACGCTTAGAAAATCACCATTTTTAAGTCGTTGACTTGTAAAATCTTCCATGCTCAAAACGTATCAGACATTCTTTTATATATTTAGCATTCACAGACTAGCTCTTCTCTGCGACAAAATGCTGTGGCGTTGCGAATCCCAATGTTCAATGTCCCATCGCACCGTACAGGCGGATGGATCCTTGTGCAAATGTCCGTGTACTGTCATCTACAGCCTCCTCTCTTGAGCAATAAAATGAGCTGTTTCACGATAGCATACGACTGGTTGTCTCGGATTTTCTTTGAACAGCGTGTTTTGTCTTAAATCTTATCGAATGCTCGCACGTCTGGTTGCGTTATTAATCAAAAGCAAGAGGAATAAATAAAAAAGAAAGAAAACGAAAGAAAAAAAAAGAAGAAAATCAGCATTCGTTTTAGTTTTTCTATTTATTACGCTGGGTCTACTGCTCTTTTTTTTTCTTTTTCTTTTTTTAATGCCATGTCTCTTCAGGACGTAGGTGATCATGTTTATTTCAAAGATTCTGCGCCTTCTTTGGTATCACATTTTGCACTGACATGAAGTGGAACTCTTATATTGAATCCATTCTTAAGACTTCTGCTAAAAAAAAAAAGTCGGTTTACCGTGGCGTGCTATACAATCATTTTTTTATCATTTCACTCCAAGCAAGGCAATAAAGCCACTAAGATGCAAGGTCTTATTGAGTATGAGAGAATATGAAAAAAAGACCCTATTAAGGATAGAGAACAATAAAAGAACAAGAATTAAGAAGATAGATGATAACAAGTGACATGGCATTTCAATTTTTAAAGATCAAAGTTGACTGGAAAGCAAAAAACCGGAAGAGAGTTCCACAAGCAGAAAATGCGAGAGAAGAAACTGTTCACATAGAACTTACGGTTACATCTAGCCAATTCAACTGTAAAATGATGAGGCCTTGCCGCCAATCTAATACTTCGCTTAAATAAAATAGAGAAGAACATTAAAATTGCTGAGAGCTACCAGGGATAAGACGTTGTGGAGAGCTATAGTTGTCAGCGTCCTAAGGAGACACGGCCTATAAAGGAAGAACAAGAATGCTGATGCCAACAGAGACAAAGGGAAACAGCGAGTAAATAACTTAATGAAGCTCTGTGAATGGACCATATAGTAAGGACATGATGGATACTAAGAAGTCAAATATTACTTATAACTACACGTGACAGGACATTATGGAGAGCCATGATCCTCCATGTTCTGAATAGACACAGTACATAACTTATGTTGATGATTATTAAAATAAGCGCAGTTCAAACAAGTTTTCTACAAGTCGATCACAAGTCAAGGCATATCATCAACTGAGCTTATGTCTAACTAGAGCATCCTTTCTCTCCTTTTTTGCCCTTGCATCTCTTTTGAAATCATTTTCATGTCTCAGAGAGCCTCGACATATAATTATATACAATTATTAATATCCATCTGTTTATATTTTAAATATGTCTTTTATATTTTAATATCTTAAAGATACACAATTCTTTCACATGCAGAGCGTGTCCAGTAACAAGTGAAAATGGTTGATATTTATCAACCCCCCCCACGTGGGTTAAATGTGGCACAAGGCCGGTTTAATGTGGGTATCTCCAAGCCCGTAGGCTCGGCCAAAAATATGACCTTTGAACCCGCCTAGACGGGTTCAGGTCCTGTCTACCTCCCCGAAGGAAACCTTGCCCTTCGGCAAAGCTTCCTCCGAGTTCCTCTCTGCAGTAGAGAGTTTGACAGAAAACCCGAGCCGCAACTCGAAATGGTTTTAACAAGTGAAAATGGTTTCTCACTGACGACATATAGATATCATTAAATACATTCTCTGTGGTTATTATAATTTTAGATAATATAAGAAGTTGAAGTCTTTATTATAATAACCGAGAATTCTCCAACAATATGCCGTACGTGTATAACAAAATTACAAATATAAATTCAAACAAAAATGCATAATCCTATTTATCGCTGTTTCTTGTGGAATTCCCAGGGTTCTGGGGAATTCCGGTTGAGAAACATTGCTCTTTTCTATTCAGCAATGTATTTTGTTCAATCTAAACAGCCCACGCAAGCCAACATATATTTATTCGCTAGCAGCTTGAAGCCTCTCCAGTAACAAGTGAAGGCAGCTTCACACTGACGCCATATTGACATCGCTAAATCTATTCCTTATGATTAATATAATTTTAAATAATATAAAAGGATGAAGCCTTTATTATAATAACCGAGGATTTTCCGACAATATTCCGTACTTGTATACTAAAATTACGTTTATATAATTAAATAAAAATAACTCAATAAATGCATGGGGCGGTAGCACCTGTTAGGGTCCCAGCTATGGGAAAATGGTTATCCCCCAAATTGGGGTCGGGTTTTTATAGTAGAAATACCAGCAATACATTTTTTAAAAAATATTAGAAGCAATACATTATATATATATAGTCATCCACAGACAGACTGATGGCGATGAAAGCGAATTTAAGCGTGTTTATTTTTAAATAAGCACACAGTGACTGAGAGAACTCGATTCGATTTACTGAAGAGTCATGCATTATTAGCTGTAATAGTCACTGTTGACAAACCCACACTTTCAGCTCAACTGAAATAAATTTTTCAAGAGCATATATATTGTTATCCACTGGCAGACTGTTTCACAGCTCATCACTGTGGCTAGACGTCCGGTTGCCTCTAGGTAGAATCGAAACCCGAGTATTCTACCACTAAGCCGTTGGCGCACGGCAGGGATGAAGGTGAATTTAAGCGTATTTATTTTTAGATAAACACAAAGTGAGAGAAATCGATTCAATTTACCGAAGAGTCTTGCATTATTAGCCATAATAGTAACTGTTTACAAAACCACACTTCCTCCCCATATATATATATATATATATATATATATATATATATATATATATATATATATATATGAGAGGTTACGCGCAGACCCAAAACGACCAAGGATCAGTTCAAAATATCCCCGACACATGCCAACACCGACCCTGTAACCTGGCAAACTCTTGCTGCAAACTGACCCTCCTGCGGGGGGGGGACTTAGACTTTCGAGTACAACCGACAACATGAAGAGGATCTACAGCGTTCTGTCAGGAGGGCCCAAATTGTTGCCCAGCCGCGTCTACCACTCACACTTCTTCGTGACTCTTGCTCAGCACTGAGTAGGCTGGCCCTTCACAGCCATCTCCGTCATTGCTACCAGAGTGGGGAAAGGGAATAAGGAAACAGGATGACGATCCCGATGCTCGGATACGAGCGGGTGCCGACTAAACTAGAATATTTGATTATTATAATGCTGGTTTCATTCCTGCGTCTCGTCTAGTTGCATTTAACGGAATTTTCAATCTAATTGGTCAAGCTTTATATGGTATTTGTGTGACGTCGTCCCCTGGTCGCAGCGCCAACCGTGACGTTCTATCCTAGTCTACCACGGCACCAACTGTGACGTCCCTAAACAGCACCAATTGTGACGTCCTCGCCGCGGCGCCAGCCGTTTGCTCCTCGCCGCTCCGTTCGGGTGTCGCCGCTCCAAATGTGACGTTCTAACCTTTTGGTGATTGGGGTGGGAATCTGGTTAGATTTGATATCAGCCTCGTCGTTCCCAACTCGCTTCCAACGCCTGGTTACCAAGGTAACTGCACTGATCCCCCAGTCCGCCTACCCACGTTGTGAATTGATCTTAGGCAGACGAGATCAAACAGTGGTTGGGGCCGTACTGCAAACCGAGTTCAACGGGGGTGATACCACACCAATATGCATAAAAGGCAATAAAATGAAAACTCAAAAGTTCAAAGTATCAAAGAAAAAGGTAACAAACTTTATGTCTAGTTGTTCGATACATAGGACTGCATCTATCTCCCGACCCGTTCTATGGATTGTGACACGTCGTTTTCCACTAGGCAAGTTTTAACACTTCAAGTTGTCTGCTCTCTAAGAAATTGGTGTCTCGGTGGGTCTTTGGACGAAAGTCAAAAGAAAAAAACTTATTTCGGTGATCTGGATCTAAGTCGCTCTTCAAAATAATTGTTCTTGGGTTGAAGAGGGGGTCCTAAATGTGCGTGAATCTTGGTCAGCTATCTGCGAGGCTTGCTTCAACTGGAGACTGACTCTGGGAACTGCTGGGACTCAACTCAACTCTGCTCGTTGTGGCTTCGTTTATATGAGCGCCGACCAAAACCGGGGTGAGTTTGTCGGCGCCGGGGGGTTCCTCGATAATTCTAAATACATATCCACCTCTCTGGTTAGGAATTTCCACCTTTTTCCATTTTTGGGAACCTTTCCTCACTCCCACCTTCTCATCATACTTCAGAGGGGCGTGAACTGCCCTCCCCACATCTTCGTAGCAACCTCTCTTACTCATCCTCCAGATGGGCTGCAACAGCCTCCCTTGTGCGTCACGTGATCACCACTCGATCAATGATGTCTTAGTCGGGCGTGGACGAATCCGCGGCTTTGTTTCAGGAAGAGAAAAAAATATCTTGCTTAACTAAAAAAAAATTATCCGTTATCATTTCTCTGGTCTCGAACGGGACAATATGACAATGGCGGTCATAACTCTTGTTCTACACGTGGTTTACGTCAGGTATTTTATCGCTAATTATCAGAATGGGTGGTCTTCTTAACACGGTCTCAAAAAGAAACATCTCCAAAGTTCCAGTCAGTCTGTCGCCTCGAAGAAAGAAAAAAAAACATTTCTAGGTTGCCATTCATTTTCCTTCGGTACATATTTCTGATAACATAATTTTATTATCGCAGGCCAAGGATGTTCCGTCGAAGGAAAATCGGTCAACGGACACTAGTAGGTGGTCCTTAATTTTTCATATCTGTCCAAAGTCCCTTTAGTTGCCTGTTTTTCGTCACTTATCGAAATAACATTTTCATTTGAATTTTTTTTCTTTGGCCAGCCGGTCTGTAGTTGATAATAAGATGTCTTCCCGTACCAATAGTTTGTTTTCATATCCTTAGATAACACAGCCGATGCCAAAACATATCTGATTCTTTCTTTCTTTCCCTCTCTTTCCACCCAGAATGTCCCTGTCATTGTAATGACACTCTTTCGACATTTGTTACTTATCAAAATATCCTTTTATCCATTGTCTCTTAGCCGTGTGTGTGTTCTTGCTTATCACTCACGATTCGGTCCTTAGCCTCTCCTCTTCTTCTTTTCTTTCTTTTCCCTTTCTGCCTCGTTAAATGGTGCCACAATTGTTTACTATACCATAAAGTCAGTTTACGAACCAGTAACAAACTTTTACCAATCAATTTTGGTATATTTTTGAATATTCACTATAAAGGTTGGTGCGGGATTTTTTTTTCCATTTAGAAGTGGGCGATGGTGTAAAAATGGGTATATATATATACTAGCAATTCATTTAAAAAATATTACCAGCAATAAATTACTGGGAAAATATTGCCAATGATACATTTAAAAAAAAAAAAAAAATACCAGCAATTCCTTCTTCAAAAAAAATTGCCAGCAATATATTTGACTTTCGACAAAATCCCTCTTTACAACAATATGTCAATGAAAGCTGATCTACAAACTGATTTCTTACAAAGAATACATGTTCTGTTCATACGAACCTATCCTAAAAAATCTTGTCGGTATTAAATAAACCATTGAGGTTGATATACCGTAAATCAAACCAAACCAAACCAAAAATTCATTAACCTATTCATCACTGTTTCATGCGGAACACCTAGGGACCTCTTGCGAGTCCCTACGGTTCCGGGGAAAACCGGTTTCGAAACACTGGACTAGAGGATAAAATGTTTCTTCTAAATTACTACTAAACTTCTTTAATCATTTCACCCCAAGCAAAGCAATAAAGCCACTAAGATGCAAGATGCCATTGAGTGTGAAAAAAATAAAAATAAAAAAGAGAAACACCATTAAGGGGTGTGCGAAAAGTAAAAAAGAAGAGGATCCAAGAAGACGGCAGATGACGATTGAAAGTACATTTAAATTTTTGAATGTCAAATTTGGATGGCAAGCATGGCGCAGTAAGTGAGTTCGACAGGTGAGGAGTATGAGAAACTCTAAGGAAATAACTTATGGCTACATTTAGCCAATTCAACTGTAAAATGGTTGTTTCATTTTGTTTTTAATCAGTTGATACTTTCGGACATAACGCTCATCTTCTTTTTTCCTTAATCAATTCAACTCAAGCAAGGGGATAATGATGCTAAGATGCAAGGGGTTACTGGTAGTAAACAAAATAAAAAGAATGAGAAGACTTTAGAGAGAACCGAAAACCCGATCCTAAACAGTAAATAAGAGATAAGCCTCTCGATGGCGATCACGAATCCCGCAGTACATGCGGTGCCCCTACGACGCTGATCGGTCGTAGGAGCACCACATATACTGCAGCTGCAGTAGAAGTGGAGTTTCTTGGGCAAGATGGTCAGACGGAACCCAACTCTCTGCTGGCCGGTTTTGAATTTAGAGACTCCTTCTCGTAGGCCGGTTGCCACCCAAGGCTATAGAACCCAGTTTATTTATCCATAGCTGGGTTTGAGGAAGAGAAACGATTCATATCTTTAGCAAGGATATTAGCACGTAAGTGAATGTAATGGATCTGACCGGAATTCGAACTCGGTTCTCCGATTCCTCAATCCGAGCCAGTATCTTTTTATTCCATCGTGCCTCTTTAGATAAGCCTCTACTCTTGTACAAAATACTGGTGAGTAGTTTGAACCGGACGATGGGTTTACCGCTCTATTGCTATTTAATTTAAGGTGTGATATAGATTTTAGAAATTAAGATTAGAATGACAATGGAAGAATGAAAAGTTGAAACTGGCAAACTGAATATATAAAGTTTTAAATTCAGTAAGTTTTGTTACTTTTACTTATTGATAGGACTGTTGTCCTTATCTCTGTTTCCACATTTCGACCATTGTACGCACTGGCCTTATTCAGGTGATATAACTGCAGGCGATATCCCGTACAGCTGTGACAAAAAAAAATATGACGGAGAAACAGACCGCCTCTTTAAGATAAGACAGCAAGAATACCGTAAGGAAATACAAAAATCAGACATCAATGACCATATATGGGAGGAAAAAGGGGATTAACGCCCTCTGTGGAATGAAGTTGAAATAATAGACAAAACTTCAGAAATCCGTGCATATGCAAGTCTACAAAAATCCCTTTAGCACAGACATAGGAATCAGTAATACAGAGAATTAGAGAAAAAAGACAGTAACAAAAAATATTGTAATATAAGCTCTGGCAAAAAAAAAATATATATATATTTACTGATACATTAAGTCTATAAGTCTCAAAAATTAACTCACAGTTCCAAAGGATTAGTGGCCCCGTGGATTAAAATCGTTGGTTGTGTGATCCAAAAAGTTACTTAAACCAAACAGTTTAATGTTTGGCCACAGCAGCGGGAATAAAAACATGGTGAGTTGATTTATTAATGGGAATTAACAGAGACTGAGATATCCCCCGCCCAAAAGGCACGGTACGTGGAATTAGAACCCCCCCCCCCAACCGCTAGTGGGCCAAATAAATTCCAACGATGCGTACAACATCCGACACATCGTAAATATAAAAATGAAGATAAGGACACGTGTCCGAATGATATAAATAGTAATTTCTGTACATTATTTACATCGTTCGGATTATCATCCATTGCTGCCTTATTTATCACAGCGTTTCGGCTGTTGTACGCTACGGCCTTCTTCAGCTGGTTGGAATGTCGAACTGAACCCTTTATTTCGCTCGCTGGGATAGACTGTTCTAGTTCTACGTGCCATGTCTAATGGGTGTCAGTTATCAGTTATCTCCTGTTAATTCCCCTCTCCACTGCCTTAAACAGGTATTGAACTCACACTCTTTGGGTCCTGTCACTGGATCTAACCAATGTCTTTAGCTACTGTGCAGAAATATAGACAGATTTTAATTTTTACCTTGAAAAAAAAAAATAAATATCCCCCAAACTGTTTTGTCTTAAAGTGGAAAGTTGACTTTGAAAATAGTTAGCAAGGTACTTATTAGTGATATACACTAATTAACAGTTATACCTAAAATACTAAAAATGGATTATATACCTAGTGTAACAGTAAAATTGTCCAAATTGTGTAACAACATGGGATAATTGCCCATTCCATAAAATGCTTAATATCTATAAAAAAAACACTAAAATAATTGAGTCTCTTTACTCCAGGTTTTCACATAATAGCGTTTAGCCATCTTGACACCATTTGTCGTAAGAATCCCTGAAAAACCCTTTGCGCTATCCAACTAGAAAGAGAACAGGTCAAAATCGTTTTCTGTCAGCCCCACTGTCTTCCTTAACTGAGCAATAGTGAGAGGAAAAGAGCATTTTGGCCTTCAGTAATGGTATGAACTTTCATACTCTGGCTTCCAACTTCAAAATACATTCAAGAACAATCAAGAGAACTGTGCATAAAGTTTAAAAGGGAGTGAACAGTAGAGGAAAACGAGATGAGGGGATCACAACAGGAAGAGGGATGATCATTTCAACTTAGAGCTAAAGAGATCAATTAGAAAAGATCCAACTCAATCCATAAGACGTTTGGCGTGTAAGAGTGGAGTTTCCAAAGAGCAGTGAAAAAAGACTTGAAAATGAAATCTTAAGTGAAATCTGGACGCATCTTGTTACTCAAAGGATAGAAAGTTAGAAGGTTAGAGAGGGCGAAGAGCATCTTGAATAAGTTAAAAATGATCCTGGAATAATATATATATATATATATATATATATATATATATATATATATATATATATATATATGTATGTATGTATGTGTGTGTGTGTGTGTGTTTGAATTTAGCTATGATTAATTAATGATGAACATGTCATTACGGTTTATAATCGATTTCATCACGATTCTTCTGTTAAGCTTGGAGAGTAATTATACGTTCTTATTATTCAAAGTAGAGTCCAACAGTATTATATATAAAAAAAAATCGGAGAATTCCAGTAAGATATATTTAATCATTTCTAAGATATAACGTCTCATAACTTAATCTAACAAATGGACTATTTTGCCGTTACAGGATTTGGACAGTTTTGCTGTTACACCTTGTATTATTGACAAGGAAAGGATAGAAAATAATGAAAGTGATTTCGACATTTACCAAAAACCTTATCAACTTCTTAATTTGGAAAACAATAACAAAAAAATCCGACTCAAGGAAACAATAATATTGATAATTTTTGTCTGAATTCCTTTTTTATGAAGGGCGATCATTATTTATATTATTTAGAGCCGGACTATTGTCCTCATTTTTGTTACTATTATCAAAACGTTTCAACCCTTGGGCTCTGTGTTCATCTTCAGTAATATGCCATGATGAGGTCTTATTTGGACTGTTGAGAGATCTATATCTTGGTTTGTGACTGTATTGTATAAATGTTTTTGTCAGCACGATGTTTCAATGTGATTTTATATACCAACTTAGTTATACATTGACCGAAATCAAAATACAATTCGATATTAAAAAAAAAAAAAATTAAATTTGATTTCTTATGTTTGTTTTCCTCGGGGTTAATTCTGTAATTGTTTATTATTTTCTCACCACCAAAATCAATTTTATTGTCGAACGATATGATTTATCGAGATATGAGGTCTTTAGTTGCAATTATAGCCAATGGGAACATCCTAAAATAATATTACTGTAAGTGTTGTATTGTTTCATCACAAAAGTGAATATGGTGAGACAAAATTGTAATTTTTTTTAGGAAATACGTGTTTCATCACCGGAAAAAATGTGTAGCTTCTTCAGTTTGCTATTTTTCATTATATATATATATATATATATATATATATATATATATACATATATATATATATATATATATATATATATTAGGTTTGTAAAAAAATAATGACGTAATAATGTCGTATTTTGACATTAAAAAATACGTCAGAAAACGACATTATTACGTCATTATTTTTGCACTAACCTAATATAAATATATATATATATATATATATATATATATATATATATATATATATATATATATATATATATATTTGTGTATATAATATATGCAGCAATCCTTCTTTCATGCAGGTTTCATTGAATATAACAGAAAAGGTGCTTTGATTTAGTTTTTTATACAATTTCTCATGTGATATAATTTTTTTTTTCGGATGTTAAATTATACAAAAAAAACTGTCTAATTGTTCTTTTTATCCGAAAGCTTTCGGCTATACATTTATCCACTTTCAATGTTGAAATATATTAACTGTTAACAGGAAATAGATTGTTGCATCAATGTATTTATATAATGTTTCATTTTCAAAACACCGTCAAGATACTGTGTCCATTTTCACAGTTGATATTATTGAGTGTTAAAAAAAGGCTAAAAATAATGGAAGCTTTATTAATAAAAACAAAAAAAACAACACGCAATAATACCAACTATGAACATGGCCACAATATCTTGACCGTGTTTGAAAATGAAAAATTATAAGATCAGATGAAAAATTGCATAAAAGTTAAATCAAAGCACCTTGTCTGTCATACTCAATGAAACGTGCATATATATATATATATATATATATATATATATATATATATATATATATAATATAATATAATATAATATAATATAATATAATATAAAAGGCTCAAACACTAATAGTCCATGATTATAATTTATTACATTGGAATCGTAATCACGATCCAATTCATCAGACCTACAGATTTTTGAATTTGTAGGTATGATGAATTGCATCGTGATTACGATTCCAATGTAAAAAATTATAACCATAGAATATTAGTGTTTGAGCCTTTTATATTATATTCTTACTCTGTCCTGGAGTCTATCTTTTTGGTAATATATATATATATATATATATATATATATATATATATATATATATATATATATATATATATATATATCTCGGCTCTCCGATTCCTCAAACCAAGCCGCTATCCATTACTCCACCGAGCCTCATTTATATATATATAATATTAGTGGTTAATATATATATATATATATAGAGAATATATAAAATTTATTCCCAGATATTTAAATTTCCGCGCCTCCTTAATTTTAGTGTAATCAACCGGTGTTCTAAAACAAATAGGACCGCACTTGACTGTAAAGCTCTACATGACCGAGCGGTCATAGGGTCATAGCACACCGGATTATACAGTGGTTTCTCAAGAAGTCCTTTTTTGTCAGCTGCTGTCCCTCCGAACGGGGAGACTGGACAAATATGTACCGTATCTAATGAATAGGAGAGTAAAAAAGAGAGAGGGTGTTGATGTTCCATTTGTAGTGCTTATTACCGCGCCAGCCCATCGGGTGTTAAGAGAAGACCCTTGCCAGAGAAGGTGGTGTAATCCTACACATGACAAAGTTTTGTGACGTCAACGAACAATCGTTGCCACTTTTGTAATGTCAACGAATAATCGTTGTCACTTTCGTAATTCTCGTTGTAGTAGAGACTTTGCAATCGCAGATACAGTTATAGTAACACCGTTGAACAATGCTGGTGTCAGACGCCTTTGAATAATCTCGCACTAATAGCACTTGCTCGATAATACGCGCTCGAAAAGTAACCACCGAATAGTGATATAAATAGAGAAATAGTATAGTGAATAGAGTAGAGAATAGAGTTCCTTTTAGTAATAGAGGATAGAGTAGAAATAGCGATCAATCTAGACGTCACGTAAATATCAAGTAGCATAAATAGCATCACTGGAAGTGACTTTTTCCATTATTGAAACATTAGATTCGGTTTTTAATTTTATTTTATTTTCCAAGACCAGAATATCAAAAATATCTTAACGCTGTCCTGTAAAGTGAAATGTTACTTCTTTCTGTGATGTCAGCGAATACTCGTTGCCACTCTTGTATTGTCAACGAATACTCGTTATCAATTTCGTAAGATTCGTTGTAGTAGAGACTTTGTAATCGCAGATACAACTATAGTAACGCCATTGAACAATACATGTGTCAAATGCCATATATGGCATTTGATACATGTATTGTTCAATGGCGTTACTATATATATATATATATATATATATATATATATATATATATATTCATATATATACATATATATATATATATATATATATATATATATATATATTCATATATATATATATATATATATATTCATATATATATATATATATATATATATATATATATATATATATATATATATATATATAATTGTTTATTTGACCAGCAAGACATCTATACAGGTTTCATTAACGACGATTGACAAGGTTCTGCGATTAAATGTTGATAAGATTCGATAGCGCCATTCCCGAGAATTTTCCTTCTGAATAAATTACTTTCTCTTTTGGGGGGATGCTAACGACAACTCGTTGACACTTTTGTAATGTCAGCGAATACTCGTTGACACTTTCGTAATGCTCTTTGTAGTAGAGACTTTGTAATCTCAGATACAATTATAGTAACGCCGTTGAACAATACTGGCCTCAGACTTCGAATAGCACTCCCACTAATAGTACTTGGTCGATAATACTCGCTCGAAAAGTAACCACCGTATAGTGATCAGTATAGTGATCAGTATAGAGAAATAGTATAGAGATAGTCTAGTGATAGAAGATAGCGCAGGAAGCGTGATCAATCAGACGCCACGCTAATTCCCATATATACATTTCCTTTACCATCACGGAATCTACTTATTCAAATTGGGATCACCTGTGTTTGTCTTCTGGAGATCTGTGTTCAAACTACAGTATCGGCAGCGACACTTTATTCCTATATAACACAAAGCTACAATTAAATTACAGTGTAACCCGGATATAAGAGAGTTGTCGGTCCGGAGACGAAGTCTCTTATATCCGGGTTTCTCTTATATCCGGGTTTGGTCTATTTTGTTTAGATAAGTATGGCTCTAATTTGGAACCAGTGAAAATCTCTCTTATATTCGGGTTTCTCTTATATCCGGGTTACACTGTAAAATCAAATTTGCTAACTATTTGTATAATATGATGAATTGAGTCGAGATGCTGACATTCCAGACTACTTCGAAAAAAAAGTTTAGAAACAAGACATCCCTCCCACCCTGCCATCAATAGTGGAAAGTGATATATCAGTTAGTGGAATTAAGAGACCTTTTTTCTTGAACTTTTGTATTAATAGAAAGATTTTATAAATTTCAATCGAATATAACACTGGCTGCTTGGTTCCTACATGCCGATTTTTTCTTGCAAGGAGACGGCTAATATTACATTTGCAAGTACCATATCTTAAGAGATAATCAGTTCGTTGTTTTACGAGCTCATAAGCCCCTCCACTCTGAAATTGGTCGAAGCACTTTAAACAGTTTTCAAAAAAATAGCGGTTCTCAGGATTTAGGAAGATCATATAATTGGGTGTCTTTTTCCTTAAAAAAAATATGCATTTTGTTGAAGCATGATAACCTATTTATAATTCCGTCTCTTTGATAAATTGCACTTTGTCATTGCGAGACAGTTGGGAAAGGGTTAACTGGAAAATTCAAATCGCTGATACCCAAAAAGGTTATGATTCGATTCAAACGACCTGGAGCTGAATGGTGATAATGTAGAAACTTTTAGAAAATGGAGAATATTGTGGAGTCTTTTTAGAAAATAAAGAATGGTGTGGAGTCTTTTAGAAAACAATAGTCGTGCGTTTGGCATCGCCATTGCGACGCATGTTAACAAAGAGCCATTGGCACCAACATGTCTTTGACTGAATGCGAACTATTCAGCAAGCAAGAATCGAATATGGTAGGATTTGTTAAACACAGTCGCAGTTGGCGCCTAACCAGTCCTGTGTTCGCCTTATCACTGATTTTGGTTCCTGCCAGTCTGGAATAGCCAGGTCATTGAGTGTACATCAAATTCAAACTTCCTGACCCCACGGCTGGATTCTACCCAATCTAAAAGACAAAAGTAAGATGAAGACATAAAAGAAAATGAAAAGACGAGAAGAAAAAAATGCTTATAAACGTTTGGAAGGATTTCGCAAAATATACATTAAAAAAATGTCCGGTGTTGTTGAGATATTGTTATAATTTTCTAGTTAGTATCATCTTTATGCAGAGGTGCCTCATGACTTTGTCCTTGGAAATACGCGGTTCCTGATCTCCATCAACGACCTTCCCAATATCATCCAGTTGCCATCTAGGAATCTGTTGTAACCTAGGGAAGGTTACTGAATAGAATAATCACCGAAGGTTGGTAATGAACGATAATACTTAGGACAAGAACAGCACATATAAGATTCGCCAGCGGCGCGTTGAAGCTACAAGTGAGTCAAGTGAATTCCACAATGAATCTCCAACTGTAGGATATCCACCAACCGTTTCACGTGATTAGATGTGGCACAAGGCCGAATTTACTGTGGGGCATCCGAGCCCGTAGTCTCGGCCAAAAATTCCCTGTAGACCCCGTATAAAATGGGATCGGGTAGCTGTTTCCCGAGACGAAACTCTGCCCTTCGACATAGCCTCGTCTGAGGATTCTCTCTGTCCGAAAGCGGAGAGTTTGACCAGCACAGCAGGAGACGAATCTCCAACTGCAGGATATCTACCAACCGTCCCACGTGGTTAGATGTGGCACAAGGCCGAATTTAATGTGGGGTATCCGACACCGTAATCTCGGCCAAAAATTCCCCGTAGACCCCGTATAAAACGGGGTCGGGTAGCCGTTTCCTGAGACAAGACTCTGCCCTTCGACACAGCCTCGTCTGGGGATAATACTTATAAGATTCGCCAGTGGCGCGTAGAAGTAGTCAACTTCTAGAAGTAAGTCAAGTGAATTCCACAATGAATCTCTAACTGCAGACCAACATACAGTATTAACTACTGTATTTATGTGAATGGGGACATACCCATTATTAGTAGGTATGCTACAACAGACAGGTTTTCCTTCAGTCCTATTAGAATACTTGGTAATTCTATGCAGATGACACAACTATTTACTCCTGTCTTAGTAGCAAGTCTGACAGCTCTGACAAAGTATTAACAATTTAATCTTTATAAGAACTTAAATGCTGACATTTAAAACTCAGATAGATAGATAGATAGTATATGAGAGAGACATAGAGAGAGAGAGAAAGAGATAGAATCTTGACAAAATTCAAAAGAAAGTCTGTAATGTAATCAATCCTGAGCTGGCATCTTGATTTCAGTCACTTACTCACAGACGTGAAGTGGCTTCCCTCTGTATTTTCTTCAAATAATTTAATGGAAATTGTTCCGATGAATGCCACGACTGCATGAATTTATATGTCCCACTAGATTGGCAATTAGGTCTAACTGTTTTACTATTGAACCAGCTAGATGCAACCGCATGTTCTATCCTAAGAGTTCCTTTTCTCTCACTTCTCGCCCGTGGAGCTTCCTTCCGATTCCTTGCCATCTACAATCTTCAAAAAAGTAAATACAACATCAATCGCCATCTTCTCTCTTCCTGAACCCCGTTCTTTTATTCCCCTTTCCCTCACTTCTCTTCACTAAAGTCTTCTCACTCTCTTTCACACCCTGTAACTCGCTATATCCCAGTGAATTTATCGCCATTTGTTGATGTGAAATGATTTTTTAAAAATCTAAAAGAATTGATAGGCTTGCTGAAGATCTCTTTACTATTCATGAACGTCTTGCAAATAATTATTTTTCTTAAAATTACTTTTGGGTGTTCTTTGAGTGTTTTTTTTTTTTTTTTTCTAGCAATGTCGGAATATTTTCAATCACTGACATTCACTTTTATGAATAACATATTGTTAGGGTGGGCATCGATGGCCTTCCTACTTCCCTTCGTATTCCATTTGTAAAAAGGAAGTCCCATTCGAACAGCTTTTTCACAAGAATCGCTACTTTGTGAAACAAATGCCCAAGAGGAAGCTTCATCGATCACTATAATCTTAACCTTTATAAATTTAAGCACTATCTAATCTTAAGCACTATCTTTCATACTTCTCATAATCTGCACTTTTCATCCCACCTCTTACGTTGAAGCGACCGCCTCGTTCAGTAATCCTCCAACTTATACGGTTCTTCTTCCTCGTTTTGAGTGTTAGTAAAGTTAAGGGATCGGTATGACGAATAAAATTAGCGAACCAGGGTTCAAACTCAGGCTGAAATGGTTTTCATTCGCTCCGTTCTAAACATATTGAGAAAAGGTATGGGTATTGTAGCAGTTCAGGTGTGTGGCAACGAAGAAAATAAACAATCTTCAAACAAGGCTATACAAATTTAAATAAACTTTATTATTGAGTATTTGTTTTCTTTCGAATTGAAAGAAATGAATTTAAAATGTTCTTTGCGAAAACAACTTCATACACAATATTTTGTTTATCTTTATTTGCAATGCGACCGAATCAATTACCTTGCTATAGTAGGCGAAACAGAATGTGTCTACAGGAGAGCGTCACGCACTTACGTTGATTTATGAATGCGTGTAATTTTCCAGTAGTCAGCATGCCATCGGACGAGATTATATATTATACTACTGCTAAAATTTTTGTTGACAATAACTCGGTTCGTATGTTCAAAATGTGCTCAATCTAACACCGCTTAACTTTTGTAATAAAGTTTACTCAAAATATACAAAAGGCTACATATTAAATTATACGAAAGGTTTTTGAGAATTCAACTTGTCCACAACAATGAACAACCGACCCTAGTAAAAGGCTTACGGTGTTGATCATGTATGCCGTAATCTCTGAATATGGAATCCAGTGAAGTCCGTAATGTCTTCAATATCAGAGGTTGGCAGTGAAGATTCAGATAAAGTAACTGCTGTTAAGTAATTATTTAAGTCTTCGATATCAGGTTGGCAGTGAAAATATTTTTGGGAGAAAAAACAAAATGGCTGCCTTTATACATGTCGGGTTGAATATTTTGAGCTTTCTGATTGGTTAACCCTTCTATTGGTGAACTATAAAATGAGTCAGCTCATTTTGACTGGCTCACTAGTACATATATATCCCAAAAACTGTAACATACGGAAAAACTAAAAACTGAACACCAACTTAATATCAGGAATATTTCTAAAAAAAAAGAAAAAAAAAGAAATCGGGCTCTACAAAATCTAAAAGTTAGATTTTACTAAACTTAGATTTTATTGGTTAATATATATATATATATATATATATATATATATATATATATATATATATATATATATATATCCCAATTTTTAAATAACTATTTTTAGGAGGGGAAATATTGTGAATCATTTTCTGAAGTGATCTTACGAATCTCACAGCAGACGATAAACAAAGTTTTCTGAAAATTTCAAAGGTCTCAGCGCGTTTACAATAAACGTCGCTGATTGGTTAATATATGGGAATGTGGAAATTCAAATTGGAGTCGATGTTGTGCACAGAAATGTGTTCATTTTGAGTTTTAGTAACATCCCTTAAAACAATTGAATTATTTCTAAAATTCTCTGACATCGTTCCAAAAATCATACTCCGTCTGCGGCAGATTGCACAATTCACAAACCTGAATAATTTCAGTCACATTTACTTTTTTTTATGGGCCAATGCATCCCTGACGAGTAGGAGATGTACTGGGAGAGATGGGTGATTTTTAGAGTCACCATCTGTCTTTTTGTTTTTGCACCTCAATGTGGTTTGTGCACTTCAGCCTGTATAGTGAGTTCGATGTGGCACCCAGCGACGACGCTGGGAGCCACAAAATTTAAGCCTTGTGCCACATCTAAGCTTTGAAAATCACCATCTGTGGAATGGCTGCCAATCAATGCAATAAAACCTAATCTGTTCTGCTCTGTAGCCCATACCGGAGAAGAGAAGCGACGGATTATTACCTTTCTGAATGGTAATGGCGCGTAACAGAATGCAAGTAATGACCCCAAGAAAAATCTCTAAAAGGCGACCCGGAAGTACTCTCTAACGGGCGGCTCGGAACTACTCTCTAACGGACGACCCGAAACTATTCTCTAACAGGCGACCCGGAACTAATCTCTAACGGACGACCAAGAACTACTCTCTAATGGACGACCCGGAACTATTCTCTAGCGGGCGGCCCGGAACACTTATCTAACAGGTAGCCCGGAACTACTCTCTAACGTACAACCCGGAACTACACTATTACGGACGGCCCGGAACTACCCTGTAACAGGTGACCCGGAACTACACTCTAACGGACGACCGGGAACTATTCTCTAGCGGGCGGCCCGGAACTATTCTCTAACAGGCGATCCGGAACTACTCTCTAACGAGTGACCAAGAACTAATCACTAACGGGCGGCTCGGAACTATTCTCTAGCGGGCGACCCGGAACTAATCTCTAACGGGCGACCAAGAACTACTATCTGACGGGCGACTCGGAACTACCCTCTAGCGGACGACCCTGAACTACCCTCTAGCGGGCGGCCCGGAACACTTTTCTAACAGGCGGTTCGGAACTACTCTCTAACGGGCGACCCGGAGCTACTCTCTAACGTACAACCCGGAACTACACTATTACGGACGGCCCGGAACTACCCTGTAAGAGGTGACCCGGAACTACACACTAACGGACGACCGGGAACTATTCTCTAGTGGGAAGCCCGGAACTACTCTCTCACGGACGACCCGGAACTACTCACTAACGTACGACCCGGAACTATTCTCTAACGGGCGACGGGGTCATACTCTAACGGGCGACCCGTAACTGCTCTTTAACAGTCGACCCGGAACTACTCACTAACGGACGACCCGGAACTACACTCTAACGGGCGGCCCGAAATTTCTCCACCCATTCTAACTGTAACTTTGCCTGTGAGCGGAACATTACAACTTCAATTGGAATTTGATCCCGAAAGTTTTTTATTTATTTATATTTTTTTTTTATATATTTATTTTCTATATTTCCTTTCGGTCAGCTGGGAGTCATTTTGAAAAAAAAATCCTCTTTCCTATTTTATTGTCTACATGACCATAATCAGTGCCGCACTCCGACTCAGATAAAATCATTTAACTCTCGACTTTATTTCTTATGTGTTTTAAGCCACATTTTTAACTGGCGAGCTATTGTGTCATATCCATTACGTCCACTTACGTGCTAATACCCTTGGGAAAGGTAGGAATCCTCTTCTTCTCCCTCCACCTCAGCTATGGGTAAAATAGCAGAACAGACTGGGTTCTATAGCCATGATTGGCAACCGGTCTAGGAGAAAGTAACTCTGAATTCAAAACTGTAATTAGCCGTGGCATAACATATACAGCTAAAGAAAGGATCGTTCGCATTGTCTTGCTGATCCCGACTACGGTCGAATGAATATATATATATATATATATATATATATATATATAGTGTCATATCAGCATTTGAAATATGTCCATGTTCGATAGATTGATTGATTTTCTACAGATTATCAAACCTTTGTAGGTTAATTTAAACCAGAAAACTAGTCTTACCAATTAACCTCTTCCTGGGGCGGGTAGAAGAGGTGAATTCATACCTTTCCCAAGAGCATTTGTGCTTAAGTCAATATAACGAACCTGAATTGGAATTCGATTCTTCCCGATTAATAATTCCGAGTCCTTATCCATTATGCCACCGGCACATTCAAGCTTACAGCACTTGGTTTTCTCAAGCGGTCACCCATCTAGTTACTGACCAGTCTCGACATTGCTTAACTTTGATGTTCGTACGGGAACGGGTGTTTCAACGCTACATCGATACCACCAGTACATCTTAGCTTGCAACAGCTGGTATTCCCAAGCGGTCATTCGTCTCGACTTTGCTTAACTTCGATCCTTGTTTTAACGCTATATGGCCGTAATCCATATCAAGCTTACAATAGCAGGTATTCCCAAGTGGTCGCCCATCTACATACATACCATTCTCAACGTTGCTTAACTTCGATGCTTGTTTCAACCCTATATGGTCGTAATCCATATCAAGCTTACAATAGCAGGTATTCTCAAGTGGTCACCCATCTACGTACTGATCAGTCTCGACGTTGCTTAACTTCGGTAAAATTAAGGAAACCTATGTTTCAACGCTATATGGTCGTAAGACATACCAGTCGCACATCCAATCATACATCAGCTGGTATTCCCAAGCCGCCATCAATCTAGGTACTGACCAGTCTCGACGTTGCTTAACTTCGATGCTTGTTTTAGCGCTATATGGCCGTAATCCATATCAAGCTTACAATAGCAGGTATTCCTAAGCGGTCACCCATCTACGTACTGATCAGTCTCGACGTTGCTTAACTTCGGTAAATTTAAGGAAACCGATGTTTCAACGCTATATGGTCGTAAGACATACCAGTCGCACATCCCAGAATACATCAGCTGGTATTCCCAAGCCGCCATCAATCTAGGTACTGACCAGTCTCGACGTTGCTTAACTTCGATGCTTGTTTTAACGCTATATGGCCGTAATCCATATCAAGCTTACAATAGCAGGTACTCCCAAGCGGTCACACATCTACGTACTGACCAGTCTCAATGTTGCTTAACTTCGATGCTTGTTTCGACCCTATATGTCCGTAATTCATATCAAGCTTACAACAGCTGGTATTCCCAAGCTGTCACCCGTCTACGTACTGACCAGTCTCACCTTGCTTAACTTCGATGCTTGTTTCAACCCTATATGGTCGTAATCCATATCAAGCTTGCAACAGCTGGTATTCCCATGGGTCACCCATCTACGTACTGACCAGTCTCACCTTGCTTAACTTCGATGCGTGTTTCAACGCTACATGACCGTAATCCATATCAAGCTTACAATAGCAGGTATTTCCAAGCGGTCACCCACCTACGTACTGACCAGTCTCACCTTGCTTAACTTCGATGCTTGTTTCAACCTATATGGTCGTAATCCATATCAAGCTTACAACAGCTGGTATTCCCATGCGGTCACCCATCTACGTACTGGCCAGTCTCGACGTTACTTAACTTCGGTGCTTGTAGGAAAACTGGTGCTTCAATGTACTGAGGCCGTAAACCGCCCTGTTGGAGATTCGAACCCAAGGCAGCCCCTTATGTAACAGTAGGCCTTGCTTGATTAACTCCAACATTACAATTATGATTTAAGATCCACTTAATTTTTCGAAATTTATTCGAATTTCGTTAAATGGATTCTGCGTAATAAACATTATGTTCCCTGAACTCTGATTTTCTGATACACCGTTCAACAATAACACGAGCATTTTGTTTTAATTTTTTTTTTTTTATTTAGGTATCGTAGTTGAGTATTGTTAATAGCCTGAAGTACAAATTGTTCGGCTATAAAAGAGGAAACATTTACGGCTTCTTTAAGTAGTGGAGAAGTTTTCCGACTAACCACCGCCACCAGTTGTTAAGCAATACAAGTGGAGAATTTGCACGAAAAAAATAAATCTTGAATGGTAAAGATTTTTTTTTTCACTATAATAAAATAATATCTGCTGGCGTTCGGATTGTTTTATGGGTTCAAGAATCGACAAGAGTTATGACCCATGAAGACCGATTAATGTCGACCTTGGAACATTGAATCAAAATGGTCTAGACACATCCTTTTCATACATTCATTTTTTTTCAGTGACTTCGACGTGATGTTGAAGCTTGTCTCGCTAGGACAAATACCAGAGTAGTGAGTTCGATCCTCACTGGGTTCCTCATACTTTCGGCTTTGTGCCACATTTAAATTACGCCTATAAAATCATTTGGGCATTTCGACGTGGTATAATTGTCAACAAGCTTGTCTCGCTAGGACAAATACGACAGAGTGGTGACTTCGATCCTCACTGGGTGGCCCATACTTTTGACTTTGTGCCATATCTAAGTGTAGCTTAGTAAATAATTTTGGCAATTTGTCGTGATGTGATGGTCAACAAGTTTGTCATGCTAGAACAAGGACGACTGAGTAATGAGTTCGATCCTTACTGGGTGTTCCATACTTCCGATCTCGTGCCACATCCTAGCCTAGCTTAGAAAGCGGCTCTTTGGCGTGTTGTTAATGGCTAGCGAGCTTGTCACCCTTGATCACCTACCACTGAGTTGTGATTTCGATCCTCACTGGGTGTCCCATACATACGGCTATTTGCCACAAGTGAGCTGCTCTTAATGAATCATTTGACGACTTCGACCTGGTTTAATGGCTAGCAAGCTAGTCACGCTGGATCAATTACCACTGAGTTGGGATTTCGATCCTCACTGGGTGCCCCATACAAACTGCTATTTGCCACAAGTGAGTTGCTCTTAATAAATCATTTAACCACTTCGACCTGGTTTAATGGTTAACAGGCTTGTCTCGCTAGATAAATTACGACTGAGTTGTGACGTCGATCCTCACTGGGTACCCCATACATTCGGCTTTGTGCCACATCTAAGCTATGTTTAGAAATGGGCGCCCGGCGTAGCAACGTTGTATTGCTAGATCAATTACTACTGAGTTGTTATTTCGATCTTCATTGTGTGGCCTTGTGCCACGACTAAGCAATTAGAAAAATAACCATTCGCTTTTTCAGCAGATTTCTACCCTTACACTTATTATTTCTTTCTTAAATGATAAAAGGTTTTTATTTATTTATTTTCCAGTTTCTTGCACGAGTATTTGACCTTAGTAATATTATTTACTTATCAATTGAGCATTGCTTCATCTTTGTCGCCATATTTATCACAACGTTTCGGCCGTTGTACGCTCCGGCCTTCTTCAGGTGGTTGGAATTTCGAACTGAACCCTTTATTTCGATCCCTGGGGCAGACTGTTTTAGTTCCACGTGCCATGTTTGATGGATGTCAGTTATCAGTTATCTCCTGCTAATTTTCCCTCTGAAAGTTCTCCACTGCCTTAACCGGGTATTGAACTCACACTCTTTGGGTTCTGTCACTGGATCTAACCAACGCATTTATCCACTGTGCCATGTGTCCTCAACATGAACACATGGCACAAGCCTGACGATTGCGTTTGTACACTTTGATATTTACATATATTCTATCCTCGATATTGAGAACTTTAACTCATACATATAGCATACCATAAACTATATTTCAACATATATATATATATATATATATATATATATATATATATATATATATATATTTGAGATAATGGAAAAAGTGGAAAAAGGTTTTCTTGTGACGAGTTTCGTTCTTCAGGATTTCATCGGAGTGAATTTGTTATGCTGGTAGGATTACGCATGCGCACGATAAAGGCATGCCGGGAATTTGGGAATTTTCTCTTTCATCTAGCTGTGTTCATTCAGGGATTTTTTTTCTTTTTCTTTCTATCACTTCTGTAAGTAGGTATTCCATACTGTGACATTAGATCTGCCTAAATGCTGTAAGAGTTAGAGCGCACATTTACTGTAGTTGACTTTGTGATTAAGTCTCTCACTAGACACACACACATACATACATATATATATATATATATATATATATATATATATATATATATATATATATATATATACACACAGCCATACATATATATATATATATATATATATATATATATATATATATATATATATATATATATATATATATATATATATTCGTCTCCGTGGGGTTGGGGCGCACATGTGTGTATTTATTTCTATCACCTTTGGAACAGAATCTTTTATTCGTGACATTCATGGCAATGGAATCTTCACCCATATGAGGTACTCTACTCTTTCGTGTGTACATGAAAGGTTGCGTGTAAAATACTACTAATCCTGCTATAAATAATAATAATAATAATAATAATAATAATAATAATAATAATAACAATAATAATAATAATAACAATAATAGAATGGTTTGTAGAGAGGGTGAAGTGATAGAGCGTGAGTGTAAACGTCATGAAGAAAAAACAAAATCAACAATAAAACTAATAGAAAACAGACTTTATTTTTATAATCAAGGAAGAAAATGATAAAAGGACAAAAAATAAAATGAAATAAAATAAAAAAAATATATTAAATCCGAATGAGGAAAAAAAAACAAGAATTAAGATTCTGAACAAAAGCAGCTTTCAAAACTCGAAATCCTCAACTGACGTCCACTCCTTGCTCACTTCTTATAAAAAATTTTTAAAAAATTACAAAAATATTCAAATTGGAAGGCTTAAAATTAAAATCAGTATGGTATCTGAAACTGGTTGAATCTAAAAAAAAAAAAATGTATCAATAAATAAAATAACAACAACAATAATAATAATAATAATAATAATAATAATGATAGGAAGAAGAAAGAGAGAGAGAGAGAGAGAGAGAGAGAGAGAGAGAAGAGGAATAAACAAAAAAATGGGCGAAAGCTTAGCAATAAAAAGAAATAAGAACTATACTCGAAATCTCACGTCGGCCTGCAGACCATAATGGTGTCACGTGATTTCTGGCTCCTTCATGACGAAGAACGTTAAAGTCGACTTCATTATTATTATTATTATTATTATTATTATTATTATTATTATTATTATTATTAGTTTATTTTTTGATTCAGTTTGTACCTGATGATTCTTGATTAAGTGACAAAAAGTCTCGTAAATATTTTCAGCATTCTCCTTGTTGTTCGAGCTGATTTTTAACAATGCATTTGTCTGGAATATTTTTAACGCTTACTCGGATTTTTCTTGTCTCCTCTTCACTCTTCGAAGACTGTCAGGCACTGTTCCAAGTGCGGCTGAGAATATGTGGATATAATAATCCGCCACGTATCTCCCACACACCATTTTAAAAAACTTTTTTTTTTACTTTTATGGAAAGGCCATTATATTTTTCCCGCTCTCTATTCTCTTTCAACTTCGCGATATAGCCATTTAAATGAGCGCATTCTGTTCCTTCATTGAATTTGTACACCAGTAGAAATTGATATATATATATATATATATATATATATATATATATATATATATATATATATAATTATTTATTTAAAAATATGATTCCAACACGCTACATAAGAGTTCTCATGTTTCAAAACAAGAGCCGAGAACTTCAATATAATTATTTGAATTAAATTGAATTAAAGTAAGCTCTGTTGCATCTTCAAGCGAAAAGTTTTTTTGGAATGACTTATTTCAGAAATTTACGTGTTTTAATAGCAGATTCATTATTGAAATCAAAATTTCCATGGTGACGGCCAGCGCGATTGTTCATACAAAGAGGGGGCAGGGTGTTAATAATTTGTATCGGTATAGAGTTACATTCATAGGTGTCAAGTCAGGGTATGGTCGGGGTGTCTAAATTTCAAACGGAAGATGATTTCGTCTACTCTGGTTTACGTGTCTATGAAGATTTATTTATTTTTTTATTTTTTCTGAAAGGGTTAATTTAATTCAAATAATTATATTGAAGTTCTCGGCTCTTGTTTTGAAACATGAGAACTCTTACGTAGCGCGTCGGAATCATATTTTTAAATAAATAATTATATTTATGCTCTAATTTTGTATCGAGCACTATTTTTTGAAAATAATAACAAAATTACTAAAGAACTTTGGATTATTTACCTAACCAGTTCTTTCTTATTTTCTATACATTTTCACACACACACACACACACACACACACACACACATATATATATATATATATATATATATATATATAGATAGATAGATAGATAGATAGATAGATACATAGATAGATAGATAGATAGATAGATAGATAGACACACGTTGAAACAATGTTTGGAAGTCGATATAGGATAGTTGAAAAAGACATTGGAAAGAATAAAAATAGATTAAAATAATTAAAAATTAAAAGATAAAATACAAAAATAAAAATACTTTCAAAAGTGACAGGGTACCTACATTGAAGGTCAGCTGTGTTTGCGCCCAAAAGAATCAGGGCAGAGTTAGGACAAGCACAGTGTGGGTTCGTCAAAGACACCGGAACAACGCGATGTTTATGCTCATAATGTTATAAGCAAAACAAATGCAGAAGGACGTGTTCCTGTGTTTTATAGATTATGCATAGGCGTTCAACAAAGTACGCCACAAAGATCTGTGAGAGCTGCTAACAACCTTGACGTATTCGGGAAAGAATAGTAAAGAATCTATACTGACTGAAAACCGCCAGCATAGGGAGAGCGAACGAGTTCAACAGATACACAAAAATAGAAGAAAAAAGCGTAAGACATCTTGGTATCTGCTCTGACGACTTGACAATTTACTCCTGCCTCGATCAAAAGGCTTATCAGTTTGACACGGTCAAAATGGCAGCCAATATCCAAAACGATCTCAAGTCCGTAGTTAACTGGGGCAAAAAGATGGCTTGTTAATTTTGCCGCCTCCAAAACTAATCTTCTCTCCATTAATTATCAGAGAGACCCCTTGCTGCCTTCCATCATCATGGCTAATGCTAACCTCCATTTTCGATATATCAGGTTAGAATGTCTGTGTAGATCCAACTTTGATCAGAGATGACAAATATTCATCACTTAATTTGGTTCTGTGAGACGTTTTTGTGGCCTTCACAAACGAAAATAACTGCTCGCAGACATATGTGGAACCAAACATCGCATTAATCTTTGTGGCAGACTTTCTGAAGTTTTTAAGTGTCTGAGGAAGATATGAAAAAAATTCGGGTAATCCCTACTTCTAGGTACTTTCAACAAAAATTCACGATGGACCACGGCTATAAAAACCTTTGTGAGTGCCGTCAAGATGCATGTAAAAGACCGCATACGGCCCGCCAGTTTCACACACCTGTTTTTTTTTAAGTAATAACAACAGCAATAATAATAATAATAATGCAATAATAATTACAATAATATAATATACTAGCAGCATGGCCCGGCGTTGCCCGGCGTTGCCCGTGCTTGATTCAAAAATCGTACGACTCATCCAGCAATCGCTATCACTTGACTTAAACATTTTTGCCCTTCCTTGCATTTAAAGGAGTGCCCTTTGCCGTGCTGATGTTGCTACATGCCTTACTTTCTTGCCTATCTCACACTGCGAATTTTTTCTAAGCTTTATACTAAACATTAAATCTGTTACGAAAAAAGAACTAAACAAAATGAACACAAAACGATCAGCTTTAAAAAAGGACTCGTAACTGGAAAAACTAAATGAAAAAAGAATGTTAACGACAAATACTTTTTCACATCCAACCCAGTTCTGCGGAATCAGAATCAACGTTGAACCAATTGCAGTAAAATTCCATGTAGATTTAAATTTTTCACACTTGTGACGAATGCAGCTATCGAGTATTTTGCATGCTAGTTAACATTTGTGTCAGTCAGCAGTTGGCTCTCACGCTGGCCAATAGAATCTCCCTGACTATTCGTGGCACCCAGCTATTGGCTCTCACTCTGGCCGCAAATTACATGAAAACTGCCGTAGAAGCATGAAAAAATCGATTATTTCCACTATCGATGGGAGTTGGGAAATGTAAAAGTCGGTCTTGGCCTTTCCTCTAACGTGGAGCATGTGCATGTAAATTTTGGTGCAAATCCGTCGAAATTTGCGGCCGTACATTCGTTGCACACACACACACACACACACATTCTGTCTTTTATAGACGGAGATTATGTAATAATATTCGTTATCAGTGGTGAAATACAACCACTACCACCACTTCCTTTGTTCTCGTCCTAATCGTCATCATCATCATCAACAGCAGGAGCAGTAACAAAAGGACAAGAACTAATCCCCCCCCACCGTTAATTTTTCTAACTTCTCGTGTATTCAGTTTTGACACTAATAAAACCGAGTTTGTTATAAGTAGACTTGGTGTTGTCACGTGACCACAGCGTTTTCTATTAGTAATTATAAGGAGGGCTAGTAGAAGACGGGTTTTAGTGGGGAGCGGCGGGTAAAAGTAAGAAAAGAAAGGAGAAATAAGAAAAGAAAAAAGAAAGGAAAGAGGTAATGGATCTGATAATGGTGAGGGTGGATCTGGGCTATGCTGTTTACAATGTTCAGTCTGGGATGTCTGTGGGTTTCCATGAAAAATGGCGACTAGCAAAAAAAATTGGACGGACCTTTTCTTCATTAAAATATCTTCGGTTTAACATTATTATACTATTATATAATGTATTATTATATTTATATAATATATAATATATTATTATATTACAATAATAATTTTATACGACCTGTAAGTTGGGTAGTATGTCAAAATATTTATACCAAGTGTCAAGAATATGCGCATCGACCTTGTTATCTTAAGACAACGCAAAGGACAGATAGAAAGAAACTCGAGTTAGACGTTTTCCAGTATAAAAGTATTGATCATTTATTGTCTTGCCATTATTTTTTGTCTTTTTACAAACTTATTTTCTCGTCTCTGAAACTGAATCAGCCATTTTTTTTTAATTCGCCAGTCTCTATGTATATTTCTGAGATGAGATATAGTAACTATTAGGTTGGTGCAAAAATAATTTCGTTTTCTCACATAGTAACATATGTGAGAAAACGAAATTATTTTTGCACCAACCTAATATTTTCACTCTTTACATTGTTCGGACAGTTGTCCTCGTCTTTATTATCATATTCACGACATTTCGACCATCGTACATTCCGTTTTTCAGGGTCAGATACGTTGGAATTACGAATGGAACGTTTTATTTCGGTCTGTATGTGCTCTAGAAATTTCAACCGTCTCTTTTTGGTGTTAAGGATAAGTGTCCTTCTTGTTTCCATTTTCTCTAAAACTTCGTTGCTGACACATGTTCAGTCCATGGTATTCTCAGCATCCTTCTGTAGAACAACATTTCTGTTGTCTCAAGTCAGTTCTCCATCTGTACGGAGATCGTCCAACATACACTGTCATTTAGGATTTTCATTACATAAATCTTCAGTAATCTTTTCTTTGTTTCCAATGAAGGCTTCCTTTTTTTTTAAATAATTTGCTTAACTTTTAGAGGTTTACATCAAATGATAACAAGAATTATCCATAGAATGAAATATTAGTAACACTTACTGAATTATCAGTTCCAATATGGCTACCAATTGCATTCCGGCTCAATGTACATGAGATGGCGCCTCCTAGCACTGGGCGTATGCTGAAGCATTTGAGATGCTACAAATAATATTTTGTGTAACTTCTTTTAGAAGTTCTTCGTCTGTAGCGTGTGCTACTGCCACATCACGTTGAAATACCGGTTCGCGTACGATCATCGAAGTTAAGCAACGTCGTGCCTGGTCAATACCTGGATGTGTGACCGCTTGGGAATAAGATTGAATGTGCAGGGGGTGTAATGAATAATGGCACGGAATTGTTTAACGCCCTACAGATTTTGAAGTGCCAATAGCAAAGTTATTTTTGCTATAATGTGGAGTCTCTGACGCAGGGGTAGTATCGTCGAGCCAAGTCTTGCTTTGTATTACGCCACGTCTCTGCCGAAGAACAAAAAAAAAAGTACATAACACAGGATCCCAGCTGAATAACGAAAAAAACGGCAGAAGAGGAGGAGAATCTCTTTTATCTAAACATCGAGACTTAGTAAGATCTTTCTGAACCAGGAAGAGAATCGGAAAGCGAAGAGATATATTAATAACACCCATTTGAACGAAATGTGAAACAAAGACAAGATAGAAAAATGTACATGGAAAATAATCTGTATTTTCCATTTTGGAAATATTAGGTTGGTGCAAAAATAATGACGTAATAATGTCGTTTTTTGACGTATTTTTTAACGTCAAAAAACGACATTATTACGTCATTATTTTTGCACCAACCTAATATCTCACAACCTGCCAGGAAATCCTAATCCGGGAACTTTCCGACACCTCCTCATTATTTTTGCACCAACCTAATACTCCATGCGCTAGGTAATGACCGTTGCCTATTCCCAAAGCACTGGGAAGACGTCACCGACTTTGGGATTGAACTTAAATAGTTGTGCCTAAGAAATAAAAGTGTATATATATATATATATATATATATATATATATATATATATATATATATATATATATATATATATATATATAAAGGCGATATTTATAAAAGTGAAAGTTTGCAGAAAAGATTATTAGAACAATAATTTAATGACATTCTACAAGTGCTGCTAGTACCAAATAACTTAATTCTATCTGCTGCATAGTGGACTAAACCGCTCCCCAACCGGGCCTGCCTGTTATTAATAAGAACATCTGTCAAACACCATCTTATGGAATAAACGACCATGAAGCGCAGTGCAGGAGACTGAGATCCATAGTTATGAATGCAGCCAGGGAGGAGATTACTCGACACCGCTGGTAGTGGGGAGGTTTAATAAACTGGCCAACGGTTAGGAAGAGCCCCACCCCGATACAACCAACTACTACGTGTCCCTTACTAAGGTGATACTTCAGTGTTAGCGGGCATTGGCTGTTGGTTTAACCTAGAGAAGGATGCTTGCCCAAAGACACCCTGCGCATGGGTGAATGATCAGCAACGCCGACACAACACCGCCGACTCAACACCGCCGACTGAGCACCGGGACAACTCAGGACTGACACATTTCAGAACCGAAACAAAGCACCAGAAAAACCTAACTGTTTTTTTTTAGTTTTTTTTTTATCACCGAATAAAAATAATTAATTATAGATTTAAAGCTTAAGTGTGAATATTTTTTAATTAAGTAAAAATGTTCACTAATTAAGGTTTTAATCCTTAATAATGTGTTTTTATTCGGTTATTAAAAAAAATATATTTTTATGGTGCTGAGTCGTCTCGGTCCTGAGTTGTCACTGCAGTTAGTCGTTTGTGTTCAGTCGGCGGTGTTGTGTTGGCGGCGTTAAGTTGGCCTTCACCTTTTAATGATACTTCGCACCAAAAAAGATAGTCCTGGGTATACCGATAAACTACATCCAGCAACAAGGCCTCTGATCGAAAGAACAGTTCCCGATCAGAGGCCTTGTTGCTGCATTTACTTTCATAACATTAATCCATATAATATCCTACAATTGTTGGTATTTCTAATATAAAAACGTAATTTTATACTATCCTATTTTTTTTACAAATGCGTTCAAAATATTTAGATTTCAGCATTAAACAATATCAAGCAAACCACCAACATGAAAGGAAAGTTTCATAACATTAATCCATATAAGATTCTACAATTTCTTTAACTCAAACTCTATTCCAAAATATAGCTACAACACAAAACAAAAAACACACACACATCACAACCTCTAGTGATTATGTCCACACAAACATATATATAATCAAAAGCTGTGTATCATCTACCATGTATTCAATTGTGAAAGCAGAATAACATATATTTATATTACTTCAATGCTACCAAGGAAATTCAATTTCGGCATTAAATGACCCATAAGGGGATTGATATACCATTAAACAAACAAATCAACACTAGAAAGAGACGGTTGAAACTTCTAGGGTACATAATAAGAAAAGGGAAGTTGGAAAAATTTGACACTCACAGTACATATTGAAAGCAAGAGCGGCAATGCTTACGGCAATATTACGTTGAAAACCGGTTCCCGTACGATCACAGAGGTTAAGCAACGTCAAGTCTTTTAAGTACTTAGGTGGGTGACGGCTTTGGAATACCAGGTGCCGTAAACTTGCATGTTCGGGTCGGATAATGTATAATGACTCGGAATTGTTAATCGGAGAGCCGAGTTCCAATTCCAGTTGGGTTCGTTATATTCCCTTACGCGCAAATGCCCTTAGAAAGGTTGAATCCACCTCTCCTACCCACAGATATGGGTTAATTAATAGAACTTTTATCACTTAATCATTATTATCTCCAAGAAAAATTCTTACAATCTAAAAATATTTTCTGGCTTTAAATAGCATAGAAAGGATTGATAAGCCGTAAAAACGAATTAATCAATCAAAGCAAGAGGGATAGAGAAAAGCAGCGTATAACCTACCTAATGATCTTGTGTAAATGATTGGCAGGAAAGAATAAGAGAGAGAGACAGACAGACAGAGAGAGAGAGAGAGCAATAAGATAAAATTTACTAAGGTCTAAGAGGCCACAAAGTTAGGGAAAGGTATGACTCCCATGTCAGGAATTGACACAGCACATAGAATAAGAATACTTCTACAGAGTTATCATTAGCGTAAGCACAATTTGAAAGTTGACATTTGTATATCAAAACAAAGTACAGATAACTTAGTAAAAAGCAAGTGATCGATGTGATACTGCATTTATATAATGCTATAAATATGTTAGGATATAAATATAATAATATTATATTATATTATTAGTTTGAATATACGCTCTTTAGCGCTAGAGGTTGTCGTCAGTGATGTTCTGATTTGGATCATTGGGCAGTTTTGGGTTTTCAAACATCATAGTCGACGAAGTCGACCTCCAACAGAGCTGATCAGTCTCTGTATCCGCCTTCTAAAATGAACAGCCTGCAGGCACTGACTTATATTAGGCAAAACATAACCCACTATCACGCATTTGATTGGAAGTTGACCAACAGCCAATCACAATGGTGTGAGCTCTATTTAAATTGTTTACGGAGGATTTTTTTTTTTTTTTGTGGATACCCTGTCATCGGGTACTTGGAAGGTTATTATGTTTTCTATTTTTTTTTCTTTTTCTTCTTTTTCTTCTTTTTCTTTTTCTCCGCCCACCCCACATCCCCCATCAAGTTTCATCTTGCCAGCTAATAATTACTTTTATTAAAGAAAAAGAAATCCAAACATAAAATAATTAAAAATTGCATTGTTTTTACGGTTAAATTAAATTAAATTACGACTTAGCGTGTTAAAACGAAAATAAATATATAAATGAATGTTGTTTAAAACATGTTGAACGAGTAAACTTAGAAAATTCGTTTAAAACTATCGATTAACGTAATAAATTAACGTATGAGATTAACAATTCAAATTAAATTTACGTTAATAATTAAAATTAAATTTAATCTTATTATTATTATATTAATTATAATAATAAATATTATTATTATATTATATCAATTTTATATATTGATATATATTATATTAATTATATATATATATATATATATATTAATATATATTGAATTAATCATACAAAAAGTAAATTAGTAAAGTTAATCGAAATCCCTTCGCTAACAAAATTTTAAAGATGCATTAAACTACCAATAAATCGATTAATGTTATGATCCTTGTTTTTTAAAATTATAAGTTGTATAATGTCATTCTTAAATACGCAAGTACTTTCGACTTTACATTCAGTCATCTTCAGATATGTAAAATTATTTTGTTTTCGGTAAAACTCATGTAGTATCCGAAAGGAAAAAGTATAAAAGTTTGTATCCGTTATTAATGGACGGTAGAACAAGGAGTGGTAAAGACAGCGAAAACACAAATTGTAATATAGTGTTACTGACTCGTGGGAAGTAATATGCACTCAGCTATGGTGGGTGTGCAGTTGCTGATACTTTTATAATGGCTTCACAAGAAAAATTGCCAACAAAAGATCAGTTCCTGTCTATATCTCTGTGGAATTATGAATTATTTACATCATTCAGACTGTTATCATTATTTTCATTGCCATATTCACAAATAAATATAAAGGAGTAACAGGTCGACCTTTAAGGTGAGACTGCAAGAACATCGTAAAGCGGTAACACGATCGATAATAGAAAAATTAGGCGTAGCTGACCACATGTGGAGGGAAAAGCCCTGTGGGAGGATGAGGTTGAAATAATACAGAACATCACTGTTCAATACAAAAATATAAATAATCAGCACATATTATAGGCCACAAAAATCTCCCGAGCCGACCAAGCATAGAAATGAATACAATATGGGAACCAGTAATAAGGACTGCTAGAGAAAAGCAATGAATAACAACGGAAAATTGTAATGTAAGCTCTGGTAAAGATATGTAATAATAATAATAAAAGTAATAATAATAACAAAAACTGAGACATCCAGAAGAAGCATGGCACGTGGAACTAGAACAATCTACCTTGGTGGATGAAAAAAAAGGGTTGGGATTGAAATTCCAATTACCTGAAAAAGACTGAAGCATACAACGGCGAAACGTTGTGAATATGGCAATAAAAATGAGGATAACAGTCTAAATAATGTAAATAATCTATGAGATCATTTATTTGGTTTTCTCCTCCAACTGATTTCAAATCCTCAAGGTTTTTTGTTCTAGCTTTAGCTGCTAGTATCCTAAGTAACACTTATGCGCTTTCATGGTCATCCAATGATAATTGTTCGCTCGATTTTTAGATATCGGCGACGCCATTGTAGTGTAGTGTTAATACTTCCGGTATGTCAGTAACACTACACTTTTTATGTGCCGTGTCTTCTCAGGACATAGGCGATCATGGCTCTCCATGCCCTCCTGTTCCTTGCAGCTCTCAAGAAGCTTTGACTTTTTGTTATTTCTTCCAGACCCTCTTTTGTGTCCTGGGTATGACGATGAACAATATCCGCGTCCTGGGTAAAACGATAAACTAGGTCCAACAGCAAAGCCTCTGATCAAGAGGGTTTGAGGAGTGTGGAACCACCTCATAATTGCTGGTGTTCCCAGGTCCACCCTGACCCGGGGTCGTACCACCTGTTAGGGTTCCAGCTATGGGCAAATAGTTAACTTCGAAACTGAGGTAAAAAAAAGCATTATATAAGTATAAAAAATAGGTTTAAATCCTAGAAATACTTTGTAAAAAATTATTACCAGAAATACATTTTTGAAGGAAAAAATATTACCAGAAATAGATTTTTGACAAAAATATTACCAGGAAAAAAGTTGTCGGCTTTAAATAACTCATTGGGGTTGATATGCTGTAAAACCAAATCAGACCATGTTCTGCCATCCACTTGCTTAAGCCCGCTATGTCACGTGTTACTTTCCTTTTCTCTTTCCACCCTATCCGCACTGTTTTCTCATTATGTGTCCCAGAAATTTCAGCTGCCTCTTTCTGATATTAAGTATGAGTTTTCTTTTTGTTTTCATCCTCTGCAAAACGTCATCGTTACTCACACGCTCGGTTCATGATATCCTTATCATCCTTCTGTAGAACGGCACCTACGCCGCCTCGAGTCTTTTTCTTCATCTTTGAGGAGACCGTCCAACATTCTCTGCCCCGTAAAGGAGGACAGATATCACGTAGCAGTTACGTACTCTTTACTTTGTTACCTACGAAATTCCCCTGTCTCGTAATACTCTGCCTGGCTTTTCAAATGCGTCTTTGGCTATCCTAATACCTCTTCGGATCTCAGCGTCACACTTACCGTCCTCTGTCAGCACACTTCCCAGATATTTAAATTTCCGCATCTGCTTGTTTTTAGTGTACTAACACCCGCAAATGATAGAAGATTGTGGAGAAGCATGATCGCCCACATCCTGAATGGGACGCGACTGATTGAAGAAGACGTATTCAAAGCAAATCATTGTCGTAAAATTACAAGAATGAATGGATTCATTTACGTATCCCCTTTCTTCCACTCTCCCCTTACTCTTTTTTTTTTCTTTCGTGTTACTTTCCGATCGCATATTACCTGTTTTCGATCAGGTAGCTTATTGATTTTCTCTCGATGCCAATGCTTTACAGCTATTGACGATCGTGTACAGAAAAAAAAAAAAGAAAGAAAGAGAAATAGACTGTGGAGGCTGATTCCGATCCGAACGTATTGAGGTGTAGACTGGCTTTTGTGAAAAATCGACACGAACTTTTTGCTTTTTTTCACACAGAATGATATTCCTTGGCGTTTCAAAAGAAAAAAAAAGTATGTCTCTTGCAGTAAACAAGAGTCAAGGTCAGCCCGTGACGTGTGACTGATTTTAACCAATCAAAAGTTGTTCTGTTTTCTGAGTCGCGAATAACAGCCTGGTTAATGGCGACGAAAGCAAACGGGTGGCCAATGAAATTCTACCGCTTTTTGGCGTGCAATTAATGTGTACGTTAGTTGTATGGGCCTGTGTGTGTATTTCTTTCTATGTGTGAAGCCGCTCTTCTCCGAAACTTAATATATTTAAATTAAATAACGTAATAGTTTTGGGTGTTTTTCTTTTAATGTTTATTGATTTTTACCGTGAAAATTTGAAGGTATTACTGCGATAGTTGGAGGCTCTACTGTGACAGGTGGAGATTCTACTGTGAAAGTTAGAGGTTGTACGGTGACTGTTGGTGGCTCTAGCGTGACTGTTGAAGGTTCGACGGTGACTTGAACGTTCTACTGTAAAAATTGGCGGTTCTGTTGTGACTGTTGGGGATTGTACTGTGACATTTGGTGGTTTTACAATGACGGTTGGAGGTTCTACTGCGACTGTTATTAAAGGCTCTGCTGTGACTGTTGGAGGTTCTACTGTGACATTCTGTGACTGTTAGTGGTTCAAGTGTGACTTTTGATGGTTATACTGTAGCTGTTGGTGGTCCTAGTGTGACTGTTGAAGGTTCAGATGTGACAACTGGAGGTTCTGTTTTGACTGTTGAAGATTAACTGTGTTCTAGTGTGACTGCTAAATGTTCTAACACTTCTACTGTGACACCTGGACGTTCTAATGTGACTGCTGGAGGTTCTCGTGTGACAGCTGGAGGTTCTACAGTGACTGTTGGAGGTCCTACTCTGACTGCTGGAGGTAGTCGCGTGACATCTAGAGGTTTACAGTGACTGGTGAAGATTCTACTGTGACTGCTGGAGGTTCTCGTGTAACTGTTGCAGGTTCTACTGTGACTACTGGGGCTTCTCGCGTCACAGCTGGAGGTTCTATAGTGTTTGTTAGAGGTATTAATGTGACTGCCCTCACGTGATAGTTCTACAGTTACTTTTGGAGGTTCTACAGTGACTTTTCGAGGTTCTACGGTGACTGTTGGAGGTTCTATGGTGACATCTGGAAGTTATACAGTGACTGTTGGAGGCTCTACTGTGACTACTGGAGGTTCTCGCGTGATACAGTGACTGTTGGAGGTTCTCCACGCTGTCTAAAACTCGGCCATTTCCCTATTTCAATATAGACACACCAAAGACGACAGAAAATCTCCTGCATTCTGATCTTAATTGATTCTTGATGTTAACATGCACGCGTTTTGTCTTTGGGAAATAAGATGGGCTAGAGTAAGTATCGCGCTCAGTACGGCAGTTTTGCTTCTCATTCGCCTGACCTTAGTCAATCATGCCCCCTGGTGCTTGACGAGCTACGCATCTGACGCTGACTTGCCAGGTTCTCAGCTTGCTTGATGGATATGGGGCTCTGTTTTATTAATAAAAAGGAATAAGTTTATAAAGTCATCTGCACACTATCAATTACTCAAGTCCAATGTGAGAGGACATTTTCAAAACTAAAGATCATAAAGACAAAAGATCATAAAGAAAGTTGCTCTCTGAGGAGAATTTAGAATCATGCATGTAGTTATCCACTGAAAAGGAATTATTAGATGAAGATGGATGCAAAAGCAATTATTTGGCAGATTGGCACAATTATCTAGTGAACACAAACGATTGCTCTTATTAACATACTGTTTGAATTTAACCTTCGTCAAGTTTTTTTTCGCAATCTCACCATTCCTAACAGAATCGCTACTCTCCCAAGTCAACATACACAACAAATATATCAAGAAATCAAAAGAAAACGGTTGAATCCGTGTTCGCATCAACTCAAACAATATTTCTACATATGAAAAATTCTCTTCAAACATAAAAAGTAAATGACATAATTTTTCAGTTGCGCCAATGAATATATCATCATCATCATCATCGTCACCACCACCACATTGACATTTATAATCTTAGGTGGGAGCTGAATGCAGAAGCCATATTGAATCTTCCCCCACAACAAGAATATATATGAGCATTTTTAAATTCTTCTATTAACTAACAACATTTTGATTTTTGTTTATAGTTACTTTGTTCTTATAAATTTGCTTCATTTTTTGATTTGAAAACGTCTGCAGTGGATGAAATGCATCAGTTAAAACTACATATCCATCCAGAGAGAGATGCACAGACAGACAGATATGAAAGCAGATAGATATATGATTGTCAAAAAGATTTTGACCAAATATCAATATTTTTAATCTCTTTGTTATGACAAGATCTTTTCAGTACCCCATTTTACTTAGCTTTGTTTACAGTTGTCAAATACCAGAATTGACCTTTGCCTAAATGAAAATTCTAGTAACTAACAACATTTTGATTTTTGATTGTAAATAATTGGTTCAAATAAATTTGTTTCATTTTTGATATGAAAATATCCGCAGTGGGTGAAATGCGTCAGTTAAAACTACATGCAGATTTCCTAGTCTTTTTTCATATATATATATATATATATATATATATATATATATATATATATATATATATGGGTACGCACATATATATCTAAATTCCTTCTAAATCTTTGAAAACACTCCCCCAAACATTGAGCTCTGATATATGGATGTGTTTAATGCACGTTTTCGTTAATTTCCCTAGATTCCCGTGGAATTAAGCTTTGGCCGTGTGACATTTAGGATGTAGGTCAGCTCATCGGTTTCCGCCTTCCTCCCTCTACCCATGCTCTCTTACCTCTATAATATAATTCCTGTAAATGTGCCTTCTTCTATCCATATCTCCCACTGTCTCCTATAAAGCCCTCTCACTTTTTCCCCCAACTAACCAGTATCCCACTAAAAACTGATACCATAAACAGTTTGAAAATACTGCGAATTTTAAAATTAAAATTCGTAGTTGAAAATGATCATTAACTAAAGATGTTACTTGCAATTTTAAAGAAAATTTGCCCTTTTTCATGAAAATAAACATTGAACAGTCTTTTGTGAGTCAGTTCTAACATATTTCAAATTCTATATTATGTTAATAGGACTCGACTGGATTATACCAACGGATAACTTCCTCTCTTTCTCTCTCTCTCTCTCTCTCTCTCTCTCTCTCTCTCTCTATATATATATATATATATATATATATATATATATATATATATATATATATATATATATAAGTAATAAAATTATTAATACGATTTGAGATAATTATAATTAAGTAATTCATGGAGTCTAGAAGAAACCTCAACAGAATGCAGAAAGCACTGGACGCCCATTTCGTCCTGTATTTGGTCTAATTCGAGTCTAATTCCTTATCACTACGTCACCGAGGCTCGTTCGTATAGTTGGTATGACCCTTTCGTCGTATCGGTACGGGTTCAATTCTCGGTAGTGGATGCACACTGCTGATGAGTCCCGAATATAGGAGAAAACGGGCGTATAGTGCACTCTGTTGAGAGTCATTCTAGACTCAATGAATTACTTATTATATATATATATATATATATATATATATATATAATATATATATATATATATATATATATATATATAAATATATATATATATATATATA
>OZ010600.1:58549377-58574377 GCA_963932145.1 Acanthosepion lycidas | reverse complement strand
TTATGAGTAAAACTAGGGACTTCCAAATGTGGCTTTCAACCAAGGGAACACATCTCCCTAAAATATTTGCTGGTAAATTCTTCGCTTTCATTCACTCAACGAACCCCAAGTGCGATCCCGAACGATCAGAGACAACGGTAGCGTAACAGGTGATTTCCGTCGCTTACATCATTTTTTGGTACATAATGAGGAATGAGGGCTTGGAGAATCTGATACTCACGGGTCGAATAGAGGGAAAGAGAGTGACGGGAAAACAACTCGTTATATATATGGCGGGCTTAAGCAAGTGGATGACAGAACGTGGTATGCGGGAGGAAGCAGAGGGAAGGAACTTGTTGAGAGCGACAAGGAGTACAAGGAGATGGAGAGCCATGATCCTCTATGTCCTGAAATGACATGGCACGTAAAAATAAGGACATGGTACTCTGAGAAACCCGGAAATGTTTCCTGGTGAAGTGGTGCAAAACCTTGTCGTTTTTGGTAGTTGACCTCAGCGCCCTCAGTGAAAAAAAAATTATCGTTCGACCAAACAAAGACCTTTTCTGCGGCACGCTGGAACTCCTCTAACATTTCTCTTCTCTCTGCCAAGAAGTTTTTGCTCGGGGGCAGTAGAGAGCAAATGTCCTTTTGTATCTTGGATCTTGAATGGTTTTCTTTCAAAATCCTCCTGAAAGTCTTACCTAAATATTCAACTCTTTCGCCATCTTTCTCCTGCTTTTTTGTGCTTTTTCTTTTAACCATCTTCTTGACGGCTTCAGTGACTCTTCTGTTAAGAACAGAATGTTTTTTTTTTTGTGGAAATGGATTTTGTAAGGTTAATTTGCTCCAATTCAAACTATTTCTACACTAATAAAACAGTGTTCTATAAGCATGCAACAGTTTTTATCATTCTTCATAGCAGCCATTTTTAATGCGACAAGTAGATCATGACTTGTTTCAATCACAATAATAAAACAGTAAACAATGAAAACAAAGGAATGTTAAAAAACAACATGCAAAATGTAAACTATTTCTACGAAATTGTATGTTTCAATTTATGCTTAAATAATGAGGTAATATTGATGCCACACCTTGTATCTATCGATTACGAAAAAGATAAAACGTTTAATTCTAAGGTTCTTTGTATCTATCTATGTATCTTTCTGAAACAATTAATTATTCATCTCAGTACGTTCATTATCTATCTATCTATCTATCTATCTATCTATCTATCTATCTATCTATCTCTCACAATTCACTATGTCAGTTTGTTCATTATATAGCCATCACAAGTCATTGTTTACCACAGTCTGTTCATCTATCTGTATCTATATCTATCTACATATATATATATATATATATATATATATATATATATATATATATATATATATATATATATATATATCCACCTTAATCAGTTATATCTATCTATCTATATATCTATCTATCTATATGTCACAATTCATTATCTATGCCAGTCTGTTCATTATCTAGCTATCTATCACAAGACATCTACTCAGTCTGTTCATATCTCTCACTCTCTCTGTCTCTCTGTCTGTCTGTCTGTCTGTCTGTCTCTCTCTCTCTGTCTCTCTCTCTCTCTCTATATATATATATATATATATTCACCTCAATAAGTTATATCTATCTATTTCGAGCTGTAGCCGTGTCGATCACCATCTAGCAGACCATAATTAATGCAGTTGGATTAACTCGAATTCCGTGCCCTTGTGCCTTAGATAATATTGGTAACTACGCATTTGTGCATAAATCGACTGACACATATGAATAATGAATGTCTGTGATATTTTCTTCTTCCCACGGGCGTAGAGAGATTGTTATTGAAATTAATCGGTAGATGGAAGTTTTGCGATGGTCCAGCTCGCATAATACAAAAGCAAACCATGTTATCTGTTGAAAGAGTGCATTCAAAAGGAAGAGATTAAAAAAAAAACTGCGTCTTATTGGCTGACTAACCAAACAAATATAAACATAGATAGATAGATAGATAGATAGATAGATAGATAGATAGATAGAAAGATAGATAGATAAAGAAATGGCTGCGATAGAAAGAAAGAAACCGACTGAGATAGATAGATAGATAGATAGATAGATAGATAGATGGCTGCGATAGAAAGAAAGAAACCGACTGAGATAGATAGATAGAAAGAAAGAAAGAAAGATAGATAGATAGATAGATAGATAGATAGATAAAGAAATGGCTGCGATAGAAAGAAAGAAACCGACTGAGATAGATAGATAGATAGATAGATAGATAGATAGATAGATAAAGAAATGGCTGCGATAGAAAGAAAGAAACCGACTGAGATAGATAGATAGATAGATAGATAGATAGATAGATAGATAAAGAAATGGCTGCGATAGAAAGAAAGAAACCGACTGAGATAGATAGATAGATAGATAGATAGATAGATAGATAGATAGATAGATAAAGAAATGGCTGCGATAGAAAGAAAGAAACCGACTGAAATAGATATATAGATAGATAGATAGATAGATAGATAGATAGATGGAAACAGATTTACATAGATACAAGGTGCGATTAATAAATTTTCGTCTGAATTACGCAAAAAATGAAAATAATACTGACATCTCGTGTTAACAGATATATTTAACAAAATTGCACAAAAGTATTTTGAAATACTAAAAACTAAATCCATTCAATAAAAATCGCCATTGGCTTCAACCATGGCCACCAGACGGACCCCCTAATTTCCTGCATCTCTTCTGAACGTTCCCCTTGTTTAAGTTGGTTAATGTTGCAATAATCCTTGTCTTCAGCACATCTTTGGTGTTACAAGAAGTTTCGTTGGTCTCTCGCTCAACTGCGCCCCACACATAATAATCAAGGGGGTTGCAGTCTAGGGGGGGGGGTTAGGTGGCCAGATGTAAGGGTTGATGTGGTCGCAGAAATTGTCTGACGGCCATGACTGCGTTCTCCTGCTTTTATGGCATAGTGCAGTCCTGTTGCCAGACATTGGGTCTTCCAGCAGCAACCATCTTGCCCTAGAGTAGCCTCCTCAAGGCATTTAATGTAGGCCTCTTTGTTGAGTCTGAGGCCCTCACTAACAAATTCGTTTTTTTCCTTCATGAACAATATAATAGAGTGTCTGAGCTGCCGTGCCTTCGTAATCACCATTAGACTCATCTCTTTCCGAATCCTCTGCACAGTCCTCATATTGACACATAAAACCTGTAAAATGTTCGTATTAGAGCTTCCGGCATGAATGCCAAGCCGTACAGCAAACAGTTTCCAAATGTCTGGCGGAGTGAATTGCGTCATGGTGTTCTTTTTCTCACTGATGGTGCCCAACTGACCCTTCTATTTTGAGCAGTCGACAAAAAAAAAATAACAAAAAAAAAAAACAACATGCCTACTCGAAATAAAATGACGACAAATAACCCATCGCATTTGTATATATGAACAGACTGAGATAGCTAGCTAGCTAGCTAGATAGATAGACAGATAGACAGATAGAACAGGTTGAAATAGATAGCTAGATATGGACATATTGAGATAGATAGATAGATAGATAGATAGATAGATAGATAGATAGATAGATAATGAATATATATATATATATATATATATATATATATATATATATATATATATATTCATATATATATTCAGAGAGAGAGACTGGGAGTTAAAATAAGGCGATAGAAATATAGATACTTATGTTTATAAGCTTAATTCATTTTGAGATAGATAAATATGAACAGATTGAAATAGCTATATATGGACAAATGAGATAGATAGATAGATAGATAGATAGATAATGAATATATATATATATATATATATATATATATATATATATATATATATAGAGAGAGAGAGAGAGAGAGAGAGAGAGATAGACAAAGAGAGAGACTGGAAGTTAAAAATAGGGTCATAGAAAGATAGATAATTATGTTTATAAGCTTAATTCATTTTGAGATAGATAAATATGAACAGATTGAAATAGCTATATATGGACAAATGAGATAGATAGATAGATAGATAGATAATGAATATATATATATATATATATATATATATATATATATATATATATATATAGAGAGAGAGAGAGAGAGAGAGAGAGAGAGACAAAGAGAGAGACTGGAAGTTAAAAATAGGGTCATAGAAAGATAGATAATTATGTTTATAAGCTTAATTCATTTTGGTACGAGATGTCAATTTCAGCGTTTCAAATGAGGGTAGAACTCCGTACACAAGTAATGGTCTGTTAGACAGATTTGATCACTCACTGATCAATGTCAAAATTGATGCCAACTGGATTGATCTAAATATTGGACAATCTTTCGTTCCGCCAAAACTGACCGGAGTCATTTCGGATTTTACAACGATAAAGTTCCTTTCTCAACATTCTTCAAAATTAAAAACTCTTAAACAGTCTTCCTTATCCCCGAATGTAACCAGTCTGTCAAACTTGCGTACTGTGATAGCGATATCAATTCATTCCCGACCGGTCCCTAAATTCGTTCAAGGCAAGCATTCCATCGAGATTCTTATCCAGACCACTAGACTTCATGGAGTCAGGTCTTTCGATATGTCTCGGAACTTCTCGGGCTGTGAGAGAGATATCCACTCCCGGCCAGACTGCTCCTACACTCTCCTAGAGAGTATCTATTTACCCCCGACCGAACTGCTGCGTATTTAAATCCCCTGATATGTGGAGGGAGGCTGTGAGCTGAGCTGTTCCGAAGAAATCCTAAAGATACCAGAGGCAAAAACCTCATCGGGATTTTATCCGGACCGCTAGTCTTCTTGAATTCAGGGCTTTCAGTAAGTCTCGGAAATTCTCTGCTCTGAGAGAGATATCATTTTACTCCCGATACCATAATATGTGGAAGGGGTTGGTCAGGTGATCCATTCCCGACCGAACTGCTCCTACACGCGTGAATGGTTACGTCTCCGTCTTTCGATCCCATAATATGTAGAGGGAGTTGGTCAGGTTATCCATTCCCGACCGAACTGCTCCTACACGCGTGAATGGTTACCTCTCCGTCTTTCGATCCCATAATATGTAGAGGGAGTTGGTCAGGTGATCCATTCCCGACCGAACTGCTCCTACACGCGTGAATGGTTACTTCTCCATCTTTCGATCCCATAATATGTGGAGGGAGTTGGTCAGGTGATCCATTCCTTAGAGATCTTAAAGACACCGGATGCAAGGATCTCGTCGGCATTTTATCCTGACCACTAGTCTTCGTGGAGTCAGGGCTTCCAATAAGTCTCGGAACTTCTCGAGCTGTGAGAGAGATCAATTCACTCCCTACCAGGCTGCTCCTACACGCATGTGTGGATACCTTTCTGGTTTTCAATCCTTAGCTATGTGGAGAGAAATGGTCAGATGCTCAATTCCTCAGATATCTTAAAGACACTAACGACAAGGACCTCATCGTCATTTTATCCATACCACTAGTCTTCGTGAAGCCGCGGCTTTGAATACCTCTCGGAAATTCTCTGCCGAAAAAGAGATATCTATTTACCCCCGACCGAACTGCTCCGTATTTAAATCCCCTGATATGTGGAGGGAACTGGTCAGGTGAGCTGTTCCTCAGAGATCTTAAAGATAACAGAGGTAAGGATCTCATCGGCATTTTATGCGGATCACTAGTCTTCTTGAAGTCAGGGCTTTCAGTAAGTCTCGGAAATTCTCTGCTCAGAGAGAGATGTCTATTTATCCCCGACCGACCAGCTCCGTATTTAAATCCCCTGATATGTGGAGGGAACTTGTCAGGTGATCTGTTCCATAATTTACTCCCGACCGAACTGCTCCTACACGCGTAAATGGATACCTCTCCGTCTTTCGATCCCATAATATGTGGTGGGAGTTGGTCATGTGATCCAATCCTCAGAGATCCTAAAGACACCGGAGGCAAGGATCTCATCCTTAGATTTTATACGGACCACTACTCTTCGTAGAGTCAGGGCTTTCAATAAATCTTGGAAATTCTCTGTTTCTGAGAGACATATCAATTTACTCCCGACCAGACTGCTCCCACTCCTTCTTCCCCAACTCTAGTTCGACGTTCCAACGGGACGTCCGGTGATTGCCTCGTAGCTGACCCAGTAATCGATAATCTAAATTAACAGCACCATTTGTTTACAACAAGTAAACAACGTAATTAATTGATTTGCAAAACGTGATATCGATCCGTATTGATCTCGCAAACTGATGTTGCCGTTTCTTTTATCGGTTAAGTTTGTATTGGTTTCCTCTCAATGAATCAGCTTTACATATGAACCGGACCCTAATATCGTCGTTTTCTTCCCCATGAGGTTTCACTATCATTACTATCCTTTCTTTTTCCGATTAAGAATCTTGTCTACTTACTTTCAGGAGCCGGGAAATATTTCGCTGATAAATATAGGTTTTATATATTTAAGATTTAGCTAATTATCTGGAAATAACCGTCCTGGGCATGACGATAAACTATATCTGGCAGTAATGCCTTTGATTGGGATGTTTTAAGGATCGTGGAGCCACCTCTTAATTGTTGTTGGTCCCAGGCCGAGCCTGACCCGCACCTGTTAGGGTCCCAACTATCGACAAAGAGTGAACCCCGAAACTGGGGTCAAAATATGAAAATATGAAAATGTAATTAGAAAATAAATTACCAGCAATATATTTTGTGGGAAAAATATCACGAAAACTTGCAAGAAAAGAATGTTTCGACATTAAATGACCCATAAGGGGTTGATGTGCCGCTAAGCCAACAAACCAAACCATCTGGAAATAACTCGTTATATACAGAAGGAATTAGAGATTTACAGGCAAGGAATAATGAAATATTTTACCCCAGTAACAGAAGTATTTAATCATATAGATTCATAGAGTCGTTATTCAGTCATTTTCAGTTTTGTATGGCTTGTTCTCCTTACTTTTTGGTAGGGTGTGGCAAGACTTTCGGATCACCCTGTACATCCGGCAGCAAGGCTTCTGATCAGGAGTTTGGAGGATTTGAGCAGCGCAGAACCATCTCTTAATCGTTGTTGTTCCCAGGTCTACCCTGACCCAGGTGGTAGCATCTGTTAGGGGGTGCCCCAGCTGTGGGCAAATAGTGAACCCCTGAACAAAAATTAACTGTACATTTTTGTAAGAAAATAACCTACAATACATTATTATAGCAAAATGGCCATCAGCAGGTTTTATTCATATAGATTTATAGAGTCGTTAGTCAGTTTTTTTTTCTTTCGTCCTGGGTATGACGATAAATTAAAATGTGCTGCAAAGCCTCTGGTCCTAAGGTTTTGAGGAGCGTGGGATCATCTCTTAATTGCTCTTGTTGACAGCTCCACCCTGACAAAGGAAATACCACCGAGTAGAATCCCATCTATGGCCAAATATTGAACCGCAAATAAAAACAAACAGTACAGTTTTAGAATAAAATGAGCCGACAATACACTTTTATTGTAAAATGACAATCAATGCAACACTAAAAAAAAATATAAAAATAATTTTTATAGTATTAGGTTGGTGCAAAAATAATGACGTAATAATGTCGTTTTTTGACGTTAGAAATACGTCAAGAAACGACATTATTACGTCCTTATTTTTGCACCAACCTAATAAAAGTAGCAACAATAGATTTTATGATCTACAAAATATATATATCTAAAAATATACCTTTACTCTGAAAGGATAAAATTATGCACAAAATATGTAGATTTCGGTATTAAATAACCCTCAGAGGTTGATATGTCACTAAACAAAACCAAGCAACCAACATGAAATAACTTTTTCATATATAATATCTTAAAAATCGAACTGTATTCCAAAATATAACTTCAACAAACCTACAACATAAAACACATATCACAACCTCTAGTAATTATGTCCGTACAAACATGTATATACGCAAAAGCAGAGAATCCTCTACCATGTATTCAGCTGTGAAAGCAGAATAACATATATCATATTTTCTTCCTTCAAAGCACCCCAAAGATTAAATTAAATAACTCCTAAGTAGTTGATATGCTGTTAAATCAAATAAGACACTTTAGATATTTTTGATTTAATTTGTTTTTTTTACGGCTTATCAACCTCTTTCTGGTTATTTAAAGCCAGAAAATATATTTTAGATTATAAGAATTTTTATGGATGTAAAAATGATACTAGTCTTAATAATTAGCCCATAGTTGGGGTGGCGAGAAAAGATGGATTCATACCTTTCCCAAGGTGTTTGCGTGTAAGGGAATATAAACGATTCCGATTGGAATTGGAACTCGGCTCTTCGATTTCCAATTCAAAATTGTCATCCAGTACACCACCAGCACATCCAAGCTTACAGACAAAAATCCTATATACATGTCGCTTCATAGCGTCATGTTCCTCTCCATTTTTAAGAAGACAAAAACTATGGTCGTCAGCAACAGCAAAAAAAGCCTATGCTGTGAGTTAAGCTTTGGGGGATAAGGGTATGGACGTCTAGCAGGTGCAGAAGTTCAAATATCCGGGAAGCGTCCGAACAGCCATTAGGCTAAGAAAAATGAATTCCAAAAGGTAAGCAAAGTGCAGAGAAACGGAAAACTTTCGTTAGAAACAAAGAAAACAATGTTGGACTGTTATGTGATATATGGCAGGGAATGTTGGCCAAACTCTCCACGGATGAGGTAAAACAGAAATGTGGTTCTACAGAAAGATGCTGAAAATTCCATGGACAAAATAAGAAAACAACAAAGAAGTCTTAAAGAAAATGGCAACAGAAAGAACACTTATACACAGAATGAGGAAATGGCAGACGATATTCTTTAAACAGGAAGAACGTCTTGGAAAACTTAACCCTCACATGACATATTGAAGAAAAGACAGATAAAGGGAAAGCAGCGAGCCATTTACCTGATCGGATTAAGAGAATGGATAGTAGAACAATTTTTTCTAGCTTTAAATAAATAAGTTAAGCAAGATCAAGCCTGGTCAGTACCTAGATGAGTGATCACTTGGGAATACCAGGTGCTGTAAGTGGGTGGTTTAATGGATAACGATACGGAATTGTTAATCAGAGAGCCAAGGTACAAATCCCATTGTGTTCGTTATATTCACTTACATTCAAATAACCTTGGGAAAGGTATGAATCCACCGAATCTCCCCTAAGCTATGGGTTAATAAGTAAGACTTGTATCACTAAACCATTATTAGCTCAAAAAAAAAAAAAAAAATTCTTACAATCTAAAAATATTTTCTTGCTTTAAATAACCTGCAAAGGGTTGATAAACTGTAGAAAATGAATTGATCAATAAATAAAAAAGAATTTGTTAGTATTTATATTTTTCTTTCTAGATTTATTTAAACTCTTCAGTGATGCTACCCTAAGGGAACTGGAGACCCTGCCAGGATTTATTATCAGTGGATAATATAAGATATGCAGATGACACCATATTAATGGCCAATTCAGAAAGGAAACTATAGGACCTCCTAGACAGGGTAGTAGAAGAAAATGAGAAAAAAAAAAAAAGATTAACTGTCAACTGCAAGAAGACAGAAAGTTTGATCATTAGCAAAAGTAAAAGCCCAAGATAAGAGTTACAAATTGGAGATGTCAATATCAAGCAGGTGCAGAAGTTTAAATATCTGGGAAGTGTTTTAACAGAGCATGGAGAAATGTGACATTGAGATCCGAACACATATTGGACTAATGAAAGAAGTGTTCCAAAAGCTCAGCAATGTTCTGAGAAATGGAAAAATTTCTTTAGAAACAAAGAAAAGAGTGCTGGATTGTTATGTGATATCTATCCTCTTATATAGCAGTGAATTTTGCACAATTTCCCCACAGATAAGGAAAAATAACTAGCAGAAATGTGGTTCAGTATCTGCCTATATTTCTGAGATGAGGTATTATGTACACTATTTACATTATTCGGACTATTGTCTTCATCTTTGTCACCATATTTATAACAACGTTTCGGCCGTTGTACACTCCGGCCTTCGTCATGTGGTTGGAATGTCGAACACATGGCACAGTGGATAAAAGTGTTGGTTAGATCCAGTGACAGGACCCAAAGCGTGTGAGTTCAATACCTGGTTAAGGCAGTGGAGAACTTGGAGAGGAGGAATTAACAGGAGATAACTGATAACTGACATCCATTAAACATGGCACGTGGAACTAGAACAGTCTATCCCAGTGAGCGCAATAAAGGTTTCAGTTCGACATTCCAACCACCTGAAGCAGGCCGGAGCGTACAATGGCCGAAACGTTGTAATAAATATGGCGACAAAGATGAGGACAATAGTCCGAATAATGTAAATAGTGAGAAATGTCGTTCTACAGAAGGATACTGAAAATTCCATGGACAGAGTAATAAGCCGCAAAGATGAATACTTATATTAAATATCAATAAAAAGACAGCTGAAATGCTTTGGGCACAGGAAGTAGGGTTTGGAAAGCTTATCCATCCCGGGGCATATTGATGGCAAGTCAGGGCATCTAGAGGCGGTGTAATGGTTAACAAGCTTGTCTCGCTAGAACAATTACGACCGACTGGTGAGTTCGATACTCACTGGGTGATCCTCTAATTTTGGCCTTGTGCCAGATTTAAGCTTCGCTTGGAAAATCACTATTGAGGGCAAGAGAGACGGGAGAAGGAAGCAAATCACTTAACTTTACTTAAATAGCGGAACGACAGGTGGAGTCCTTAGCAAAAGGAGAAAAACTGCTAAGAGACACACTGGATAGAAAACTGTGGAGAGCCATGACCGTCTATGTTTTGAAGATATGCAGCATATACTAGGTAAATACGTCAAAAAACGACATTTATTACGTCATTATTTTTTTTACTCCAACCTAATAGAATATATCTTCATTTCTATTAGGTTGGTGCAAAAATAATATCGTTTTTTGACGTTAAAAAATACGTAAAAAAAAAAAACGATATTATTTTTGCACCAACCTAATATTTCTTTACGCTCTTAACTTCTTCCTCTTTTTCAATTATTACCTTTTACCTTTCTCTCATTAATTTCTTTTTCTTCTTTTTTGTTTTCGTCGACTACTTTAACTTTCCCGTTTTCATTTTATATCTGTTTCTTTTCTCCTTTTCCCAACGTTTGTCCACTCTCTTTCATAGATTCATTCGCTTTCCTCTCGCCTCTTTTTCGCCCCTCATTCTCATTTGTATCAGTTTTTCCTTCTTTCTATTTTTCCTGATAGTTTCTCTTAGCCTCTATCTGATTTCCTTCCTAATTTCTTTTCTTATTCTGTGCATCTTTGTAACAATAATTGTGCGCTCCCAACCCCCCCACACCAGCCCCATCATTCAATATCCTGTTTCTTTCTCGCCTTTCCTCGGTCTCAACTTTATCTTATTTTCATATTGTATCCTCCCTCCCTCCCCCGTCTCTGCAGCCCATCTTCATCTCGGCCATTTAGTTAGTCTCCTCAATATCATTTTTCACTCTTACCTATTTCTTTCAACAATCCTTTTATTAAATTTTCCTCGAAAAACTTCAACATAATTCCCTTAAATAAAAGCTGAAGATAGATAGTTAATAAGTCCGAGATAGATAGATAGATAGATAGATAGATAGATCATCACAAGACCGAGATAGATAGATAGATAGATAGATAGATCATCACAAGACCGAGATAGATAGATAGATAGATAGATAGATAGATAGATAGATAGATAGATAGATAGATCAACACAAGACCGAGATAGATAGATAGATAGATAGATAGATAGATCATCACAAGACCGAGATAGATAGATAGATAGATAGATCATGACAAGACTGAGATAGATAGAGAGAGAGATAGATAGAGAGATAGATAGATAGATAGATAGATAGATAGATAGATCATCACAAGACCGAGATAGATAGATAGATAGATAGATAGATAGATAGATAGATAGATAGATATATAGATAGATAGATAGATCATGACAAGACTGAGATAGATAGATAGATAGATAGATAGATAGATAGATAGATAGATAGATTATCACAAGACCGAGATAGATAGATAGATAGATAGATAGATCATCACAAGACCGAGATAGATAGATAGATAGATAGATAGATCATCACAAGACCGAGATAGATAGATAGATAGATAGATAGATAGATAGATAGATAGATAGATAGATAGATAGATCATGACAAGACTGAGATAGATAGATAGATAGATAGATAGATAGATAGATAGATAGATAGATAGATAGATCATCACAAGACCGAGATAGATAGATAGATAGATAGATAGATAGATAGATAGATAGATAGATAGATAGATAGATAGATCTCTCTCTCTCCCTCTCTTCAAAGAGAGGGAGAGAGAGAGAGAGGTCTGTCACTCTACAGGTTGGACAGATACGCAGGTAAAAGACAAGTATAAAGAGACAAATATAGAAAGAAGACAGGTATCAAGATTATTATTTTATTAATCATATAATCTTTTAACCTGTGTGTAAACCGACAGGTTAAAAAAAATATTTGTGCTATTCATATCATTTCGGTCTTTTCTTCGTGTTTCTCTGGGTGACTTTAGGAATTTCAAAGCAAACCCTTTATTCAATCCAGTCAGTTGATTCTTCTCATTCTGCTTTAAATGCTAAAGGATATCTCTTATTAATTACTTCTCTTGATTTGTTTTTTATTCATGTCTTTTTAGTTCTTTCATTTTATCCTACATGGTCTCTTTCTTTCCTTTTTCTTTACATTTCTTCACGCACCTTTCTTTCTTTCTTTCTTTCTTTCTTTCTTTCTTTGCTCTTTACACTACTTTCCGTACTTTTCTTTCTTTCTTTCTTTCTCCACACTTCTTTCTTTCTTTCTTTCTTTCTCCCCAATTCTTTCTTTCTTTCTCCACAGTTCTTTCTTTCTTTCTTTTTTCTTTCTTTACACTTCTTATCTCACTTTTTCTTTCTTTTTTCTTTCTTTCTTTCTTTCTTTCTTTCTTTCTTTCTTTACACTTCCTCCCCATTTACCTTCTTTCTTTCTTTCTTTCTTTCTTTCTTTCTTTCTTTCTTTCTTTCTTTCTTTGCCTTTTACACTTCTTAACTCACTTTTTCTTTCTTTCTTTCTTTCTTTCTTTCTTTCTTTCTTTGTCCTTTACATTCCTCCCCCATTTTCCTTTCATTCATTCATTCATTCATTCATTCTTTCTTTCTTTGCCCTTTACACTTCTCATCTCACTATTTCTTTCTTTCTTTCTTTCTTTCTTTCTTTCTTTCTTTGCTCTTTACACTTTTTTCTGTAGTTTTCTTTCTTTCTTTCTTTTCACTTCTGATCTCAGTTCTTTCTTTCTTTCGTTCTTCGCACTTCTTTCTTTTTTTCTTTCTTTACACTTCTCATCTCACTTCTTCTTTCTTTCGTTCTTTCTGTCTTTCTTTCCTTCTTTCTTTGCCCTTTACACATCTTATCTCACTTTTTCTTTCTTTCTTTCTTTCTTTGCTCTTTTCACTTCTTATCTCACTTCTTTGTTTGTTTGTTTGTTTCTTTCTTTCTTTCTTACAAATCTTCCTAACCTTTTGCTTCTTCTTGTTTTCGCTTTCATTTTTTAGCATCTCTCATTCCTTTCTTGTCCATTCTCAAATCTTGCTCAGCCAGTGATGTACTCTTTTTCTTCCACACTCGCCTACGGTCAAAACACCGGTTCTCCTCTGATCACTGAAGCTGGGCATTATCAGGACCGGTCAGTATAGGGGAACCTCTTGGGAACACCGGGTGTTGCAAGAAGCCTCATGTAACCCGAAATATGTTTCGGCTTTAAATAACCTTTTTAACGGGTTGATAAACCGCAAAAAATCCGACAAAACCAATCAACCCCCCATTCCTTCTTCATTCTTACATTCCCTTTCTTTCTAACTCGAACCGAATTTTATTGAGTAAATGAACGCAAAAGCACAGGTCGGAACTAATCTTGCGGAAAAAAAAATGGTTTCAGGATGACGATTTGGTGGATGACCGCCAAAATAAACAGAAATCGCTTTAAAGAATCTGTGAATATTATAAAAAAAAAAAGAAAAAAGAAAAGAGAAACGCACCAATGAAAGTTACGTGCACAAAAAATAGCTAAGCAAGAATAAACGCAATGTGGACATTAAGGCGATAAAAACGGACATGTTGGAAAAAGAAGAAAACTTAACAGAAAAGAAGTAAGAAGATTCATAGTCGTTAAGTGGTAATATCTAAACACGATTAACGAGAAAGGCGGCTAAACATGTTTATCACTCCTCTCTCACCAGAGGCAAACCAGTTCGGACACCTCAAGGTGGTGTAATGGTTAGCAAGCTTGTCTCGCTAGAACATTTACGACTAAGTAGTGAGTTCAATCCTCACTGGGTGCCCCTTACATTCGGCCTTGTGCCACATCCAAGCTACGCTTGGAAAATCACTATTTGGGTACCTCCACGTGGTGTAATGGTTAGAAAGCTTGTCTTTCTAGATCAATTACGATTGAGTAGTGAGTTCGATCCTCACTGGGTTCCCCATACTTTCGGCCTTGTGTCACATCTAAGCCGAACTTAGAAAATCACTACCAGAGGCAAACCAGTTTATCGAAGGAGAAATGTGTATAGCAACTAAAAATGAACACCAAATATCAAATGTTATATAATATATAGAGATATAACAATTACAGGCCATCTGCAGTTAAACCTGACAACAACTCCTGCTTTCAAAGTGATGGCTGGTAGGACTTAATATAAATCGATTCCAAATGAAATACAGAATTAACTTGGCTCTGTACTGAAAACACGTTTCAGTTGTAAGACCTAGCAGATTGCTGGTTTTGTAACAAACTATCGCCGGGTCGGTTGTATTTACGCCACTATGCCAATTGCCCACCTCACCCTTCTGCTGGTACGAGCTTAATGATCGTTACGTCCAAATTTTGACCCGTTCTACTTACATAGTCTGCGTCAAACTGAAGTTTGAATTGGTAAGTTAGCGAACTGCTATGATGGGGAATTCGATTGTACGAGAGGCGTTAACAGTGACCTGTGCAGAAGCCTTGCATTATCAATATTTACACCGCTCTGTCGGCTGAAGCTTCAGAATACACCAATTGCATCTCTGCAAAACCCCAACCCCACCCAAGGAGTCGTCCTGGGTATGACGATACATTACATCCAACAGCATGGCCTCTGTTTAGGAGGTTTTGAGGGGCATGGATCCACCTCTTAATTGCAGTTGTTCCCTCTTCTACCCTGTCCCGGGGTGATAGCAACTGTTAGAGTGTCAGTTTTGGGAAAATAGTTAACTCCTAAACTGGAGTCACAATACTATGAAAGTATAAAAATAGGTTTTTATAGTAAAAATACTGGCAATATATTAATAGCAAAAATATTACCACCAATACATTTTTGGGTAAAACATTACCAGCAATAAATTTGACACTCAACAAAAACCCTGTGTACAAAAATATGTCAATGGGAGCTGATCTACAAACTGATTTCCTACAAAGAATACACATTCTATTCATACGAACCTATCCTAAGAATTTGGCCAGCATTAAATAACGCACTGAGGTTGATATGCCGTAAAACAAAATAAACCAAACCAGACATTCTACAAAAACCCTGTGTACAAAAATACATCAATAGGAGCTGATCTACAAACTGATTTCCTACAAAGAATACACATTCTATTCATACGAACCTATCCTAAGAATTTGGCCAGCATTAAATAACGCACTGAGGTTGATATGCCGTAAAACAAAATAAACCAAACCAGACATTCTACAAAAAACCTGTGTACAAAAATACATCAATAGGAGCTGATCTACAAACTGATTTCCTACAAAGAATATACATTCTATTCATACGAACCTATCCTAAGAATTTGGCCAGCATTAAATAACGCACTGAGGTTGATATGCCGTAAAGCAAAATAAACCAAACCAGACATTCTACAAAAACCCTCTTTACAACAATACGGCAATGGAACCTGATCTACAAACTGATTTCTTACAAAGAATATATATTCTATTCATACGAAATTACCCTAAAAATATTGTCAGCATTAAATAACCCATTGAAGCTGATATACCATAAAACAAAATAAGCCAAACCCAACGAAAATAATGCCTACCAGAATCAAGGATAAAAAACTAATCTTTATTTGCAAATGTTGCCTTTTCGACTGAGGTTAATATATATTTATAGTTGTTGTAGAATAGTTTTCACAGTGGAGGTTTGTATTTCGCTAAATCGGCCCTAAAAAGGGTCCGACGTACAAAACGTTAGGAACTTGTAATAATAATTAATGACGAAGCAATCTAGCTGTGATGGTTGATACTTCAATATCCGACATCGACTGACTCACTCAACTCCACTGAGCCCAACTGGCCACCGCTACTACTACTACTACTACTACTTATTATGTGTGGGGGAGTCTATTACAATAGAATAGGTAATGTTCTGGTCTAGCAATATTATAGTAACGGTTGCACACAATATAAGAATGCAATATTAAAAGAAAATCGTATTTTCATGATTTTTGTGGTGGTGGTTGTGATTGGGTTTCAAGAGCTGACAGGACACAAATTATTCGATGAGAATATGTGGCATTGTGGTGACAATGATTTGATAGAAATAGTCGTTCCGGCTGACACATTGCAGTGAATGGAATATCGTTGTTTGTATAGGTCTGGGTAATTGATAAGATAGATTAGAAAAAGGTATTCATGTAATCGTTACACAACAGTGATTCTTGACCACCGTGCTGCGGCACACAAGTAAACCTTTGGCCCAGTGTTGTTGTTTTGTGCAATATTTATTTAAAATGTGTAGAGCTGTGTTTGAAGATTGTTTATTTCTTCGCTTTTCACACGCTTATTCCTACACACATACACACAAACACACACACACACATACACACACACACACACACATACATAATATATGTGTGTGTGTGTGTATTATATGTGCGGTATTTAGTAGAAATATGCGCAGTATTTAGCTCAATATCCGTCCGTGATAGAGCTAACATATGTGGTTGCATGAAGATTTGCTTGTGACCTTAGGTTTCACGCTTTCACGATCTTCAACCGCATATATATATATATATATATATATATATATATATATATATATATATATATATATATATATATAATTTTTGAGCGCTTAAGTGCCGAAACCGATACTGATCATGCAGTGTGAATTCCTATTTCCGCACTATCAACATACGCTCTAAACCCAATGTTGATCACTTTTCTACCATTAATATAGTAACTGTTATATATATATATATATATATATATATATATATATATATATATATATAAGAGATAGAAATTTTTCGCTCTTTGCACTTTTAATGATACACAGGTATATATATATATGAAGAAATATAGTCTTAAGGTGTGCTATATTTATGGAATAAAGTGCTCAATATCAGAGATAGAGCGTGTGTAAATATAAAAGTGAACATAGAAGTCAACACTTAGAGGCAACAGTCTGTTTCATGCTATATGCAATCGTCAGGCCACGTGTGCTGTTATTTTCCTCGGCTAATTATATATTTACGGATCAGTGGTGCATTGTGGGTAGTCTATTATGGCGGTTATTTTACCGGAAGTCGTTTGTTTAATTATTTGGGTTAAATTATATTGCTTTTTTATTTTTATTTTTTGTTTCTTATTTTATTTATTTATTTATTTATTTATTTAATCGGTGTTTTTTAACGTAGTAAAAAATTGTTTCACTTATTTAATAGTTTTGTTTAATTAAAGCTATTTGTTCAATTTTGGGGTTGATTGTTGTAGTTTATTCTAAGTCAACAAATAGTCAATTTTATACATACATATACCCACAATGCACCACTGACCCGTATATATATATAAATAGCCGAGAAAAATAACAGCACACGTGGCCTGACGATTGCATATAGCATGAAACAGACTGTCGCCTCTAAGTGTTGACTTCTATGTTCATTTATATATATATATATATATATATATATATATATATATATATATATGTGTGTGTGTGTGTGAAAATATTGTAGAAAATAGGAAAGAAACTGGTTTGGTAAATAATCCAAAGTTCCTTAGTATTTTGGGGAAAAAATTTCGCTTGAAGATGGAACAGAGCCTACTTTAACTCAAGTTAATTCAAATATTATTTTGAAGTTTTCGGCTCTTGTTTTGAAACATGAGACCTCTTATGTAGCGAGTTGGAATCATATTTTTAAATAAATAATTATATATATATATATATATACACACACATATATTTATATATGTGTGTGTGTCTGTGTTTGTCGTCGTTCATGTAACTCGTTGCTGAGTATTGGGTTTTCATCGATATTCCTTCCGTGTGAAATTACTTCTATGTTGGATCAGGAGAGACATCCGCAGCGCCCTCATGGTAGGGTAGAAGGCTTCAGGGAATGGAGAGCTCTGGCTTTTCTTTGGGCTCCACTCATCTCTACTACTTGACTTTTCTGTGTCCGAAGGATCTTGCCTTTTCGCGGACTGATACATATTTTATATGAATGCATAAAATTGACTATTTGTAGACTAGTACATGCACTTTTCTCTTTTGTATAATCTAAAAAAATTGTGGTAGCTAGTCGGGAAAAACCCAGTGTTTGAAATCGATTAGGTTAAATTTCTTCACCGCTAACCTTTTGATACAATGTAAGACCTGCTTGCCATCTCTTGTGAATTCTCCAAAGAGCAGTTAGTGAAGGCAGAGAAAAAATAAGGGAGAGGAAGAAGAAAAAGAAACAAGAAGAAGGAAGGGGTAGAAAAGAAGGAGGAGGAGGAAGAAAAGAAGAAGAAAGAAGGAAGAGCAGGAGAAGGAGAAGGCGAATAATAATAATAATAATAATAATAATAATAAGAAGAAGAAGAAGAAGAAGAAGAAGAAGAAGAAGAAGAAGAAGAAGAAAAAGAAAGAGAAGAAGGAGAAGTAGTAGAAGGAAAAGAAAGAAAGAAAGAGCAGGAGAAGAAAAAAGAAGACGAAGAAGAAGGGAAAAAGCGGAGGAGAAAAGAAAAAGAAGAATTAGATGAAGAAGAATAAAGAAGGAGGAGGGGGAAAAGAAAGAAAGAAAGAAAGAAAGAAAGAAAGAAAGAAGAGCAAGAAAAGAAAAAAGAACATGAAGAAGAAGGGAAAAAGAGGAGGAGGAGAAGAAAAAGAAGAATTAGATGAAGGAGAATAAGAAGGGGAGGAGGAGAAGAAAGAAAGAAAGAAAGAGGAAAAAGAGAAGTAGAAGAAAGAGAGAAAGAAAGAGGAGGAGGAGAAAGAAGAAGAAGAAGAAGAAGAAAAAGAAGAAAAAGAAAGAGAAGAAGGAGAAGTAGTAGAAGGAAAAGAAAGAAAGAAAGAGCAGGAGAAGAAAAAAGAAGACGAAGAAGAAGGGAAAAAGCGGAGGAGAAAAGAAAAAGAAGAATTAGATGAAGAAGAATAAAGAAGGAGGAGGGGGAAAAGAAAGAAAGAAAGAAAGAAAGAAAGAAAGAAAGAAGAGCAAGAAAAGAAAAAAGAACATGAAGAAGAAGGGAAAAAGAGGAGGAGGAGAAGAAAAAGAAGAATTAGATGAAGGAGAATAAGAAGGGGAGGAGGAGAAGAAAGAAAGAAAGAAAGAGGAAAAACAGAAGTAGAAGAAAGAGAGAAAGAAAGAGAAGAAGAAGAAGAAGAAGAAGAAGAAGAAGAAGAAGAAGAAGAAAAAGAAGATGAAGAAGATGAAGAAGAAGAATCAATCATATTCCCAATGCAATCGTCTAGTAACTGTTGTCATAGAGACGACGAACATGGCACAGAGGTCGCTAGTACAGACGATGAGATCATGCGTAAGACAGAATAGACTGGCCTCTCGGAATGGAAAAAAGAAAAACGATGAAAAGCTACGTATACATGCAAGCGGGGGGGGGGAAGTCAGATTAGTAAAGGGAGATTAAAGAGTAACTAAGGAGACAGGAGAAGTTGCTAAATGATATTCAGAAAAAAGGAAAGAAATCATATTTGGTGTAATCATCTACTCAGAGTTACCAATATATTTACTAAATATTGCTCCACATATCCTGCTCTTTGGTTGAGAGAGTTGTGATTCTTATTCTGAATTCCCCAGTCGGTATCCATGTCCAATTTTAAAAGAATGGATCAACGTTTCAAATACTGATTTTAAAGAAAGGAGGACTTTTCCCAATTCATTCCGACCAGTGAGTTTCAAATACATAGTCGCGAACCACAGGAGATCGTCTACCGGCGGATGACATCTTCTTTAGCGCCTGAAGCATCCCCAAGACGAAAAGTGGCGAGGAGGCACGAGCAATTTTTGTAAGGCTACCAAATCCCAATTTTAAATTGACCTTCTACTTTCCATTCTGTGGGTTCATCTATAGTTACCAATAGAAAACGGTATTTAAAACATATTCTAGCCTAGCCTAACAAATCCGAAACAAGGTCACGACATTAAAGTACTCACTGATTATAAAAGTCACTAGATAGATAGATAGATAGATAGATAGATAGATAGATAGATAGATAGATAGAAACAGATTGTAACAGATACATAGCTAGTAAGCTAGCGAACGAGATAGACACAGAGATATGTACAGATAGCAATCTATCCATATCTCTCACGCTATGTATATATAGTATATAATATATAAGTTTGTCTGACGATCGCAAAAGCGTGAAACACAGGGTCACAAACTCTATCCAGCCAAATATATATATATATATATATATATATATATATATATATATATATATATATATATATTTGAACTGACTGCAACAATCACTAGACAGACACACACAAACACACACCCACACACACACACACACACACACACAAACACACACATATATTCAGTTATGAAAGTTTATGCGATAATCTTAAATCGCATTTAAGACCCGCTAGGGATTTACAAAGGAGGTGGGAGAATTGTGAGATGAGATCACTGTTAGATTGGCTGACTTTTTAGATCTTGCTCTCGCTTCTTGAAGATGATTCAGACAAGCAGATTGAAAATTGCTGAGTCTACTAAAACGCGTTGATCTCCATTCTACCCTCTCCAAAGCTAAGCACTCAAGGGTGTTATGTGGTATATTGACTGCTAACAAGTTGCTTTTCAGTTTGTCTTTGTATCTTAGCCATGGGCGTCCTACATTCTTGTAGAATAAACAGACTACAATACATATATTGTTATATAGACAGACAGATAAATTGATATATATATATATATATATATATATATATATATATATATATATATATATATATATTGAACAATAAAAAATATTAAAAAATTAAAATCTTCAGACACACTGGGTTGTAGATTAATATTCTTTCGTTTTTTTTTATTATTATTTCATTTAGATTCCTCGATTAGTTTCGGCCAAAATGGCCATCATCGGGAGAAGAAATATTTCTGCTTGCTGCTAGCACTAAACTACAGAAATGAATGTCTTGATGGAGAAAATGAACTTTTGTCTGTAGTTTTCATTTGTTTTTTTATTTTTTTATCTTTTTAACATGAATCTTTTAACATTCCTTGTGTTGGTCAAACAGTTGTTATTTGAGATAAGAGCTGGATGGATCTATGCTTCCCTGAATTCACTTGGTCAGTTTGACAGTTTTATTGGTCCTGGAGAGGGGATGTGTCTCTGTTTAGTGTTTGTGTGTGTGTTATTTGGTTCTTAGGGAGTGAGTGAGTATGATATGTGTAAGCGTGTGTATTGCTGTGGGTGTGTGTTATCATTTGGTTCATTAGGGAGTGAGTGAGTATGATGTGTGTAAGTGTGTATATTCGTGTGGGTGTGTGTATAAGTGTGAGGCCTCAACACCTCGTAAGCATGCCTGTCTTGTGTGGGTGAGAAATGTGGGTAGGTTTTGACTTGTTGAGTTATATATTAGTACTATCTATATTGTTAAATTTATGGTTTAGCCCGGCTGGATATTGTGTTTTTAGACGTTGTATCCACTTATTTTCATGGGACTCTCTCTCCCCCCCTCTCTCTCTCTCTCTCTCTCTATATATATATATATATATATATATATATATATATATATAGAGAGAGAGAGAGAGAGAGAGAGATAGATATGATCCAACATGCATAGATATTTTGCAAGAATCTAATGATTCACCTACAAAAAAATAATTTCCACATCCGTTATGTATTGATCACCTTTGATGAAGAACAACTATGAAATCTGTCTTCAGGGGCAATATCTTGTTCCTTTTCTTCCTACAGAGAAATTGTTTATAAACTGACTTGCAGATAAACAAGCCACGTATCAATGGAATACAAAATAAACAAATGAATAAATTATATCTTTCTTACGACCTAAAAGGTAAAAAAAAAGAGTAAAAAAAAAAAAAAAAAGAAAAAAATCAATTTATTTTTCTAGAATCACCTCATAAATTCGGATCAATATTTTTTAATATAATTTTCTTACCAGAAGACTTCCGAAGTCTAATCTAGTCTTAAGCAGGTGATTGAAGTTTCCGTACATTTTTTCACCTTTAAATTCGTTCAACATCCCTCCTGTAAGACTTTCAAGAAAGCTGCTTTTATTTAGCCATATTCAGGATCGATTGTTTTTTACGGGTTATCAACCCCTTGTCGGTTATTTAAAGCCGAAACGTATTTCGCATGATAAGAATATGTCTTAATTTTCGAATGAATATTGCATTACCGGTATTTTTAGAATAACGTAGTTTTCCCATATAAAGTCCTACTATTTAATCCATAGATGGGGAGGAGATAGATCCGTACACTTTATCAAGTCTATTTTCAGTGAATATAACTAACCCAAAAGAGAAAAAAAAGAAGAAAATCTAATATTTTTACTTTCCTGTTGTTTAATTTTCATTGGTTAATCATGTTTTGTGTGAATTGACTTGTTAAACAAACGTTAGCATAATTTGCGACATTCCGAAATGAAGGAGAGACAAGTCGTTCTTTTGAAGTTCGACGAATTTCAAGTTCATGTTAAAAATAACTAGGCAATTGCGATCATGCTTCAATGCATATTAATGCGTCTTTCTCAGGCAATTGTAAATTACTGGCGAGGGAACGTTTAATTTAATTTCAAAAGCAAAATAACACCTTTTGTCGAGAAAAAAGTAATGATAATAATAATAATGATGATAATATATATATATATTATCATTATTATTATAATTACTAAGATTAAGTATATATATATATATAATGGATTAAGTATATATATATATATATATGTGTGTGTGTGTGTGTGTGTGTGTGTGTATATATATGAAATGGATTAAGTCCGACAATTATTTAATATATGGGATAAAGTGCTCAATATCAGAGAGAGAGCGTATGTAAATATAAATATAAAAGTGAACATTGAAGTCAACAATCAGAGGCGACACCCTGTTTCATGCTAGATGCAATATTGCATCTAGCATGAAACAGCCTGTCGCCTCTGAGGGTTGACTTCAATGTTCACTTATATACATATATATATATATATGTGTGTGTGTGTGTGTGCGTGTGTGTGTGGGGGGGGTGAAAATATATAAAAAATAGGAAAGAACTGGTTAGGTAAATAATCCAAAGTTCTTTAGTATTTTTGTTATTATTTTTAAAAAAATAGTGCTCGATACAAAAGTAAAGCATAAATATAATTATTTATTTAAAAATATGATATATATATATATATATATATATATATATATATATATATATATATATATATATATATATATATATATATATATGTATGTATGTAATGAGAACGAAAAAATATTAATTCAAACTTCCATAATATTAATTTAAAAGCGGGCTCAATGCCATAAGTAGAACAATAGCTATTTGGTATAAGTTGTTACATACGAGAAAACATGTAATCACCACAAAGAGATGCATATTTGTTTCGATGCCGAAACTTATAAGCATCTCATCAGGTGATGAACAAAGAGGGTTTAAATGACTATTGCTTTTCTTATATCTTCCTCAATTTTTTAAAATTTGAAAAGAAGTGATGTTTCATAACTAGCATTTTAAATAAAATCTTTAATAACCATCTTTGTTCATCACCTGATGAGAAGCATTATGTTTAGGAATCGAAACAGATATGCATCTTTGTAGTGATTACTTGTTTGTTCGTATGTAACAACTTATATATATATATATATATATATATATATATATATATATATACAAATCCAAAAGAACGAAGAGGAAGATTTCAGCGTTCAATGCATGAATTTCAAACTGGGCTCAATACAAAAGTAGAGCAATATAATTCACAAGAAAATCCAGTATCACCTCATATAGAGAATAAGCTTATTTCGAGCGAAGAAAATATAGTATTGTATTTATAGACTCTATACCGGGGTTGAATAAGACTGACGAATTATATTTTCGTCCGTCAAAATAAGCTAATTCCCCATATGAGGAGATGTGGTATTTTATTATGTATTAATTTTTGCTCTGTAATATATAATGTCATACAATGACAGTTTCGCTGTATCACAGCTCTTCAGTCTGGCAAGATGTCCGGTTGCAATGTAGATAGGATAGAAACCCGACTGAGTTGGAGATTGTACCACTAAGCTGTCGGCGCACGGCAGGGATGAAGGTGAATTTTAGCGTAATTATTTTTAGATAAACACACAGAGACCGACAGGACTCAGTTCGCTTTTGCCGAAGAGTCTCGCTATATCAGCCGTAATAGTCACCGTTTACAAACCCACACTTCCTCTCCCAGAGAGCTCAACCTAAATTAATTTTTCAGACGCCTATATATATATATATATATATATATATATATATATCCAAGTATAGGATTCGTGTGTACGGAATGAATTGCAATAATCAAAAGATACTATTCTTAAAAGAGTGCTAAATACAGAGTGAGCAAATATATATTATTCGAAAATTATAACCTAAATATTTCATAAAATCCCTACAAATATAGCCATTTTGTTTCAACACTTCTGGTGTCTTACAAGGTGATAGTGTTGAATGTAGAATAAGGGGTTTTAAAAGGTTCAGATCGACCAAACAAACACTCCTCTACATTCAACACCATCACTTGATAAGACACCAGATGTGTCT
>OZ010600.1:58414377-58544377 GCA_963932145.1 Acanthosepion lycidas | reverse complement strand
CACCACTATAATCAAATCTCATGTGCTGTTGTTGGGCTGTCGGTTTCCTAGGAACTGATCTGTTTGACCCTCATACGTCGAATTCGACGGGAGAGTCGTGTATATATATATATATATATATATATATATATATATATATATATATATATATATATATATCTCATTCTACAAACTGACACAATAAACAGTTTGAAAAATCTTGCGAATTTTAAATTTTATTAGGATATTAAAACAGAAAACGACTGGCAAGTGAATAATTATTTTAATTTGAAAAAGCAGAATACTTTCTCTTTAACTATTTTCTATTAAAAATAGGCTTTTCGTTGGCTTTATCGTCATTCACCAATCGAATGTGACCTACGGTAAATTCAAACTCACCGAAATTTTTTTCATTATATAGATCATGGCACGAAGTTGTCAGCATATAAATCCTAGACAATTTCATTATGGACAGATACAAATGGTTACATTATTTCGTAAGTTGTAGATAAGTCTGCCGTTCAACTTTGCTACGAAGTAAAAGCGAAAGAAGTAGGGACGCAAGTTAGCATAATGCCAATAGTTATATACTCTTTCAGCTACCTACATAAAATTTTGTAGGTGATAAATAAAAAGTCTCTTTAGAAACTGGTAAATAACTTAACCATTTGAAGAAAAAACAGATCATAAATACAGAACTACTTTGGCAAATTAATATGCAACCGTTAAGCGTATCCATATAAAATAATAATATCAACTAATCAATGTAAGATGTTAATAATAACTAAACATCAATACAGAGCTATATTAAATCAAAATGTATGTTACAAATAGAATAATAAACCATATACTGATTATTACTATAAGAAAAAATATTATCAAATTCAAAGTTTAAACATGTTGCAAGGTAAAGGTAGACTATGCCTACAATTTAGATCAATTCACTTCTTTAGTTTAATGAGAATTTTTTTTTTTATCAGAAAATCTGTTAATTTCTAATTTTTCATGTAAGCATAGAAGACAGGGTTTATTTAAAAATCTACATGTTCTAGCATTTTTTAAATTTTCCATTTTTATCTTAGGAGTTTTATTAGCTTCTTTTAAATTCCCAAAATATTTAGAAAGAAATGCACTATTTTTATAAGTAGTATTGGTGAAGGATAAGATATGTTGGTGCGACCTAGTCTTAAATGTATTCTTAGTACTACCAATATAAAATTTTCCAACAGTTGGATTCTCTATTGTAGAAATAATATTCAGGTATATTCTGCATTGAGTCAGCTTTTAAATGAAATGTTACTGGCAGTGGAATTATACTCCTCTTGTTGTCATTTTACCTGGATATATATATATATATATATACATATATTTTAGTTATTAGGCTTATTCGCATGTTCGCACAAGATGTCTGGCCGGTAGGTGTATTTGTTCGTACTCGACTATTTTTCTTATTTTCTTCTCAAAAATTGGCACTTATGTCCATCCAATTTCTTATTTGAACAGGCTAAAAGATTCTTCGGTGGCTTCATTGCGCATATAAACATTTCTGTGTGGGATTCAATATTTGAACAATTTGCTTAATTGATTTTTTTTATTCCAATATAAATTCTATCGATCAACGCGTCACGTCCAGACTTTATAGAAATAATTATTTGTAATCTGTTTTTTATGGTTTCTCTTGTCGTTTTTTCTTTGTTTTTTTTTTGTTTTTTTTTGTTTGTTTTTATGGATACAATTTATTCCTTTTTAAAATACAAACACGTTTTCTTGTCTTGGTGAAAAGATTACAAAGACAAGTGTTAATCCTAAACTTGACGTTGTCTTTCCATTCGAAACACTTTTTAAAAAATCATTTCACCCCAAGCAAGCCACTAATACGTAAGACATTACTGAGGCTAAGAGAATATGTGACAAAAACACTACTGGGGACAGAAAACTATAACAAAGCGTGAATTAAAGCAGAAAATAATGACTAATATTGCATTTAAATTTTTTGAAGAACAAAGTTGACAGTCAACTTTGTTCTTCAAAGATAGATAGTTCTACATTCTTCTTCGGGAGATAGTTCTACATGTGAGAAGTGCGAGAGAAGAAACTGTTAGCATAGAACTTACGGTTGCATCTAACTATTTCAACTTGTAAAACGACGAGAACTTACCGCCAATCTAGTACTGTCCTTAAATCCATAAAATCTAAGTACGATAGTGGATAGTTCATCAGAACTCTTACCATAGAAATATTTATAGAAAAGTCACAAGGAAGCAACTCAGCGGCAGTGGGAAATGGACTGTAGCCGATATGTCAGGTCAGGACCAATAACATTGCAGAATCGTCTTTCGATTTTATCAAGAATATATATATATATATATATATATATATATATATATATATATATATATATATATGTATATGTATGTATATATATATATATATATATATATATATATATATATATATATATATATATATATATATATATAGCAGGAGCACCAGGCCAGACGTGGCAGCAATATTCAAATGGTAGACTTATAAATCTGTAAGAAAGTTTCTGGCAAGAAAAAATTCTCTAGCACGACACAGTGAACCAACTTTCTTAGCTGCAAACTTTCCAGTTGATCGTTCCGTAAAAGAGAAGTGCGAAAGAAGAAACTGTTAACATAGAACTTACGGTTACATCTAGCAATTTCAAATATAAAACGAAGACACAACAGAGATGTAATAAATACAACAGTGAAATGTTCCATGGCAACAAACGCGGAAAAATCTAGAATACATAAATCAAATTTTCAGTTACACCAAAGGAAAATCTAACAAATGTTGTTTTTTTCTAAACATTTCATCCCAAGTAAGACAAGAAAGCAACTAAGACGCAAGACGTTACCAAATGCGAGAGAATATGAGAAAATTAAACAGTATTAAAGAGGACAATAAAAGAACATGAATTAATAAAACACAAGATAACGATTGCCATATACAATAGAATTTTTCAATATCAAAGTTGACTGTAAAGCAAGAAGCCGGAAGAGAGTTTCACAAGAAAGAAGTGCGAGAGAAGAAACTGCTAGCATAGAACTTGCGGTTACATTTAACCATCTTAAATGTATAATGATGAAATCTTCCCGCCATTTAAGTACTGTAATTAAATTAATAAAGTCTAGTTAACCTAGAGAAAGTAATATTTGTTTTGAAAATAGAAAAACGTGGTACAAGGGCAAATGGCGGGGGAGGGGGAAGGTTGGTCTTCAGTCTGACTCGTCTTAAATTTAGCTAGCCACTAAAATGGATAACACACGTAAATCGAAGAGAAAATAATGACGCAATCAAAACGTTGACATTCCACACTAATTCAAACAAAAGGTTAGGAAGGAAACCTCTCATCAGTAATGGAAAGAGCAATAACAGCTACTTGAGAAACCTCTTTTCCCGAAAAATTAAGAGAAAAATTTGATGAATTTCAACCGACAGTTGTACTGGCTGTTCGGTCAATGAATGTTTCCTTATAAGGAAACAGCTAATATTACTATTACCGTTAATATTACTATTTAAATATTAAATATTCTGACGCGCTACATTAGATCCACCAGTTCTGACTTTCACATCTAAAACCCCGTTAGGCCACGTACACCGGGTTGAATCATCCTCGTTCCATACGTATGCTTGGTAAAGATTATGCTTCTTTGAACATTGTGGATTGGCGCTACATAATCACAAAGAACAGTACCAAATACCAGAACACGCCTCACTTGAGGACTACCAACAGCAGCAACAACTAAAATGGTTATCAGGCGTAAATCAAGGAGAAAATAATGACATAATCGAAATATTGACATCACAATACTTCAAATAAAAGCTTAGGAAAGAAAACTCCTCAAAATGGAGAGAGCGATAATTTCTATTGGACTTGAGAAACCTATTTTCCTGAAAAATAGAAGGGAGAGACTTTATAAATATTAACTAATAGTAAGTTTAGCTGTTCGGTCAATGAAAGTCAAATGTTGCCATGTGCATTAGAGATTAAGAGAACAGATATTACACTTTGATCCCAATCTGATAGCCAAGGAAAAAAGAAAAGTGTAATATTTATTGTGCTAATTCGTACAAATATGGCACAGGGCTATATAGGAAAAACTCCATCAAAGAAAGATGTGATAACAGCTACTAGATTTCATAAATCTATTTTTATGAGAAAGGAAAGATTTTTTAAGGAAAAGATTTTTTAAGGAGTGTAGTGTCTTCCGTCAATAAATTCTGAATTTTTTTCTTATATGGAAACGTCTAATATTACTATTACAGTAACTCGTCTATTAAACTAACTTAAACTATTACATCACCATATAATACAATAGTAGACAAATAACAAATTTTTGATGGTGGTTAGTATGTATTCACAAACTAGTACAAGAGTAGATTTACTATAGCCAATGATGCTATATCAGATTACTGACATTTCTGTTGATAGTAGGAAAATACGAAATTTCTGTCTGAATTTCGAAGATGAGGAATTATCATTATTTACATAATTTACACTCGGCCTATAGCCCTTCAAATAATAGAAACTGACACAGTCAGTCCCTCTTAAAACCCTTGAAAATGTCGAAAAAGTGATTAGCCGAACGAATAATCATTTGGGAAAATTCTACGCAGACTAAAGCGAAAAAAGAAATCTGATTCGCATATGAGATTATTTACAGTAGAACGAATGATGTGTGTAGGTAAAGACAAAGACAACACCATTTCTTTGAGGGATTTGGGAATCCGCGTAACTGCAGTGATTCCTGAAACCAACACTTGTACCGACGAATGACTATACTTCATTCTTTCTTTCTTTTACTTTTCTTTCTTTCTTTCTTTCTTTCTTTCTTTCTTTCTTTCTTTCTTTCTTTCTTTCGTTCATTTGTGCATTCGTTCTTTCTTTCACATTTTTTTCTTCCCGTCTCTTTCTTTTCTTCCCGGTTCTCACCCCCCCCCGGCGCTTCATTCATTCATTCATTCATTCATTCATTCATTCTTTCTTTCTTTCTTTCTTTCTTTCTCCTGAGTCCTTTTCTTCTTTCCTATTTTTTCCATTTTTGTGCTTGTCTTCTTATTTTCCTTTTCTTTCTTTCTTTTTTTCCTTCTTTCTTTTTTCTTTCTTTCTTTCTTTCCTTTTTTCTTTCTTTCTTTTTTTCTTTCTTTCTTCTTTCTTTCTTTCTTTCTAATAATAATAATAATAATAATAATAATTTCTATTCATTGAATTTCTATAATAGTAATAGTTAGTATTGATTTGACTTCTATAATGATAATATTATTTTCTTTTGATTACTATAATAATAATATACGTTTTTAAAATAAGATACAGAAATCTCAACAAAGTTTTTAAATTTTACAAATAATTAAAATACATAATCACATCTATTTCATGAAAATAGATGTGATTATGTATTTTGCTATTTAAGGATTCATCAGTTCCAAAAACGAAAAAAATATGTGTATTTGTGTGTATGCTTCAATAATGAAAGTACTTTTTTCTCTAAGCTGGCGCTTCTTTTGATTTAAGAAGAAAAAAATGAGTAACTTGTAAAAAAGCCTTTAATAATAATAATAATTTCTCTTCTTTTGATTGTTATAATAAAAATTTCTTACTAAGCATTTGCTTTTTGTAATAATAATAATAATAATAATAATAATAATAATAATTTCTCCTCTTTTGATTTTTATAATAAAAATACTTACTAAGCATTTGCTTTTTGTAATAATAATAATAATAAGTTCTATTCATTTGATTTCTATAATAATATTAATAATTTCTATTCATTTAATAATAATAATAATAATAATAATAATAATAATAATAATAATAATAATAATGTTATATACCGTACCTATAAACACTAATACTTGAACATTATTGTAAGTGGGGGGTAAAGTGCTCTCTATGTAGTCTCCCATTAGCAGTGGTTTAGCTACTTCATGCCGCTGGCGAGTATTGTATTTTGTTGATGTTATAAAGATTACCATTTCATTTCCAACCTTCGTTTTGGTTATTCCTCCTTCAGTAACCTTTTCTAGGTTATAACAAATACGAAGAATTTTATCTATTAAAATGTGTGATCTTTGTTTTGTTTTTTTGTTTTGTATTTTTGTTTTGTTTTTTTTACAAAAATGCTCAGTGGAAAATGCCATAAAGTCATTTTTTATTTTACTTGTCTGGTTGGGACGCGGAAGAAAATGTTTATACAACAGAATTCAAAAGAAATAATAATAATTTCTATTCATTTGATAACTATAATAATAATAATAATAATAATAATAATAATAATAATAATAATAATAATTGCTATTCATTTGATTTCTATGTTTTTTAAAAAAAAACTTGTTTTTTCTTTGCAGGTAAGTAAGCCGGTCTCTAGAGACACTGTAGGGCACCAAGGTAGCAGTCGCTTCCATCACCTTACCAGGATATAAGTGTGTAGAAACACTTTTGCATGAAGGTAGGATGCTTTTCCTGAGGCTTTTATTACAATACACGAATCCTGTCTTTGATTACAGTTACTATTGATATTTTTCTGTTTAAATCCACGTCCCATTCCCACCAACACTTTCTTTTCACCCCACGATCTGATTTACCCCCAGCTTTCCCTAAACAGTTAAAACGAAAAGAAGAAGAAGAAGAAGAAAAAGAAGAAGAAGAAAAAGAAGAAGAAGCATTAATAATAATAATAAACATTAAGAAGAAGAAGAAAAAGGTATGAAGAAGTAAAAAGAAGAAAAAGAAGAATCATTAATAATAATGAGAAGAAAAAGAATTATTAATAATAATATTATAAGACGAAGAAGAACTAAAAGAAGAAGCATTAGTAATAATAATAATAATAATAATAATAATAATAATAATAATAATAATAAGCATTAAGAAGAAGAAGTAAAAAAGAAGTAAAAAAAGAAGAAAAAGAAACATTAATAATAATAAGAATCATTAAGAAGAAGTAAAAAGAAGACGGAGCATTAATAATAATAATAATAAACATTACGAAGAAGTAAAAAAAGAAGAAGAAAAAGAAGCATTAAGAAGAATCATTGATAATAATAATAATAATAATAATAATAATAATAATAATAATAATAATAATAATAAGCATTAGGAAGAAAAAGAAGAAAAAGGAAAACATTAATAAGAAGAAGCATTAATAAGAAAACGTAAAAAGAAGGAGCATGAATTATAATAAGAAGAATCATTCAGGAGTAAAAGAAGAATAAAAAGAAGAAGAAGCATTAATAATAATAATAATAATAATAATAATAATAATAATAAGAAGAAGAAGAAGAAGAAGAAGAAGAAGAAGAAGAAGAAAAGCATTAATAATAAGAAGCATTAAGAAGAAGAAGAAGAAGAAGAAGAAGAAGAAGAAGAAAAGGAAGAAGAAGAAGAAGAAGAAGAAGAAGAAGAAGAAGAAGAAGAAGAAGAAGAAGAAGAAGAAGAAGAAGCATTAATAAGGACACAAAAAACTCTATTGGAAGCGGGGGGGGTAAATCAGATAATAAGTTTTAAATATTCTTGTTTGTATATTTCTTTTATTTGTCCCCCTCATGAAATGAATGTTTTTTAAAACATATGACCCTATGAAATACGTATTAAGGGCCCTACCATATATAAAGTGAAATGGGGATAAATTAGATCTTAAAACTGTGGGTAGCTAAATTAGATATTAAGAGTGCTGATTCTTTATTTTTAGTGGCTTACGGTTACATACCAAACCACCACCGAAGTTAAACAACGTAGAGCCTTGTCAGTACCTTGATGGGTGACCGCTTGTGAATACCAGGTATTGTAAGGTTGGATGTCCGGCTAGTCTAACGAAAGGGTGGGCAATCGTTTTGAGAGTGCGTGCCAAAGCTCCGACACAATTTTTCCACGTGCCACCAAAAATCTTTGAAACCTCATCATTAGCGACAATGATTTGAAACTGGGCCTACCTGAAATATGGTTCAGAAAAGTATCAGCCATTTTTTTTTGTCTTTCTCAGTTCAAGAGGTATTCATTTTCTTTTCTTTTTTTTTTCCCTCTTCAGTTCTATTATTTAAGTTTTTATAAACACTTTCAAACCGTCCCTTATCAAAATAATTCCTACAAACCATTGTTTCGAAACAGAAAATGGATAAGGCTTTATTTTCTTTAATAACCATACCAAATTTTTTTTAGTCCAGTAGTCTTAAAATTCTCTAATATCTTCTTCATTTGAATGACATCGTTTCTCAGCTGATGGTCGTGACATTCTTCACAATCTCTAAAGGGAAGACAATAAAACTACATGAAATAATGATATATATAAAAGAGATGAAAGAATAAAAGGGAATCTAATAAATAAAAGGGAATCTAATTCGCGTGCCAGAATCAAGTCATCGGCGTGCCATGTTTGGCACGCATGCCAAGGATTGTCGACCCTTGGAATGGATAATGGCTTGAAATTTTTAATCAGCGAGTCGAGTTCTTATTTCGTTTGGACTCATTATACTATGAATCTACGTATTGCACTCACCTATCGGTTTATTAGTAAGACATATCACTAAGCCATTGTTTTTAACAACAAAAATTCTTACAATCTGATAATATTTTCTGGCTTTAAATAACCTGCAAAAGGTTGATAATCCGTTAAAAAAAACTAGATCAAGCAATGAGTCTATATTCTAAACCGACCCTATCATATCTATAATATATATATATATATATATATATATATATATATATATATATATATATATATATATATATATATATATATATATATATATATATATATATATATATATATATATATATATATATATAGTCATCCACAGACTGTTTCGCAGCTCATCAGTGTAGCTAGACGTCCGGTTGCCTCTTGCTAGGCTCGAAACCCGACTGAACTGGCATCAGCCGGAGATTGTACCACTAAGACGTTGGCGCACGGAAGGGGTGAAGGTGAATTTAAGCGTATTTATTTTTAGATAAACACACAATGACTGAGAGAACTCAATTCGATTTAACGAAGAGTCTTGCATTATTAATCGTAATAGTCTCTGTTTACAAATCCACACTTCCTCCCCAGAGAGCTCAACCGAAATAAATTTTTTCAGGAGCATATATATTGTTATCCACAGACAGACTGTTTCACTGTATCATAGCTCATCAGTGTGGCTAGACGTCCGATATATATTTCTATAAAGTAATGAATTTTTTATTTATTATTCCGACAAATTTTATCACTTAAACGCCATTTTTAATGAAAACCAGTATTTGAGTAGGCGCTCCATTTTTATTTGTAAACAATATATTTATTATCGGTTACCGTCCTAAAAATTCGAGAATTTTTTAATAAGATTCCTCGAATATTCCAGCCACTGGGCTATAATAAATATGATATTTAAAAATTAAAACGGGTATCATAAGATTAAACTAATGTTTTTGTCATGGAATTGTGTGAAGGATATTGTTTTATTTATTTTTTTAAATCGAGCATCGGTTACAAATACGCACCGATAAAAAGCGCTACGGATGATGGAAGGCTGAATTTTATTCGATCAACAATATTACTTTAGTCCGACGAAGAGCCCCTATAGGTCGAAACGCGTTAAACAATTTTTTCTGCATTTTCCTATACATACACACATACACACACACACATATATACATCTTTGTGGTTGGTATCGCGTGTCGGCATCTGGTGTATATAGTTCAATATTTAATCTAGGGTGATAGACTGTTCTCCTTCTACTGCTCATGTCTAGGAGGGATATTATCTAGTTCTTATTTGTTGTCCTGCTCGGTTATGGCTCGCTCTTTTCTACTGCCTAGTGTATTAAAGCATCGGTTATTGAATTTGGCGACATCGTATTGGTGAGTTCAATCCCTGAGCCGAGCAGTGTGTTCTTGGACTCACTGGAAACGGGCGAGCAATAACTGAGCAGTACTTCAAATAAGAACTAGATAATAGATCCCTAGACATGAGCAATGGAACAAGAACTGTCTACACCTGTAGATTAAATAAAGGGTTCAGTTCAGAATTACCTGTAGGTTACCCAGATCGAAATACGCCTGAGGAAGGACGGAGGACACAACGGTCAAAACGTTGTAATAACAACAGCAAAGATGAGGACAATAGACTGAATGTGAACAGTGTCAATATTTTTTTTCTTTTTGTAAAATAAAATGTCTGTTTTTGTAATCATATGTACGCACGCACTCTTTCATACTTGACATTTGTATACAAACAGATCGATTCCGATAACTCTGTCGATTTGATACTGTATTGATATTATGACCACGACCCCCTTTTAAAATGATAATAATTCAATCTTTTTTTTTATTATTTTATTCTGACAAATGTTTTGGCTTGGGAAAGTTCTAACGAATCCTAATCTACAAAAACTAATTCCCACCCCACCAAAAATGTTCCTAAATTTTTCAAGCGGACCAGTCTACTTAAATAGTGATTTTCCAAGCGTAGCTTAGATGAGGCACAAGGCCGAAAGTATGGGACACCCAGTGAGAATCAAACTCACTACTCAGTCGTAACTGTTATAGTGAGATTAGCTTGCTAACCACTACACTACCTCGAGGTGCTCTCCAGTCTACTTAAATAGTTCCAACTTTATAATCAAATCTGTTTCATATTGTTCATTACAAATTTGGGGGAAGGAACAAAGCCGGCCTGATGTACCTTCAGATATAGGTATTACCTCTGACCATTCCGCAGATAAAGTGGACACTACGATATAGTGTAATGGTCACCAAGCTTTCCTCGTTAGATCAAATACGAATGGGTGCGCCACACTTTCGGCCTTGTGCCCAGCTTATATAAGCTACGCCTAGAAAAAAAAACTTTTGGAGACTTTAACTTGGTGTAATAATTTAGCAAGCTTGCTTCGGTAGATCAGTTACGACTGAGAAATGAATTCGATCTTCATTGGGTGCGCCACACTTTCGGTCCTTGTCCTCTATATAAAATTCATCCTGGGTATGACAGTAAACTACATCTGGTACCAAGGCCTCTGATCAGGTGGTTTTGAGGAGCGTGGAACCAACTCTTAGCTCTTGTTCTTAGGCTCACCTTGACTCGGGTGTGGAGTAACACCTGCTAGGGTCTCAGCTCGAGACAAATTCGTGAGCAACCCCAAATTGGGCTCAAAACATGAAAATATAAAAATTACATTAGAAAAAAATTACCAGCAATACATTAATAGAAAAAAAATACCAAAGCATAGAGAAAGGGTTTACTCTATAGTGGTTGACAAGCACCTCCGAAAATTCCACTTAGAACAACGCTTTCAAAAAATGAGGCTACCCGACAACACTAATAAACGTTGTTTTGAAAAAATACCTTCAGACCAACAACGAAATCCAAAGAAACGTAATATCGAACAAACTCTAGCAATATACACCAAGAACAATTCAGAATTATTTACAGAAATCACAAGAAATCTAGAGCTACTTAAGAAGAACGATAAAATGAAAAATATACTAAAAACCAACCAAAATAATTAAAAGAAAACGTCAATCAAAAAACCTAAAACACATATTAGCCACATTCAATTTCAGCCAACACACAATACAGGGGGTCACAAATTGCTACAAAGAAGGTTGTGGGGGTTTGTGATATCATTATAAAAGGAAACTCTTACAAAAATTAAAATGACCCACAAGAATATTGAACAAACGAAACCAAACCACATCTAAGCTATGCTTCGTAATCAAGCACGGTTTTGTTTGCCTTTCGAGCACATTCACTCGAAACGTAAACATAGCAATTTCCAAAGTTTTATTTGTCTTTTTAATGCACATCTCGATAGACGTAATACTCACTGTTTAATAAATAAAAACGTGTTTTTTATAGTACTGCACTGTTAAGTAATATCGGTCCTCTTATACATATATATATATATATATATATATATATATATATATATATATATATATATATATATATATATATATATATATATATATAGCAACTTCTAGAGAATTATTGGATATATTTTTAATCCAACAGATTTTCTTACTTCAAACGTCATCACAGTGGATACTTCGTATTTGAAATAGCCGAAACAATTTTATTTATTAAATAGCGTATTGCGTCTGTCGGCCTTCGCATTCAAAAAATCTTAATAAAGAAAACGTGTTTCCCGCTCGCAAAGAACGTCTTAGTTAACAAGGTACTATTTTCCTTTTTAAAGGAAAGACACATCCTCTTCACTAAGTTTATATTCTCGAGTGCTTCATGCCTGCTCAGTTTCGTATCCGAAAAATATAAAAATACATTAGAAAAAAAAAATTACTAGCAATACATTTTCATAGTAAAAAAAATAAATAAATTACCAACAATACATTACTGAGAAAAAAAAATTACCAAAGCAAATTTCGATATTAAATGACCCATAAGAACTAATCAAAGCAAACCACATATAAGTTATACTTCGCAATCGATCACAGTTTTGCTTGTTTTTAGAGCACGTTCACTCGTTCAGATTAGGTCGAAAGTCATAACCCCATAGTTTCGTATCCGAAACGTAAACGAAGCAATCTCTAAAAAATTCATGGATCTTATTTTTTTAATCCGACATATTTGTATTACTTCAAACGTTACTTTTAAAGGATACCCGTATTTGAGTAGACGCTCCGTTTGATTAACAGTATTTTATTTCGTCTACCGGCCTGCACATTACAGAGAGACAAATACAACCATGCTTGATTGCGATGCTCATTGTAGCCAAACGGTCAAACACGTCGGATCAAACGGTGGTTTCTGCTGCAAAGGCAGATGCGGGTTCGAATCCTATAGTAGGCCAAAATTTATTTAATAAGTTTCCTTGCTTGTGCAGGTTAGTAGACGAAATAAAATACCATTTAAAATAATTCGAGTATCTACTCAAATATGGGTATCCGCTAAAAATAACGAGCGTAGATAGATAGATAGATAGATATACGAATGTTAAAATAGCAATGAACAGGCTATGTTATATAGATATGAACGGTCTGAGATAGATAGATAGATAGATAGATAGATAGATAGATAGATAGATACATACATACATACATACATACATAGATACATAGATAGATAGATTGATAGATAGATAGAGATACGAATAAGTTAAAATAGAAATAAACAGGCTAAGATATATAGATATGAACAGCCTGAGATAGATAGATAGATATGAACAGACTGATAGATAGATAGATAGATAGATATGAACAGATAGATAGATAGATAGATAGATAGATAGATAGATAGATAGATAGATAGATATGAACAGACTGATAGATAGATAGATACATAGATAGATAGATAGATAGATAGATAGATATGAACAGACTGATAGATAGATAGATAGATAGATAGATGCAAATAAGCTGGACCAAACATGAACAGGCTGCGAAAAGAAAGAAAGAAGGAAAGAAAGAAAGAAAGAAGGGAGAAATGTTTGTACAGAACGGATAGAAAGGCAGTCAAAGAAAGAAAGAAAGAAAGAAAGAAAGAAAGAATAGATAGATAGATAACACTATGATTTCTGAAAGAACAGTACTGTTCATTACAAATTTTGCCACTGGGTTTATTGCATCTTCATTGGCAGGTAAATTTCTAGATTTCGCCCAAACATGTTGACCAAATATTCTTCAAATTAATTTATAATTAACTCTTTGAGAAGAATTTTTTCTGGGGGTGGGGGAGATCATTTTAGAGATTTTCTTGAGGTAAATGATTTTTTTTTTTTTATTGGGCGGCGGAAGATTTTCGTCACAATTCTCTCGCCTTCTTTAATCTTTCTGTTCGACGCCATATTATATAGTTCCGCTCTTGAAGACTCATCTGTTCGATTTGACCAGGGTAAAATCTTAAATGCTTCGTTTGTTCATTATGGATATTTTTAAATTCCTTCATTACGTCATGTTGGCCATTACAAATTCGTTCGGAGGAGACTGATGCTCTATCTCTTTCGCTTGATCAACACCCGAGTGAACAAAATACTCTGGATTATAGAAACAGTTTATTTTTACATTGCGCAAGGCCAAATTAAAAAAAAAATCGATGTTGGGTTTATTTTGAAGTATCAAGCTTCTAAGAGAGGAGGGGGCAAACCTTGCTTGGAAAATAATATCCAAAATCCTGTTTTTTAACGTCTGTAGGCGAACACGGTCCGCAGGTTCTCAGGGAAAATGTACATGTATTTGTATGTGTGTGCCTGTGTGTGTGTGTGTATGCGTATATATGTATATTAGTGTGCGTGTTAACCTGTGTGCAAACTATCGCCGCTCTGCTTTGACCTTAGTGTCCACTTATATGCATTTATATATATGTGTGTGTATGTGTGTGTGCGTGCATGGACATGCTGAGATAGATAGATAGATAGATAGATAGATAGATACGAAAAGCTAAAATAGATATGAACCATCTAAGAGAGATATGAACCATCTAAGAGAGATATGAACAGGTTGAGATATTCAATTAATAAATAGATAGATAGATAGATAGATAGATTGATTTTATTGTTCTTGAAAGGGGAGAGGGTCTGCCTATTTTAAATATCAGTATCTCGGATTCTTTCTTTTTACCTGGACGTAAATACCATGTTATGGTTACAGAGGAAAATTCTCATCCAAGTCCACTCAGATTTTAGGAAGATTGTTCAATTATTCACTTAATATTTAAGATTTATCAAAATATTAAAATAGGAAAACTGAAATTTTCACGGGTTAAAACTGGTTATTATTATTATTATTATTATTATTATTATTATTATTATTATTATTATTATTATTATTATTAAGTCTGTGGGATTCCCACACCATGTGAAGAGACACTTCAAAATTGGAACCTGTTTATTTTCTCTTTTATGGCTAGATAACATAGACATATATGGAGAAGGTGCAGGGTCATAATGTCCAACCAGCGGTGTCTTGGTCTAATGCGTTTCCTTTAAGCTTTTTGGGGTTCTTAGTTAAATATTTCCTTTGCGGAATAAGCTGGCTCCTTCCCCTGTAAGGTATTGAAACCATTCCTACCGTTGCTGGAAAATAAATTCTGAAGCGGAGTTCCGTTTACTTCATTAGCGAATCATTTCATTCCTCTCGTGCTGAAATCAGGAGTGTCTAAGGCATTGCATGTCAAATAAACATTTCCTCTTTTGTCTCACTGACCAGTTCAAACAGCCGCTTAGGATAAGAGACAGGGTAAAAAAAGACTTGAAAATGCTCAGGTTTAATTTTACGGGTCAGCTTCTTTCAGAGTATCCCAGCTACGGATCAGGACCTTTTAAATAACATCAACGAGTTTGGGTTATGTGATAAAAACACCCATCCCTCCCTCGCACACAAAAATAACCTGCTACACACCCTACATAATGATAGTAAGAAACCCTACAGAAAACATGAACCCTAACCCTGGCCAAAAAAAAAAGGACGTTTCTTTTTCCATTTACACCGCTATTCTTGTAACTACGTTCACTCCCTCGGCAATGTTTATTTAACTGATTGTTATGAAAAAAAAAATTTACCTTTTATAAAGATTTTATTCGTCCTGGTTATGGCTATAAACTACATCGGGTGGTTTGAGGAGCGTGGACCCCCACCCCCTTAACTGCTGCTGTTCCCAAGTCCACACTGATCTGGGGTGCTAGCACTTGTTAGGCACCCCCAACTGAAAAATAATTAACCTCTAAACTTGGGCCACAACCCGATAAAAGTATAAAATACATTTTTATAGCCAAATACCAGTAATATATTTTTGGGGAAAGAAATAGTAACAGCAATACAATTTTGAAAAAAGATATTACCAGCAATACATCCGACTCTCGAAAGAAAAACCCCCTTTACAAAAATACATCAGTGAAACCTAATCTAAAAACTGATATCTTACAAAGAATACATATTTCATTCACACGAACATATCCTAAAAATCTTATCGGCATTAAAAAAAAAAAAAAAAAACGCCATTGAGGCTGATATACCGTAAAACAAAATAAACCCTAAATCGTATAAAGATTTATTTATCATTTACACGTGTCCAGAATGCGTCACACCGACTCCCACATATCATCCTGTTTGGAGAACTCGTCAGCGGCAAGAGACAGTTGAAGACATTCCTGACACAGGTCAACATCGATTTCTGAGACTCGGGAAAATGTTGCTGCGAATCGGCCTTCCTGGCGTAGGACCATCCGAGCGGGAGACCGAAACTTTCCAACCGTCAACATCAAGAGGATCTGCGACGTGATGTCAGGAGGGCCCGACTCACCTAGCAGCGCCTACCACCCACACTCCTCTGTGACTCCTGCTCACGACTCTTCATGAGTAGGATGGGCCTTCACTGCTATCCCCGCCACTGCCACCACAGGAGATAAAGGGAATAAGGAAAGAGTATGATGATCCCGATGCTCGATTACGAGCGGGTGCCGACTAGTTCCAGTTTATCTCTATCTATAAAAGGCAGGATGTGTGTGTGTGTGTGTGTGTGTGTGTGTGTGTGTGTGTGTGTGTGTGTGTAACGAATGCACGGCCGCAATTTTCGACGGATTTCCACCAAAATTTACATGCACATGCTCCAAGTTAGTGGGAAAGCCAAGACCGACTTTACATTTCCCAAACACCCATCGATAGTGGAAATAATCGATTTTTTAATGCTTCTACGGCAGTTTTCATGTAATTTGCGGCCATTTTCTACTGACCAGTGTGAGAGCCTATAGCTGGCTGCCACGAATAGGTAGGAAGATTCTATTGGCCAGCGTTAGAGCCAACAGCTGACTGACAAGAATGTTAACTAGCATTAAAATCGATAGGTGCATTCGTCACAAGTGGGAAAAAATTAAATCTGCATGGCACTTTACTCCAATTGGCTCATCGCTTGCTTAAACTCAACATTGATTCTGATTCCACAGAACTGGGTTGGGCATGAAAAAGTATTTGTTGTTAACATTCTTTTTTCATTCGGTTTTTCCAGTTGCGAGTCCTTTTTTTAAAGCTGATCGTTTTGTGTTCATTTTGTTTAGTTCTTTTTTCGTTACAGATTTAATGTTTAGTATAGAGCTTAGAAAAAATTCGCAGTGTGAGATAGGCAAGAAGTAAGGCATGTAGCAACATCAGCACGGCAAAGGGCACTCCTTTAAATGCAAGGAAGGGCAAAAATATTTTAAGCCAAGTGATAGCGATTGCTGTATGAGTCGTACGATTTTTGAATCAAGCACGGGCAACGCTGGGCCATGCTGCTAGTAAAGAAATAAACATTATGAAATGGACAAAGTCCGACAATTATTTTAAGACAATGTTTATGTTCATACGTTCTTTTTATAGTTACAAATATTTGAGTAAATGCTCTCTTTATAATAAACAATATTAATAACATTTTCCGGCCTCAATGTCCAAGAAATTGTCATAGAAAATATGCGTCCTCCGACAGGAATCGAAACTGTATCCTATACGAAACGGTCATATAGCCTGATGTGCTTTTACCGATTGAGCCACAGATGAGCATTTCGGTTAGCAAGGTCGATTTTAGGCAAGTAAGTTAATTATAAGTTACCATAATCGATCCATAGGTAGGAATTTACTCGATCCCGCTTGGAGTCAGGTTGTGACACAAGGTTGTTTTAATGTGGGGAACCCGAGCGCGTACACTCAGGTTAAAGTAAAAAATTCTCCGAGTCCCCGCAACCGTTGATTGTGCTGGCCTCGTTGTGTGCACCGACCCCTCTCTAGTGCAATGAGAAGGTGCATCTGCTCCCCAGGGCTGGGCACCTCACAGTGTGATTTTCCTCAGTTGTGCCTCTGTCGTTTGACGGAGCCGCAATTAACTGATACATAGGTATGATAACTCTCAATCGAACAAAGCACAGGGACAGTTGTACTCAAGCCTTCCTTATTTATCATACAGAAATATTTTTAGAAAAATATGAATTCGAAATTTGCATACCGTCATAAGGTTCTTGCGAGAAAAAAAAAACTGTGATAAACAACGTGGCATCGATAATGATGAGTTTGATTCATGCCTTTTCTAGTATAATTCGTTTGAGACTGTGCGAAACAATCTGGATCGTATGCGAACTCTTTAGCGTGGAGTCTGTTTCCGGAGATGATAACCATTTCGCCATCTTAGATATTTGACATTAATACATGAGCCAATTTTAGCACAGAGCGTTACTGAAACACTGTATAACCTGACCAAGGGTACGGTTGCATAATTAGAAGCTGATCGCATTCTCATTCGCTTCGGCCAAAGTTTATTTTTATCTTACTCTGCGTGCAACACATCACGATATCGCATTTACTTCTTGCGAAATCCGCCTTCAGTTTATTGCATTTGATACTCCTCACGCAGTCCCACCCGACGTTTTTTGTTTTTTTTTTTTTTTTTTTCCGAGAAGTGTCTGGGTATTATTTGGTTAATTATCAGTTAATCAGATCGCGGGGGGAAAAAGCCAAAGAAATTAAAACAAAGATGATCATTTAAGCATTTTTGTATTGTGTTAACCGTTGCGTCCTGATAACCAAACGTTTCTACGTCATTGTGACGTCAGTGCTTGACTTAGCGGAAATGGACGCCATTTTGGTTATTGTTTTTAGAAACAGCTATTATTCATTAATATAATAAAAATTACCATATATTGTTTATAATAACAATTTTATTAATGTTTATAGAAAACCCCGTGGCATACTTTGTTAAATTTAGTGCTAAAAGTGCATTTATATTATTTTAATACTAATTTGATAGTATTTGAAGTTATACATAGGTATTTTCAGAGCAATGAAGAATATAAGAAAAAAGAACAATACAGAAACAGGAATGAAAAAGACAGAAGTTAACAATTGACATGGTATTCAAAGTTTTCAATATCAAAGTTGACTGAAAAGCAAGAAGCAAGAAGGGAATTCCACAACTGCCAGAAAAGAAACTGTCAGTATAGAACTTAGTTACATCTAGCCATTTCTACTGTAAAATGACCAGAAAAGAAAACTTCATCAACAGAAACATTGCTTATGTGAGGTAATATTTAAAATTTGAATTAAAAATAAACACAGATAAACATATTTATTCCAATTAAGTAATATCGCTAATCTTGTAGACCACATTTGCTATTAATACATATATATATATATATATATATATATATATATATATATATATATATATATATAATATCAGTGGTAAATATACACATACACATACATATACAAAATATATAAATATATATACATAGGTGCATACACATACATGTATATTTTTTGAATAAAAAATTCCAAAAGGAAGAACTCAATGTCCAGGACAGAGTAAGAATATCATAAAAAGGCTTAAACACTAATATTCCATGGTCGTAATTTTATTCCATTGAAATCGTAAATAAGATCCAATTCATCAGACCTACAAATTCAAAATTCAGTATTCAATTTTTGAATTTGTAGGTCTGATGAATTCGAATGGAATAAATTTGTAGGTCTGATGAAATCGAATGGAATAAATTATGACCATGGAATATTAGTGTTTAAGCATTTTTATGATATATATATATATATATATATATATATATATATATATATATATATATATATATATATATATATATATATATATATATATATATATACAGGATGTCTATGAAGTTGGTGTGTACTTTAAAAAATTATAGCTTTATTTGTATTTGCGATTGAAATAATCTGTAAAAAATGTTGTATAGCTAAAATAACTAATATGATTTCAGGCATTACTGCAAATCGGCAAATGTTTTCCGTGAACTGCAAAATTGTATTAGCCTTTGTATTGCTAATGATGGGGGAAAATCAAATAAAATTTCTTTAAAAGCTTAAAGAATATACATTTAATTTTTCTAATTATTTTTTACTAATTATGGACACCCTGTATATATATATATATATATATATATATATATATATATATTAAATGACAATTGAAAAAGACGTTCATGAAAGTATAATGCTTCAAACAATATCCGATAAGGCATTTTAGGATATTTTTTTCGGGATATAATTTCATGTCAGTTTTTCCCATTTGTCATTTAATGTCGGGATCATTTACAGAAATTCTTAACACACGCACACACACACACACATCTATCTATATATATATATATATATATATATATATATATATATATAAACACACACACACACACACACACACACACAAATATATATATATATATATATGGAGAGAGAGAATTTTAAGGTGTGCTATATTTATGGGATAAAGTGCTCAATATCAGAGATAGAGAGTATGTAAATATAAAATGAACATTGAAGTCAACACCCAGAGCCGACGGACTGTTTCATGCTAGAAACAATATATATATATATATATATATATATATATATATATATATATATGTTGCCTTTCGTAGCTTTAAATTTCAAATTGTAATTACACTGTTCACTGTAGTATGATATTTTCCTAACTGAACACGTACAGACTTTTACCTATAGCGGACCCTAAAGGATGCTGTGCAACGGAGAAAATCGGTTACATTGGCGGCCGTTAGACAAGAAATTGAAAATGCATGTGCAGCCATCCCACTGGACACTTGAACCAACAATGTCCGAGCAGAAGTTCGCCGTATTAATAAATGTATGGAAGCTGAAGGCCGCCATTTTGAACATCTTTTGTAGTTGTTGAGTCCAAAGGTTACTTGTATTAATCTCGTAATGTCTGAATAAATTTACTATTGCAATATCTATAAAAGTTTTTCATTTCCTGAAGTGTGTATACATTTTTCGGACCGTCGTTTATCGACGTATAAGGGTCAAGCAACTCAGTACCTAGGAACCGACAGCCAAACACCTGCATTTATGATTTGATTATAGCGGTGAGAAGGATATATATATATATATATATATATATATATATATATATATATATATATATATATAGGCAGCAATCCTTCTTTCATGCACATTTCATTAAATATTATTAAAAACAAAAAAACAACACTTAATAATATCAACTATTCATCCTTGAAAATGGTTAAATGTACAGCCGAAAGCGCTCGGATAAAAAGAACATTCGGATAGTTTTTATATAATTTATCATCTGAAAAAAAGAATTATTAGATTGCATGAGAAATTGTATAAAAAAACTAAATAAAAGTACCTTGTCTGTCGTATTCAATGAAATGTGCCTATATATATATATATATATATATATATATATATATATATATATATATATATATATATATATATATTTAGTTTATGAAAAACTAGGCAATCTGTATGGGTAAACCCAAGGAGGATAAAATCCAGAGAGCTCCAAAGGCGAGAAGAGCAAGAGAAATTGAATGGTCATTAATTTAACCATTTGCTTAACATTATTAACTTAATTATTAACATTAACAGGATTTTGTATTAAGTGTTATTAACTTATATGAAGAGGGCATACAAATCAGTATGTGGGCTATGCTGAAATATGCGACATCTCGGGGGCGGGCGTAGATGAACTTGGTGCGTCAGTGCAGCGAAGAAGCATTTAATCAATGAAACGCAGATTTTCGGACAAGACAAAAGAATAGAAAAATATGAATGAAAGTTTATCGTCTGAGAGAAGCGAGAAGGTGTGATACTATAGACACCTCACGTAGAAAGTAAAGAGATGATTTTATCTCTTATTATGTTGCTTATAAAGTGTTTCTGTTTGATAGACCAATGGATCGTTCCTTTTGAAGTTCAGTCTTCTAAGCAACGTCCATTTTGCCCGAAAGTGACGTAGAAGTAAAGGTTTGGTTGAAGTGTTTTTTGGTGATTTAGTGGCATAACCACATGCAATCGGGTCTATCCTGTTACTGATCTATATTAACCCTTTGGAGACGGGCCTTTATTTGGAGTTTTCAGCACCAAGAAGGAGCCCTTTTCGCATGGCCTCACTTGGAACACAACGATTCCTAGCATCGGTTGACAAAAGAACGAAATTACTGATTTTAAGATTAATTTTTATACTTAAATTTAGAACTTTAGTTTCAATTTCGAAACACAGAAATTTCTGTGTCGTGATGGAATCATATTTTTTAAAAATAATATATTTATAATATTATGCCCTACTATTTGCGTCGAGCACTATTTTTTTAATAAAAATAATTGCTAAGAGCCAAGGATTATAAATCTTACTGTTCTTTCTTATTATTTTAATATATATATATATATATATATATATATATATATATATATATATATATATATATATATTGATGCATGTTTCATTAAATAATATTAATATATAATTAAATAAAATAGATAAGTTGTGTCGATTTATTTTAAGTAAGTTCCTTTCCTGTCTGATAAGCTTAATAAGATTATCATTGAAAGACGAAAGGAAATCAACATATTGATACATGTTTAAATGCGATCTAAGCTTTCGGCTGACATAAGCCATTATTGAAGATGACAATTACATTTCAATATATCAAACAATACACGGATGAAACAATAATGATAGTCTGTTTTTGTTGCATGAAAAATTTCAAAGCGACAACAAATTCGTGTATACGAGACGCGAAAGCGAAAATCGCATCGCAGCTCGTTACGTCACACATGGACACGCGAGAGTGAAAACGAGAAGTACTTAAGTATGGGAAGCCGTTGGTATAAACCAATGGCTTCTGTTATTAATTATAGGCATGTAAAAATATTTGAGGAGATTTCGTAGTTTATTTTCATGTTAGGTTTCACATATTTTATGTTTGGGTAACAGTTGAAACCTAAACTGAACAAAATAAACTACGAAATCTCCACAAATATGAATCTTACTGTTCTTTCTTATTATTTTAATATATATATATATATATATATATATATATATATATATATATATATATATATATATAAAAGAATCTAAATAACTGATGGAGATTGAAAATGCAACTCTTCCAACACAAATTCTGACATATAAAAACAACTTTAGGTAAAAGAAAAGAAAATCAGAAACAATCAACAATAAAATCAAAAAATCTTTATGAAATTCGACAGACGGAATGTAGATTCATAATGGCCGACTACTTTCGTCCGTTATATGAACAGACTGGGTAGTTGGTGAAAAGTATTCGGACCAATGCATTTCGAAAATCGGCATTTCCACAAAGAAATACCTTGTCAGTACCTCTATGTATATACGAACAGATACAGACAGATAGATAGATAGATAGATAGATAGATAGATAGATAGATAGATAGATAGATAGATAGATAGATAACTGTAAGGCTGTGATAGATAGATAGATAGATAGATAGATAGATAGATAGATAGATGTAAGGCTGTGATAGATAGATAGATAGATAGATAGATAGATAGATAGATAAATAGATAGATAGATAGATGTAAGGCTGTGATAGATAGATAGATAGATAGATAACTGTAAGGCTGTGATAGATAGATAGATAGATAACTGTAAGGCTGTGATAGATAGATAGATAGATAGATAGATAGATAGATAGATAGATAGATAGATAGATAGATGTAAGGCTGTGATAGATAGATAGATACATAGATAGATAGATAGATAGATAGATAGATAGATGTAAGGCTGTGATAGATAGATAGATAGATAGATAGATAGATAGATAGATAGATAACTGTAAGGCTGTGATAGATAGATTGATAGATAGATAGATAGATAGATAGATAGATAGATAGATAGATGTAAGGCTGTGATAGATAGATAGATAGATAGATAGATAGATAGATAGATAGATAGATAGATGTAAGGCTGTGATAGATAGATAGATAGATAGATAGATAGATAGATAGATAGATGTAAGGCTGTGATAGATAGATAGATAGATAGATAGATAGATAGATAGATAGATAGATAGATAAATAGATAGATAGATAGATAGATAGATAGATAGATAGATGTAAGGCTGTGATAGTGTTATGGAGTAGTTTTCAAAGTGCTTGTATTTCACTGAGTCGGTCCTAATAAGGTTCGACGTACAAAACGTTAGGAACTTGATATAATAGTTAACGACGCGGCAATCTAGTTGTCGTGGTTGATACTTTAATGTCCGACATCGAGTGACTCACCAACTCACTGAGCGACTTCGCGACTGCTACTACTACTACTTATTATATGTGGGAGAGTTTATTAACTATAGAATAGGTGTGTTCCACGATAGATAGATAGATAGATAGATAGATAGATAGATGCAAGGCTGTGATAGATATATAGATAGATAGATAGATAGATACGATTAAATGTTAATTTTTATATGCATTGTTATTAGTCTCGACAGAAATCTTTTTATACGCTTATCACTTATTTTCTTACAAACGATATAATAATTATCTACATGTATTATTCAAATGAATTTGTACACAGGTTATATACATACATATATATCTATATCTCTCTCTATATCTATATGTGTGTGTGTGTCCTTGTGTTTGTGTGTGCGTGTGCATGTGGTATTATTATTATTATTATTTCAAACTTTATCTTAAGTGCATATCCGCTATAATAACGTTTTAAGCAATAAAATTGTCGGATTTAAAATAAAATCCATTAATTCATTAGAAATTACTTTGTTTATGTTCCGGACGCAAAATTGGGTAAATATGAGCTTTTCAAGAAAAAAATATCTGTGTACGAATGTCTGCTTTCCTTAAAATGTAAAATAGGTTATTACTGAATCGTGACGCCCTCTGCAACCGAATACAACTTTTTTTTCTACAAATAGGAACGTAAGATTGATTTCTGCCGGACATCTAGCAATATACTTAAATTCAGGCGGTTATGGTATCAAGAATGAGTGCTCGATTCAGAGAACAATTGCCATGAAAATATTTATAGAAAAGACGGAGTGAAGCAACTTCACGGCCCAAAAGATTATACTGGGTTGGTGCAAAAATAATATCGTTTTTTGACGTTTAAAAATACGTCAAAAAACGATATTATTTTTGCACCAACCTAATATGAACAAAAAAGGTACATTTTACAAAATAATGTATTAAACGCATCAGTTGCTCACTGTAACGAGACTGACCATAAAGAATGCTACTCTCATCAAAGGAGAAACCAATTTCCTGAGACGAAAATGTCTAGTGTCTCATCGCAAGATCATCCACAGTAAATTTGCACAGCGGTTCTTACAACATTTCGCCACTGCTAGCAAATCTTCTTTTATCACAGTGTGGATATCTAATAACAAAAGTGATGGAAGTAAAAAGAAAAAAAATTCTAAATAAAATCAAGTTGATTATATACCCATAACCCCCCCACACACACACACTCAACTTAATTTTAAATTTCCAGCATTCCTTGTTCCTGTGCCTGTGTATCGCATCTACGTAACAAATTTACCTCGATGAAGTCCTAAAAGGCGAAACACGTCACGCACAACGCAATCTTCAGATGCCGAGTTACGACTGGACGTTACATACAACGCAATCTTCAGATGCCGAGTTACGACTGGACGTCACGCACAACGCAATCTTCAGATGCCGAGTTACGACTGGACGTTACATACAACGCAATCTTCAGATGCCGAGTTACGACTGGACGTCACGCACAACGCAATCTTCAGATGCCGAGTTACGACTGGATGTTACATACAACGCAATCTTCAGATGCCGAGTTACGACTGGACGTCACGCACAACGCAGTCTTCAGATGCCGAGTTACGACTGGACGTTACATACAATGCAATCTTCAGATGCCGAGTTACGACTGGACGTTACATGCAACGCAATCTTCAGATGCCGAGTTACGACTGGACGTCACACACAACGCAATCTTCAGGAGGAAACAGAGCCTTGTGAACACAGAGTACAATAGCGAAATGCAAAAGTCTGTTTCATGCACTATACAAAAGTTACAGAATAACTGATTTCCATCCGTGTTCAGATTCTATGCCGTAACCATTAAAACAATTTAAACCAACCGTTCCCACCTCCTGGATAAGACGATAAACTACACCCGCGTCCTTGGTAAGACGATAAACTCCGCCCAACAGCAATGCCTGTGATCAGGATGTTCTGAGGATCGTGGAACCACATCTTAACTGCTGGTGTTACCAGATCCACCCTGACCCGGGTTGGTAGCACCTGTTAGGGGTCCCAACTCTCGGCAAATAGTTAACCCCAAAACTGCGATCAAAACATTATGAAAGCTTAAAAATAGGTTTTACTACCAGCAATAATTTTTTTGAGGCAAAATTTTTACCAGCAATACATTTTTGAAGAAAATAAATATTATCAGCAATGCATTTTTGAGGAAAAACTATTACTAGCAATACATATTTGTAAATAATTATTACCAGCAATACATTTTTGAATGAAAAAAAAAATATTACCAGAAATACATTTTTTAAAAAAATATTACCAGTAATAAAAATCTTGTTGGCATTAAATAACCCATTGAAGTTGATATGCCGTAAAAGAAAACAAACCAAACTAAATCAACCGTTCTCGCCTATTAAAATAACACAGATACAAAAAACGAAAATAACTGACATTGCTTTTCATAATGTACAAGGGACTTAAATATACATAAATAATCAAGCTGCTATCTAACAAACATGGCCTGAAGTTTGCGTTAAATTTGCCCGTTTCATAATACACTGCGTGGCTGAAATGACCATTTTAAACTGTAAGCTGTATGGTTTCAATGAAATTAAGCAAGTGACAATGGTGTCTTTATCTAGTTAATGTCTTATCATTTTTTTTAAAATTTGAACTGGTGCACAACGTGCATTTACTATTGAAACTTTTTTTTTTAAAGACAGGCAAACCTGTAATTGCCACATACAGAGTTTTTCGGGCTCATTTCATGTTACGTCTGAATGATGGAAAATCAATACGGTTATAGGTTGAACATTTAAGGGCCACAAGTTCAGCACTTAAGAGAAAACCATCTGGGAGCGCTTAAAATTCAGGCTGATGCAAAAATTTAGAAAAAGTTTATTTAGTTAACAGTTGCATTTTATTTTATTTTTTTAGATCTATATGTTTAAATAATTTTGCTAGATCTATATGTTTAAATAATGTTGTTAGTTCTATATGTTTTAATAATTGAGCTAGATCTATATGTTTAAATAATTTTGCTAGATCCATGTGTTTAAATAATTTTGTTAGATCTATATGTCTAAATAATTTTGCTAGATCTATGTGTTTAAATAATTTTGTTAGATCTATGTGTTTAAATAATTTTGCTAGATCTATGTGTTTAAATAATTTTCTTAGATCTATTTGTTTAAATAATTTTGCTAGATCTATGTGTTTAAATAATTTTGCTAGATCTATGTGTTTAAATAATTTTGCTAGTTCTATATGTTTAAATAATTTTGCGAGATCTATATGTTTAAATAATTTTGCTAGATCCATGTGTTTAAATAATTTTGCTAGATCTATGTTTAACCTTTTCATTGGTTTCTTAAAGGGCTTGTTAATTTACCCGTATTTTAATACAAAATGTGGCTGAAATATTTCCCCCATTTTAAACTGTCATCTGTGGTTTTGTGCTAATGAAGTTAAGCAAGTCATAATGGTGTCTTCATCTAGCTAACGTCTTGTCATTTTTTTAGTTACCATTATAGTTTAGACTGGTGCACAACGTACGTTTACTATTCAAACATTTTTTTTTAAAGACAGGCGAACCTGTAATTGCCACACAGAGTTTTCTCGGGCTCATTTCATGTTCCATCTGAATGATGCTGGTCCGGATGGTAAATCGATACTGTTATGGGTTCAACATTTCAGGGCCACTGATTCAACACTTAAAAGAAGGCCAACTGGAAGCGTTTAAAATTCTGGGTGATGGAAACATTTCAAAATGGTCTACAACAGTTTATGGCAAATAAAAGGTACCGTGTGGAGGATGTAATTTTAAAAACCAACTGAATGACTGTAGACCATTGTTTAAACAACAGTGAAATATCTATTTAAACTTTATATCAATCCTTCATGAGACAGTTGCCATTCGCTGTTGAACTCCCCACTGTCTAATTTAATCTACATACTGTTTATCTTGTATATTGAACACTTTTGCGCTATAAATATGGCTAAAATTAATACTATATTTTACCATATTTTGGGGTGCGGCAGAAATACCTCCCACATTTTAAAGGCTGACAGAAAGATTAATGTAACGGCTATTAAGAGATTATTTCACTGTTGTTTTAAACAAAGTGCTATAGATTTTAATCATTTCATTTCGAAAATTGCATCCACCAAATAATGGCCTCTTTTCGCCATACACTTTTGTGGACGATTTCGAATGTTTTCTATCTAGCTTGACTGCTTCCAGGCCTTTTGGGTGGCTTTCTTTTAAGCGCTGAACCTGTGACTCTGAAATGTTCAACCCATAGCCTTAACATGAACTGAATGGCTTTCTATGTCGCAATTACAGATTCACCAGTCTTAAAAAATAATGTTTAAAAAAATAAATAAAAAAAAACGGCGTTATGTAAATCGGTCCAAGCCATGATGGTAGCTATGAAAAATGTTATGACATTAGGTAGATGAAGACACTATTGCTACATGCCTAAGTGCACTAGCACCATACAGGTGATGGTTTTAAACGTGGGCCGCATTTCTGTTGCATCTCTCTCTCTCTCTCTCTCTCTCTCTATATATATATATATATATGTAGAGAGAGAGAGATAGATAGATAGATAGATAGAGAGAGAGAGAGAAAGAATATATATGCATGCATATGCATATGCATGTTTCATTACAAACGACAGACAAGGTACTACGGTTAAACTTTTTATTTAATTTTTCTTGTGTTCGAACTAGAGCTTTCTTTTCTGGACAAAGGGTGTGTAAGAACTGTCCAAATGTTTTATATTTCCGAGCGCTTTCGGCTATACCTTTAGCCATTATCAAGGATGATTTGATTTTTCAGCTTAATTGAGTGAGTGCATTCTGTGTATGTCTTAGTGTATGGTAGGGATCTTTTAATATTAACTGTCTCCACCTGCAAAAAAAGACTAAAAATAATGGAAGCTTTAATAATAAAAAAGAAAAAGCCAACTCTTAACAATATTAACTACGAACAAAGCCACAATGTGCTAACCGTATTCGGAAATTAAAAACATCACCTTAATCGTAGTACCTTGTCCGTCGTTTTTAATGAAACAGGCATAAAGGAAGAATTGCTGCCTAAGTATATACTATATATATAGCTCATCAGTGTGGCTAAAAGTCCGGTTGTCTCTATCTAGGATCGAAACCCGACTTAATTGACGTCAGTCGGAATTCTAACACTAAGCCGTTGGTGAACGGCACGAGGTGAAGGCGAATTTAAGCGTATTTATTTTTAGATAAATACAATGTGACTCAGATACCGGATGTAACAGCAAAATTGTCTATTTGTTAGATTGTTTGAACTGTTGTATCGTAGAAATGATTAAAGATATCTTACTGGAATTCTCCGAGGTTTTCATAACACTATTGAAAATATAAGAATGTATAATTACTCTCCAAGCTTAACAGAAGAATCGTGATGAAATCGATCATAAACGAAAATGACATGTTCATCATTAATTAATCGTAGCTATGGATCGGAAGCTCATGAAGGACTGATATAAAGTTTAAATATATATTATTTCACTGTTGTTTAAACAAAGGTGTAAAGTTATCCTTTTGGTTTTTAAAATGAAATTCTCCACACGGTAGCTTTTATTTGTCATAAACTGTTGTAGACCATTTCTAAATGTTTTCATCACCCGGAATTTCAAGCGCTTGCAGTTAGCTTTCTTTTAAGTGCTGAACCTGTAGCTCTGAAATGTTTAACCCATAACAGTATCGATTTTCCATCCGGACTAGCATCATTCAGACGTATCATGAAATTAGCCCGAAAAAGCTCTCCGTGTCGCAATTCCAAGTTCACCAGTCTTAAAAAATGCCCCAACAGTAAACACAGGGTGTGCACCAGTCCAAATTATAATGGTAACTGAAAAAAAAAATGGTAAGATATTAACTAGATGAAGATACCATTGTTATTAGGTTGGTGCAAAATCAATGTCGGTTTTTGACGTATTTTTTAACGTCAAAAACCGACATTATTTTTGCACCAACCCAATCGTTGCTTAAGTTCATTCGCACCACGCAGATGACAGTTTAAAATGGGGGAGTGTATTTCGACCACACCCTGTATTATGAAACGGGTAAATTAAGAAGCTCTTTAAGAAACCAATGAAAAGTTTAAACATTTAAATTTAATAAAATTATTTAAACATAGATCTAACAAAATAAAATAAAATGCAACTGCTAACTAAAGAACCTCTTCTAAACTTTTCCATCACCCAGAATTTTAAGCGTTTCCAGTTAGCTTTCTCTTAAGTACTGAACTTGTGGCGCTGAAATGTTCAGCCCATAACAGTATTTATTCAGGAACAGCATAATTCCGGCGTAACATAAAATGAGCGCGAAAAACTCTCTGCGTTACAATTACATATTCACCAGTTTAAAAAAAAAAACGTTTCAACAGCAAACGCATGGCTTTCATCAGTCGAAACAATGAAGACACGTGATGGAATCTGAAAAAAAATGGTAAGATATTAGCAAGATGAAGACATTATTGCGACTTGCCTTACTAGCACCTAAAAGCTGATGGTTTAAAATATGGGAGGTATTTTTCCCACACCCTGTGAATGTCCTGAAGATGACGTTCAAGCATGAAACATATTGTCGCTACTCTATGTTGACCGTTGTATACAATTTTATATCTTCATAAGCTCTGCCCCTGGCAGTGATTACTTTTACCCATAAATATAGCATATCTTAAAACCATAGACGAAAATGGGGAGATAGATAGGATAAGTGGTTCATGCCTGCACGTTGAGGGAAATATTTGCATATTACATACTTAGCCCCCTAATCAGTGTTCAGTCCCAGGTAAAAGCTACAAAAATCTGATACCTTATTTTCCTGGCTTTTTCTTGTTTTGTTTTTTTGTTTGTTTGTTTTTTTGTTGTCCAAAACAATCTCCCTTCTTTTTCTCTGTCCCCTTCCCCTGAGATGAATGACCCCTAAAAATGAGTAAATATCTTTAAAAAAAAATGATCCCTCCTTACCCTTTCATGAACTTTTTGTTTGTTATTTTTATTTTATTACTTATTTACCAATTTTGTTCCAGTTTATTACACCAGTGAAACGATGTTCTTATTCAAGACAGAGATTCGTTCACGCAAGAATTCCCATTCCTTTTTTCTCCTAGCTATTTCCAGCATCGTGGTGAGCGACCTCAAATCCCAAAGTCCCAACCCGAATTTATAATCCCATAGCAGTTCTTTTGGCGTATGCAGACCCCGAACCATAGTATTCCTCTTAGTTTTTGCTAGAAAGTTGACCCGTAGTCGAACATATTCTCCTCCTGAACCGTAGTCAAGCCGTAGTTGCAGTCCTAATGGTGCCAATCTTGCATTTTTTATTTTTTTTTACGTTAGCGGTTGAACTGGAATTCGAAAAAGATCACCATGTCTTTCTTTAATATTAATGATCGATGGCATCATTACGTATGTTTTTTTAATACTTTATTATTTCTAGTTTCTCTAATTTTCTGTTTGATGAATTCCTTTACCAAGTTTTTTTTCTTTTCTTTTTTTTTTTTACCCGAGACCTGAGTAAAGGAGGTTTTTATTGAAATCATTAATGAGAGTTTAATACTAAGAGTGTTTGTAAGCAGAGCTCAAGAGGAGAATCTTTGGTCTCTCGGATAGTAGGGGATTTTCTGCAAGTTCCTTAATTGATGTATTAGTATTTTTTTTTTAAATTATTCCCAGTTCTTCTATTATTAATGGAACTGTGGTTTCTATTCAAATTGTGACTTTAAAAAAAAATTTTTCTATTATTATTATTATTATTATTATTATTATTATTATTATTATTATTATTATTATTATTCATCTCTGCCTTTTCCTTCTTCTTTATCCTCATCTTCTTCATTTTCTCCTCCTTAATCCGATTCACCATCATCTTCTTCTTCCCATTATTATTATTATTATTATTATTATTATTATTATTATTATTATTATTATTCCCCTCTGCCTTTTCCTTCTTCTTTATCCTCATCTTCTTCATTTTCTCCTCCTCAATCTGATTCACCATCATCTTCTTCTTCCCATTATTATTATTATTATTATTATTATTATTATTATTTCCTTTGATTTGTATTGTACATTCATTTCCTTTCGAGTAGAGACCTAAAGTCAGAAATGGCATCATATTTTCCACAGAATATTTTTGTAAAAAGATAAATAAAACAACCTAAGAACGTACAATTTACATTGATGAAGCCCTTCGTAAGGTGTGAGCGGGTACTTGAGTGCAATTTATTATTATTATTATTATCATTATTATTATTGAGTCAGAGAAATGATGCTGTAGTACAAATATATGAAGCCCACCGTACCCATCATGGTACCCAGTCTGTTAAGAGTATATCAGGTACATGCATCACAGGCAAATATGCGCGATATAGCGATAATTTTGATAAAAGTTAGGCGTTACGTTTCAGGTGGGATCCAGTTAGGAATAGCATCATGTCGGGTAACTCCGTCCGTTCAGACGATCTCCGAATGTCAGTATTTCCCAACCCTCAACTTTCTGGAATACCTCGTTATATTTCACCACTACCCCCACTCATAAACAGAGGGGGGCTTACTGCGTTAGCCACCCGAGGTTAAATTCGGGCAACTGACAAGTCTATCCGTGGCCGACGTGAAAATATGGTTCTTGTCTACAAGGGTGCGCGTGGGCTCGCACGTTTAGTTGACTATGTATCTGTTCTGGTCCAGGTTAGGACCAAGGAAGAACAACACGAACACAAGAGTAGAAATAACGAAGGTATATTACACAAACTAATAATACAAGATGTGGAAGGTGTTAGTATGACTGTCACTCTGGTTTGGAGTGAACTACTATCGGCTCGACTCGATTCGGTATCTAGCCACCCTCCCACGAGTTGCATGTGGCACAAGGCCGAGTTTAACGTGGGTTTCCGGAGCCCGTAGGCTCGGCCAAAAAAGGCCCGTAGAACCCGTATAAACGGGATCGGGTTGGTCAACCTCCCCGAACGAGACTCTGCCATCCGGGTTCCTCTCTGCTCAGAGGCAGAGAGTTCGACCGTCAAGCCGAGCTTCTCGGCTTGATTCGACCCTATCTCTTGAGAGGCGTAGTATACATAGTGTTAGGAAGAGTTCATTCTGTAGTTATAGGTAAGGACCCATGACAGTATCACGTACGATCCCTCTGGTGTGCGTGTGTGAGATAGAGATGGGTAGCCGGTTAATGTTGATAGGGACCTTACACAGATCCTCCAGCTCTTTTCTCGGTGTCATCGCAATTCCTAGAAAGAGTCAGCCGATTTCAAATTCCTGGTCCCTACTTTCTCACAACGGGTATTGGTTACAATAGTGTCAATTCTTTGACTGGATTTTTATTTTGGAACTTAGTTCTCAACTCACGAGCGAGATCCTGCTGTTGTTTTTTTTTTCTTACATTTCTCATCCACTTTTTGATCGGCGTCTAAAATTTGAGAGTTTTTCTTTTCTTTATTGACAACCATCACATTCCCAATCCTTAGATGCACTCACTTCGTCTCTCTTCTCTGTTCCGTGTCCCTTAAGGACCTGGACAATTATGGATAGCCGCCACTTCATATCATTTGTAGCGCTCAGTAAGGTTTGTCGTTTCGCTATTCCTTACAGTCTGTCATCCATTTATAGAAAGTTCATTAGATAGGTTAATCGCTGCTTGTCACTGCTCATCTTGCCTTCAGTATGTCATGAGAGTGTCAAATTCTCCAAGCCCTCTTTCCTCATTATATGTCCCTGTCTATTTACATATCTACATATGTCATATATTTAAATATCTGTATAAATATTTGCTATCTACTTAGTACGTTACTCGCTTATTCCCTCTTCAAAATGTCATGAGGGCATCAAATTCTCCGAGCCTTATTTCCTCATTATGTATCCCTATCTATTTACATATCTACACATGCCATATATTTAAATATCTATTTACATACATGCTATCTATTTAGTACGTTAAGCGCTTCTTCCATCATCCCCTCTTCAAAATGTCATAAGGGTGTCAAATTCTCCGAGCCCTGTTTCCTCATTATGTATCCCTATCTATTTACATATCTACATATGTCATATATTTACATATCTATTTATATATCTGCTATCTACTTAGTAGGTTACTCGCTGTTTCTCTCTGCTCATCTTGCCTTCAATATGTCATGTCAGTTTCAAATTTGCCAAGCTTTCTTTTCTCGTTATGTGTCCCTATCAATTTACATATGTAATATATTTACATGTCTATTTACATATCTGCTATCTACTTAGTAGGTTACTCACTGTTTCATTCTGTTCGTCTTGCCTTCAATATGTCATGAGGGCGTCAAATTTTCCAAGCCTTCTTTTCTCGATATGCGTCGCAGACGTTCCAACTGTCTCTCTCTGATTCTAAGCGTCGTTTTTGTTCCCATTTTTCTTAAAACTTGCTCGTTACTCATATGGTCATGTTATTCTCAGCATCCTTCTGTAAAACCACATCTTTGTTGCCTCAAGTCTTTTCTTCTTCCTTGAGAAGATTGTCCAGCATTTACTGCCGTATAGGAAGATTGGCATTATATGACATTCCAACTCTCTTTTCTTTATCTGTCTATATTTCTGAGATGAGGTACTGTAATTATTTACATTATTTGCATTGTTCGGACTGATGTCCTCATCTTTATTGCCAGATTCACGACGTTTCGAACACTGAGGTCTTCTTCAGATGATTAGAATTTCGAACCGAACTCTTTATTTCGTCCACCGCGGTAGATTGTTCTTGATTATCTCCCTTTAACCCAAATCTCCAAGTTTTTGTTTATGACTACAGTAGACAGGGATTGAACTCACAACTCTTTGGGTCAAGACACTGTATTCAACGCTTTTATCTACTGGGTCATGGGTTTGGTTCGAAATTCCAATCACCTGAAGAAGGCCGGGGCGTACAACGGCCGAAACCTCGTGAATAAGGCAATAAAGATGAGGACAACAGTCCGAACAATGTAAATAATGTAAGTAATTACTATTTTCTTTGCTTCTAATGAAATTTTCCGGTTTCTTAATTTTCGCTTTTAGGCATCTTTCGTACATGAGGTCACATTTTCCTTCTGTGAAAACATTTTCCCCGGATAATTAAATGTTCGTACTTGCTTCGTTTTGGTATCTCCAGTTCTTAGTTCGGACCTTGGGCTGTTACCCTTGCTGACATCCATACATTCTTTCGTCTGACTATTGATGATTAGCCCCCTCTTCTCGTTTTCCTTTACTATCTTGTCTAAGACTTCCTGCAGTTTCCTTCCCGTGTCCGCTACCAACAGATCTGCATACCCTTTGTTGTTAAAATTACGTCCGCCAAAAATGAATCCTGGTAGGACTTTTATACCCTGAGGATCGCCTCGCTGTAAAAGCTGAATATGTCTGACTAGAAGGCGCCACTTTGTCATACACTCCTGTCAATTCTGCCAGCCACAATGTTAGATGTAGTAGTCGATCATTATTACTAAACCACAGAGTATTTTTACTGGTTTACTTTTTCTAGGAGATCCAGTGGTTTATATCTATATTTTATTGATTCACACCGGTTCTCTTTTTTTTTTCTTCTGGAAAGCAAGTGAGATAATGTCTTCAGACCTAACAATTCCTCGATTTTCTCACTAATCTCAACTCTACCGTCTGAACCCTACATCTAATCTCTTGTTCATCCAGTTTGGCTTTTTGTGTCTATGAGATAATTCCGCATCAGCTTTTATTTTAATCAGATGGGATTTATACATCGTTGTAAATTTGGAGAAATAATAATTATTTTTATTCATTTTTTTCTCACATTACTATAGATCAAGCATCATGAATGCAGGTCAGATCATGAATCTTAAAATATATATTAGATTTTTTTTAAAATTAATAGGGAGACCAGTTTGTTATGCAAGCTCATTGAAAATTGATCCTCCTACGAAAAATAACAAGTAAAAAAATGAACTTGATGAGTTGTTCTTTTTCATATTCTATTATCGATTAATACTCCAGATTACGAATTTAAAAAAGAAGTATTATTTTTTTACATTTTAATTAAGTTTTATAAACATATTTGTTTTTGGCTTCAGTAGGGCGATCATTATAAATTTTTGAAACTAATTTTTTAAATTAATTTTTTAAATTTGTAACTTGGCTTTCTTTATTCCTATATTCCCATGGATTAAGCTATCCATATTACGAATTTCAATTTATTTTTCTCTTTTTAAGAAAATACGTCTACTGGATATATTTGTTTTAACTTCCGTATGGTGCTCAATTTACAGAGAATTTACAGAGAATTTACAGAGAATTTACAGAGCTAACTGGACCCACTTTGCTTAGTATTCATGATCTTAATCTATAGTATTAGGTTGGTGCAAAAATAATGACGTAATAATGTCGTTTTTTGACGTTAAAAATACGTCAAAAAACGACATTAATACGTCATTATTTTTGCACCAACCTAATAATATGAAAAAAACAGTTTGTAAAATAATTGTTTCTGGTCTATGTGCCTTTTGTATAAGTTCAGCTTTATTAGTTCCATTAATTTCTGAGCAAGGTTTTGTTATTTTTAGGCGTATTTTTGGATGTTTCCTTATTGACTGAATTGCATTCTTAGGAAAGATTGTGGAGTGCTTTCTTTATGGTTTAGAATTCAGAGTTTACCTTCTCTTAAACTAGTTACTATATTTTACAAAATTTTTATTTTTACTTTACTTTTTTTTTTTTTTTTTCGTCCTTTCGCCTATTTGGAAGAAAATTACGAATCTCAGTCCAACCGCTGGTGTAAATAAAACTCCTCGCAGACATATTTGATGTCGGTTGTTTTAGAGAGAAAAAAAAAAAAATGAAGCATTTAACATTATTATTTTTTTGTTTCAGGTGGCTTAATGACTGTTCGTTGTTTTAGACAAAAAAAACCCCAAAAAAACAAAAACAAAAAAAAAAAAAACACTTATATTTTTGCATTAATTTCAATCAGACTAATATCCTGTTCTTTTTTTTATTATCCTGACGTTTCAGCTGTTGGACCATCCGGCCTTCTTCAGATGTCTGTCAATCCGGCTAATATACAGTATATATCTATGATTTCAGCACTATCAGTCAGTTATGTTGCATGCGTGAAACACGCTTAGGCGTTCATGTATATTTCGATACATGACGACGAGGCAGATTTTCTTTCCCGCAGTAGGTTGCCATTTCTTTCTGCGGTAGATCAGTTACTATCCAAGGCTATAGAACACAATCTCTCCTGCTAATTACCCATAGCTGGATGGAGAAGAAGAGAATTCATACCTTTCCCAAGGGTATTAGCACGTAAATGAATGTAATGGATTTGACTGGAATTCGAACTCGGCTCTTCCGATCCCTCAATCCGAGCCGCTATACATTACATCATCTCGCCTCCTTTTTTTTCAATTGGATGAATAGACAAGAAGTTATATGCGACGTTGTCGCACCTACTATTTACGATTTCTTTTAAAGATTTAGGGTACACTATATGATACCAAAAAAAAAAAAAGAAATACCTTTTAAGGAGACACGAGAAAAATTTTCTATGCCAAACGAGTCTCAATAAAAGCGATTTTGCGTCCTTGTGGGTGACAAATTATTTTCCACCCAACAACACCTTTCTCAGACGAAATATCGCGAGCCTCTATATCACTATTTCCATGGAAAGTGTTCAGACGAATTACATCCCTTAGACCCACCATTTCTTTCTGCGGTAAAACCGGATGCCATCTAAGGCTATAGAACTGAGTCTGTCCTACTATTTACTCATAGCTGAAGGGAGAAGAAGAGGATTTATATCTTTCCCAAGAGTATTAGCACGTCAATGAATGTAATGGATTCGACTGGAATTCGAACTCGGCACCCTCGAATTTCAATCAGACTAATATTCTCCTCTTTTTTTTTTTTTTAACCCGACGTTTCAGCTGTAGGTCCACCCGGCCTTCCTCTTCACAGTTAAAACCCTCCACGTCACGCCCATTGTAGCGAACCACCGCCATCCCCTTTGCATCCCATTAGCGACTTGTAAATTCCACTCGAGCAACTTCTTCCTACGAACAATTACTGGACTTGAGAAACCTGTTTTAAGAGAAAGATTTTATAAATTTCAAACGAAAACAGTACTGGCTGTTCAGTCCATAAATGCCAAATATTTTCTGATAGGGAAACGTTTTATATTAATATTAACATTTTCAACGTCTGGTTCACGCAACTGCTTTTTTTTTTGCTTTTTTTTAACAGGAGTAAAGTTTTATCCCATTTTTCCTGTTTAGATCTCGGTTTCCGGTTCTTTCTAAAGTCTACTTCATTCTCTTTCACTCGTAATAATCGCTTGCGTCTTAGCGGTATTAACGCCTTGCTTAGGTTGAATCCATTACATTCACTTACGTGCTAATACGAATCTTCTTCTTCTATAGCTATAGGTAAATAGCAGGACAGACCGGGTTCTATAACCTTGGATGGCAACTAGACGAACGCACAAAGAAATAGCAACCTACAGCGGGGGGAAAAAAATCTGCCTCGTTAGTCATGTATCGAAAGATACATAATCGCCTAAGCGTGTATTACGCATGGCACATAACTGATTGATTTACGTGCTAATACCCCTGGCAAAGGTATGAATCCTCTTCCACACAGACCCCAGCTATGGGTAAACAGCAGGACAGACCGGGTTCTATAGCTTTGGATGGCAACTAGACTACCGCACAAAGAAATAGCAACCTACAGCGGGGAAAAAATATCTGCCTCGTTAGTCATGTATCGAAAGATACATAATCGCCTAAGCGTGTATTACGCATGGCACATAACTGATTGATTTACGTGCTAATACCCCTGGCAAAGGTATGAATCCTCTTCCACACAGACCCCAGCTATGGGTAAACAGCAGGACAGACCGGGTTCTATAGCTTTGGATGGCAACTAGACTACCGCACAAAGAAATAGCAACCTACAGCGGGGGGAAAAAAAATCTGCCTCGTTAGTCGTGTATCGAAAGATACATGATCGCCTATGCGTGTATCACGCATAGCACATAACTGACTTAATTAAAAAAAATATCTATAGTCTTTGAAAAAAAAAAGCATTCTGAAAAAAAACCGTAAACATTTGAAAGCGTTTGGCAATGGCTGCCACTCAGTCTACATCTGAATAGCAGATTTAGTACCAATGAATGACTTATGACGATAGATAGAGAAAAACACAAAATGTCAAATTCAGAAGAAAGCTAGGCGGTGTAGTAACGAGAATTGTTTTACCAGCATCAGCAGAAAAGTCTTCATAAAGTAATAATAATTCTAATGGTAATGTTAGCCGTTTCCTTATGTGTAAACTTACGACATTCATCGAACACTTTCATTGACATAACATAACCTACTGGTAGTGTCTAAATCTCGTTCGGCTGTCCATATCTCGTGATATCTCGTCTAGTTCTTATTTTTAGTACCGCTCAAATGTCGCTTGCACCGTTTCGTCTAACGCTAAATCCATATTGCCCGACTCAAGGATTGAACACAGATACTATGCCACCAAATTCACAGGCAAATGCTTTAGTCAACTGGGTTATTGCCCCGTACAAACGGCGGGGGCAATAACTGAGCAGGACTAAAAATAAGAACTAGACGAGATATCCCGAGACATGATCAGCGTAACGAGAACAATCTACCCGCGTAAGTTTTCAAATTGGAAATTCCCTGAAAAGCAAAGCTAATGGAATTAATAGCCAGTTCCTTATAAGAAAACATTCGGCATTCACTGATAAAGCAGACAGGGCTACTTTCGGTTGATATTTATAAAAATCTTTCGATTAAAACAGTTTTTCAGGGAAAATAGATTCCTCAAGTCCACTAACTGTTATCGCTCTTTCTGGTATTGATGGCGGCTTCATTCCGAACCTTTTGTTTGAAATATTGTGGAATCGTCAACATCTTGATTATGTCATTATTTTCTCTTCGAGAAAATGGTATATCCATTTTAGTTATTGCTGCTGTTGAAATTCCTCAAATAATTAGGTTTCTATTGACCAAGCAGCGTATATTACTCCAGTTACACTTTTCTACACTTCCTGAGCAACAGATCAAAATAGTAACTATTCTTCTCATCTCTAATGGTAATATTAGTTGTTTCCTTATAAGGAAACATTTAGTATTCATTGACTGAGCAGATATAGCTACCATTGGTTGAAATTTATAAGATATTTCTATCAAAACAGTTTTTCAGGAAAATATGTTTATCAAGTTCAGTAAGTGTTATTATTTTTCCAGTGTAGAGGGGGAATGGCTTCCTTACTTGTCTTTTGTCTGAGGGAAGTGTCGGATGTTATCATCTTGATTGTCATTATTCCATCTAAGCGTGCCATCCATTTTAGTTGTTGCTGCTGTTGAAAGTCCTCAACTGATGTGCTTTCCATTATCTGCTACAGTTTTCTTTTGTTTGTGATTCCATAGCGCCAGTCGACAGGGGTTTGAAGATGAACGGTCATCTCTAAGACCTAGAGAATTCCTTCGCTCGGAAATCACAAATATATGGTATTTATTGCCAGAATCGACACCTGAAGGTGGTCATAGGACGCGATGACCGAAACGTCGTCATATTAAAAACAAAGATGAGGATATTAGTCCGATTGAAAATAATAAAAATATAGATGGCTCTTTGTCCAAAGAATTTAAACATAAAGAAACACTTATATTTGTTGTTATTATTGTCGTTATTTTTTTCAGCTCTGTGATTAAAAATAATAATATTAATGAATGTAAATATATATTGATATCAAAGAGGTTTTAAATGTATGTATTATAAATTGTGAATTTTCTTGTATTTTGATTTTACAGCAAAAGAAGGTTTTTTAAAAAGATTTGAGTCTCTATGCTTATATGTTTGAATTTGTTTGAAATATAATCAATAAGAAATAGAGGAACTTACCCTATTTTTCGATGCGCTTAAAGCGAAGAAAATGCTTTATATAAAGAAGTTAAGAATTGTAACAAAACTTACGTTTTTATACAGTTCGAGAAACCTTACCTTATCTTTCATTTTCCATCAGATTATTTCTTCCGGGGAAGCATGTTCTATTTTTCATTTTACTATTGAATCCGTAATTCATTAAGGTCAGCAAATATACTGCAGCCGCAGTAGTAATAATCTTTTCTAGACAGCATAGCCTGAAGAAATCCAGGGCTCTCCAAGACTATATGACCCAGTCTGCTTTTAGGTTGGTGCAAAAATAATGTCGTTTTCTCACATATGTTAATATGTGAGAAAACGACATTATTTTTGCACCAAGCTAATATTTACCGATAGCTGTCGGGAGAAGATATGGATTCATACCTTTCCTAAGGGTATTAGCACGTAAGTGACACTGTAATGAACTCGACTCGAAATCAACCTCGTCCGTTAGATTGCTTCAATTGCTTCCTTAGATTATAAATCTGTCATTTTTGTTCTGGATTTGATCGGATCGGATCGGTTCGGATCGGCTCAGCTCGGCTCGGATCGGCTCGGATCGGCTCGGATCGGCTCGGACGATTCGGATCAGTTCGGTTCGGACCGGTTCGGCTACGATCGGTTCGGCTACGATCGGTTCGGCTACGATCGGTTCGGCTACGATCGGTTCGCCTACGATCGGTTCGCCTACGATCGGACGGTCCGGCTCTGATCGGTTTGAATCGAATCGGAATCGGTAATTGCGATGTCAAGAGAAAAAACATCCTTTCAACACACTGTTTTGTTTTATTTTTTGCTTGTTTCTAAGTTAAACTTTGCCAAAATATTCATAAGCAGGTTTTTTTAAAGTAGGGGGCTTTTTTTCCGCGTCTTGTCTTACGTATCGAACATCTCCAATGTTTGACGATTTGTAACAAAATACTTACTTCAATTTGGAAACAAACAATTTGCATTAAGAAAACTCTCGCCCTATCTTTCGCCCTCCATAGACCGTCGAAATAATTAAAGGGCTATCAAGCACAGGACGCCATCCGTTTTTTTCTTACTACCACCACTACAACAGATCACAGATACTCATACAGCCTTTCATTACTATATGTGTTGCTTAATGATCAAAGGCGTATATTGCCATCAGGTTTACGGCTAGTTCACGTTTAAACATCGGTTCCCGTCAGTACCAAGACAGGTCATCCCGTGGGAATACCAGATGATGTATGGTTGAATGAGCGCGTGGTGTAATGGATAATGGCTCGGAATTGTTAATCGGAGAGCCGAGTTCCAATTCCAGGTTAATTCGTTATATTCACTTAATTTGGGAATATATGAATACACATATTCTCTCCCCACCCCAGTTAGGGGTTAATTAGTAAGACTTGTATTATTATTATCCGAAAAAGGATTCTTACAGTCTAAAGTATTTTCTACCTTTAAATATTCTCTGGCTTTAGATAAGCCATGTAAAACGAATCAATACACACACACGCACACACACACACACATATATATATATATATATATATATATATTAGGTTGGTGCAAAAATAATGACGTAATAATGTCGTTTTTTGACGTATTTTTTAACGTCAAAAAACGACATTATTACGTCTTTATTTTTGCACCAACCTAATATATAGTAAAAAGGCTTAAACACTAATAGTTTAGAAATATGATTACATATGTATGTGTATATTAACCACTAATATTATCTATATATAGGGATAGTGAGGTGAGGGATAATATGTACATTTATTCATATATATATCTATATATATATATATATATATATATATAAGTAAACCTAAAGAGCCAGACAAACCTACCTAGGTTTCATCTACGCGGTTCGTCAGGGTAAACTGGCTAAAGAGGTGATATAAGAACTGAAAATATATAGTACAACACAAAAATATGACCATGTGACAAAAAACAAAAAACAAAAACAAAAAACAAAAACAAAAACAAAAAAAAACAGCAAACAGTAACACAACAACGGGGGGGGGTTGAAACATACTTATTCAAAAACATTAAAAAAATACCAAGAGAAGAAAAATAAATCTATTGTAGTAACCAGCGTTTTATATGTCTACACTTACTTAAGATTTCCGTTTTTAAATTCAGCAATTTATCAGGTTCTTTAAATAAAGCGATGGCTAACTTTTCCTTTATACATAGAGGACAAACTATATTAACCTGCTTTGTATTTGTGGCATTTCTCTAATATTTCCTATTTCAAAATGGCGTCTTTATTATAGTCATGCTTAATTTTCCATTCGTATGTAGATAACGTGGTATTATGTTTGAATTATTCATTATTAAAACTACTAATATGGTTATAATACCGTTTTTTAAAATTGTTTTGGATAGATCCTATATATACTTTAGGATTTTCATCAGTATTGTTATATCTATCTTTGTATATTTTTACCTGGTATACCACGCACTTCTGCTGGTACTTTCGCTGGAGGGGACAGTCTTTCTCATTCCTACAATTACATTTGGGAAGGGCTGTATGTGGTTTATACTTAATTTTCCTCATATTGTATCCATTAATTAAGCTAGCCACATTAGGCATACAACTATAGCTTAATTTGACATAGTTTTTATTAAATATATTTTATAATGCACTTGTTTGTGGGAAATTTTGTTTGAGAATAGTTTGCCTATTTTAGTTTTCACCGTAGAATTATATGTGGGGGTTAAACCATAATATATTTCTACTTCTATATTTATTTTGCATTCTATGGTCATCATTTATATTAATATAGTCTATTTTATTGTTATACCCACTTTTATATATATATATATATAGAGAGAGAGAGAGAGAGAAAGAGAGAGAGAGAATGAGTGAGAGATAGATACTGAATAAACTGGGATCGATGTAAACAAGCTGATATAGACAGATAGATTGATACATAGAAAGCGATAAAGATAAACAATAGATAGATAGATATATAGATAGATGTGAACAAGCTGAGATAGATAGATAGATAGATAGATAGATAGATAGATGTGAACAAGCTGAGAAAGATAGATAGATAGATAGATAGATAGATATGAACAAGCTGAGATAGATATATAGCTAGCTAGATAGATAATGACTATATATATATATATATATATATATATATATATATATATATATAGTGAGAGAGAGAGAGAGAGAGGAATAGAGATAAATAAAACAGATGGATAGATAGATAGATAGATAGATAGATAGATGTGAACAACCTGAGATAGATATATAGATAGATAGATATGAAGCTGAGATAGATATATAGCTAGCTAGATAGATAATGACTATATATATATATATATATATATATATATATAGTGAGAGAGAGAGAGGAATAGAGATAAATAAAACAGATAGATAGATAGATAGATAGATGTGAACAAGCTGAGATAGATAGATAGATAGATAGATAGATAGATAGATAGATATGAAGAACATGGGATATAGATAGATAGATAAATAGATAGATAGATAGATAGATAGATATGAACAGACTGAGATAGATAGATAGATAGATAGATAGATCCTGAAAAGACCGAGATATAGATAGATAGATCCTGAAAAGACCGAGATAGATAGATAGATAGATAAATAGATAGATAGATTAGGCCTAATTATTATTATTGCCAGACGATAGACTTTTACTTATGATCATCATTCTGACGTTTTCTCGTTCCCCCAGTGCACAAGTCACTGGACAAGTAAATATAGAGAACAAACTGTTATTCGTGCGGTAGATACTCTCGCCGCCCAGGACGCTAAAAAATTGCAATGGAAACCAGTTAGTGTAGAAAAACTTAAAATGTCCGCTGCCTTGCGGCTATACCCATTCATGAGAAAGGCTTCGCGCGTCAACCCGGAGGAAAAAGCCCGGAGTAGAATTACCCCAAGGCAATTTGTGGCTGTATTCAGCAACGCCTTGTTAACTACTGCAACACTACCTGCAACCACACACACACACACACACACACACACACACACACACACACACACACACACACACACACACACATATATATATATATATATATATATATATATCGCATGTAACAGCAAAATTGTCCAAATCGTGTAACAGCAAAATTGTCCATTTGTTAGATTAAGACTTGAACCGTAGTATCTTAGAAATGATTAAAGATATCTTACTGGAATTCTCCGAGGATTTTATAACACAAAGGGACTCTACTTTGAGCAATAAGATTGTATAATTAGTTTCCAAGCTTAACAAACGAATCGTGATGAAATAGATCATAAATGAAAATGACAAGTTAATAATTAATTAATCATAGCCAAAGATCAGAAACCCTTGAAGAATTGATATAAAGATCAAATGTATATATATATAATTATAGGTAATTTTCCAACTTATTCAAGATGATCTTTGCCCTCTCTAACCTTCTAATTTTCTGTCTAGGACTAACAATGTGCCTCAGTGGTTTCACGAACGATGTCATTTTTAAGTCTTTTTTCACTGCTCTTTGAAACTCATAACTGAAATTGATCACTTCAGGTCTAAGTTGAAATAATGATCCCTCTTGCTGTTGTGACCTCCTGATTCAGTTTTCCTCTCTACTGTTCCCTCTTTTTAAAACTTATTCACTGTTCTCTTGTTGGTTCATGACTTTGAAAATGAAACCAAAGTATGAATGTTGGTACCATTACTGAAGGACTGAATGATCTTTTTCCTCTCACCATTGCTAAGTTGAGAAGACATTGAGTCTGACACGAAACGATTTTAGCCTGTTCTCTTCTTAGCTGAATAACTCAAAGGGTTTTACGGTGATTCTTACTGTCATGGGGTCCTCCCATTTTTTATATAAGTGGACTCGACCAGAGTATTACTTGGACTGCTGCCGTTAAATACCCAGAGTCAGTCAGAATATACGGAGACTGAGAGAGTGAGCAGAGATTGTAATTGAGTTGGAGGTAGAGTAATAGTGTTAGGTAACCGCTTGTAGAAGTCATAGCACGTAGATTCAAAGGAAGTCCCACTTCGAGACTATATATATATATATATATATATATATATATATATATATAGTCTCGAAGTGGGATATATATATATATATATATATATATATATATATTATTATTATTACGACTAACCGCGTTCCTGGATTTACTAACAATATACCCATTGTATTTTTGTGTAAATACATTTAATTTCTTATCTTTATGTCTTGCATTTGTCATTCATTGGAGACCGAATTTCATCTCGGAATCCACAACAAACTGGCGACGAAGATTCGAACTCACGCGGAAAAGAAAAAATACTCACGCGGAAAAGAAAAAATCAACAAAAGAAAAATCTTCCCTCGTCGTCCAACAAGCAAATTGGCACGCACACGGGAAGAAAAAACAACAAATTCACGCCGAGCAATTCGAACTCACACAAGAAGAAATAGAAAAATCCGTCCCTCGTCCACAAGAAATTAGCGACAAAGAGTTACGAGGAGTAAAAAATACGTAAAATTGAGTTATCATGGAAGATTTAAAAAATATTTTGGTAGAACTGACAAAATACGAAAATGATCAACAATTACAACTACAAGAACGAATGGAAGAAAAATGGCAAAAGCAATTATTACAAACGCAAAAGAAAAATCAAGAAAGACAAATAGAGCTCCAGGAACTAATATTGAAAGTAGCGGGCAACAAGCAATTAGATATTGAAAAAGAAGCAACATTTTCGCAAGATGCAGTGTGGAATACCATAGAAATTTTCAAATATTCCCAAGATCAGGACAAAAATTTTGGAGATTACTTCAGAAGACATGAAGAATCTTTAACATAGACTGTCAAAATTGGACAGAAGCAAAAAAGCTACGTCTATTGCTTAGAAAATTAGGAACTGAAGAATATACAAAGTTCGTGGATTATATCTTGCCAAAAAAAGACGAACGAATTAACATTTGACGAAGCAGTGACATGTCTTAAAGAACTCTTCCGCCCCAAAACCTCAATCTTCCACAGGAGGTGGAAATGCCGTAACCTGGTAAAGGGCTATAATGAGGATTATTCCACGTTTGCCGCAATCGTAAATAAACATTGTGACGACTTTAAACTACCGGAATTAACCCCGGACAAGTTCAAATGTCTCATCTGTATTCAAGGGTTAGTTTCTACAAAACATAGAGAAATGCGCAGAAGAATGCTTGCAAAATTACAAAATGAACCGGGTCTAACATTACAGCAATTATCGGAAGATTGCCATAGATGTTTAAGTATAACGAAAGACGCAAAGGACATTGAAGTATCAGCTGTTTCACATATACGTAAGTTAAACAAAAGTCTACGTTCTTCATCCTTCCCGGAAAGAAAACTAAAATTTTACGACAATGAAAAAAGATTCTCACCCTCCCCGGAAAGAAAAAGAAAATTTTATAATAAGAGGAAAAGTACAACATACAGGACAAATTATGACGAATATTGGAACAAATATAATCCCCCTCCATCAGCATGTTATCGATGTGGAGGACTACATTAGAACAAGGATTGAATGTGTAAAAAAGGGCCACAAGGCATCCCAATGTAGAAATAGAAAAGATACTAATAGAATAAGAGCTACAAGGATGCATAATGATGACAACACCAATGTAAGGAAATATGTGGAACTGGAAATTTTAAACAAAAATGTTAAATTACAACTAGATTTAGGTTCCGACCTCACGATAATCAACTTACAGACATGGAAAAACTCAACAGACCTACCATGTTACACACACAAAAAATTGCCAAGTCGGTTACAGGCAAACGAATAAAATTTGAGGGAGAAATAATCGTGAATGTTAAATTTCACGGCAAAACAAAAAAACTTAAGATATACGTCATGAAATATACTGAAAATCTAGTAGGTATCAACTGGATGTAGAAGTTCAACGTTTGGGACCTACCTATCAACACTTTTTGCAAAAAGTTAGAGGTTGATCCATCAGATACTATAAAATTGAAGGAAGAATTATATAATCAATTCCCTGGGGTATTTTCAAGCGGGTTGGGATGATGCAACAAATTTAAGGCCAAAATAGAATTAAAAGAAAACGTCAAACCAATTTTTAAAAAGAAGCGAAATGTACCGTTCGCTACTATAGAAAAAATAGACAAAGAATTGGAGAGACTTGAACAAACTGGGATTCTATCAAAAACAGAGTTTAGCGAGTGGGCAACGCCGGTGGTTTATGTAAAAAAGAAGTCAGGAGAAATCCGCGTATGCGCAAATTATTCGACGGGACTTAACAAGGCGATAAAAGACCACCATTACCCAGTACCGAGCCCAGAAGAAATATTTACAAAGCTCAACGGCGGTAAGATATTTTCAAAAATAGATCTAAATGAGGCTTATCTACAAATCCCACTACAAGAAGAGAGTACGAAAATCTTTTGCATTAATACGCACAAAGGGTTGTACAAATTCAACAGACTACCATTCGGAGTAAAAGTTGCACCTGCAATTTTTCAGCAAACGATGGACACAATGCTCACGGGCCAGAATTTCGCGACCGCTTATCTGGATGATATTCTAATTAAGAGCGACAATGTTGAAGAGCACACATCACACATAAAGGAAGTTTTCAGAAGACTTCAGGACTTTAGCTTCAAAGTAAAAGGAGAGAAGTGTGATTTTTTTCCTAAATGAAATTAAATATTTAGGTCAGATGATAAATAAAAATGGCAGGAAGACACAGAAATGAGAAGGTGAAACAGGAAGAGAAAATTTATCGAACCCCTGATTATCAACCACAGAGACAAAAATACTAACTACCACCAAAAAGGGATCTAAGGAGGTGGGTGTTATGGGGTCCTCCCCTTTTTTATAAAAGTGGACTCGACCAGAGTGTTACTGGGATTGCTGCCGTTAAATACCCAGAGTCAGTCAGGAGATAGAGATTGTTAGAGATTGGGGGAGTGAGCAGAGATTGTGATTGAGTTGGAGGTAGAGTAATAGTATGAAGTAACCGCTTGTAGAAGTCCGTTACAAGCACGTAGACTCTAAGGAGACTTCGAGACTATATATATATATATAATTATTATTATTACGACTAACCGCGTTCCTGGATTTACTAACAATATACCCATTGTATTATTTTGTAAATACATTTAATTTTTTATCTTTATTTCTTGCATTTGTCATTCATTGGAGACTGAATTTCATTTCGGAATCCACAGCACTTACAACATATTGTATCAAGATGGCTAAACACCTTATCTGAAAACCTGGAAAACAGAAATTCAATTACTTTCGTGTGTTTTTAGATATTAACATTTTGTGGGATAGACAATTATGCTGTTACACGTTTAGGCCAATTTTGCTGTTACTCGCGGTATATATATATATATATATATATATATATATATATATATATATTTGTGTATGTTTGTGTGCGGATGTGAATTACAATTAATTATATCCAAACAATTTACCTCATGCAGATGATCATTTCTTCCATGGGAAAGTAGTTTTCCTTGGACTTATCAATGCAAATACATTGACTAAAATGAATGAATGTAGTACAAAAAAATTATGAGACCAGCCGATCCGGCTACTTTGGTTTCAACCTCGTGGTAACTTCAGGTGATTTCGCTCAATTGATTTCATAACGCTTTATATTTTCTTTAAATTAATGAATGATTTATTATTTTAAAATAAATGCATAAACGCATGACGTGTGATAGGAGGGGAAGAGGAGGAGGATAAAAGAAAGGGTATTGGAAATGTATCGGTGGGGTGTGCAAATGAACTCTACATATTTTCTTTTCATCCTGGTTTATACAAAACTCAAAAGGAACTTAGCGTATAACTTAGCAATTATGACTAGTTGCATACACACTAAAAGTTTCTTTTGTGTTCGTATGAAGCAGGATGAAAAAAGGTACGTACATTTCATTTTCCTTCAACTAGACAATTTTTACTATTTCTACAAATATGGTTTGGGGGTGCATACCAGGTTTATTGTTAGTCTCATAGAATTTACTTAAAATTTAGTTATTATGAGAGTTGATAATTTTGTAAATTTTTTTTTTTTTTAATTTCTTTTAAATTTTTAAAAACATTTTTCTTAAGATAAATTATCAAAAAACGATTTATTTTTAATCTTTTTATATTTTATTTGTAAGCATATTTTGATAATTTTGAGTGGCAACAATTTATTTTGTTACATAATTAATAATTAAATTAATTTCGTTTTTAAATTAAATTTCGTTTTTTTTTTTTTCAGCCTTCTTTGAATTTCACTTTATTTTTCTTGTAAGCCCAACTTGGGATGTTAAGGTTAATATCTGGGTTGAATTTGTGTAACATCTTTCCATAGATGTTTAAGTATAAAGAAAGACGCAAAGGACATTGAAGTATCAGCTGTTTCACATATACGTAAGTTAAACAAAAGTCTACGTTCTTCATCCTCCCCGGAAAGAAAACTAAAATTTTACGACAATGAAAAAAGATTCTCACCCTCCCCGGAAAGAAAAATAAAATTCGCCAATATCACGTCTCCTTTACCATCACTCAGGCAGTTGTGTGATGTCTGTTTGCTTAGCTCTGTATCAATTTTTCAACTGCACTCTCCTTTTTAAGTATTTAATTTTAAATTTATAGTTTCGACACTGAATACAATCCTCTATGCTATAAATATTCTTGATTTTGTACATTAATGCAGCTGCCCCCGCCCCATCCCAAGGCTGTACCTTTGCATCTATGTTGTTCCTTATTTTCACCAACGATCCTCCTGATGTCGTCAGTTCTCAACTTGGTATCTATACTGGTCACGCAACTAATAAGTTCGGTCTTATGAGTATGTCTGACGTCTTTGATATGCTCAAATTGGCATCTGATCTAAAAAAAATTGATCTATATTTTGTTAACTGTAGCAACAAATGCCTTGTTAATTTTCCCGCCTTCAAAATGAAACTGCTGTCTCTAGTCTTTTATTAATTTTGATATAATGGAATATGCGTACACCTGTGTTCCCCCTCACTGGAATAGGATTGGCTGGTGTCCGTCATAAATACAGACGGACGTGTAGGAGAGTCAGAAGTCAAGAGCCTTAGTCTGAGAGCTAAGTCTATAACGACGCCCATTGGACTACGCCATTGATCTACACTTCTTACCTGCGAATACGACGCGTACCAGTCGATTACTGCTACCGTATCCTACTTGGTTATGGTAGCCAAAACCACTTAGCTACTTCGTTCAAATATATACCTTTCCGAGACATATCACATTTCAACCCAAGCAAGGAAATAAAAAGACGAAGACACGAGGGCTGACTAAGTTGTAGGGAATATAAGAAAAAAAAACTGTTAAGTAGAAAGAACAATAATAGAACAAGAATTAAAACCACTCTGCAGGGGGTTAGTACCAGCCATGCTAACAGGAAGCATAAAAGACAGCGACTTCGTTTTGGATATGCATCCCGATATTCAGCTCCCCTTCTTACTAAATGTAGCAACTTGTTAACAATATAAATAAAGTATACAACGTTCTTTTTCCTTCTTTAATTCTATTGGTCGCTTCCAGGTATGTTTGTCGTAGTTATTTTCACACAAGATTAATGCGCACTGAATTGCTCGTAAGTTTCAACGCACGAATTCTATCAATTACGGATTTTCATGTGTCTTCTCAATAAGTCAAATTTGATGGATCCCAACATATATATATATATATATATATATATATATATATATATATATATATATATATATATATATATAATGGAAAGAGAGAGAAAAAATAATTGAAAAGACAAGCAATTAATACGAAAATGTTTTTAGCGAAAAAGAATGAATCGAAAGATGAACACGAAGAGAAAAAGAATAAGTTTCCAATTTGGAAATAAAAAATAAAGAAAACAAAAAAAACAAAAAAAAAAAACGACAAATCTCTTAAATTCTAAGTCGCCAAATCTGAATCGATTGATTGAACTGGGCTGTTTCTTGTAAAAACTGGATTACGAATCTGTTAACGAATCATGTTATTGTTTTCTCCTGACATTTTTCTTTTCTGTTTTTTTTTTTTTTTTTTTTTTTTTTTAAATAAATAAATAAATAAATATTTTGTCCTCACTATTCTAACCTGTAAAATAATTTGAAACCAAAAGCAAATAAAAACACCATTTACTTCCTTCGGATCTAATCAATCATTTTGTAACGAGACAAACTTCACGGTGGGACAATATTCAAAAGAATTAGACTAGCAAATGATTATTCCTGCGTAAGTAAGAAAATCGATCCTCACTGGGTGTCTCTTACTTGCGTTATCGGGTCGTGCCATGCATTTTCTTAGGATGTAGGGGATCAAGGCTCTCCGAAACTTCCGTTAATATGCTAAAATTGTCATGATTTCTTCGGATTAGTACTTCGGATAATGTACTTCCCTACTTCCTGGTTGCGTATTCAGAGGCTTTCCTTCTCTTGTACTGGTTGCCGCAAAATCTAGAGATCTCAGTCTATTTTACTATTGAAAGTATTGATAAAAGAAGAAATGGACTTATCTGTTTACCAAAGTCATTAATCCAGAACGTAGGCGACCATGGCTCTCCATGCATTTCTTTTCGTTACAATCTGTGAATTGCTATGTCTTCGGTGGATAGATACTGGAGTAGTTTCCAGTTGTTCTTTCCATTGTTTTTACATCGGAATATTCCTTCTATGACTACTACCCAAAGCTAGCGACACTAGTCTACCCTGCTATTTAATGCATAGCTGAGGGAGGGAGATAAACGGCTTAATGATTAACAGAGTAGGATGCAATTTGAACTCTGCTCGCTAAATTTACTTTCTGGGTTACAGTACCTTCTCAATCGTTGTGCCACCTTCACATCGCCATATGGATTTACTATTGCACGCTTAGCAAATAGACGCCAAACCGTGGCGCAATTTAGCCGACCTTCAATGTTGCGTCTGCTGAGAACAACAAGGACTGAACATGTGAGCAACGACGTAGTTTTAGAGAAATTGGGATAAAAAAAAAATGGACGCTTATAATTAACCTCAGGAAGAGACAGCTGAAATGTATAAAGCGCATAATGAGAAAAGAGGGCTTGGAGAATCTGAAACTCACAGGACAAATTGAAGGCAAAAGGAACAGAGGAAAACAACGGATAACCTACCTAACGAGCTTGTGTAAATGGTTGTCAGAACAGGGTTTAGGAGAAATAACAAAAAGACAAAATTTTCAAAGAGCCACAAATGACAGGAAATTGCGGAGAGCCGTGATCGCCAACGTCCCGAAGGAACACAGCACATAGAAGAAGAAGTAGAATTCAGTTCGATCATTTGGTGTTCCATACTTGTGCCAGCCATGTTCATCGGTAATGGTTAACGAGCTAGTCGAGTAGTTCATTAAAATCTTGTGTAGTATAACTGAACCTCATTGGTTAACAGACAATGATGACTATGCACCCTATTAAGCTGAGTTTATCCCGAGCCAAACGTATTAATCCCTATCCGAACCGGACCACTTTATCCCACTAGTGAATCGGAGCTATTTTATACCAATTCTGAGTCGGGCCTATTCATCCCTATCCCTAGCCGGATCTGTTTAACCCTATTCGAGTTGGGCCAGTTAATCACTATTTCAAACTGGACCCCTCTATTACTATCCTGAATCTGATCTATTTTCCTTATCCCAGTCTGACCAGTTTATCCATATCTCAAGCTGAAAAAGTTTATCCCTATCCTGGTCCCGACCTATCTGTCCCTACCCCAAGTAGAACATTCTTGTCCTATCCAAACTGGATCTACTAATCCATTTCCTAAGCCTGGACCTATTTCCCTATGCCGACCCAGACCAGTTTGGACACATTTATCTCTAGCCAAGACGTGGCTCTTGAGAGAGCCATATTTATCCCTATCTCGAGTAAGACTAATTTAGCCCTATCCGAGTTGGACCTATTTATAACGTTTCAAAGACGTGACCTATTTTCTCTGACCCGACCAAGACCGGTTTATCCCTATCACAGGTCGGACTATGCCAGCCGGACCTATTTATCTCTATCCCAAGCAAGACATACTTTCCACGAGGCGGACCTATTTATCCCTATCCCGAGCAAGACTTATGTATCCCTTTCACAAGCCGGATTTTTTTATCCCTATCTTGAGCAAGACTTACGTATCCCTTTCACGAGCCGAACATTTTTATCCCTATCTTGAGCAAGACTTATGTATCCCTTTCACAAGCCGGACATTTTTATCCCTATCTTGAGCAAGACTTATTTAATCCTTTCACGAGATAGGCCTATTTATCCCTATCCCAAGCAAGACTTATTTAGCCCTTTCACGAGCCGTATATATTTATCCCGATCCCAGCTGGACATATTTATACCTTTTCTAAGACGGGACATATTTTCCCTGACCCGATCCAGATCAGCTGTCCCTATCACAAGTTGGGCCCATTTATCCCGATATCAGCCGGGCCTATTTATATCTATCCCGAGCAAAACCTGTTTATTCCTATCCGAGTTGGACTTATTTATCCCTATCCCGCACAAAATTTATTCATCCCTTTCGCAAGCCGGACTTATTTATCCCTATCATATCCACACCGCTTTATCCCTATCCCAGCCAGACCTGTGTATATCTATCTTATACAGTTCCCGCAAAGAAAAGAATACTGAACTGTTACGTGACATCTGTCCTTCTTTACGGCAGCGAATGTTGGACGATTTCCTCAAAGATGAAGAAGAGACTCGGGGCGACGAATATGTGGTTTTATAGAAGGATGATAAGGATATCATGGACCAAAGCATGTGAGCAACGATGAGGTCTTAGAGAGATTGCAAACAAGGAGGAGGCTTATACTTAATATCAGGAAGAGGCAGCTGAAGTTTCTGGGACACATAATGAGGAAGGAGGGCCTGGAGAATCTGACACACATAGGTTGAATAGAGGTAAAGAGGAACAAGGAAAATAGCGCGTGACATACCTGGCGGACTTAAGCAAGTGGATGACAAAACGTGGTCTGGGGAAGGAAGCAGAAGAAAGAAACTTGTTGAGAGGTGCAAGGGATAGAGGAAGGTGGAGAGCCATGAAAGGAAATGACAGATAAAAAGAAAAAAAGAAAGAGTTGATTCTTCTCACTCCGTTTTAGATGCTAAGAGATATCACGTATTAATTATTTCTCCTGCTGAATAGACTTTTGTCAATTTTATTTTTGATTACATTTATCCGACTCAGTCACTTCTTTTCTTTCTTTGTTCTTTACAATTCCTTCGTCACGTTTCTTTCTTTCTTTCTTTATTTCTTTCTTTGTCCTTTAAAATTCGTCCTGTACTTTACTTAGTTTCTTTCTTTCTTTCTTTCTTTCTTTCTTTCTTTCTTTCTTTCATTCTTTGTCCTTTACACTTCTCTCTGCACTTTTCTTCCTTCCCGTAGTTTTCTTTCTTTCTTTCTTTTTCTTTCTTTCTTTCTTTTTCTTTCTTTCTTTGTCCTTTACATTTCTCTCTGCACTCTTCTTTCTTCCTGTACTTTACTTATGTTTCTTTCTTTCTTTCTTTCTTTCTTTTTTGTCCTTTTTTACTCAGTTTCTTTCTTTCTTTCTTTCTTTCTTTCTTTCTTTCTTTCTTTCTTTCTTTGGCCTTTACGTTTCTCTCTGCACTTTTGTTTCTTCCCGTACTTTACTTTACTTTACTTTTCTTTCTTTCTTTCTTTCTTTCTTTCTTTCTTTCTTTCTTTCTTTCTTTCTTTCTTTCTCTCCCTTTCTATCTTTCTTTCTTTGTCCTTTACACTTCTCTTTGTACTTTTCTTTCTTCACGTACTTTACTTTACTTTTCTTTCTTTCTTTCTTTCCTTCTTTCTTTCTTTCATTCTTTCTTTCTTTCTTTCTTTCTTTCTTTCTTTCTTTCTTTCTTTGTCCTTTACACTTCTCTGTGCACTTTTCTTTCTCTCCGTAGTTTTCTTTCTTTCTTTCTTTCTTTCTTTGTCCTTTACACTTCTCTCTGCACTTTTCTTTCTCTCCGTAGTTTTCTTTCTTTCTTTCTTTCTTTCTTTCTTTCTTTCTTTCTTTCTTTCTTTGTCCTTTACACTTCTCCCAGAACTTTTCTTTCTTCCCGTACTTTACTTTTCTTTCTTTCTTTCTTTCTTTCTTTCTTTCTTTCTTTCTTTCTTTCTTTGTCCTTTACACTTCTCTCTGCACTTTTCTTTCTCTCCGTAGTTTTCTTTCTTTCTTTCTTTCTTTCTTTCTTTCTTTCTTTCTTTCTTTCTTTCTTTCTTTCTTTCTTTGTCCTTTACACTTCTCTCTACACATTTCTTTCTTCCCGTACTTTACTTTTCTTTCTTTCTTTCTTTCTTTCTTTCTTTCTTTCTTTCTTTCTTTGTACTTTACACTTTTCCCTACACTTTTCTTTCTTTCTTTCTTTCTTTCTTTCTTTCTTTCTTTTAATTCTCTTAAGTAATTTACAAATTTTTCTCAAACTTTTGCTTCTTCTTTTTGTAACAGACGTCTCTTTGTCTCTGCTCGTAACGAGTGCAATGTGTCCTAAAAAAAGCGAAATTACTTTTTGCTTATCAAATGAACCAACGTATAGCATCTTGCATGTTCTGTTCCAGAGATTATTTGCGGCTCTACAAGAATGTTGCTAAACAATAGCAATTCCTCAATCTCTCCTTGATCAATCAATTCAAAGTTTTGATATTTACAGCTGATGAGGTTGAATGCTTTGCTCGAAAATTCTCTTTCAACTCAACTGCAATGTCAACATCTGATTTCCCTCCTAGAACAGAGGGTCTACTGACTGATATGTGCATAACTCTGTCACAGGTCTCAAACATTACTTCTAAATTAGATTCCCATCAGATAAGTGGAGTTGACAGCGTCCCAGCCGCCATCTTAAAGAAATGTGATCCCGAGGTAGCTCCAATTCACTCCAAACTCTACAACTATTGCATCGCTGCTTCCTGCTTTCCTGTTTGTTCGAAGTCATCCTCTGTAGTTTTCTGCTTTAAGGACTCTGGAGATCCTTCTAATCCCTCTAACAATTTCCTTATTAATCTTCTAGCGCTTTTAGGCAAAAAATTCGATGCTCAAGTGGTTAAGCAGGTTATCTCCCACGACCTACTCTCGGACAAACAATATGGCTTCCGTTTTGCCATATCTACCACTGTGCTAACGATCGTCACTAAGTATGTATATAAAGCTCTTGAAAATAAAGCTAAAGATCGAGTTGTGGCTCTAGTTATCTCGAAGGCGTTTGAGAAGGTTTGGCTCCAGGGCTACGGTGTTACTGGACGTTTATTTGAGTTAATCCAATGAAGATTGTTTTGAACGGTCTCGCTTCCCGATCCTTTCAAACGAACGCAGCTGTCCCCCAAAGCTTTATACTAGGTCCTACGCTGTTTCTGATCTTTCATCAATGATCCCCTGATGCCAAGGAGGCATATATGCAGATGACACTACCATTTACTCCTGTTTCAATAGAATAACCGTCAGAGTTGACTAAGTTAACCTGGCCGGTGTTCTTGAAAAAGACTGCCAATCATTGGTTACCTGGAGAAGGAAATGGCTTGTAAATTTTAATGCCTCCAAAACGAAACTATCAGCACGAATGATGCTAGACTCGTGCAGAGCAACACACTGCACCTTCTTGGCAACAAGTTTTCAACAGACTTGAAGCGGAACGACTACATTGGATCACTAGTTTCATCTACTACAAATAAAGTTGGTTCACTGTGTCGTACCAGAAGGTTTTTCTCGTCAGAATTCATCTTGCACATTTAGAAAGCCACCGTTCGTCCGTGTGTTGAATACTGTTGCCATATCTGGTCAGATGCTCCTGCTACCCATCTCAAGGTTCTTGACAAAATTCAAAGAAGGACCTGCAATGCAATCGGTCCTGACTTGACATCTCGACTTCAGTCACTTTCTCGCCAACGTGACGTGGTTTCCCCGCGTCTTTTCCACAAATATTTTCATGGCAACTGCTCTGACGAGCTTTTATTTCTGGTGCCCGGACTACGTGAGTTTAAGCAAGCTACTAGATTACCTTCAAGGTTCCACCTTTTTACTGTTGTATTAGTTAGCTGTAACCACCAATTCTACTCCAACAGTTTCTTTTCTCGCACTTCTCTCCTGTGGAACTCCCTTCCGTTTCTTTGCTTCCCCGATAACTACAACCTTCAAAAATTTCAATGCAACGTCAGTCGCCATCTTGGGTTAGGGTTAACCATCTTCTTGAACCCCATTCAGCTTTTATCCTTTCTTCGGTCTAGCCTATACTCAGTCTTTTCTCTCACCTACACTCTTTGTAACCCGTGCGTACTAGAGGCATTCCCGCCTTGCTCGGTGTGAAATGATTAAAAAACAAAATCATTAGGCCACGTCGAAGTGCCATTTTCCAGCAGTATATATTGATGGATTTTATCAGGTGCTCGGCTGCATGACGACCCACCGACCAAATTCTGTCTTGGTTTTGATGATTTGGATGATGGTGATGATTATGATGCTTTTCTCAGCTACGCTTTGTCAGTATAAGAAAGAAAGAGAGAAAGAAAGAACGAACAAAAGTGAGACTGAAAGGAAGAACTTGGAAGAAAGAAAGAAAGAAAGAAAGAAAGAAAGAATCTAAGAACGTAAATGGAAGAAAAAAACGAAGAATGAAAAAGAAAACGGAAAAAAGATCCAGTTTAGAGGAGATATAACGTCGTTTGTATACAAAAAGGAATACGGAAGATTGAAAAAGAGACAAAGTGAAAGAAAGAAAGAAAGAAAGAAAGAAAGATAATAAATAAAACAAAGAACAAAAATGAAATATTAGGTTGGTGCAAAAAATAATGTCGTTTTCTCACATATGTTACTATGTGAGAAAACGACATTATTTTTGCACCAACCTAATACAAAAAGATCCTTTTTTTTAAGGAGATATAATGGCATTTGTTACTCCAGTAATTTCTCGTTTCTTTATCTTTTTCTCTTTATGGGAGCAATCGTTCTTCTTAGAAGTTTGATCGAAAGAGATAAAAAAGACAATTTCTTGGCCTCCCCCCAGGAACTCGTCTGGTCCTATCATGATATTTATAAATGGAATTAAATACACTGACTTTCTTACGTTACCAAGTTCAAGTTATAAAACGATCGAAATGTATTTTTTCTCTGGTTGATGTAGATGGCTAAATTAATCTGTATTCATAAATATGATACCATGTATTTCAGGGTATAGATAGACATCACTCTCCATAGAGCCTTTTTCTTTATTATCTGTGAACTGTCAAGCAGTCTTGGAAAAGATATTGGAGAGTGGTTTCCTGTTGCCATCCCGACAGTTTTGAATCCAGAGTAGACCTTTGCTTAAACTGGTTACCAAGCAAAGCTAGAAAGCCCAGTCTACATTGCTGTTTAACACGCAGACATTTGGACATCCTCGGAAAGCAAATGTATCGCTTTTCGTGTCGTTTCTGTCTTCTCGTTGTCAGTCTGTAATTCTTCAGATTCCACCACCTCGTCAGAGACTGAATGGATCATTAAGGTTGTCCTCTCAATTTATTCCAGTGGGGAAGCACAGTATTTATAGCATTTTCCTTGTATTGAGCGAGAAAGAGAGAGGAAGATTGAGGGGTCAACAGGTTGGCCAACTAGACATCAGCACATGGAATGTGGTAGAAGCGAGGCTTCAACTTTTCTTGCAACCTCACTGTCTTAGCGCGATTTTTTGTTTGGTTTTATAAAAATTTAAACAATGACAAGACCTCAATCACAGGATTTCAAGCCTACTCATTCCGGGTCGTCAGAGTCCTCACCAGCACATAAAGATTCGACATATTGCGGTGGCCTATTGTTCGTGAGATGATGTATGTTAACAGACGTCTTTTTTTGTGTCTCACGGTCATTCCTTTTCAGCGGCTCTTGAGGGGTTACAAGCAGCGGAATTATAAGGCCCGTGCAAGGAAAATGGGAAGAAACTAAATGCACAAGACATAAGACTGCGGAGTTTGAACCCGTGAATTATCATAGCGTTACGATTCCGAAGCTTGATCCCTTGAATTACCACAGCATAACGAATCCAGAGTTTCATCCCATGAATTACGAAAGCGTAACTAATCCGGAGTTTGATCCCATGAATTGCGGCAGCGTAACGAATCCGCAATTTGATCCCGTGAATTTCGGCAGCGTAATGAATCCGCAATTTGATCCCGTGAATTTCGGCAGCGTAATGAATCCGCAATTTGATCCCGTGAATTGCGGCAGCATAATGAATCCGGAATTTGATCCAGTGAATTGCGGCAGCGTAACGAATCTGCAATTTGATCCCGTGAATTGCGGCAGCGTAATGAATCCGGAATTTGATCCCGTGAATTGCGGCAGTGTAACGAATCCGGTGTTCGATACCGTGATTTACGACAGCGTATTGAATCCAGAATTTGATCCCGTGTATTGCGGCAGCGTAATGAATCCAATAATGATTATCGTGCAATATAGAACTAGCCCATAAATATATCTAATATATTTCTTGATGTATGCGACAAATTTTGTTTCAGAGATGACACTGCTGATTTAAATATAATTTGATGGCATATTTTAAAAGGATGACCAATCTTTAGTTCCACCAGTTTAGACCTATAGAGGATGTAACCCCATGCAACTTTCATATCTTATTTACATATCACGCATGTTATTCAGTAACCCGCTTCCTTCTATCGACCTTTGTAATGGGTGAACTTACATAAAATATCGCTGAATTTGCGCCAGAATTTTATTGATTATCGACTTCATATCACGAATAGTGAAAAATATTCAATGTTATTAACGTAGATATGAGGGGTCCATTTTTCTATGTAAATTTATTGGAAATCCCACCCCCCCGGCACACACACATATACATACAAAAGTCCAAATAAAATAGGCTCATACCATGTGATTTCTGAGAATTCGGGGTGGGGAATGAAATTAGAATTGATAATCAGGAAATAGAAAAAGATCCAGTTTAAATTAAATATATCGGCATTTGTATATGGATAGAAATACGATAGAACGAAAGAGAAATAAATTGAAGGAAAAAAAGAAAGAAACAAACAAACGAAGTAAAAGATTCAACATTAAAGAAAGAAAGAAAGAAAGAAAGAAAGAAAGAAAGAAAGTGCCTGAAAGGAAGAGCTTGGAAGGAAGAGTGTGAAAGAAAGAAAGAAAGAAAGAAAGAAAGAAAGAAAGAAAGAAAGAAAGAAAGAAAGAGTGCCTGAAAAGAAGAGCCTGGAAGGAAGAGTGTGAAAGAAAGAAAGAAAGAAAGAAAGAAAGAAAGAAAGAAAGAAAGAAAGAAAGAAAGAAAGAAAGGAGTGCCTGAAAAGAAGAGCCTAGAAGGAAGAGTGTGAAAGAAAGAAAGAAAGAAAGAAAGAAAGGAAGGAAGGAAGGAAGAAAGAGAGAAAGAAAGAAAGAAAGAGTGCTTGAAAGGAAGAGCCTGGACGGAAGAGTGTGAAAGAAAGAAAGAAAGAAAAAAAGAAAAAAAGGAGTGCCTGAAAAGAAGAGCCTAGAAGGAAGAGTGTGAAAGAAAGAAAGAAAGAAAGGAAGAAAGAGAGAAAGAAAGAAAGAAAGAGTGCTTGAAAGGAAGAGCCTGGACGGAAGAGTGTGAAAGAAAGAAAGAAAGAAAGAAAGAAAGAAAGAAAGAAAGAAAGAAAGAAAGAAAGAAAGAAAGAAGAAACAGTGCCTGAATGGAAGACCCTGGAAGGAAATGTGTGAAAAAAAGAAAGAAACAAACAAACAAACAAACAAAAAAACAAACAAGGAAGGAAAAGTGGAGCGAGGAAAGAAGGAAATTGTGACTGAAAGGAAGAGGATGATTAAATAAAGAAAGAAAAATAAAAAGGATTCAGTTTAGAGATAAAGCAGCTATCTGTAAAAAGGAAAACGAAAAAAGGGAAAAGAAGGGAACTGAAAGAAAAAAAGACGGAAAGGACGCAAAAAAATAAATAAAGAAGGAAAGAATAAAAAAGAGGACCAAAATGAAAAGAAAAAGAAACGTGGGCTGAAATAATGAAAGACCAAAAAATAAAAGTCGAAAAAATAGGAGGGGAAAATAAAATGACACAAAATAAAAGAAAGACACAAAATGGAGGTGCGTGCAATTTTCAGAATTGAAAAATCAGGACGCCTGTTGACATTCATTACGTTTAAAACTGCTGATGGTAAAGAGCGATGGATTCTTTGCTTTTCTTTTTTTTAACTAAATGTAAACACGAAAAAAATGTTTGTTAGTTTGCCACATATAGAAGAATCGATTTTGTCATATCGGTATGCCTTTCTTTCTTTTTTTTACATTCCAGTGACTATCATTGTCGAGCGATTTGCTTCGAGATTTTTATTGGTTCATTAGAAGCCCAAAAATACAATGCGGTGACGTTGAAAGGTTGATGGAGCTCTTTTGAAATAGAAAACACTAAGTTCATAGACATTGCTTATGGTGGAAAAGCAAACGAGAACGAAAGAAACTAAAACGAAATCAGCATTTATATAAAACACTACTACAGGTCAAATTTATTAAACAAATATGTTGAAGCATTTACTCTAGCGATTATGTACATACTTCAAACCTGTAGATAGTTCATTACAATTTTTTACTATGGAAACGCGCTTCAACGTAGTTTAATACAACGCGTCTATGTAACACAAGTTTCACATGTCAGACTTACTAAATCAAATACGTGAAAACATACGCATAATGAAATGTCAAACACTAAAAGCATATAGAGAAATGCATTGTGTATGATTTTACTATAAGAGAACGTTGCAATTACGGTAGAAATTCGTCAACATTTTTATTGAACACTAGCAGTAGAGCCCAGCGTTGCCCGGAGATGTAACAGTAAGAGATAGATCAATATCGACCATCATAAAGACTGAAAAATAAAATTGACAAAGATTATTGTTTAAGGTTGACTGACATGCATGTCTTAATTAGTTTTTTGTTTTTTTTTACAAATTGGGCAAACCCAAACTCAAACAAAAACATTGTTTTCAATCGTTATGAGTCTACCGATTGAATAGAATTTTATTATAAACAATTGTCTTGTAAATGGAATTTTTAAAGCATTCTGAATGTAAAAATAAAGAAAAAAGTGTGCAAGACAATAAGAAACACTAACTACCAAAAAAGTTTTGTTGAAATCAGTTGAAAAATGTAGGAAATCCGATCCCATATATACACGAACACACGCACACACACACACACAAACAAACAACCAACCTGGGTTTTATAATAAGTATAACTCGATAACTCGATATTAATACGTATAACTCGATATGAGTTGTCCCCCTTTCATTAATGCCTCTTAATCGTGTTTTCAAATTGATTTCGTGCAAAAACAATTGGGTTTTTCCAATTTTTGGCGCTGTCAGAACCACCGCAAGGTAATTTTACGTAGTCCTGTGAAGTTTTGTTGAAATCGGTTGAAAAATGTAGGAAATCCGATCCAATATATAAACGTACAGACACACACACACACAATCTACGTTTTTATAATAAGATTATTGACTCTCATGATAACGAATATATTGTGAAATAGCAAATCCTAAACGTATATATAAAATTGCGTTGTAAATAATTTAACTTTACGAATGTAATTGAAATGTTAAATAAATACATAAAAACGTTCGCTAAACTCTAGTTGATACATATACAGACAGTGTATACATTTAAAAGCATTAATAGAAATACGTTGTGTATGATTTTACTATAGGAATGTTTTGCCATCATTAGATAGATACATGAAAACTGCACACGATAATTATTATATTTATAGTGAAGTAGTAAATCCTAAAAGCATATAATAATTCTGTTGTATAAAATATATATTAAGAAATCAAAGCATTCCTATTGTAAAATCATTTGCAATGCGTTTAAGTTCACCCCAAGCAAGGTGATAATGCTACTAAGACGAAAGAGTTTAGTGGTGATGGGGGCGAGAAAATGAGTACAGACGTGGTCAACTTATACGTTGTGGAAAGACATGTTATCGGTCTATAATTTTTCGGGTCGTCTATTTCAGTTGTTTTTGGTATGAGGTATGTAATACCTTCAGTAACCCATTCCAGGATTTTATTGGGATTATTTACAAGCGTTGATAATGTTTTTGCAAGTATGCCATGGGTAAATGAGAGATGATACAGCCAGAAATTGGGCAACTTGTCATTTCCTGGGGATTTCCATTTTTGGGATTTCGTTAGTGCTTGCCTAACATCATCTGTGGATATATTTACCCATTCTTGCAGAGGTGTATCCAGCAGTCGTTCTTCTTCACGCCGTATCCATTCTGCATTTGGGTTACATTCCTTTGGGTTGCTCCAAATATTTTCCCAAAATGTCTGTACATTATCAATCGATGGTGGCCTTTCGACATGTATTTTCAAATTTCCCTGTAAAATTTCTTAAGATCCTACAGATAGAACCTACAACATTTTTCGTATCGTCTTGTTCTCTGTGCCATTAACTGAAGTTTCTGCTTCAGCATTTCCGTGATTGACGGAATGTCTATTAGAGATTTAATGTTATATTTCCACTTGATCTTTTTGCAATTGCGTGTGGAAATATTAGGGTTTCTGGTGAGATCATCTAATATAGAAAGCTCACATCTGATATGTTTTATTTCCCGTATCAGTTTTGCTTTCCAAGCTGGCTCTCCATGTCTGTTAACTTTATTTATTTTCTTGACCCCAAGCTTCCGAGTCGCTGCTAAAGCTGTTGCGTATATGACGTTGTTAACTTCTGTGATGTTTCCCGGTGGTTTATCTGTTAACAGTATTTCCAGAGCAGCGTTGTATATTTTCACGGTGTGCTTGTTGGAGTTCGTCATATGTATTTTGGGGAGCTGGTCTCTGTCTGACAATTGTATGAAAGTTACTCTGCTGAGTACTTGGATGACGTCATTTTTCGCTTCGGTGATTATTATTATTATTATTATTATTATTATTATTATTATTATTTCTTTTGATTTCTGGTGTATGCTCATTTCTTTCCGGGTCCCGCGCAGAGACTTAAGGTCAGAAATGGAATAATGACATTTTCCAATGACCAGTTAAAGAAAAAAAAAAACAGACATATTTTACATAGACAAAGCCCTTCGTAAAGTTTGCGCTGTACTGATGAGAAGAATTTATTGTATTTCTTTAAGGGATGAACTTCCAGGAATCTTTTCAATATGTCTACTGGAATCTTTTCCAACCAATCGGAGGGCTCCAAATACAACAAGAATTATTGATGTTCCCATGTGTCACATACTTGAGATTTCGAGGTCATTTTATTTTGATAACTCTCTGCGGCTTCTCGGTCTCACGTTGACTGCTGACCTTAGATGGAATAAATACATTGAGTCAACTGCCTCGTCCACTGCAAGGAAAGTTGGTTCCCTGAATCGCACCAGTAAGTTTTTCTCCCCGGAGTCGATCCTCCAGATCTACAAATAAACAATTTGCCCTTGCATGGAGTATTGCTGCCATATATGGTCTGGTGCCCCTTCTGTTTGCCTCGGGGTTCTTGATAGGCTCCAGAGGCGGATATGCAATGTAGTTGGCCCTGCCTTGGCGTCTCGTCTACAGTCACTTTCTCACAGACGCGCCGTCGCCTCCCTCTGTCTGTTCTACAAATACTTTCATGGAAACTGCTCCGTGGAGCTGCATTCGCTGGTTCCCAGACGTCATGAGTACCAGCGCCTTACGAGGCTGGCATCCCGCTCTCACCCCTTCACTGTCGAAACTCCTAAATGTAACCGTCTCTTCTACTCTAATAGCTTCCCGCCTTGCTTGGGGTGAAATGCTTAAAAAAAAAAAAAGAAGATATTTGAAGATCCTTAAAGGTGCATTGCTATCTGCAGGGACTGCCATATCAATAAGGAGGTAATTTTTTTGTTTGCGGTCTCTGATAACAATGTCTGGGCGATTAGCTTTGATTGTTCTGTCTGTGTGTATTGTGTAGTCCCATAAAATTGTAACAGGTACTACCTCCGTAAACGGGTGTGGGTGATGTTCATACTAATTTCTTTCATTTTCCTCCCAGTAGAAGTTGCAGATTTTCCAGTGAAGATATTGGCCCACTCTGTCATGCTGGGTTTTATATTCAGTGGTGCCAATATCTTGCAACCTGATACAAGATGATCAATTGTTTCCGGATATTTATCACAGAATCTGCATTTTGGATTAACACAGTATGTGTTCTTAATAATTTCTAGTCAACAAGTATTAGTCTTGAAAAGCAAGGATAAAAGTTTCGGTTTCAGCTTTTAACCCTACACTACGCAGCCACTGATGTGTATGGCGTTTGTCCACATCAGCTTGTTTGGTACGGGCAGAGTATTGACCCTGAAGTGGTTTATCTTTACATCGTTTCTGTATGTGGTCGGGTTGCATTTGCTTTCGCTTTCTTTTTTTATATATTTTGTAGCTTCAACCAGTGTATTGTACTTTTGCCATATAAATAAGGAGGCAATTTTTTCTGCGGTCTCTAATAACAATGTCTTGGCGGATTATTATTATTATTATTATTATTTTATTATTTTTTTTTCTTTGATTTCTGGCGTTTACCCGGAAAGAAATGTGTAAACGCCAGAAAACAAAGAAAATAATAATAATAATAATAATAATAATAATAATAATAATAATAAACTCATTGACTTAACTCTTCCAATAGATTTAAACACTTAAAGAGCGCGATTTGAACAAAGAAAAAGGAAAAAAGAGACTGTTTAACAGTTTTCAACAATATCTTGACAATATGTCTGTCTTCTTCAATTCATGTTTAAAATTTCCTTTGTTTTCTGATGTATACTCATTTCTTTCTGGGTCCCAACGAGAGACCTAAGGCCTCCAATGGGATCATGAAATTTTTCACTGAGCATTTTTTGAAAAAAAAAATTTTTTTAAATGCTAAGAACACACGCATGTTACATAGTTAAGTCCCTTCGTAAGGAGTGAGCTTTATTTGTGAGTACAAGTTTTTGTATTTCTTGGGCTACCGGGGATCCCTTCAGTGAGTCTATCGGAAGATTTTGTAAACAATCCGAGGGCTCCAACCACAACTGGGATTACTGATTCCCTCACCTGCCATATTTTAAAAATTTCTGTCAAGGTCCTTGTACTTTGATCATTTTTTTTTTATTAGGTTGGTGCAAAAATAATTTCGTTTTCTAACATATGTTACTATTTGAGAAAACGAAATTATTTTTGCACCAACCTAATAATTCAAAGACCCATTACAATCTACACGGACTGCTATGTCAATAAGAAGACATATTCTTTTTTTTTTTTTTTGTAGTCTCTGATCACGATGTCTGGGCGAATGACGATTATTATTATCATTTGCATATATTATGTTTCCTGCTTTTCTATCCTGTAGAGCTGGGTTCAAACTACGGTAGTTAGACCGTATAAAAAATTTGTCATTTAATTGATTGCACTTTTCTTAGTATATGGCAGTGGTTTTCAACCAGGATTCCGCGGAACCCTAGCGTTCCGCCAGTAAAGCCCAGGGGTTCCGCTAGAAGTTACACAAGTACTATGATTGGCTGTAATTTTTATTGCGGGGGTTCCTCGAGCCACTGGAATGTTTCCTTGTGGTTCCGCTCCAGCAAAAAAGGTTGAAAATCACTGCTATATGGAATGTTCCTAGTCGGGTGATCTTCTAGGCAACTTGTATGTTGATGTTGCCTGGGACACTGTTAGTAAAATTGTCCATTCCTTTTCTCATGGGGCCCAGTGCTCCGAATACTATTGGTACTGCCTCTGTCTTCATTCCCCACATCCTGCTAACCACGATCTCCAGGTCCTTGTATTTGGACAATTTCTCGATGATTTTTATGGAAGTGATTTTTTTCAGTTGGTGCTGCGATATCAATAAGCATCATACACTTCCTGAATTTCTTGTCTTTTATGATAATATCAAGTCTGTCGGCTTTTATTTTCTGTGTCTGTTTGAATTGGCATATCCCAGAGGATAGTTACATCGTTATTTTGGGCAACTGGGTCTGGTTGGTGTGCATGTCATCTCTCAGTGGTTCGATTTTGTGCTTCTTGCTTCGTGCTTCTTGCATATCTTCTAGTGCACATTTGTCGTTACGTTGTTTTCTGTGGGTATATTCATTTTTTGCTAGTTCAGGACATCCTGAGTTAATATGGTCGACAGTTTCATCATATTCTCCGTAGATCCTGTATTTTAGGTAATTTCCATCCTTGATTATTTAACAGTGACAGGTCCTGGTTGCGAGCCTTTTGTCCTTAGTTTCCGTAATTACGCCTTCTGTTTCATCTTTCAACCCAGTGCCACTGATGTGTTTTCTGTTTGTCTATATATACTTCTTTCGTTCTTTTTAGGTTTCTTTTCTTCATGCAACCCTTTGTCCTTCCATTTTTTTTTTAAATTTTATTTGATCAAATTGTTTTGTTTTCTGTTGGTCGAATTTCAGTTATATTAAGCTGTTTCTTGAAGAGCGCAGCTTCTTTGTTGATGGAGTGGATTTGATGTTTTACTATTTTAGAAGAGATTCATTGGTTTTCGTGTGGTTTGCTTCCAATGCGATTGTTGTAGTTTTTAGAATTAGTTCAAGTTGGTTTAGAGCTCAGCCTCCTAAAAATCTTGGTCCATTCCAGCCTATCAACATCTGATTTCGGGTGGTACATCCTCATTTGGGTAAGCATTTTTCTGGTCTTGGCGTTCAATCTTTTAATGTCATTCAACTTTCATTTAATAATGTTGAAGCTGTATGTTACTAAGGGTATAGATAAGGTGTTGATAGCCTTCATTTTATTGGCCCCATTAAATTCGCTTTCTAGTATCAAACGCGCTCGCCTATAATATTCACCTTTTCTTCATAATTGTATGTTGTATTCCGTCGCCTTCATTAATTTCTAAGTATTTGTATGTACCATCTTGATCTAGTTCCTTAATCTTGTTGTTGATATTATTATTATTATTATTATTATTATTATTATTATTATTATTATTATTATTATTATTATTTCCTTTGATTTCTGTTGTAATTCTGTTTTTTTCCGGGTCCCAACCAGGGACCTAAGGTCAGAAATGGTGCCGTGATATTTTAACTGAATAGACTTGTAAAAAAAATATAAATAAAATAATCCAAGAGCACACACATTTAACGTAGATGTGTGAGCTGTACTTGTAAGCACAATTTTTGTATTTCTTTTAGCTATGGGCTACCATTTATCCCTTTAGTTGGTCTATCGGAACCTTTTTTAGTCAAACCGTTGACTCCAAATAATTACAACTGTAATTATTGTGTGCCAATTTAGATTTCCACTTAAAATCCTGGTATTTTTATAGCATTCTGAAGATCTTCAAAGATACAATTACATTCTGCAGGAACTTCCATTTCAAAAAGAAAGCAGATTTCGTATTTATGCTCTTTGATCGCTATGTCTGTTAGATTAGTTTTGATTGTGATATGTCCCGGAAAGGGATATATTAGTTCGAGGTAGCAAAGTGGTTTGTGCTACCGTAAACGGGTAAGACAATCTAGCAGGTGACCGTAATGGACTGGTCTTCGTCGTAGTGGTAGGCAATAGGGGAAGACAGTAGGCGTAGTCAATAGGCGTCATCCCTGTACCTCTACATCTGTCTGTATTTATGGCTGACACCAGCCAATCATATGACTGTGAGGGGGAATCCAAGTGTATGCATATTCACTACATCAGATTGTTTTGGGTGTATTTTAAATTTATTATTATTATTATTACTACTACTACTACTACTACTACTACTACTAGTAGTAGTAGTAGTAGTAGTAGTAGTAGTAGTATTCACGCAATCACGTCTAGTATCGGAAAAGAAACAGAAATCGGAAAAAGATGCTAGAAAATGTTAAGCTAACATCAATCTTATCAAAGAACAATAATGAAGGAGAGAGAACAAATGAATTACTGTCTTTGAATAAAAAAAAATAATTCTCATTGATATTTTTTATATGCCTGGCGGGGTGATGATGTAAGAAGGATTCCATAAAATGGTGGATGGTTTCAAAATTTTGGGAACCCCTGACCTGAGATTAGCAACATCGAATTTGATCCATCTTAATATGTAACCGTTTAGCAACTTACTGTAAGTGTGCCTTGTGCTAGAATGATTAAGAATGAATAATTAAAGAGAGTTCCGGTTTTATGGATAGACGAAAGTGACGAGTCTCTAGATGGGTGAGCACTTAGAGCATCAGTGATGGTCGTGGTAGTTGGCTTCGCGCCAATATAAGCAAATATTTTTAAGCCTCTTTAAAGCAGTTGCAGAATTGTTCAAGGAAATTAAGAAAAATAAGAAGATAACGAATGGTTGAGAAAATAGAAACGAACGTTAAAAGGAAGAACAACATTTTAAAAAAGATATTGCTCTCTGAAGAAAGAAAGAAAGAAAGAAAGAAAGAAAGGAACGTGAAGAAAGAAAGAAGCAAAGAAAGAAACGTGAAGAAAGAAAAGTGAAGAAAGAAAGAAAGAAAGAAAGAAAGAAAGAACAACATTTTAAAAAGATATTGCTCTCTGAAGAAAGAAAGAAAGAAAGAAAGAAAGAAAGGAACGTGAAGAAAGAAAGAAGCAAAGAAAGAAACGTGAAGAAAGAAAAGTGAAGAAAGAAAGAAAGAAAGAAAGAAAGAAAGAAAGAACAACATTTTAAAAAAGATATTGCTCTCTGAAGAAAGAAAGAAAGAAAGAAAGAAAGGAACGTGAAGAAAGAAAGAAGCAAAGAAAGAAACGTGAAGAAAGAAAAGTGAAGAAAGAAAGAAAGAAAGAAAGAACAACATTTTAAAAAGATATTGCTCTCTGAAGAAAGAAAGAAAGAAAGAAAGAAAGAAAGAAAGAAAGGAACGTGAAGAAAGAAAGAAGCAAAGAAAGAAACGTGAAGAAAGAAAAGTGAAGAAAGAAAGAAAGAAAGAAAGAAAGAACAACATTTTAAAAAGATATTGCTCTCTGAAGAAAGAAAGAAAGAAAGAAAGAAAGGAACGTGAAGAAAGAAAGAAGCAAAGAAAGAAACGTGAAGAAAGAAAAGTGAAGAAAGAAAGAAAGAAAGAAAGAACAACATTTTAAAAAGATATTGCTCTCTGAAGAAAGAAAGAAAGAAAGAAAGAAAGAAAGGAACGTGAAGAAAGAAAGAAGCAAAGAAAGAAACGTGAAGAAAGAAAAGTGAAGAAAGAAAGAAAGAAAGAAAGAACAACATTTTAAAAAGATATTGCTCTCTGAAGAAAGAAAGAAAGAAAGAAAGAAAGGAACGTGAAGAAAGAAAGAAGCAAAGAAAGAAACGTGAAGAAAGAAAAGTGAAGAAAGAAAGAAAGAAAGAAAGAAAGAACAACATTTTAAAAAGATATTGCTCTCTGAAGAAAGAAAGAAAGAAAGAAAGAAAGAAAGGAACGTGAAGAAAGAAAGAAGCAAAGAAAGAAACGTGAAGAAAGAAAAGTGAAGAAAGAAAGAAAGAAAGAAAGAAAGAAAGAAAGAACAACATTTTAAAAAGATATTGCTCTCTGAAGAAAGAAAGAAAGAAACGTGAAAAAAGAACGAAAGAAAGAAAGAAAGAAAGAAAGAAAGAAACGTGAAGAAAGAAAGAAAGGAAGAACAACCTTTTTGAAAAGATATTGCTCTCTGAAGAAAGAAAGAAAGAAAGAAAGAAACGTGAAGAAAGAAAGAAAGAAACGTGAAGAAAGAAAGAAAGAAAGAAAGAAAGGAAGAACAACATTTTAAAAAGATATTGCTCTCTGAAGAAAGAAAGAAAGAAAGAAAGAAAGAAACGTGAAGAAAGAAAGAACGAAAGAAAGAAAGAAACGTAAAGAAAGAAATAAATAAAAAAGAAAAAAAGAAAGAAAGATAGAAAGAAAGGAAAAACAACATTTTAAAAAGATATTGCTCTCTGAAGAAAGAAAGAAAGAAACGGAAAGAAAGAAAGAAAGAAAGAAAAAAGAAAGAAAGAAAGATAGAAAGAACAACATTTTAAAAAGATATTGCTCTCTGAAGAAAGAAAGAAAGAAAGAAAGAAACATGAAGAAAAAAAGAAAGGAAGAACAACGTTTTAAAAAAGATATTGCTATCTGAAGAAAGAAAGAAAGAAAGAAACGTAAAGTAAGAAAGAAAGAAACGTGAAGAAAGAAAGAAAGAAAGAAAGGAAGAACAACATTTTAAAAAGATATTGCTCTCTGAAGAAAGAAAGAAAGAAAGAAACGTGAAGAAAGAAAGAAACGTGAAGAAAGAAAGAAAGAAAGAAAGAAAGAAAGAATGGAAGAACAGCATTTTAAAAGGATATTTCTCTCTGAAGAAAGAAAGAAAGAAAGAAAGAAAGGAACGTGAAGAAAGAAAGAAAGAAAGAAAGAAAGGAAGAACAATATTTTAAAAAGTTATTGCTCTCTGAAGAAAGAAAGAAAGAAAGAAAGAAAGAAAGAAAGAAACGTGAAGAAAGAAAGAAACATGAAGAAACGAAGGAAGGAAAGAATGAAGGAAGGAAGGAAGAAAAAGGAAGAAAGGAAGGGAGGAGAAATAAAAGAAATAAAAAAAGAAAGAAAATGAAAGAAAGAAAGAAAAAGAAAGAAAGAAAGGAAGGAAGAACAACATTTTAAAAAAGATGTTGCTCTCTGAAGAAAGAAAGAAAGAAAGAAAGAAAGAAAGAAACGTGAAGAAAGAAGGGAATGAAGGAAGGAAGGGAGGGAGGAAGGAAGAAAAAGGGAGAAAGGAAGGAAGGAGAAATAAAAGAAATAAAGAAAGAAAATGAAAGGAAGAAAGAAAGAAAGAAAGAAAGAAAGATGAAATAAAAGAAAGAAAGAAAGAAAGAAAGAAAGAAAGAAAGAAAGAAAATCAGTGGCCATCTTAGAAGTAAAAGGGAAATTAGACATTTCGTCCGCCCGCCCGCCCGCCCGCCCGCTGCCCAGGCTCACCTGGAAACGGAAAAGTTGTCTTTCTGAAGACAGAAAATAAGTGGAACCGGGCAAGTTCTCTGAGGGTCTTCGTTTCATCTTACAATCCTCTTTCTCCACCTCTGGCCCCTCCGCCGGTATCCATCAACCAGATTAGACGCAACATCAAATATAGTCGGCTCTATAACAGTCACCAATGAAACGCATTTAGATGTAAGAATCATTTTTAAATGAATGTGAACTAACCCGTAAATATAAAACTATTTTTGTCACCGTATAACTTTCCCATAAAGATAAAGAATAATTTTAAAAAAAGAAAGAAAAAATGCGTATCTTCTTCTCGACCAATATTTATTCAAAATGAATTATCGTAATTCCCCATGTATAATACGCCTTCATCAATAATACGCACCCCTAGAATTTGTGCTGAAAGTGTGGAAATACACACCCCTTGTTTGGTAATCAAACCCTATAAATTGTACATCTCCAATTTCATTACGGCCAGCGTTTCATACACTTATTAAAAAAATTGTTTCAAACAGAATAATATTATTCTAATGTAGTTTTATGATAATTCTTATTTTATTTTACATTTGTAAGTATTGTTAGGTACATATGATTGTATTTGACATCCTTATGGGGTCGCAGTTGTCAAATGTTACTGTCAAATTGTGGTATGTTTGTGGTGACCTATGAAACGGCAATTTTTTAAAGATTTTTTGTAGCTGTGCATAATACGCACCATTAAATTTGCTCATTACTTTTTAGAAAAAAATACTTATTATACATGGGGAATTATGGTACATAGATTTTTGAAGTAGTTTAACATAGTTTATGTCCTCAAGGACACATGGCACAGTAGATAAAGGTGTTTGTTAGATCCAGTGACAGGATCCAAAGAGTGTGAGTTCAATACCGGGTTAAGGCAGTGGAGAACTTGGAGAGGGGAATTAACAGGAGGTAACTGAGAACTGACATCGATCAAACATGACACGTGGAACTAGAACAGTCTACCCCATTGAGCAAAATTAAGGGTTCAGTTCGAAATTCCAACCACCTGAAGAAGGCCGGAGCGTACAACGGCCGAAACGTTGTGATAAATATGGCGACAAAGATGAGGACAATAGTCCGAATAATGTAGTTTGACATAATATACGGATTTTCAATATTTGTATAAATGTGTTTTTTTTTTCTTGTATAATAAACGTTTTTTCATTACCCGACACACCTTAAGTTTCAGAGCTGTAAAAAAATGACAAATTGTGATGATATGTTAGGTTGGTGCATAGTAACATATGTGAGAAAACGACATTATTTTTGCACCAACCTAATATTAGACCTCTAAAACGTAATCAATTTCCAATATTTATTATCGGTTTAGTATTCTTGTAAAATAAAATTTCTTAATTTTCCAGCAACCTCCTACGCTTCAGGGCTGGGGAAAAAAATGAATTGGACGAAGCCCCATTAAATTCGAATGATTTTTAATATTGATTAAAGGTTTAGCTTTCTCTTACTCTTGCTATATATTTAGAGATTCTAGATGAAATAAGAATCTGCAATATTATTGGTCCTGCTCTGTCCTGACATTTCCCACCGCCATAACTCATCCTGCGAATGATGATAAACTATTAGTTTGGTGCAAAAATAATGACGTAATAATGTCGTTTTTTGACGTATCGTCAAAAAACGACATTATTACGTCATTATTTTTGCACCAACCTAATACATTCGCCTCTGGACGGGTTTTGAGGAGCATGAAAAAACCTCTGAAATGTTGTTCCCAGATCCACTCTGGCCCGGGGTAGTAGCACCTGTAAGGGTCCCAGCTAAAGGCAAATAGTGAACACCCAAATTTTAAATCAACAGTACATTTTTATAATAAAATGAGTAACAATGTATTTTTATAGCAAAATGACAATGCGACCCTGAAAAGATATAAAACTGATTTAAAATAACTTTTAATTGATTGTTTAAATACAAGGCTCTGTTGAGAAAAAATAAAAGATTAAATTTCGTCGTTGATTGACGCAATGGGTCGATAAGTCGTAAAACAAACCAAAACCACCGTAAGGTAGCTTCCCTTCGCATCTTTCATAAATACATTGTAATTGTTATGGGAAGATTTTCACCATGGTACACATTGGGGTTAGATTTTTAATTTGTTATTTATATTTCTCACTGCACAGACAACTTGTACATATGAGGACTAGTTAGGACTTTATAGATTCTTTGAGGTATTATGGTTGCTGTAGTAAGAATGGTAAGTAAGAATGTGTTGTTTTGGTGTAAGGAATACTGTGGCATGTTCAGGTCAGTAATTGTTGCTAGCTAAGTTTAAGATAAGTCAGATTGAGGACCAACTCTCCTGTTTTGGCCTTGTGCCACCTTTTTGCATTACGTAAAATTATTAGGTTGGTGCAAAAATAATGAGGTAATAATGTCGTTTTTTGACGTTAAAAAATACGTCGAAAAACGACATTATTACGTCATTATTTTTGCACCAACCTAATACATTCGCCTCTGGACGGGTTTTGAGGAGCATGAAAAAACCTCTGAAATGTTGTTCCCAGATCCACTCTGGCCCGGGGTAGTAGCACCTGTAAGGGTCCCAGCTAAAGGCAAATAGTGAACACCCAAATTTTAAATCAACAGTACATTTTTATAATAAAATGAGTAACAATGTATTTTTATAGCAAAATGACAATGCGACCCTGAAAAGATATAAAACTGATTTAAAATAACTTTTAATTGATTGTTTAAATACAAGGCTCTGTTGAGAAAAAATAAAAGATTAAATTTCGTCGTTGATTGACGCAATGGGTCGATAAGTCGTAAAACAAACCAAAACCACCGTAAGGTAGCTTCCCTTCGCATCTTTCATAAATACATTGTAATTGTTATGGGAAGATTTTCACCATGGTACACATTGGGGTTAGATTTTTAATTTGTTATTTATATTTCTCACTGCACAGACAACTTGTACATATGAGGACTAGTTAGGACTTTATAGATTCTTTGAGGTATTATGGTTGCTGTAGTAAGAATGGTAAGTAAGAATGTGTTTTGGTGTAAGGAATACTGTGGCATGTCCAGGTCAGTAATTGTTGCTAGCTAAGTTTAAGATAAGTCAGATTGAAGACCAACTCTCCTCTTTTGGCCTTGTGCCACCTTTTTGCATTACGTAAAATTATTAGGTTGGTGCAAAAATAATGAGGTAATAATGTCGTTTTTTGACGTTAAAAAATACGTCGAAAAACGACATTATTACGTCATTATTTTTGCACCAACCTAATAATATCACTTTTCTCTATGACAGGGGTCGGCAACCTACGATGCACGTGCCACACGTGGCACGCCATGCAATTTCCAATGGCACACAGCTACAAATGACATCACGACGTCCGAATAACTACTACAATGCAAAGAAGATATTTAGCTGTTTCAATTTTAATATATACTAAAGTATATATACTATATATGACTATATAAAATATATTGTAGAACAGGTATATTGACCTATAAAATTACGTATGCGTTTGGCACACTGAATGATTTTAAAACTCTAAGTCGGCACATAGCAAAAGGCTACCAACCTCTGCTCTGTGGTACGAAGACTTTATGAATTTAAGCGCAGTACTAGATTGGCGGCAAGGTCTCATTATTTTACAGTTGAAATGGCTAGATATAACCGTAAGTTCTATGTTAAAAATTTCTTTTATCGCACTTATCGCTTGTGGAAATCTCTTCTGGTTTCTTGTTTCCCTCTGCCTTTTCTATAAATACTTTCATATTAATTGTTCTGATGAATTTTCTTCAATTTTTAAATGTTGTTGTTTTATTCCCGCCCTCAGACAAATTGTACATATGGGTGCTAGTTAGGACTACATAAAGAATTCGATGTATTATAATGGCCTAGTAAGAATGCTAAGTAAGAATGTGTTGTTTTCGTGTAAGGATTATTGTTGTAAATGTTGGGTCAGTGGTCAAGCTGGGGCGGAAATTTAAATTGCTTGGAAGTTTTTTGACAAAAGACGATAAGTGCGACGCTGAAATCTGAAGACGTATTAGAATGGCCAAGGACGCATTCCAAAATCTAGGCAGAGTATTACAAGACAGGAGGATTTCTTTGGTAACAAAGAAAAGAATAATGAACTGTTACGTGCTATCTGTCCTTCTTTACGGGAGCGAATGTTAGACGATTTCCTCAAAGGTGAAGAAGAGACTCGAAGCGTCGGAGGTATTATTCTACAGAAGGATGATAAGAATATCATCGACCGAGCAACGATGAGGTCTTAGAGAGGATGCAAACAAGGAGGAGGCTGATACTTAACATCAGGAAGAGACAGCTGAAGTTCCTGGGGCACATAATGAGGAGGAAGGGCTTGGAGAATCCGATACTCACGCATCGAATAGAGGGAAAGAGAGACAAGGGAAAACAACGCATGACATACCTAGCGGGCTTAAACAACTGTATGACAGAACGTGGTCCGGGGGAGGAGGCAGTAGGAACTTGTAGAGACCTGCAAGGGATAAAGGGAGGTGGAGATCCATGATCGCGTAGGTCCTGAAAGGACATGGCGCATAAAAAGAAAAGTTCACTAGCGAATGTTTGGAGATTTCCTCAAAGATGAAGGAGAGACTCGAGGCGACGGACATGTTGTTCTACAGAATGATGCTAAGGATATCATGGACTCAGCATGTGAGCAACGATGAGCTTTTGGAGAGGATGCAAACACGGAGGAGGCTTATACTTAACATCAGGAAGAGGCAAGTGAAATTTCTGGGACACATAATGAGAAATGAAGGCTTCGAGAATCTGATACTCACAGGTCGAACAGAGGGAAAGAGAGACAAGGGAAAGCAACGCCTGATATGCCTATCGGGCTTAAACAAGTGGATGACAGAACATGGCCAGGGGGAAATAGCAAAGGGATAAAACTTATTGAAAGCTACAAGGGATGGGGTGAAGTGGAGAGCCATGATCTTCTACGCCCTGAAAGGACATGGCACATAAAAAGAAAAGTTCACTAGCGAATGTTCGTCTTCAGTGATTTTTTTTTCTGGCCCCTAAACAGGCCACAAAAAAAATGCAATATCAATCGTTATCTTCTGTCTTAATTCCCGCTCTCTCTCCTACATAATGTTTTTCTCATATTCTCTCACACTGAGTAACCCCTTGCGTCTTAGTGGCTATATTAACGTGATTGGGGTGAAATGATATTTAAAAAAACAAAAAAACAAAATTGACATTTTTTTTTATATACCTGACGGGCTTATATTGGATCACTGATTCTATAAAATGGTGGATGGTTTCAAAATTTTGCGGATCCCAGACCTAAGTTTAACAACATCGAATTTCAATATAGGTGACTGTTTAGGTACCTTGGGTACTATTAGCAAATGTTTCTTATGCTAGAATTATTAAAAATGAATAATTAATGACAGTTCCGGTTTTAAGGATAGACGAAAGTCACCACTCTTTAGATGGGTATTTCAGCATACCTACGGACGATCATGGGTATGTCCCCATTCACATAAATGCAGTTGTAAATACTGTATATTTGTCTACAGTTAGAGATTCGTTTCCAGCTGTGCTGGCCAAACTCTCTTACTCAGTGTAAACAGGATCCCCAGACGAGCTTATGACGAAGGGCAGACTCTCCTCTTGGGAAACAGCTACCCAACCCCGTTTTATACATGGTCTACCGGGAATTTTTTGACGAGCCTAAGGGCTCGGAAACCCCACATTAAATTCGGCCTTGTGCCACATCTGACCGCGTGGGGTGGTTGGGAGATATCCCACAGTTGGAGATTCGTCTACAGCTGTGCTGACAAACTCTCTGCTCTGTGCAGAGAGGATCCCCAGACAAGGCTATGTCTAATTTGAATATCGAATTTCAATATAGGTGACTGTTTAGGTACCTTGGGTATTGTTAGGAAATATTTCTTGTGCTAGAATGATTAAAAATCAATAATTAAAGACACTTCCAGTTTTAAGGATAGACGAAAGTCACCACTCTTTAGATGGGTATTTCCGCATACCTACGGACGATAATGGGTATGTCCCCATTCACATAAATACAGTAGTAAATACTGTCTATTGTTCTGCAATTGAAGATTCGTCTCCAGCTGTGCTGGTCAAACTCTCTGACACAGGGCAGAGAGGATCCTTAGACGAAGTTATGTCGAAGGACAGAGTCTCGTCTCTGGAAACAGCTATCCGACCCCGTTTTATACGGGGTCTACGGTGACTTTTTGGCCGAGCATACGGGCTCGGTTACCCCAAATTAATTTCGGCCTTATGCCACATCTGAACGTATGGTAGATATCCTGCAGTTGGAGACTCTTCCCCAGCTGTACTGGTCAAACTCCTTGCCTCCGGACAGAGAGGACCCCCAGACAAGGCTATGTCGAAGGGCAGAATCTCGTCTCGGCAAACAGCTACCCGAACGCGTTTTATACGGGCTCGGATACGCCACATTAAATTCGGGAATCTAATCGTATGGGGCGGTTGATAGATATCCTGCAGTTGGAGATTCATTGTGCAATTCACTTGACTCACTTCTAGCAGTTGACTACTTCTACGCGTCGCTGACGAATCTTATATGTGTTGTTCTTGTTCTAAGTATTATCGTTCATTACTAACCTTCGGTTTTTTTTAATTCTATTCAGTAATCTGTCTTAAGTTACAACAATGAATGACAACTTAGCGCAACAGGCTTTTTGAAAACTTCTCTATCCTTTTTCAAATTTTGAGTGATCGACATTAATTCTTTTCAGTCCATTCTAAATCTTACTGAGGTTAAAAGAGCTTGGTCTGGTTTGGTTTGTTTTGTTTTACGGCATATCAACCTCAAAGCGTTATTTAATGCTGGCCAGATTCTTAGGATAGATTCGTATGAATAAAATCTGTATTCTTTGTAGGAAATCAGTTTTTAGATCAGGTTTCATTGACGTATTGTAAAGAGTATTTTTTGTAGAGGGTCTGGTTTGGTTGGCTTTGTTTTACGGCATATCAACCTCAATGTTTTATTTAATGCCGACAAAATTTTCATTATAGTAATATTGTTTTTCCAAAAATCTATTTCTGGTAATTTTTTTTCTTTCAAAAAATCTATTTCTGATAATATTTTTTCTTTCAGAAATCTATTTCTGGTAATAATTTTCCTTCGCTGGTAACATTTGTTTTTCAAAAATGTATAGCTGGTAATATTTTTTTTTTTTTTTTAAATATATAGATGGTAATATTTTTTTTTTTTTTTACAAAGTATTTCTTGTATTAAAACTTATTTTAAAACTTTAATAGTGTTCTGACCCCAGTTCGAGTGTTAACTATTTGCCCATAGTAGGGACTCTTAACAGGTGCTACCACCCCAGGTCAAGATGGACCTGGGAACGCCAGCAATTAAGAGGTGGTTCCATGCTCCTCAAAACATCCTGATCTGAGGCCTTGCTGTCGGGCGTCGTTTATCCTCTTACCCAGGACGGGAATGTTATTTATCCTCTTACCCAGGACGCGGACATAGTTTATCGTCTTACCCAGGACGCGGATGTCGTTTATCGTCATGCCCAGGACAGCCGGAAGAGCTTGAAAATTCTTGGAGTCTATGACTGTATAAATTGCGCTGCAAGTCACCATTTTTAAAAACTTGTACTGCTTCCAACCAAGTCATCTCCATAGGCTTCATCAACCATCTTTGCTTTTCCTGATAATGAGCAACGTGCAGTGTCGCACGTGCGCTTTGTTTCCTGTTATTTTTGTTTTCTTCAGTCTTTGTTAACACAGGATTAAGGATCACTGAATAGAGAACACGCGAAAGTCAGTTTTCAACTGTGCATTCAGCTTCTCCAGTTAAAAAGAAAAATATGGGGGGGTCGCTGGGGACATTTTCCTGCACCTAATGCAAAAATAGAGATGAATAGCGATGTTAAAATAAATTGTGCAATTTGTACAGAAATGCCGTTCATAATCCTAAGCGCAAGCGAAAGCTATAGAAAAAAATAAACACATTTGCAAATCTCTTCTTTATATTCCTCTTAATTCAAGGCAAGAAAGGAAATCCGGCCGTAGATGAAACTAGAAATAACCAAGAATTACTTCTCGAGGAAACAAAAAAAAAAAGGAATCAATTTATTCGATAATTTAACATCTTTATATCCGTTCAATAATCTTATTAACAATAAGAAACAGCCATTTTAAAACAAAAAAATGTTATGCTAAAAGGATAATTTAAAAATATGAATATCTTTAAATTTGTGCTGTTGTACGTTTCGTCTCAAAAAGAAAAAAAGAGACCGGTAGAAACATCCTAAGAATGCACCAGTATAAATGCCTTGCTAGCTACTATTCTGTTTCCGAGCACCCTTGATTAACGGTGCTGCTATCAACTCCCTCTTACAGTCTCGACCCACAGAGTACGCCTGTGGTTTATAATGTAACTATGCCAAGAAAACCATAGTTATAGTTTATGGTCGTCCTGGGTTTGACGTTAAACTACATCCGGCAGCAAAACCTCTGATCATGTTTTGAGGAGCGTGGAACCACCTCTTAAACGCTGTTGCTCCCAGGTTCACCCTAACCCAGTATGGTAACATCTGTTATAGTACCATCTATAAACAAATAGTTAACTCCCAAACGGGTCAAAACACTATGAAAGTATTGTAGTGAAAAGACCAGCAATATATTTTTGTAAAAGAATTTAAAAAAAAATATTACCAGCAATGCATTTAAAAAAAAAATTAACAGCAATATTTAAAAAAAAAAAAAAATTTATCAGCAATACATTATTTTGGTGGGGAGGGGATAAAAATATATTACCAGAAAAGAATTTTCGAAAAAAAAAAAATTGTCAGTAATACCTTTTTGTAAAAGAAATTACTAATGCTTCCAAGAAAATTAAATTTTGATATCAAATGACCCATAAGAAGTCGATATACCCGTTAAACAAACGAACAGTTTCTGGTTGAGAGTGCATTATATGGTGTGATCGTTTTCTAGTAAACATACGTGCCCGTAATATGATATAGTAACAAAAGGAAGGTTTTTCCGTTGACACCGCTATTATTTTAACTACCATCACTCCTCGGCAACGTTTACTATTTTAGAAAGAAATGATTAGAATTGTAACAAAGCCGAAAGATATGAAAGTGAATTTATACATTTTCTTTGTTTCTGAGAATTGTCAACAAAAAATACTAAACAATATTAACTATTTATCCCTTTGAAAAGATTTGTAGCGCCAGTCCACAATGTTCGAAGAAGAAGGGTCTGAACCAAGATCCACAGACTTCAACTTTAAGCATTGATCTTAGAAAGCGGTTGTAAACAGCTGATGTGTTTAGACATTTCGGAACGTGTCTGGCACCATGCATGACATCCATATATGAAAGTCTCGATCTAACGAGCTTGACTTGAGTTTCCAGGTCAATGTTTAATCCTTAATCATTTCACCCCAACCAAGGCAATAAATCCCTTACAATGCAAGGGTTTACTGGGAGTGAAAAGAAACAGAGAGGGCAATAAAAGAATAGGATTTAAGAAGACAGAAGATGGCGATTGACATTGCTTTTTAAATTTTGAATACTGCAGCTGACGGGGAAAAAATAAAAGACATTACCACAAGGAAGAACTACGAGAGAAAAAAATAACGGAGATTATGGTTACAGCTAGCAATTCCGACCGTAAAATTATGAGACCTAGCTGCCAATCTAGTACTGCGCTTCAATTTGTGAATTCGGGGTGCCAATGAGGAAAGCAATATTTATTCTGTTATCTACATAAATGTGGCACAAGGCCGAAAAGGGGATTGGGGAAAGAACGGTCTTCTTCTGTCTTAACTATAACTTAGCTAGCCGCAAATACTTACACAATCGTACAAAACAATATTCCTGACACCAAAACAACACATTTATACGTACCTTTCTTACTACAACCACCATAATACCTCTTTGTCTCTATGAAAATACTAACTAGTCCCCATATTTACAATTTGCTGTCTGTGGGTGGGGGGAATAAAATAACAATTCTAAAAATTAACCCCAATGAACATTTACAATATGAATACAAAAAGCTATTTACAAGAAACTAAAGAAAATAAGATTAGTAATAAACCCACCCACAATCACTAAATGTGGCAGAAACATCACTTCACTGGACGAAATCAATGAGGAAAGCTCAACAGAACAATTACTCTGAAAATATTTATAGAAAAGACACGGGGAAGCTATGTAACAGGGGTGGGAAATTTGATTTAATTTTATTCCAATTTTTGAATGTTGGAATTGAGAGAAAAGCGGAAAGCCGAAAGAGAATTCCACAAGCGAGAAGTGAATATTGAATATTCATTAGACAATTATAAAAATTGCAATTTTGCTATCAAAAATAACATTTTCCGATCAACTCCAACGAGGAGTAGATGTGATTTCCACAAAATTAAAATTCAATAAGATAAATGAACATTCAATTTAAAATGTATTACTATTAATGTCGACTCTCTTGACATTCAGTATCCAAAAGAGTTTAGCTGCAAAACTGTGTTCCTTAAAATAAATACACCGAAAGCAATAATTTCCTGTGGTTGACTGATTGCTTCGTTTTTTTTATTGATTTTTTTTTGGGGGGGGCGGATTGGAGTTACGGCTTGTCAACATTTTGCAAATTATTTGAAGCCAGAAAATATTTTTTGATTAAAAGAATTTGGGGGGCTGATAATGATTTTTACTTACCTCTACTTATTGATTCAAAGTTGGGGAGAGAAGGAAGGATTTTTACCTTTTTGCCGAGGATATTTTCGTGTAAGTGAATGTAACAAACCCAAGTGGAATTCGAGCTTGGATCACCGATTTCCAAGTCTGAGCTGTTATCTCTTACACCACCCGCACGTCCAAGTAAACCTGGTATTCCCCAAGCGGTCAGGCACGACGTGCTTAACTTCGGGGATCGTTTGGGAATCGATGTTTTTACGTGATATGGCCGTGAACAAACATTTGTTTGTTTCTCATATATATATATATATATATATATATATATATATATATATATATATATATATATTGGAAGTGGTAGCTGATAATCCGGCGTCCTTTAAAAGGGCTCTGGTGAAATAAATTATTATAATGGTACCTTAAATTGGTCTGTTTTTCTTTAAAATATTAGCTCTGGATTTACATTGAGCTCTCAGGATTTCATTCTCCTTGGGATTACCCATACGGATTACCGAGTTTTTCATTATATATATATATATATATATATATATATATATATATATATATATATATATATATATATATATATACACGCACACACACACAAACACACACACATACACACACACACACACACACACACACACACACACATATATATATATATATATATATATATGTATGTAATATGAATTGGACAAAGTCCGACAATTATTTTAAGACATTTTTATGTTTATCTATAAAATAAAGAATGTATAAACATAAAAATGTCTTAAAATAATTGTCGGACTTTGTCCATTTCATAATGTGTGACGTCATTTGTTTACATTTGGATACGCATCGAGAGATGTACGTGAGAAAATCATTGGAAATTGTAGTTTAAAAACAGTAAAATCGACCATACTGACTGAAATGCTCCTCTGTGACGAAATCGGTAAAAGCCGCTCAGGCTATATGACAGTTCCTTCTAGGATACAGGTTCAATTCCTCTCGGCGGATGCATATTTTCTATGACAATTTCTCGGGCATTCAGGCCAGTTAATACTGTTTATTATAAACAGAACATTTACTTAAATATGTGTATCTATAAAAATAGAAAGAATTTATAAAAATATATATAATTTTTTTTTTAGTTCCCCGCCCCACATTGGTCATCCTATAAATGAATTTACACGTTTGTCTTTTTATTTTCCAGAAGAAAACTTGATAAGCTGGGACGATACCGGTTGTTTTTAGTTATTAAATTTACACCAATATGACTAGTAATTTAAATTTAAATAAGAAATTACGCTTGTTCCTTGCTATTATTATAAAGTTCTGTACAACAAGAAATTATATATATATATATATATATATATTACAACACTAAAACTGTGTGTTTGCTTGCTTGTGTGATTGCTACCGTGCACACGAAGTCATATACAGAGAGTGGGGGAAAGAAAAATGTAAATCTATTATTGTGTAGGAAGTGGGAGAAGCAAATGGTGTGTATAAATGAATTGACAGTGAGACCAAAAGGGGTTCGTCTCAGATGGTGATCTAATCTGGATTGTGGACATAAATGGTTTATAATGCTAAAAGTCTATGAATCGTGCCTGCGTTGTGTGTCGTCCATCTGGCGCTAAAGTTTCTTTCCACCTCTCTCTTTCCACTGCTCACTTTTTCAACCTACCTCTCTTTCCACCTCTCTCTCTCTCTTTCCACCTCTCTCTCTTTCCACCTCTCTCTCTTTCCACTTATTACTCTATCCACCTTTCTCTCTCCACCTCTCCTTCTTTCCACCACTCTCTTGTTTTCCACCGCTCTCTCTTACCACCACTCTCTCTTACCCCTTCTACACTTCTCTCTTTTTCCACCTTTCTCTTTCCACCTTTCACTGTTTCCACCTCTCTCTTTCCACCTCCCGGTGATGACGTGCGCGCTTATTTACATTTAAACTTTCTTTAAACAAACAAAATTTGAAATATTTACAAAATACGAGCAAAACATATGGTAAATAGAAGTGTTTTGTAAATAAATATAAATAAATATTTATTTTCGTAAACTAACTGCAAATAAATGTATTTTTAAAACATCTCTAATTTCACAAACTCTTCATAATTAAGTAATTCATTAAGTGTGAAAGAAACTGCAACAGAAAGCACTGGACGGCCGTTTCGTCCTATTTTGGGACTCATCAGCAGTGTGCATCCACTACCGAGAACTGAATCCCAGACAATTATGATATGAGGCAAAAGTCATACCAACTGTACCATTGGGCCTCGGTGGCGAAGAGGTAACGAGTTAGACTCGATATAGCACCGCTCGATCACATATTCTGTGGTGGAACTCATCCAATTTTCCCTTACTCATAGGATTTTTCCCCGCAATAGCCACGACTACTATCTCAAAGCTGCTCCATCCAGAGCATTAGAAGCCGGTTCAAGCAAGGATATACAAGTGGATGCAAACTGCTGATGAGTCCCAAATATAGGACGAAACGGCCGTCCAGTGCTTTCTGCATTCTGTTGAGTTTTCTTCTAGACTCGGTGAATTACTTAATTATGATTATCTCAAATCCTCCTTAATTTCTATCACTTACACACACACACACATATATATATATATATATATAAGACGCTCACAAGGTAATGTGACTAAGCTTTTTATTCAAATGTTCATATAAGTACTTTTTGGTGGGAGGGGCATGAGTGGAAAAAATGTTCAAATGCTCTTTATATCAAAATTCTTTCAGCTATTCTTTTAGAAGATTTTTCTTTAATTTTTAACTACCGTTATGGAATATTAATGTTGCGGCCATCTTATTACTGAGTGTTGGCTTTTACTTTTTTTTATTCATGGGTTCATTATTTGAAGCCTTTCATTAACATCTGGCTGAGGCTATTATAGTCGTATTTTCTACGAGTATGGTAAGGACGGTATTTGGTAGGTTTCCGTGTGTGTTTCAATGGGTCCTAATCCAGGTATGGCCTGAATGATGTAATCTGAGTCATCTTGATAAGCATGTAGTGGTAGGTCCAATAAGATTATTCATGAATTTGGTTTGATCAGGAACACAATTCCCTAAGGGAATGTAAATTCGTAAATAATATTGCTTCTCTGTAATTTGGAACTTTCAGGTGAGTAGAGAGGACCAATAATTATTTATGAATTTACATGAACATTTAGGAAATGACGCTGCCTGCTTCATGTTCACCTCAGTATCCCCCCATATATATATATATATATATATATATATATATATATATATATATATATATATATACATATATATATATATATATATATATATATATATATATATACCGGGTGTAACAGCAAAATTGTCCATTTGTTAGATTAAGCTCTGAACCGTCGTATCTTAGAAAGAATTAAAGATATTTTACTGGAATATTCCGAGGTTTTTATAACACTATTGGAATCTACTTCGACCAATAAGAATGTATAATTACTCTGCAAGCTTAACAAAATAATCGTGGTGAAATCGATCATAAACGGAAATGACGTATTCATCATTGATTAACCTAATTTAAGGATCAGAACCTCATGTAGGATTGAAATAAACTTCATATATATATATATATATATATATATATATATATATATATATATATATATATTACTCCAGGATCATTTTCCAACTTATTCAAGCTGATCTTCGCCCTCTCTGACCTTCTAACTTTTTGTCCTGGAGTAACAAGGTACCTCACAGGTTTCACGTACGATTTCATTTTTTTCATTGCTCTTTGGACTGTCATAGCTGAAACTTCTCTCTCACCTGCCAAAATTCTTATGGGATCTTTTCTAATTAATTTCTTTAGCTCTAAGTTGAAATGATGATCCCTCCTCCTGCTGTGACCCCCTGATCTAGTTTTCCTCTCTGCTGTTCCCTCTTTTTAAACTTATTCACCGTTCTTTTGATGGGTCTTGAATGAATTTTGAAGACAGAAGCCAGATTATGAATCTTGGTGACACTATTGAAGGTCTGAATGATATTTTGCCTATCACCGTCGCTCAGTTGGGAAGACATAGTGGAGTTGACACAAAACGATTTTAGCCCGTTCTCTTTCTAGCTGAATAACTTAAAGTGTTTTTAATGATTCGAAAACTGGTGTCAAGATGGCTAAACATCTTATCTGAATATATATATATATATATATATATATATATATATATATATATATATATTGTGGTAACCTAACCTACATATATATATATATATATATATATATTGTGGTAACCTAACCTACCTACAAATGGACTCTTCCACACTTATATAATGTGGCTATCAACTATGAGTAGGGAGAAGTCACCAGGTGTGAAGTCACTAGGTGAGGTCTGTCGAACACTCTGTCTTTGGCAAAGAGGAACCTGGATGAGGCTTTGCCGAAGGGCAAGATTTCGTCCGGAGAGGTAGACAGGCCCTGATCCCGTCTAGGCGGGTTCAAAGGGTATATTTTTGGCCAAGCCTACGGGCTCGGAGAAGCCCACTTTAAACTCGTCCTTCTGCCACATATATTCCTCGTGGCTGCGATATTAAATACTGAGAAGTCACTAGGCGTGAGTCACCAAGAGTGTATCACCGAGTGAGTGAATGAGTGAAGCAAGACACCACTGAGAGAAGGTACTCTCCTGTCCACGTTTACAGCTGTACTACTTTTTTCCGACAATATACTATTTAACCTTATATCCGAGTCCGTGTTACCTTTCTATGGTCCTACACCATAACAATATAGAGTTATTAAAAAAAAAGTTTAAATTTAATAAAACCAAATGCTAAGAGAGATATACACGTCCAACTCATTACTGCATAGGAAAAGTTTCAAAGTTATTAAGATAAATGAAATTTTTTAACCTTGTTTAAATGCTTTTTTCGTTGTTTTTTTTTGTTTTGTTTTGTTTTTCAGGTTTTGTATAAATTTAAATTGTTATGATTTGTTTAACTGGCCATACCACAAGAAAAGTCATTTTGCGTACTGCAATTTGCGAAGTGTTACTTTAAAATATTAAAACATATATTAAAAACTTATATTAAACTTTCCCGATCCAGTAATGTGTTTGTTATGGGACCTTACCCATAATAACATAATGGACTATTCCATACGTAGTAAATACTGCACCTCAAGAGGAAGCAGGGACTTCCGTCTGAAGTCTGGAGTGAGTTCCGTCTGAAGTCTGGAGTTCAGTCTGAAGTCTGGAGTGAGATCTGCCAGGTGTCTGTCAGTCAGTCAGAGCGAGCGAATCAGTCAGTCGAGTCAGAGGCAGTCCGAAACAGATTCGCGTTCAGACAATTACTACTAAACCTGATTGTTCGTACTAACACTTTTCTACCTCTCTGTATATATTCCTGTTTGTAATATATCTGTGTTATTCCATATCCGCCTTCGAGTTCTTCTTTATTGGTTCTACCTTGGACTATCACCGTCGTACAAGGAACCGGACCATTACAGTGTTTCATGAGTTTCTGTCTCTTCGCCTTTGCTTTTATTAATTTTTCAAAATCTGCTCTTGATGAATAACCCTATCTATCTATCTATCTATCTATCTATCTATGTGTGTGCGTTGTGTGTCTTCATTTGTGTGTGTGAGAGAGAAAATATAAAGGATTTTTAAGTAGAATGCTGCTTTGTAATTTCGACTTAGTAAATTGATTTTTCTTTTAATTAAAGGGGCATTTTGAGTCAAAAGTAAGGCCTTAAAATTCTGCTTTAATTCAGATAGAAACTAAATTACTAATGCAAAATTGGATAGAAAGTTATATCTGTGTCTTCAACAGTAAATCTGTGTTACGGAACCTTGCCCATAATAACATAATGGACTATTCCATACGTTATAAATACTGCGCCTCAAGAGGAAGCAGGGACTTCCGTCTGAAGTCGGATGACCAGCTGATCGGTTGAACTCTCTGCCTTCAGGCGGGGAGGAACCCAAACGAGGCTACGCCGAAGGGCGGAGTCTCTTTCGGGGAGGTAAACCGACCCTGAACCCGTTTATACGAGTTCAAAGGCATATTTTTGGCCGAGCCCCCGGGCTCGGAGATCACACGTTAAACCGGCCTTGTGCCACATGATGCCCACGTGTGGGGTGACTAAATACTGTTCCATCTGAAGTCGAGAGTTCCATCTGAAGTCTAGAGTTCAATCTGAAGTCTGGAGTGAAGTCCGTAAGTCAGAGCGAGCGAGTCAGTCAGTCGAGTCAGAGTCAGAACGAAACAGAGTCGTGTTCAGACAATTACTACTAACCCTGATTGTTCGTACTAACACTTTCTACTTCTCTGTATATATTCCTGTTTGTAATATATCTGTGTTATTCCATATCCGTATTAGAGTTCTTCTTTATTGGTTCTACCTTGGACTATCAACGTGGTACAAGGAACCGGACCATAACAGTCTGCGTCCAGGTTCTTGCAAAACATCAACTTTATTAACTAATCTCCTTTTGTTATTACAATTTGAGATTTTTAAAAAAATGATAAATACGTAAAACAAGCAGCTAGAGCGATAAAAACAATTTTATAAAAGCTAAATGAAATCGGCTAATTTGTTTGTCTAGACACGTCGGACGCAAAAAATTTTAAAATTCAGAATTTACAGTCCCCGCACCTTGTGAACTCCCTCACGGTTCATAATTATGACCGACGTCTCCGTTTATCATTTCCCCGATACCTACATGCATTATGCGCAAAACATCCATCCTTTGCATAAATCTGCATAAATTCATGTGCAAAAAAATAATTATATTAGTTTCATGCAGTACTTTTAAAGGACGAAAGGCGTCTTATAGATTATTTTCCATTTTGTCATTCATATATATATATATATATATATTTATATATATATATATATATATGTGTATGTATGTCTTAAATTCCCAGTTCAAAGAAAAAAAGAAAAAAACACACGCAAGTAAGATAAAACGTAGAGTGCTCAATACTCTAAGCAGAGCAAATATAAAAAAAAAGTAAGCTTACTCTGAAGATTCATTTAGGCGAAATATAGGTAGGTAGTTTCTCGTTTTTCAGGTTTTATTATATATATATATATATATGTATATATATATATATATATATATATATATATATATATATGATGGGTGAAAGATTCATTAAATATAACAGAGAAGGTGCTTCGATCAAGTTTTTTTATATAATTTCTCATATGATCTTATAATGTTTTTCTTTTCCGTAGATAAATTATACAAAAACTGTCCAAATGTTTTATTCTTCCAAGCTCTTTCGGCTATACCATTAGCCCTTCCCAAGGATTAATTATATTTACTGTTAATTGGCCACACCACAACATGTTTACTAAGAAGACACATGCTACATCTTTCTGCTCAATTAGGTCTCATTTCAATATTCATGCTGACTTACCGGACCCTATGCTCAACATGAATTGACAATACAAATATAATAGCATCATCTGCATGTAAAAACAATCTAAAAATAATGCAAGACTTATTAATAAAAACAAAAAAAGAACTCAATAATATCAACTATGAAACACAATACATACATACAACAATAAATACATACAACAATACATACATACAACAATACATACATACAACAATACATACATACAACAATACATACATATAACAATCCATTTCCAGTTAACCTTAAATATAATTGAGATTAAGATCTGGGTCCCTATACATTGACATCAAAGTCTTTTCTTTGTGGCCGACATTTATGACCGATTAAAAATCTTGTCCACTTTGCATGTATACAAAACCATATTTCATATTGTTTACATTATCGGCTTGCGAATCATAACGATTCCATTTTACATTTTACATTTCTCATATGATATTTCAGACCCAATCCATTCTGCTTTTTTTTTTTGGTTATCAGAAAGGAAAAAAAAAAACGTATCTCATTTTTTTTTCTTCCTCCATATTTCAATTCATGTTTTCCCCTAAACGTTTTAACCATTCCGATTCTCGAAATCCTATCCGTGGTTTTCACATGAAACCTTTTAATATTTTTCACACTACCTGTGTCACCAGTGTGTTTCATTAATCCTTTCAACTACAACCAATGACAATTTATAATGTCACAGTTACGCTCAAATATTTTAGGTGCCATAGGGGAATTTCTACGGATATTTTATTATCATAGAAATCGCCATGAGCTTATTCCACAATCATCTAGCCACACTGAAGAGCTGTTATACAGCGAAACAGTCCGTGGATGACTATATATATATATATATATATATATATATATATATATATATATATATATATATATTGCCACCCGCAAACAAACTGTTTCGTTGTATAAACAGTTCATCAATCTGGCTAGACAACCGATTGCCTCAACCCGGGATCGAAACACAACTGAGATTTTACCCATGAGCTATCAGCGCCCGGTTGAGAGGAAAACTAATTTTGACGTACCGATTCCCGCCAATGACAGAGAGGGCTCAATTCATGGAAGAGCTTTGCAGTAATAGCAATAGTAGTCATTGTTTGCAAATTTACGCTTTCTCCCAAGAGTGCTCGACCGGGGGCGTGTATATCGTCATCCATAGATAGAGTGTTTCGCTGTGTCACAGCTCATTAGTGTGGCTAGATATATATTGCTGTAGAAGGTACATGTTGAAATCGTGCCACCAAAATGTTGTGGCGGTGTCCCTAATTAGACTAAAAGCAAATGTAACAATATTTTGCACATCGAAGTGACTAGTGTAAGGAAACGGAGGACGATCTTATCAGGGCGATATTTTATATTTTTCTTTTTATATTAATGAGTAACAGGAGAGAGTAAAGACATAAGATTGAATGCAAAGGAAAGAAGACATTGAAAGTTAAGAAGTATGTGGGTGATACACATGAGTGAGACGCGTGGGCGTGGGCGTGGGCGTGGGCGTGGGCGTGGGCGTGGGCGAAGAGAGAAAGAAATAAAAAGTGAAGGAAAAATTGCAGTCCCTCGGGGGAAAGATATCCCCATGATCGAGAAAAAGGTCCTGTGGAAATGGCTGCTACAGCATGTCGGGCGGTAAAGAGAGTCAAGAGAATGAAGAACGGAAGTGTCCCGTTTCTATAACTGCTTGATAGCCCCCTTTAATGACTTCTTGGAGATATGTAAGGATAAGCTACAATATATACGCTACTGGCAATATTTAGTTACAGTCTCTGTATTTCGGAGAATCGAGTTAAAATTGATGGTTTCGTGCCTTTTCAAAAAAGAAATTATCCTATAGAATTTCGTTAGCATTTCAGCTACTTTGTGTAGTGATAATTTTAGGACTCTCAGATTTAAAATTTTAGGTAACCCTCTCTTTAAAAAGAAAATGGATGCCCAGCACTAATAGATTGAATGGTTTCAGTATACTAAATTTATGGGATTTAATTAAAATAAAGATGATTAAAGAAAGGAAAATTACTAATTATTATATCCAGTGAGTTGTCCCCAAATTCTTAACTATATTGTAATAATTTATTGTTCTACATACGTGTTGTAACATAGAAAAGATTACTAAATGAGGAATAACCAAAACGGAGGTTGGAAGTGAAATGGTAATGTTTATAACATCAACAAAAGACAATACTCGCCAGCGGCGTGAAGTAGGTAAACCACTGCTAGTAGTGCACTACGACAGTATATTAGCCCGACTTACAATAGTGTCCAAAGAATTTATGAGAATTAGTACATACCCATTAGTCTCCATAAGTACGGTATATAAATCTATCTATCTATCTATCTATCTATTGTAACCTATATTGTAATTATATATTCTTCTACATAAATGCTGTAACATAGAATGCCTTATTAAGGATTAAGGAATAACCAAAACTGAGGTTGGAAGTGAAATGGTAATCTTAATGACATCAACAAAATGAAATACTCGCCAGCGGCGTAAGGTAGGTAAACTACTGTTAGTGATACACTGTTTAGACAGCATATTAGTCCCACTTGCTATAGTGTCCAACGAATTTATGAGGATTGGGGTATACCCATTAGTGTTTATAGGTACAGTATATCTATCTATCTATCTATCTATCTATCTATCTATCTATTGTAACCTATATTGTAATTATTGGCTTACTGAATGAGAAATAACCAACACGGAGGTTGGAACGAAAATGGTAATCTTTATAACATCATCAAAATACAATACTCGCCAGCGGCGTGAAGTAGGTAAACCACTACCAGTGATGCACTATTTAAACAGCATATTAGTCTTACTTGCAACATATTTATGATGATTGGGACATACCCATTAGTGTTCATAGGTACGGTATATAACAATACGTAAGTTGAACTTCTAATTCAGTTTGAATCCTGGTCATATTTGTGTGAACCAACCCATTATGGGTTGATTGATCAGGGCTAATGTCTATATATTTTACTGTCTCCACGTATTCTTCATATAAAGCGAGTTGGTTTGACCTGATTTGTTTGTTTAAAGGCATATTAGCAACTCATAGTTCTTTAATATCGAAGTTTAATTTTCTTGGGAGCTTTGAAATAATAAAATTTATGATATACATTATTCTGCTTTCACAATTGACTACATGGTAGATGATACTCAGCTTTTATACATAAACATGTTTGTGTGGACATAATTACTAGAGGCGCTGATATGTGTGTTTTAAGTTGTAGTTTTTGAAGTTATATTTTGGAATACTGTTTGATTCTTTAAGAAATTGTAGGATATTATAATAGATTAATGTGATTAAAGAGTTCTTTCATGTTGGTTATCAGGTGGGTTATTTAATGCCGTAATCTAAATAACTTGAACACAATTTTATGACTTCAACTAAATGTATTTTTAACGCAATTGTAAGCCTTCTACTACAGATAAAATGTATTGCTGGTAATTTTACTATAAATATGTATCTACTATAAATATATGTTATTGGTAAATTTTTAGATAAAAATTATTATTGTTATTTTTATTGTAAAATATATATTTTTATACTTCCATAGTGTTTTGTTTGTTTGGGGGATTCACTATGTGCCCATAGCTGGAACCCTAAAGGTGGACCTGGTAACAAGAGCAATTAAGAGTTGATTTCACGCTCCTGAAAGTCTCCAATCTCCCGATCAGAGGCCTTGGTACCGGATGTAGCTTATAGTCATAGCTAGGACTTATAAAGTTAGTGTCTGTCAATTACAAGTGCATCAACACAATATCGCCTCATCCATTTTCGCTCGCAAATAAAAATCTTAGCATTCACACAAATAACCATTGTCGAACGACCCGACTAGAGACATGGAAAGGGAAAGATGTAAAAAAAAAGTATTTGGTTTTATATGACATTGGCACTGACCAATTTCTGAACGGAAATTAATGGAATTCGTATTTTAGTATATATATATATATATATATATATATATATATATATATATATATATATATATATATATATATTATCTGCAACCAGTATCGATTGTTCAACGTCCATCAAACGTTTCCTGTTTGTCGTAGACACTTCATAGCACTTTATTTCGCCTCTGCTTCCAACTACTGCTAACTTCATGAATCTGTATTTAGTTCTTGGAATTTGGGATTCACTTTCAACGTAGCCACCATCACTTAGGGCATTGGTGTAGAAATAGACATTCTGCTTCTTAAAGGATTGGGTTAATTTAAACTTGCATTGTAACAAATGCATGATGAAACGAATACAACATAGAGGAATCACGTCTGCAAAAACAGGAAGCTGTGAAGACACACGATTGATCACAGAAAGAAAGAAAAAAGAAAGAAGTATAGTCATTCGTCGACAAGCGTTTTCATTACTATAACTAAAATTCAATGAAATATTAGAATACTTAAAGTATTTCAAATTTTAAGATTACTTAAAGAGAAGAACGATGACATTGATTTTCTTTTTCAGCGTTTCACCCCAAGCAAGGTGGGAAGCCACTAGGACGCAAGGGGTTACAGACAATAGGAGTGATAGAGGAAAGGATGAGGAGAAGGATAGTGGATAGATCAAGGCAACTGGAGATGTCGATTGACATTACATTTGAATAGTTGGAGATTATAACTCTCAAGGAAACTGCAATAGGGAAGGGAGTTCCACAGGCTAGAGGTGCGAGACATGAAGCTATTGGAGTAGAAGAGACGGCTACATTTAGGAGTTTCGACAGTGAAAGGGTGAGAGCGGGATGTCAACCTCGTAGGGCGCTTGAATTCATGAAGGTTAGAAACAGAACCTATGCCTACGTTTAGATTCAAATATAAACTGCTTTTTTTCTTATTCCAATGTAAACTGGACAAGTTTATGTTTTCCTTAATTGTGAAACGGTCTGATTTAGCTTTGGATCCAGGTGTAAACCGGATGTATGATTATTTTTTGACTCAAATATTAACAGGAATTTTGTCTAAACTTTTCAATCAAGTTTAATCTGAATATATATCTACCTTTTGAATCAGTTGTAATCTCAAGTGTAAACTGGATGTAAGTCTACTATTTTTTTTATTCTAGAATGAATCTGATCTACAGGATGCGATGGGTAAATCTTCGCCATTTTATATTTTTAATTACACGTTTTTGATTTTGTTAACTCCATAGTATAATAGGGTCAGTTGGGCACCATCTGTAAGAAAAAGATCACCATGGCGCAATTCACTCTGTCATAAATTTTGTATTTATATTTTTCATAAACACGCCAGTAACCTAGAGAACTCAATCCTGCTGGAGTCTTGTATTATCAGCAGTAATAGTGACTGTTAAAAATTCGGGCTTTTCTCCCTACAGTGATCGACCGAATTATTTTTCGGAAGCTAATATCATCATCCATGGACAGACTGTTTCGCTGTATTACAGCTCATCGGCGTGGCTAGACATCCGATCGAAAACCTTGGACCGAAACCCAACCGATTCTAACCCCTAAGCTCTCGGCGCACGGCAAAGAGAAAAGTGGATTTTTGCGTATTTATTTTTTCATAAATACGCCAGTGATCAAGAGGACTCAATATGGCAGGAGAGTCTTGCATTATCAGCAGTAATAGTGACTTGAGTAGATACATCCTACTTCTTTGATTTGGTTTTGTTTACGGCATAACAATATTTCCCAGGTTATTTAATGTCGGATTTTGTCGTTTCGCTAAAGAGAATAGCAGAGATAGGTTTGTGTTGCAAGAGAATCAAAAGTGTAGACGTAGGTTTGGTTGTCTCAAGATTCATAAATTGAGACTCGGGACACAATTATACGGGAAACAAAAAGTCTAATCATGCGTCTGGTTTACACAATAGTCATCAAGGTAAACATCGTTCTGATTTGCATGAGTGTTCGAAAGATAGACATGATTTCGATTTCTACGAGTGTCCGAAAGATAGTCATGATTCCGATTTCTACGAGTGTCCGAAAGATAGACATGATTCCGATTTCTACGAGTGTCCGAAAGATAGACATGATTCCGATTTCTACGAGTGTCCGAAAGATAGACATGATTCCGATTTCTGCGAATGTCCGAAAGATAGACATGATTCCGATTTCTACGAGTGTCCGAAAGATAGACATGATTCCGATTTCTGCGAATGTCCGAAAGATAGACATGATTCCGATTTCTACGAGTGTCCGAAAGATAGTCATGATTCCGATTTCTACGAGTGTCCGAAAGATAGACATGATTCCGATTTCTACGAGTGTCTAAAAAGATAGACATTAGTCCGATTTGTATGAGTGTCGAAAAAGTAGACATAGGTCCGACTTACACGAGAATTAAAAAGATAGACATTAGTCCGATTTGCATGGGTGTCAAAAAAGGTAGATTTTGATCCGTTTTGCAAGAGAGTCAAAAAGTTAAACATGGATCCGATTTGCACGAATTTCAGAAAGGTAGGCAAGGGGTACACTAACAGGTGGCCATTTTATCTCGTTAGTTTTCCTTCCTGAAGTTGGATGCACTCGGCGTATTCTTAACTCAAAACGACAGTAAGTAGACACCATATTCCAAATAGCACACTATATACCAATTCTAAAGCTATTTAAAGAATCCAGCAGTGGATAACTTCCCATAATTCTTTGTTCCAACGCAGCCCAAGTCGAGCCTCGTTTTCGCATAGACCTGGCATTTGAATCTAACTTGGGCAACACTCATCTCCGCTAATGTTCGCGTTGGTGACGGGAATCTCATCAAGTCGTCATTCAACTAGAGGTCACTCCCTTACAGATAACTGTGACCACTCCCTGCTGTTTCTAAGATATCAGCAGATCTCGCGAATGGTGATTTTTCCGCTTTCGCTGAGAGTGAAATCCCGGCTTGACAGGATCCCTTTGAAAACGTCTTAAAATGGCAGTTGTCCTAAGGTTCTTGCTCGATTGTCGTCATTTAAAGAACCAAGGATGATTACCTGATTCTATATGAAGTGGACATCTGATAAAAACTATTTTTTCTCTTCCTTTTACCGTTCTGTATTATGACATATTTAATTGCTTTCAACCGGACAGCATTTCAGATTGTTTTAAAAAGTCACTGAAAACGAGAATTAAATTTCGGTTTAGAATTCAAGTCGTGAAGCTGAGGCAAGTTATAATTTTTTAAGAAAATTGATTATTTATATATTTTCATCTAATCACTATCCAGACGCCATAGTCGTCGCCATTGTCGTTATAGACTATTTTTTCATTGTGGATTATTTTTTTTAATCAATTTACCACATGCAAGACAATAATATCACTGAAACACACGGGGTTACTGGGAGGGAAAGAGACAAACTTTGACACTCACTAACCTTCTTGCCCACAAAAAAACCGCTGTATCAAAAGGACGGTTTTTCTCTTCACACCGCTATTATTTTAACTACCTTCACTCCCCAACAATGTTTAGCGTTTTAAAAAACGATGGTTAGAATTTTAATAAAACCTGAAGATATAATGAAAGTGATTTTTTCTTTTTTCTTGAGAATTAACAACAAAAATAATAAACACTTTATGTATTAGATTGTTTATTGAAATCGTTGGCAAATTATGGGCTCATTTCCAATCGATTCGAACTTTATAAAATGGAAAATAATAAGGATTTCCTTATAGCTGGTTCGCTTATTTTAATAATTTAGTAAATATTTATTAATTTATGAAGAAAAAATAGTTTCTTATTTATTTATTTATTTATAAATAAGTAAATGTTAAATATTGCATTACATTAGTTTTAATATAATTGTATTCATTTTTAGAATGTTATAAGTATAAAATTATTCTTGTAAACAAGCTAATAAATAGTGTTCATTATTCTTGTAAATTATCAAGAACAAAAAATGCATAAATTCACTTCAATCATATGTTTCGGTTATTTTAAAATTATAATCATCGTTTTTTAAAACATTGCTGAGGAGTGAAGGTAGTTAAAATAATAGCAGTGTCAAGGGAAAAACCATCCTATTAACCCACCAGATGTCTACGGGCACGCAGGTAAAACATTGTTCAAATTAGTCTCCAAATGTTTTTCGCTCTCGCTAAAACACCAAGTCCACTGAACAACATCAACTTTTACCTCAAATTTTTTCTAGTGTGTCAGTCCTGGGTATGACGATAAATTACATCCGACAGGAAGGCCTCTGACTGAGACATTGTAGGTTTTGAGGAGTATGGAAGCACCGCTTAATTGGTGTTGCTTTCAGGTTCACCCTGACCTGGGTCGGCATCACCTGTTAAATTCCCAGCTATGGACAAATACTGAGCTCCCAAACAAAACACTAAGAAAATATAAAAATACATATTTATAGTGAAATTATCAACATTATATTTTTATAGTAAAATTACCAGCAATACATATTCGTAACAGAATTACAAAAAATACATTATTTATAGCAAAGGGACCAACACTACATTTTATTTATACTTGAAGGCATGCAATAGCGTTCAAATTTTATTTACACCTTTGTGCAAATTAATTGAAACACCCACTTTAGTTTCCTTTCTTTCACCATACGGTCAGCTTTAGACCCATGGGAGTGACAGGGTGTAATAGATTTCTATTTTTTTCCTCAGAGTAGATCCTTTGCACTGGTGTGCAGTAATATGAATCTATTTTCGGGGTGTATGATGAAATTTGTTTGGCCTTGAAAAATATTCCGTCATTCGTGATTGCATCAGATTTTTTCACGCCCAGACACTATTGTCTCGACTGTCGATTAGTTTTCCTACGGCATTTGTCTGCGATGGACGTTAATCCAAAGAAAGCGTGCGAAAATTGTAACGCTGCACGAACACACTGGTAAGTCTTACCATTGAACAAATCAAAGTATTATCAACTGGCTATAAAACTCTGCGAATATAAATCTGTGGTCAATCTGCAAGGAACGACTTCGTGGAATGGACATACGAAGTAATAACATGTGCACTGAGTTATGTTTTATTGGGAAAATACGAAAAAGTAAATAAAAGAATTATTCGTTTTGTTTCAATTAATTTGGTGTAGTTGAAGCGATAAAATTGTGTCCAAAATATTTAGATTAAGGCATTAAATAACCCATAGAGGTGTTGATATGCCGCGAAACAACATCAGCCAAACCAACCAAATCTATGGGTGTTCATAAAAATGGATTTCATTTTACATTTACCTGCGTCCATAGCCTGAATAATTAAAACAAGACGAACATCGGCGGCTCCAGGCCATATATGAGAGCAATATTCCATGCAGGGGCGAATGGTTGATTTATAGATTTGAAGGATGGGCTCGGGCGAGAAAAACATTCAGGCGCGACGCAGAGAACCAACTTTCCATGCAGTAGATGAAGCTATTGATGAAGCTATATATGTAGCTATTGACATCCACAGACAGACTGTTTCGCTGTATCACAGTTCATCAGTGTGGCTAGACATCCGATTGCCTCAAGCCAGGATTTGGTATCAGTCTGAGATTTCACCACTGAGCTATCAGCGCCCGGTTGAGAGAAAGGCTAATTTTTACGTAACTATACTTCGAATAAACACGCCAATGACGGATAGGGCTCGATTCATGGAAGAACTTTGTATTAGCAATAGCAGTCATTGTTTACAAATTCGCGCTTTATCATTTAAATTTAGTTCCTTCATTCTGAAATTATTGATTCGTGGTCGATACTGTTCCCACTGTTGAAAAGGTCGGCGATCACGAGTCGAAATTGAGATTCCTGCTCAGAAAATCACGTTTGGAAAGCATTTCAAAAGGCTGAAGAATAAAGTTGAACACGTCACTTTATTTGGGCTTCTTCTTTCAAATCTGTTTTTATTAGGTTGGTGCAAAAATAATGTCGGTTTTTGACGTAGATTTTAACGTCAAAAACCTATATTATTTTTGCACCAACCTAATAGTTACCGGTATCTGTGTCTACTGTGTGAAGCAAAAAGAAAAAAAAATTGCTTCAGCACAGACCGATGTTATTTTCTATCACAGTGGATATATATCCAATAGATTCAATTTAAAAAAAAAATAATATCCTGAAGGGTTTCTGGATCGAAACATGTTTTTATTTATTTTAGTTTCTTGTATTAAATCTGGATTTAATCACAAATGACTATGTCTTTTGCATCAAACACGAAGACGAAGACGTGCGCTTCAAAGCTGACCAGAGTTATATTCCATAAAAAAAACATTTTCTGCGGTAGGATTCTTTTGGAGATCGAAATGTGAAAATCTCTTCTGGATTAGGTCAAGATATTTGTCATTCTAGATTCTTGTATTAAATCTGGATCTAATCACCAATGACTATGTCTTTTGCATCAAACACAAAGACGAAGACGTGCGCTTCAAAGCTGACCAGTGTTATATTCCATAAAAAAAAACATTTTCTGCGGTAGATTTCTTTTGGAGATCGAAATGTGAAAATCTCTTCTGGATTGAGACAATTTATTTGTCGTTCTATATTCTTGTATTAAATCTGTTTTTTATCACCAATGACTATGTCTTCCGTTTTTTTTTAAAAAAAGCAACGAAAGTCAATTGCTTCAACAATAGTGGATGTTCTTTTCCATCCCAAAAGGCTTATCTAAAAGATTTCGTTTAGAATTTGAGATGGTGAAACGCTTTTCTTGATCGGTACATAGTTTTCTTCACTTAGGCTTCTTGCAATCAATCTTCGTCACGAAGTAGTTCGCAACTGGCCTCTTTGCTGACAGCAAGATAATCAATTATCAAATCTAAACTATTTGTCCACCTGAGTGTGTGAAGATACCTACACTTCATTCGCAAAACCACCCGCACACCTACAGAAAAAGAAATTAATATATATCCACAGAATACTCTACTTAGATGTTGCTATAATGAAATCTACAAGGATACGTAAAAAAACTATCCGCAGTGGGAAAAATTTAAAGATATAACAATTCTTTAGGTTTGTCAAACTGCCATCTGCTCTTTTGTACTTATATTTTGTACTATTGTGGTCATGTGATCGAAGTTTTAGCTTCCTGTTGTTACAGTATAAACATGGCCGCTCAGCTGGCAGTGTGCACCGAAGAGGAAAACAGAGCAGTGATCTGAATCTACAGAGAACAGGCTACCTCATCGTTCATAACTCGACCTTACAATCTGTCGTCCTTGAGGAATCTTCTCATCAGTGGCGGAGGTTGACTGACATACTGTCCTTACTCCTTCGTGCTTCCAGCTTGTCCGCCCACTTTTAAATGTCTCGATCAATTCATATACCCTTCTACGAGGTAGTGTACTGTCATCGTATTGTGTTAAAACCCTCCGACGAATTTCAGCCTCTGATACAACTTCTGACCAGAGAAATCAGGTCACTGCTCATGGTTCCTTCTTGATGCACACTGCTGGCGGAGCGGTCATGTTTACACTGTAAAGCAATAAGAAAACTGGATGGATCAAGCTTAAACTTGACGACAATAGTACCAATTATAAGTATGCATCAGTAAAAGGCAGAATGACAAAACTAAAGATATGCAGGGTGTTTAAAAAAGAATACGCCAAAATCATCACGTGATGTGTCAATAACGAAAAAATTTACAAACCTCTAGCATGAACACATGTGTTGTATATACATTAAAGTTTCATTTCATGTTTTATAAGCGCTCAATGTGGCCACCTAGGGCACCGCGGACAACATAAGGCCGATATGATAATTCCTCCCAAACGCGCCTCAGCATGTCACGGTCCAACGTTTTGATTGCAGCTGTTATTCGATCTTTCAAGTCATCGATACATGCTGGAAGTGCTGGAACATAAACTTGGTCTTTAACATACCCCCACATTGAAAAAGTCACACACAGTGAGGTGCAGGGTTCTGGCAGGCCAAGCACAGAGAGCAAGGTCTTTAGCACCTCTCCTCTCAATCCATCGCTGAGGCAAATTTTCATTCAGATAAGCTCTAACCTCGAGATGCCAATGGGGTGGTGCTCCATCTTGCTGAAAAATGAAATCATTCGAATCTGCCTGCACCGTGACAATGGCGTTTGTTTTCGCGAACTCAAGCGCGCAAAACGCCTTCTGCTGAGGAGTCGCCATTTTGATTGATCTTCCCACAATTCAGCTGCACCGGAAGTTATACTAACGGCAACGGTGAAACTGACACCCAATCAAACTTTGATAACTACTCTATCAAATAACCACTGATTGAGTCCACTACAATGCTATAGACCTGAAAAAACAGCGCAATGATTTGGGCGTATTCTTTTTGAAACACCCCGTATAATTGCGAAAGTGCGGATAATTTTTGCCTTGCCATCGGCTTTTGCCTCATACTACCATTTCCCCATTTCTGGTTGATTTAATAAATCTGTTTTATGTCAGGTAAAATGCGAAATATAAATGCTTTAACACGGTGCATAAAAACACTTTCATCTCATGAATTGCGTTTAGAATATGAGATGTTGAATGTCTACCTGGACCGAGTCTTGCTGTTCTTCCTTTTCCAGCCTCCTAATAAATTTTTTCTATTTTTTTTTTCATCGCCAAAGAATGCGTCTTCTGCGTCAAGACAAAAGAGAAATACAAACGTTCCAACCATCACCGATGACCCTTTCCATGAGAATAGTTTTATCCAATCGATTTCGTTTATTATTTGAGAGGTTGAAGGGTGTCTTAGATCGAAACATGATTTTCGTCAATTTGAATTCTTGTAATTAATGTATGTTTCTTTTCCAATAACAATCTTCTACGTCAAGTAAAAACAAAAAGAAAAAAACAAAAAGAAAAAAAGAAAGACAAACGCTTCAACTGTTACCAATGTTCTTTTCTTGCGTTTCAAAGGGTTTTTTTGGGGGGGCAGGCTAGGGTTTCCTTCGTTTTCATCTCATGTAATAAATGTATTCCTTTTTTTTATCACCAATGAATATGCCTTCTGCGTCAAGCGAAAAAAGAAAGACAAACGCTTCAACTGTTACCAATGTTCTTTTCTTGCGTTTCAAAGGGTTTTTTTTTTGTTGTGGGGGTGCAGGCTAGGGTTTCCTTCGTTTTCATCTCATGTAATAAATGTATTCCTTTTTTTTTATCACCAATGAATATGCCTTCTGCGTCAAGCGAAAAAAGAAAGACAAACGCTTCAACTGTTACCAATGTTCTTTTCTTGCGTTTCAAAGGTTTTTTTTTTTTTTGGTGTGGGGGTGCAGGCTAGGGTTTCCTTCGTTTTCATCTCATGTAATAAATGTATTCCTTTTTTTTATCACCAATGAATATGCCTTCTGCGTCAAGCGAAAAGAGAAAGACAAAAGCTTCAAGCGATACCGATCCCTCTTTTTTCAGAATAGTTTTTTTTTTCTTCAATAGATTCCGTTCAGAATCTGAGACGGTTCAAGGCATTTTTGGAAAGAGTTATTATTATTATTTTTTTTTTTTTCGTTTTCGATTCTCGTAATAAATACGATTTTTATCGAACACTTACTTTCTTGCCCGCAAAATGATTTTTTCTTCTATGATGAACAAGCGAAAAAAATACGAGTCCAATATTCATTTCACGTGATTTGTTAAGCGACATGCTCCAGTAGATTGATTTCCATTCCTTCTTCCCTATTATTTGTTTTTCTTTTTATTGTTGTTGTCTTGAATACGACCAACGATATAATCCCAATACGCTACAAATAAAATAAAGGGAGATTACTGCCACGACTGAAATTTAATTTACTCGAGAAAACAATACTTCAATTGTAGAACTCCCTTTAACAAAACGACAAGTACGAAGTGACGTTATACGGTACAGAGTGCGATGGATAAATTGTTGTCTAAATTACACAAAAATAAAACATAACATCTCATTTTAACATATATTTACCAAAATTACACAAAAATATTTTGAAATACGAAAGAGTAAATTTATTCAATAAAATCGTCATTGGTTTCAACCAGGGCTTCGAGACGACTTCGGAATCTCCTGCAACTATTCTGGACGGTCTCCATGTTTAAGTTGATGTATGTTACCATAATCGTCGCAATCAGTTCATCTTTGGTGTTACAAGGGGTTTTGTTGGTATATCGCTCAATAGGGCCCCACATAAAATAATGAAGAGGGTTGTAGTCTGGGTGGTTAAATGGTCAGTTGTAAGGAGTGATCTGATCATAGATATTGTCTGACAACCATGACTGGTTTCGCCTGCTTGTGCGGCATCGATCTATTTCCAGATAGAGGGTCTTTCAGCGGTCACACTCTTGACCCAAGGCACTACACCTCTAGGCACTTGATGTAGGCCTGCGTGTTGAGTCTGGACCCCTCAACAAATTCGGGCGTCTTTTTCTTATCAGAGTGATCAGAGGGTTTTTTTCCGAGCTGCCGTAACTTCGTAATCACCATTAGACTCGCCCGACTCTTCCCGAATCTTCTACACTGCCCTCAGATTTGGTACCCAAACACACTGAATGCTCGTATTGGAACTTCCACCGCGACACATTTCTGCTGCATTCTTTCCAGAGCGCTCATTTGCTAAGACTTTTATTCGAGAGCACCAATAAAGATCGAATTCAGTATATTTCCTTGATGACCAAAACAGTTCGTTCCGTTTATTAAGTTGATGGACAGAAACCGGGCATTACTCTGGAACTATTTTTTCTCTAAATAAAAAACAATCGGCCATATTTTATTTGAATATAATATTGAAATAACTAGGGGAAGTAATTATGGATTAATTTACTACCAAAATTTGATTTACCTCCCTTACCGTTATAGTTTTACGTGGAAATATATATTTAACTTTCTTTTTTTTCTCTTATTTTATCGTTTCACCCCGAAGCAAGGCGACAGTGCCACTTGAACGCGGGGGGTGTATAGGGGGTAAAGTGAAAGCGAATGAGAAGACTATGAATGGGGCGGGGGTTGAGGAAAGGCAAAAAAAAGCATCAGGGTTCAAGATAACAGAAGATGGCGCTTGTCGTTCCATTTAAATTTTTGAAGATTTTAGTTATCAGGGAAGCAAGAAATCGGAAGGAAATCCCACAGTTAGGAAGTGCGAGAAGAGAGATTGTTTGAATAGAAATGGCGGTTGCATGTAGCTAGTATAACAGTAAAACGATCAGATCTATTTAGAGTTCATTTCTTTGCGTTTATTCTTTACCTGTCTGTGAAAACTCAGAATCATCTGCCTTTCGAACTGACGTGGCAACTAAGAAAATGCAAGAAAAACAGCCGGGACAGACGCTTGTAATTCTGGAAATATCTCATAGTAATAGGAGGCGTCTCTCTATTTACCAACCTCCATACAAGGCAAGATGTGACACAAGCCAAGTTTTCAATGTGGCGTATCCTCGGGCAAAAATTATCCGTAGACTCCGTGTACGTTGGATCGGGTTTGTCTTCCTCTCCAAACGAAACTGTGTCCTTCAGCATAGCCTCGTCTGGGTTCCTCTCCGCTCGGAAACAGAGAGTTTGACATGAGAGGAAGAGGAAGAGAAAGCCTTTGATTAGTGAGTCCGACCCCCACTTGACGCCTCTTACGAAATTCAATATTAAATAACCAAGCAATGATGAGCATACCGTAAAATCCACCAACCTACTTCACCTAACTATATGGAAGAACACATCATTTCCATAGAACCAACATCTTTGTTACGGTTAGTGATGTTACATTTTCGCTTACTTCTTCAATTCTTTCGTTCCATCTTGTTGTAAAGTATCCATTAGTCATTGCTTCTCACGATTCCATTGAACTCCTGAGTATTTATGTTCTGTTTAAATAGCGAATCGAATACCGGAGTAGGGTTCAATAACTGTTGTTTTGGGTAAATGAAATGGAGGCTTCACATCAAAGTAACTAACATAAATAACGTTCGTTTCGATGTTCTGAATATGTTTTTAATCTAGCGACTCATATAATAATGACTTACCATAGAGTTCAGCAAGGTTCATCAAGAAATATCTCTCATGAAATTTCACAAGCTACTTTTGACACGTTTGGTAGGTCACAGAGACTTCTCCATTGATGTAGTATGCGCTTGAGTTGCATTTTTGCTTTTCTCGAAATAGAAAGAATAATCTGTCGTAGATGTTACTTATTTCTTTCCAGTTACAAATTTTAGAATCAACCGAGACCAATTTTGTCAAGTCTTTAAAGAAATACATGATAACAGCTGTCACAAAACTTTCTTGCTCTAGAGTAGAAGAAAGGTTTACGTCACATAAATACATCTCTCTCTTTCTCTCTCTCTCTCTCTCCTTTTCTCTATCATTTTCTGAAGCATGAAGCAGGTGGTAAATGTGCAACTAATTGAATGTACAACTAACTAAACTAAAAAGTTATATATTATGTGATAACCTTAAGGTTCCATGACTATGATTTATTTAGAAAGAAAATGTATTTGTGTGTGTATATATATATATATATATATATATATATATATATATATATGAAAGAAACCGAAAACGTTTTTGGTTATAATGTGGATTTGTTTTAGTAAACATATTATATTTTATTCTTTATATTTTTGCTACACGGGTTTCTGGTCTCGTGACCTTCTTCAGGCAAATTAAAGGAATCAATTTTTAAAGGAATAAAATTTCCTTTTGTTTTTTGTAATGTTTCATTATTCATTTTCTGTATTTGTAGTGAGCCTTGGTCTCATTTTTTTCGACCTATATATATATATATATATATATATATATATATATATATATATATATATATATATATATATTCTTATTTATTATTTTAGAACGTTCTAACATTTAGAATTTGAAAACTTAACGATTTTTTCCATCCGCTTTGCTTCCATTTATAAATACGAGTTGTAAAATACAATCTCAATATTTAATGTGATAAACTCCTTCAGGGGACGAAACGCATTGGTCAAGTAAATTTTTCTTTTTGTCTTTATTTATGTATATTACTGCATTAACTGAAATCAAATATAAATCTGACATGCATTAAAATCCGACAGATAAGTTTAACATGTTTCGCTTTTATTTAAGCTTCACCAGGAAATGAAATATGGAGAATAAAAGAAAAATCTGTCATTTTTATTTTTGTGTTATTTGTTCACTGGTTAATCAGATCTCACGGGCATCTGCCTTGTCAAGCAGTGTATAATTCATGCGTGTATTTGTATCAAAATTCAAGTTTTTCTACGCAATGTTCGGTTGGTAATTCGTAAGCGTCTGTGCAAAGTCTAGTGGGCATTTTCATCCATGTCTTGTGGTTTTCTGTATGTTGATTGGCGGATTGAAGTGAAGTGAAAGAATTTATGTTGCACCGGTTGTAGTATTAGGTTGACGTATCTTTGCTTCTTTAAGAATGGATTTTATAAAAGTTACTGATATAATAAAGTGTGTTTGAGGTGGGTCTATGAATAGCAAAATATTTGTCAGCACTCCCTCTGAGTATTTCTTGCTTGATGAATTATGTTCTTTTTTAATTAGGTTGACATTTATAAGATCGAATTTATACCCTGTTTTGTTTCTATGTGTTACTAGCGAGTTTAAAATGTTGTCCCAATGTAGGTCGATCTATGTTCGCAGATGAGGGCTTTTTGATTTGTAGATGTTTCGTCTATGTAACTTTTCCCGCACTGCAGGTAATTTTATGTTATAAATCCTGGCATCTGATGTGTTGTTGGATTTCATTTTCTAACTATAACTTTATGTATTAGATTTGGTGGTAAATATCTTAGTGTTAGGGAGACGGAATTTATATTATTGTATTCAAACCTTACGATACTTCAAATAATATATATATATATATATATATATATATATATATAGTGTTGTCTATTTATTTTATGCAGAATCTTAAAAGCTTAATAATATTATTAAACGAAGAAAATTACAATATTGATACATATTTTTTAATTCTATCTAAGCATTACATTATATTAAGCAATACACGGACACAACAGTGATGATAGTCTGTTTCTGTTTACATGGAAGATTTCTAAGCAACGACAAAGTCGTGCATATAAGACGTTTGAAACGAAAAACGCACCGCAGCTGATGACGTCACACATGGCCACGCGAATTCGAGAAGTATTAAGCAAGGGAAGTCGTTGGTATGAACCAATGGCTTCTGTTACCAATTATATTCATTTAAGAATGCTTGTGGAGATTTCATAGTTTATTTTGTTCAAGTTAGGTTTCAACTGTTTTATGTATAGAGCTTCAAGAATTTTTAGTTTTTGTTTATTGTTTTCATGTTTAAGTATAGTTGTGTTTTCAACGAGGATTTTACGGAATTGTGTATGCGGCCAGGCATGTTGTTTTAAATACCTTATATGTGTGTGTGTGTGTGTTTGTGTGTGGTACATTTCTCTCCTTCTCTTAGCTATGAAGGGAGATTTGTTTCGGTGTTTTCAACCCTACGACAGGACTTCCACATTGTACTAAATAGATTGTGTTGTGTTCACACAGAGATCAAAGTGTAGTAACTTCTAGATTTTTTCTCTAAATTGATTCACTCACAAAATAAGACACGTTCCGAGTTGATAATCGCAGGCTCAAGTATAAAATCGATTTAATGTTTTATTCTGAACGATCTTTGCCTGTATATTTATGTCGAAATTGATCAATGCTTATAGAGAGACTCAGCAATAAACCACCCAATTATTTATTTACGGCCTCAATTATAAACCAACCAGATGAAGCTCTAGACTCAAATATAAATATGCTTACGGTTGCATCACGTTGAAACACCGAAGTTAAACAACGTTGAGACTGGTCAGTACCTAGATGGGTGACCGCTTGGGAATACTGGGTGCTATAATGTTGGATGTGCAGGTGGTGTAATATATAACGGTTCTGAATTGTTAATTTAAAGTCCGAGTTCTAATTCCCATTGTGTTCGTTATATTCGCGTAAATACCATTGGGAAAAGGTAGGAATCCACCTCTTCTACCCCCAGCTATGGGTTAATTAGTAAGACTTGTATCACTAAATCATTATTTTTTTTTTTTAAATATTAAAATTATGTACAAAATATCTAGATTTCGGTATTAAATAACCCATATAAATGTTGATATGCCGATTAATGTTTATCAATCGAATCGGTTATAAGTCCGACTGTTATTTAAATTTAATCGCAGTTCCATCCATTTTCACCAGAGGGTTAAGTATAGATTAAACAGATATTTACCTGTAGTCTAAACCAGTTATTCTCAAATTTCGTGACGTGATACACTAGTGTCCCGCGTGATCGTCTTAAGCGTGATGCGAAATATTGTCACGGGATTTTCCTTCAGTGCGTATTAGCAGCATTAAAGAAATAATTCCAATTATGTTCACCCATCTGAAAGCGCTCGACGAAAACAATGACTATCATTTTCCACACAGAAAAGTATGATTAGATTCAAATACAGGACTTTAGTTATGTGAAGAAGAAGAATTGGCTATTATTTCTAGTGATCGACGGTATCTTTTGATATTTTTTGGATTTTTTAATCATTTCCTCCCTTTTAGGCCTCAGGGTTGACCATAGGTAGCACCCTAGTTGTCTGCATGACTGGAACATCGACGTCTGTGACTGTGATTCACTCACAAAATAAAACACGTTCCGATACGAGAGTTACAATCTCTGTTGCAGAGGTCGCATGTGGGTTCTGTCCTTGGTCTGTTGTCGTTGTCACTTTGCTTTCTGCTGGCCAGCCTTTCAGTGGAGACTTGTGTCTGCTTCTCTTACACTGACGTGAGGTGTTTGGTCAGTGTCCCTCTCCGTTCGGATCGTATGGCTGACAGGCTCTCCCAGGACTCTGTGTTGATGTCCACAGCTTTCATGTCACGACGGGTCTCCTTCCAGCGACCATACCTCTCTCTCTCTCTCTCTCTCTCTCTCTCTCTTGTTTTTAGGCATACATTGTTTATTGTAGGCCTCCGTCGGTCAGGGTTGAACCATGGGTAGCATCCTAGTTGTCTGCTTGACTGGAACATCAACATCTATGACTGTAGAGGCCGATTCGAGAGTGACAATCTCTGTTGCAGAGGTCGCATGTGTGTTCTGTCACTGGTCTGTCGGAGTTGTCACTTTGCTTTAGGCGGGCCCACCTTTCCGTGGCAACTTGTGTCAGCTTCTTCTCTCCTAACTTCTGGTGTTTGGTCAGGATTCCTCTCCATTCGGATCGTATGGCTGCCAGCCTCTCTCAAGACTCAGTGTTAAGCCCAAGTAAGGCAATAAAGCCACTAAGACAATGGGGTGTTACTGAATATATGAAAAAGAAAACATTATTATGACTCGATAACAACGAAAGAACAGGAACTAAGAACACAGAAGATAATGATTGATATTTATTTATCTAGTTGTTTAGCGGCACAACAACTCCTTATGTGTCATTTAATGCGAAAATTTAATTTCCTTGAGAGCATTACTAATTTTTTTACAAAAATGAACTACTGGTATTTTTTTTCAATGTATTTCTGGTAATATTTTTATGCTTTGCTGGTAATATTTGTATGTATTGCTGGTAATTTTTTAATCAGCGTATTGTTGGTATTTTTCAATACAAAAGGAATATTTCTCATTAGCTGAAAAGGCTTTATCAATTTTATTCGTTTTATAATTCTTATTTATATGAATTAGGCTTGTCCACCCTAAATAACATTAAAAACACGAAGTGAGAAAGACTATGTTCAACTGAAGAAGAAATGAGGGTCTGCTTATCGCATATTCGACCAAACATTAAAGAAATCGTGAAAAAACACCAGGCACATGTTTCACACTAAATAAACTGCGCAAATTGTTGAATAAAAACATTGAAATTGTAACTTAGAAGGGATTACTGAAGGAGGAATAATCAAAACGGAGGTTGCAAATGAAATGCTAATCTTTATAACATCAATAAAATACAATATTCGCCAGCGGCGTGAAGTAGGTAAACCACTGCTAGTGGTGGACTACTTAGACAACATATTTCTCCCTCTTACAATAGTTTCCAACGTATTTATGACGATTGGGACAAACTCATTATTGTTCTTAGGTACAGTATATAACACTATAGACCCTTATCTATCTATCTATCTATCTATCTATCTATCTATCTATCTATCTATCTATCTGTTTTAACCTAGAATGGATTACTGAATGAGGAATAAACAAAATGGGGATTGGAAATGAAATGGTAATCTTTGCACCTTCAACAAAATACAGTACTCGCCAGCGGCGTGAAGTAGGCAAACCACTGCTATTGGTGGACTACTTAGACAGCATATTAGCCTCACTTACAATAGTGTCTAACGTATTTTTGAGGATTGGGATATACCCATTAGTGTTCATGGGTACGGTATATAACAGAAATAAAATAAGTTCATATTTCTGTGTGCATTTTTTTTTTAAAATCTATGGTTTTTATTTCATAACATTTAAATGTATACCCTTTAAAATTTTTGCTAAGTGTGTCATGATATATTCATTTACTCCTAGGTGTGTCATTGCACAAAAAGGTTAAGGAATGCTAGTCTAAAGTATAAGCACAATCAATTTTTACATATAGACTCAAGTGTAATCTTTAAAAAGATTCCCCCCCCCAAAAAAAAAACTTTCATTATCAATACTTTGTATTCTTTTGACGTTTCGACAGAAAACATTCATCGAACGAAGAAAAAATAATAACATTTTTAACGCAGCTTTGATCTCATCTTTTGCAAGAAATTTGTTTAAGATTGGTGATTTTTTTTTTTTCTTTTTTGTTTTTATGGTTTCTCACATGACTTGTTTTAGGAGGGTGGAAGCCGCCGCAAAAAAAGTCTGTTTATGATTGTTCAAGTTTGAAGAAATTGATTGAGAAAGTAAGGAAAATCATTTCGTAACGAAACAGCCTCCACTTACTTTGATTGCAAAAGAATCGGTTCTGACTCAGCAATCAATGTAGAAATACAAATAAATGTGATTGTCGTCTAGAAGAATTATGCCCGAATATACACTGCGTCTCTTGTAAATTCAATAGGTAGATTAAAAAATTATTTTTTCAAAAAGAAAAAAAGAAACAGCATTCAGTCATATCAACTTGATCTCCGATCAATATTAGAATGTCATAAAATATGGCCTTTATGAGGTGCATTTTTAATCTAAAGCCTTTACTTATCTGATTGGGGGTTTTCTATTGCAAATAATATTGTTTCAATTTTGATCTATAAAATAAATATCTATATCTTTGATCGATTTGCAAGATTTGTATTATTACAATCATCCAGGCATTTTTACTTCATAAATCCGGGCATCTGACGTGGTTTAAGGGTATACAGGAATATTCAAAGAATATTTAAATTCACACTTTCAAAGATTTTTTTTTGTGGATACTCGTATTTGAGCAGATGATTCGTTTATTTATTAAACAGTATATTTATCTAATTCTCATGAAGAAACCATTCTTAGAATAGGAGTTGATAGATTCGCCTGTTACCCGGTTCTCAAACCTCCGCGGTCTTTCGAACAGGAGTAGAGGTTTTCCCTTGTTTTCTGTTTAAGATTGGGTTTCTGGTTCTTTCTAAAGTCTACTTCAATTCTATACTCGTCACGTCACGCTTATCCTTACTTACGTTAATACAACTTCACGCAGAAAACCTCTACATTGAGTGACTCTTGGGCTTCTACTGGGGAACATTAGTAAAAAAAACTTTAAAAAAAAACTAATAATTTGAGTAACATATATTATCACTTTATTTTATTTTATTTTTTTTTTTAGTGAATACTCGTATTTGAGCAGATGATTCGTTTATATATTAAACAGTATATTTATTCATTTTTGTCTCCTGGCCTTAAATATTTGCGGAATCTTATTAAAGAATAATATATGCTCTCCAGCAGGATTCGAACTTCAAAGCTGTATCCCGCCCTGGCCAGAGGGAACCATCGTTATACCTTACGTGCTTTAGAGTGACTTGGCTACAAAGAATTTTTGCCGATTAAGCAAAGCTGAATAGCACCTTTAAGTAAAATCCTTCTCGCCATAGAGTCTCAAAATTTCATAACTGCACAGTTTCATATTCAGTCGTAAAATCAAAGCAATTTCTAAAGAAGTAATGGATTGTTTTATTTATTAATCTAACAGATTTTACCACGTCAAACGTTATTATTAGTAGATTATGGATTTTGTCAGTCTGTATATATGGCTGACACCAGCCAATCATGTTACTGTGAGGGGGGGACCCAGGTGTATGCATATTCATTACATCACATAATAAAGCAAAGTTTATTCTGAGAAAATATATCTATCGACTTCTACGTGCCGTGTCCTTACAGGAAATAGGCGATCATGGTACTACAAAATCCCCTGTCCTTCGAGGCTCTTAATAAAGGTTGTCTTTTTGTTATCTCTCCTAAATAGAATAAAAATAAGAACATTTTTCCCAACCCGCCTATAGAAATAAAAACTGTTATGGGGTCACCCCTTTTTCATACAAGTGGACTCGACCAGTGTGTACTTGTACTGCTGTCGGTGAATGCCCGGGAGTTAGACGGGAGATACACTGATCGAGTGATACAGTTAACAGTGGAGAATAAGAGTGTGAGGTAACCGCTTTGTAGGAGTCACAGTTGCGAGCACATAGACTCAGAAGGAAGTCATACTTCGATACTGAATTCCCCAGACTGTATATATATTATTATTGCTACTAACCGCATTTCTGGATATACTAACCGTATTACCAATTGTATTATTACGTCAATACATTTATTTGCTATATTTCATTCCTGCGTTTGTCATACATTGGAGACCGGATTTCATCTCGGAATGCACAACAAAAACATTAGACAAATTTTAACAAATGTAAGAGTTCATACTCAAAACGACATTGGAGTTTCGGAACGTTGTATTCCCGAAAACACTCGTAGAAGAAGAAAAGCCTGTACGTTGAGTACCAACATGGAGCAAGTTAATTTTATCAAAAATTCAAAGAGAAACATTACGATATTTGCAGAGGGTCGTAACTGTAATGACTCCCATTTAATATAGTACCAAACATGACTTGATTTATGTAGGTTGCACAATATTAGGGACTAATACGTTTTCCACGCCCACAATTTACTCAACTGTAATTGGCTAGTAAATAGATACTGCTTTACCACAAGACAATTTAGCAAACACAAGCATGTTAATTCATGATCTCAAATCGAAACAATTTTGATAATGGTTATGATGATTAAAAGACTTAATAGTTACCGGATTTGATGTATATCTGACGAATTCCTTTGTATAGACAGGGTGACATTTTACTTGTAAAGTAACAAGGACGACAACATTAGTTTGAATGTAACATCCATCAAAATTCGAAATGTATTATTGGATTAAAAGCGACCATATTTCTGACGATTAACAATTAGACATATAAAGAAAGACTGGCTGATAATATGGCGAGAGGAAAGAAAAATGTGATTTAAAGAAAAATTGATTGACGAGGAAAAGAAAAATCAATGAAATTGGAAGGTAAAAAAAAAAAAAAAACCAGAAAAGTGGACGTGGAAATTAGAAAGAAAGAAAGAAAGAAAGAAAGAAAGAAAGAAAGAAAGAAAGAAAGAAAGGAAGTGTTATTGTATTTGAAAAAGAAAAAACAAAAGAAGAGTATTGGTTGTTTATGAAAAGAAAGTAAACAAAGAATTTGCTGGATGGGAAAAGAAAGAAATACACAAAGAGTTAATGGATTTGAGAAAGAAAGAAAGAAAGAAAGAAAGAAAGAATCTGCTGGATGTAAAAAGAAAGGAATACACAAAAAGCTAATGGATTTGAAAAAGAAAGGACGAAAGAAAGAAATAATGTTGGTTTGATATGAAATGAAAGAAAGAAAGAAAGAAAGAAAGAAAGGGTTATTGGATTTAAAAAAGAAAGAACAAAAGAAAGAAAGAACAAAAGAAAGAAAGACTTTTAGTTGGTTATTGTTATGGGAACTTACCCATAATAATAATGGACTATTCCTGACATTATAAATACTGCTCCTCTCAAGAGGTATGAGGAGATTGTAAGACGAGGAGAGATAATTGAGAGCATATTGTAAGGACATTGGAATAGTGATACTTGTTGTCACTCTAACCAAATCTGATAGTCATTACTAATACTTCTACTTCTTTGTATTATATTTCTGTTGTAATATATCTTTGTATTCCATACCTGTGTTCGTGTTATTCTTTCATTGGTTCGAACTTTGGGCCATCACCGTGCTACAAGGAACTTAGACCATAACAGTTATGAAAAAAGAGAAAAAAGAAAGAATCAAATAATTTGTTGAGACAGACAAAGAAAACAGAAAAAAAAAAATATTGGTTGGGTATGAAAAAGAAAGAAAGAAAGAAAGAAAGTGTTATTGGATTTGAAAAAGAAAGAAAGAAAGAAAAAAGAAAGAAAGAAAAAAGAAAGAAAGAAAAAAAGAAAGAAAGAAAAAAAGAAAGAAAGAAAAAAAGAAAGAAAGAAAGAAAGAAAGAAAGAAAGAAAGAAAAAAGAAAGAAAGAATTTTGGTAGTTATGAAAAGAAAGAAAGGAAGAAAGAAAAAAGGAAACGAAGAAAGAAATAAATAAAGTAAGCAATAATTCTGGGGATGTGAGAAAGAAATAGATAACCGTTAGATGTGAAAAAGAAACAAAGAAAGAAATAGTCCTTAATGAATAAGAAATAAATAAAAACACAAGAAAGAAAGAAAACTGGTTCGATGAAGAAAGTAAAGGCAAGAAAAATACGGCAAAATAATACATTTTTTTTTCTTTCTTTTGTCCAAACAAATTCCACTTGTCTATGATTGCCATTATTTACCATTGTTAGACATTTGGCGAAATCTTTTGCTTCTTTCATAAAAGACGATTTATGACTTCAGAACAGAGGAATGAAATCGGCATTTATTTTCCTCTATTGGACAACAAAGGCAAGATATATTACAACATGAAATATTATGAAGCAACTCTAGGAAAAAAACATTTCGAGAGGAGAGCTTTTTTTAGCTAAAAGAATATATCAATTATTAACAGTGTATTTATGCACTCATATATATATATATATATATATATATATATATATATATATATATATATATATATATATATATATATACACACACACGCAGAGTTGCTAAAAATTTCCTGACAAAGAAGAAAATATACTTCTAAGAATATTCCGATTATTTGTCATGTAGTCAGACAAGAAGATTTTTCGGCAACTCAGCGTGTATATACATATACATACATATATATATATATATATATATATATATATATATATATATATATAAAAGTGAACATAGAAGTCAAGACTTAGAGGGAACTCTAGGAAAAACCTTTCGCGGGGTGGCCTCTAAGTGTTGACTTCTATGTTCACTTTTATATTTATACACGCTCTATCTCTGATATTGAGCCCTTTATCCCATAAATATAGCACGCCTTAAGACTATATTTTATATATATATATATATATATATATATATATATACGGAGAGATGCTGAACTATATATATATATATATATATATATATATATATATATATATATATATATAAGATATCACGCATTGAATGCTGGTGTTAATAAAATAGACCTCGACGTATTGTAACAGAACTATTAAGTATATATTAATAAATATACATAAAATCCCTCACTGTTAGTTCGACTCAGAGTTTTATGCGCAACTCAATCTTCAGGATTCAGCTCCTGAAAATTTGAATATTGCTTTGAACATGAAACTTTAAATCGTGCTACCGGAAAGAAATAATATATATACATATAATCTTTTGGTTATGTAGATAATTCCGAGGAGTTCCTAAAACGTGAATATCCAGGTAAAACCCACAAGTAAAGTGCTCAATGTATGAGAATAACAACAAATCATACACAGCAATATAATTAATTAAGAAAAATTTCAAAGAAAAACCTTATACTATTTACATTATTTGGGCATTTGTTCTCATCTCTGTTGCCATATTTATCACAACGTTGTACGCTCCGGCCTTCTTCATGTGGTTGGAATGTCGAACTGATCCCTTTATTTCGCTTAAGGACACAGTGGTTAAAGGCGTTGGTTAAATCCAGTAACAGGACCCAAAGACGTGTGAGTTCAATACCCGATTAAGGCAGTGGAGAACTTGGAGAGGGGAATTAATAGGAGATAACTGATAACTGACATCCATTAGACATGGCACGTGGAACTAGAACAGTCTACCCCAGTGATCGAAATAAAGGGTTCAGTTCGACATTCCAACCACCTGAAGAAGGCCGGAGCGTACAACGGCCGAAACGTTGTGATAAATATGACAGCAAAGATGAGGACAATAGTCCGAATAACGTAAATAGTGTACATAATAACTCATCTCGGAAATACAGACAGATACTAAAAACACCTTTCATTGAATTTTCCGGCTATAAACTTAAATTAATTGCAAGAGTTCGTTTACACTGCATCTTCAGACTGTTTTAAATACATGAAGCTCAAGAAATAAATTGATTTAAAAAAGAAAAAAAAGACAGACAGAAAAGAAAGAAAGAAAGAAAAGAACATTTTGTGGTAGCGGGAGGCAATAAATGACAGGAAGGAGCAAAATTGAAGACAGAAGGGAGAGCAAGATATCTAGTTGGGTGAAGGGGCGTGGGGTGAGTTTTTAACGAAACAGTTCCAAACATCTCTTCTGCCAAATGCCATAGGAATAGATGTTCCTTTCTAATATATATATATATATATATATATATATATATATATATATGGTTGGATAGATGTGAGCTTGTGACCCTGGATTTCACGCTTTAGCGATCGTCAGACGATCGCTAAAGCGTGAAACCCATGGTCACAAGCTCACATCTATCCAACCATATATGTTAGCTCTATCTCTGATATTGAGCGCTTTCTAATAAGTACCACGCATATAATATATAAATAATTATACACATATATATATATTTATTTATATTTATATACACACACTTTTCACACACACACACACACATATATATATATATATATATATATATATATATATATATATATATATATATTAAGTGTGGTACAAGGTCGAAAGTATGTTACTTGAAAAAAACACACATCTCAATACTGAAATAGTTTTGATAGTATTATATAAACATGTACATATATATTGCATTAACATATTAGTAATATATAGCACATAATACATATTATTATCACACCAAATACATCATGATCAACAACAGAGAAAAACCAAACTCTCAGATAAATTTAATTATAAAGAATAAACGCCTGTTTTAGGATATTTTAAACCTATTTCTATGGCGACATTTAAATAAATTTCATTTCATTGGTTGAATAACTGATATATATTTTCATGTTTAATTATTTTAATTTTATTTAGGCGGCAATTGTTTCATCTATTCCTAAATTTGTAGGGCGTATGAGACTTATTGAGGATTTTCCATTCTGTTTTAGGTGTAAAGTCTCTGCCTTTTGAATTCCAAATTTATTTTGATAGTGCTGTTTGATATTTTAAGGACTCGTCTGAAAATGAATGCCTGTGACTATATAATCTCTGCTTCCAAAGCCCTGATGAAATTCCTACGTATGTTTTCATACATACATACATACATACATACATACATATATATATATATATATTTATATATATATATATATATATATATATATATGATAAAAAATATATTTTGAATTTGTAGGTCTGATGAATTGGAACGTGATTACGATTAAATGTACGAAATCATAACCATGGAATATTAGTGTTTGAGCCTTTTATATATATATATATATATATATATTTTCCCCAGAAAACGACACAAACGGAAGCTAGCGAACCTAGAATAATCCAATATGTCGTACAGCCGGTGAAGAAATAACACCGTCTTCTTCATATAGCGCCGCATGATGATGTATTATGTTATCGGAGATGGCACCGTAACTACGAAACACCGTACATCTGCTCCGATGTAACCCGAGGATCTGCTGTGTATATATACATATATATATATATATATATATATATATATATATATATGTGTGTGTGTGTGTGTGTGTGTGTGTGCGTGCAAATATATAGAAAATAGAAATAATCTAAAGTTCTTTAGTATTTTTGTTTTCATTTTAAAAAAAAACAGTGTTCAATACAAAAGTAGAGCCTAAATTATAATTATAATTATTTAAAGAAAAAAAAAAATGATTCCTTCTCGACATAATAGATCTCATGTTTCAAAAACAGGAGCCAAATGCTCTGTTTCATCCTCAAGCGATATTTTTGGATTCTTCCAAAAAATTCGCTTGAAGATCGAACAGAGCTTTTGGCTCCATGTTTTTGAAACATGGGAACTCTTAAACAAATCATGATATATATATATAACAACACACCAATACCTGTCTTAGCTCTTCTCACAGATTTGGTAAGTAGTGTGGCAATAGCAGAAATCGAAATAATAATGATAATAATGATAATAATAATAATAATAATCATAATAATAATAATGGGAAGAAGAAGATGATGGTGAATCGGATTGAGGAGGAGAAAATGAAGAAGATGAGGATAAAGAAGAAGGAAAAGGCAGAGGGGAATAATAATAATAATAATAATAATAATAATAATAATAATAATAATAATAATAATGGGAAGAAGAAGATGATGGTCAATAGGATGGAGAAGTAGAAAATGAAGAAGATGATGATAAAGAAGAAGGAAAAGGCAGAGGAGAATAATAATAATAATAATAATAATAATAATAATAATAATAATAATAATGGGATGAAGAAGATGATGGTGAATAGGAGGGAGGAGGAGAAAATGAAGAATATGAATATCCTTATATGAATATCTTTATCCTCATCTTCTTCATTTTCTCCTTCTCTATCCTATTCACCATCATCTTCTTCTTCCCATTATTATTATTATTATTATTATTATTATTATTATTATTATTATTATTATTATTATTATTATTCCCCTCTGCCTTTTCCTTCATCTTTATCCTCATCTTCTTCATTTTCTCCTTCTCAATCCTATTCACCATCATCTTCTTCTTCCCATTATTATTATTATTATTATTATTATTATTATTATTATTATTATATTTCCTTTGATTTCTGTATATACTCATTTATTTCCGGGTCCCAACCAGAGACCTAAGGTCAGAAATAGCACCATGAATGAATAAAAGATCACATATATTTTACATTGAGAAAACCCTTCGTAAGGGTGTGGGTTGTACTTGTGAGTACAATTTTTTTTTATTTCTTTAAGGCATGGGATTCCAGGAATCCCTTCAATGAGTCTATTGAAATCTTTTCCAAATCAATCCGAGGCCTCCAAATGGAATTGTTGATGTCCTCATGTGTCACATTTTTAGATTTCCATTTCAATGTCCTTGTATTTTGATACTTATTATTATTATTATTATTATTATTATTATTATTATTACATCAAATGTTTGCTGAACGTGAAAATGCCGGATGATAGTCTTAAAAGGGTAGAGATTTCATAATTATTTCCTGAAATTGCACGTTCATGTAACATTTTTCGACGTAATAGAAATGGAATTTTCTGTTATTTCCGTCTTGGCGAATAAACTACAAATTTTATTTACGAGTTCTTTTTTTTTTTGTATCTTGGAGATAACTGGATAGCAATTTTGTAATTGCATTCTAGCAATGCAATATGAAAACAGATAGCTAGCTAGATAGATAGAAAGAAACAGACGACGAAAGAAAGAAAGAAAGAAAGAAAGAAAGAAAGAGAGTGAGATTTTTTTATCCTTGAGATAATTGGATAGCAATTTTGTAATGGCATTCTACCAATGTAATATGAAAACAGTTAAATAGATAGATAGTAACAGACTGATATATATATATATATATATATATATATATATATATATATATATATATATATATATATATATATATATTGATAGATAGATAGATAGATAGATAGACAGAGACAGACAGAAAAAGACAGAGACAGATAGAAACTGACTAAGATAGATAGATAGATAGAAAGATAGGTAGATAGATAGAAAGAAAGAAAGAAAGAAAGACAGAAAGAAAGAAAGAAAGAAAGAAAGAAAGAAAGAAAGAAAGAAAGAAAAAGAAACAGATATTGAGATTTCGTATGCTGAGATAACTGTATATTAATTTTGTAATTGCATTCTACCAATGTAATTTGAAAACAGTTAAATAGTTAGATAGTATATATATATATATATATACTATCTATCTATATATATATATATATATTATCTAATATATATATATATATATATATATATATGTATAGATAGATAGATAGATAGATAGATAGATAGAGACAGACAACCAGAAAGAGACAGAGACAAAGAGAGACAGATAGAAACTAAGATAGATAGATAGATAGATAGATAGATAGATAGATAGATAGATAGATAGAAAGAAAGAAAGACAGAAAGAAAGAAAAAGAAACAGATATTGAGATTTCGTATGCTGAGATAACTGTATATTAATTTTGTAATTGCATTCTACTAATGTAATATGAAAACTGTTAAATATGGCCCTAAATTTCGACACTAATAATAATAATAATAATAATAATAATAATAATAATAATAATAATAATAGCCGAGTGATCTTTTAAGTGACTAAATTTATTTTTCTTTTGAGAACTGTATCCTTCTAAACATTCCATCGCATTCTTTTCCGAATACCCTTGATTCTCCAAGATAAGGCTTGCTTCGGGATTGTTCCGCGCACATAGAAATGTATTCAGCTTAGCGCAGTAACCGGCCAAATGCTCCGAATCTTATTATTTGAAAGCATCTTTTTGGGGTGGAACCGAACCGATGAAGCTGCATCATGGAAACGAGGAGAGCAAAGACGAAATCTGTGCACCGACGACGCCAAAATGTTCTGCTTCCTTTGCTTGTGGCGTATATTTGACCTCCCTTCGTCTGTTTATAATGTATATTTCGCCTTTTGTGTGGTATTTTCGGCAAAGTGTCTCCATCATTTGACATCTAATCTCAGTTTTCATATAACGGCTTGAGCTTGTCCATATCTGTCACATTCTCATTTTTTAAAAATTTCTATCTATCTATCTATCTATCTATCTATCTAGAGAGATAGATAGATAGATAGATAGATAGATAGATAGATAGATAGATAGATAGATAGATAGATAGATAGATAGATAAACAGGATGAGATAGATAAACAGGATGAGATAGATAGACATAGACCGAGATAGATAGGACGATAGATATGAAAAGACAAACAACCAGATAGATAGATATGAAAAGAGAAATAGATAGATAGATAGATAGATAGAAAAATAGATAGATAGATAGATAGATAGATAGATAGATAGATATGATCAATAGCTTGTTAAATGATTTGTGAAGGATTAGTTTATGTGTCATATATTTTATATATAATGTGCTAGATCAGCCCTTTAAATGTTGTTCTTTAAATAGATACTGTATTAACGAACTCTGTTAAGATTGTATTACTTGAGCAGACACAGAGAATTACTGCCTTTAAAATGTGTAATCAAAAGACATGCTCTCAGGCAAACAGAATGACTGAATGTTGTCGCCTGCTTACATTGTTGCTCTTAAATTATTGGACCTATTTATCAGGCCAACTGAATCGTGATACCAGAAAGAAAACGGCCGAAATATCAAACAAAAAGAACTGCCACTGCCTAACCTCGCTGGTCTCTTCATTACAACCTGGTCGGCCAGTCCAGGAAAGGAAACCAGCAGAGACGCATCAGCAAAAATCTAGCGAGATATGCATTAGGTCAGCTGCCCGTCATCGCCATCTTGATTCGCGGTTTTCCTTTTGACTATCCAATATTCTGTGAAAGACTTCTTTACTTACAACCCGCGGCCTTCCCCGCGACTGCAGACATTCTCAGTATTTGCTTGTAAGAAAGGTGCTTTACTTCTCAGCAGATAGGGTTATTGCTTTTTCCATTTCATTAAGAGTTGGCATCAGTATAAGAGGGCGGCTTTTATTGGAGACCAAATGACAGTAAATTCTTTTACTGCTCCAACACTTATCCTTATTCTAGCTGAACTGAAATGGTGTACGGGTGGCTTCAGTTTTGCCCCTATTTTATCTTGGGAGGAGGCATTTCATCAGCGCCGATTCAACACCGCCGACTCACCACTGTTCTCCAACTGAATATCTGAAAGGAATTGCAATTTTAAAATTAAAAATGAATTCAAGTATTTAAAAAATGATCCTTAACAAATTAATTTTATTTGGTTTTAAAAAGTTTTATAAATGATCCATAAATTACTTTTACCGTATATCTTGGCATTCAAGGCGACCTTTTAAACTTAACCCCCCTCCCCGCCATAAAACATAAAGAGCCGTCTTATACTCCCGCTATAAAATGTGAACCTTGAATCCTGTTTGTTTATGGTAAGTTTTTAGCAAGGGAGATTTTTGACAGTATACTAACCCCTGCCTTCGTATCTATCGACATAAATATTTTTGACTAAAACAACTTAATATGCATTATGATAATATATTAATAAATGTAGCGTGTAATAAAAGTACTCTTACCTTATATAATATGTAAGTATTGCAGTCATTTAGACACAGCGCACCCTCCTGAAGTACTGTTGTTTGCGGAAGTTAATTAACAATTTTCATTAGAATATGAGTGAAAAGAGAGTATATTTTTACTGGATTTATTTAATAAAATCAATACAACAGAAATAAAAATGCGATTTGGAGGGGTCGTCTTGTACGGCGGATAACAATATAACATAATATATGACACAATATCTCCACACGTGACAATAATTGACGTAATTTTCAGTTGACAGTATGAAAACAGCGTTCTCTAAATTCTTTCAGTTGCTAAGGACATTTTGTTTTTGTTATTATTAGTTACTTTGTTTAATAAATTCATTTCGTTTTTACCTTGAAAAAGTCCACATTGGACGAAACGCGTTGGCTATCATTACAGTTTTCCTATTGTCTTTTACATTTATGAATTTATATATATATATATATATATATATATATATATATATATATATATATATATATATACATGGTTTATATATATATATATATATATATATATATATATATATATGGTTTATATATATATATATATATATATATATATATATATATATATATATAAACCATATATATATATGTGTGTGTGTGTGTGTGTAAAAATATATAGAAAATAGTAAAGAACTCGTTAGGTAAATAATCCAAAGTCCTTTAGTATTTTTGTTATTATTTTTTAAAAATAGAGCTTGATACAAAAGTAGAGCATAAATATAATTATTTATTTAAAAATATGATTCCAACGCTACATAAGAGTTCTCATGTTTCAAAACAAGAGCCGAAAACTTCAGTATAATTATTTGATTCCAAAACAAATTTCGTTTGAAGATGGAACAGAACCTGGTGCTTTAATTGAATTTAATTCAAATAATTATATTGGAGTTTTCGGCTCTTGTTTTGAAACATGAGAACTCTTATGTAGTGTTGGAATCATATTTTTAAATAATTATGTATATATATATATATATATATATATATATATATATATATATATATATATATATATATATATTAAAGAAAAACAGACCACTTTAAGGTTCCTTTATGATAATTTATTACACCAGGGCCCTTTTAAAGGATTCCAGATCATTAGATAGCACTTCCCAAAAATATTAGCTCTGGATTTACATTGAGCTCTCAGGATTTCATCCTCTTTGGCACTACCCATAGAGATTACCAAGTTTTTTCATAATTTTATATATATATATATATATATATATATATATATACAAGGCCATCACACTCAGGCCCTCAGCCACGGTGACTTGCTACTTCGTGCTGGCACAGTTATCGACAGCCTCCAAGGGTTCCATCTACTCAGTTTCACTCACAAGGCTTGGGTCGACCAGTGGTATGTTTTTTCAGGCACTTTCCAAATGTGCCGCACGCTGGAATAGACCACTACAGCCCGATAACATCAAGAAGTTTCCTTCAAGACAAATCCACCTTGGTGAGATTCGAACCCGGGTCATATGGTCAGAAAGCGAACGTTCTAACCACTCGGCCTTGTAATCTAGCATATACGGTATTAGGTTGTAAACAGATATGTTTTAAAAATTGTCCTTAATTACTTTTATTTGTTCTTAATGAGTCTACGAAAAAATCTATAGTTTGCATGTTGTTGAGTCGGCAGTATTGAGTCGGCAACGTTGAGTTGGCGGTGCTGAGTCTGCTGGAATACTGATATCTACAATCTTTTTTTCTTTCTTTTTTATTTATGTTCCCCCTATGGGCCGGTTAACCGCCACATCAGATTGAAACAGCGGTTCCTGTAACATTCACCGAAGTTAAACTGCGTCGATCCAGGTCAGTACCTAGATGAGGGACCACATGGGGATATCATGGGCTGTAAGCTTGGATGTATGGGTGGTGTAATGCATAGTGACTCACACTTGTTAATCGAAGAGTTGAGTTCAAATTCCGTCTGGGTTCATTATATTCACTTATACCCTTAAATACCCTTGGAAAAGATATGAATCCAGACCTTCTCCCTCCAACAATGGGTTAATTAGTAAGACTTGTATCACTAAATCATTAAGATTTAAGAAAACATTCTGGCTTTAAATAACCTGAAAGGGGTTGATAAACCGTAGAAAACGAATCGACCAATCAATCAGATAGGATTAGCTACTCAATCCGCTTAAAATTCTAATAAACAACAAACTTAAAAGAACTTTTCCAAAATAATGATCCACTTTACATATTCTAGTTTCTAAAAGAAATTAAACTGATCTCAAAAATATAATTTTAAAAAATATGACTATAGTTAACAAAAGACTAGCTATCTATATAACACGGAAATGTCTGTGATTGCGTACTTGCGTGGTGCGTCGTCCGTCCGGCGCAGAATCATGATTTTAAGTTTAAGTCTTTCCACCTCTCCCTTTCCACCTCTCTCTTTCCGCTTCTCTCTTTCCACCTCTCTCTTTCCGCTTCTCTCTTTCCACCTCTCTCTACCTCTTTCTACCTCTCTCTTTCCATCTTTGTGACTGGACAAAAATTGGGTGGCACTTTCTCTGGTTTTCACTGTAGTCTGCTAGAAAAGCTATATCCACAATTGGACCTTTTCTCTGTTTTTCGCCATGATTGTAATGTAATGTATTTCTTACCTGGATCGGGCAACTATTTGATTTTCCCCAAAGAATAATTCTTTGGTCTTCTTTCGAATACCATTCCTGGTTTACAATCTCATAAAACACCTATATTCAACATGGGACATATTTTGTCTTCTTCGTAACAAGCAGATATGACCGAGGTTGGATGATCTGTTTAAATTACTCAAATAATATTATTTAAAATAGAAACTATCCTACATGAAATTTACACTTTACACAGCTGGAACAGCTATAACCACCTTCTTCTATGTGCCGTGTTCCTTCAGGACTGAGAGATCATGGGTCACCACAATTTCCTATCCTTTGTAGATCATAGCAATTCCAGTCAGATCTATTAAATTACCCTTAAGAAAGGTATGAATCTTCTTTACCCATCTATGGTTAAATAGCAGAACAGACAGGGTTCTCCTAGACCGCTTTGCCTTCGGTGGCAAACAGTCTAGAAAGAAAGAAAGAAAGAAAGAAAGAAAGAAAGAAAGAAAGAAAGAAAGAAAGAAAGAAAGAAAGAAAGAAAGAAAGTTTACTTTGAAATAAAATGAAGCGAAAGTAACCACGTAATATATAAGGAAGAAAAAAAAGAAAGACGAGAAAGGAAAGATAGAAATAAAAAAGAAAGTAACATATAAGAAAGAAAGAAAGAAAGAAAGAAAGAAAGAAAGAAAGAAAGAAAGAAAGAAATTTGGTTTCGGAAGATAAAAGAACCTAGAATAACCAAGTACAATATAGGAAAGAAAGAAAGACGAGAAAGGCAAAATGGGAAAGAAAGAAAGAAAGAAAGAAAGAAAGAAAGAAAGAAAGAAAGAAAGAAAGGCAAGATAAGAAAGAAAGAAAGAAAGACGAGAAAGGCAAAATGGGAAAGAATGAAAGAAAGAAAGAAAGAAAGAAAGAAATTGGGCTTCGAAAGAAAAAGGAACCTAGAATAACCAAGTACCATATAACAAAGAAAGAAAGAAAGAAAGAAAGAAAGGCAAGATAAGAAAGAAAGAAAGAAAGAAAGAAAGACGAGAAAGGCAAAATGGGAAGGAAAGAAAGAAAGAAAGAAAGAAAGAAAGAAAGAAAGAAAGAAAGAAGGAAATTGGGCTTCGAAAGAAAAAGGAACCTAGAATAACCAAGTACCATATAACAAAGAAAGAAAGAAAGAAAGAAAGAAAGAAAGAAAGAAAGAAAGGAAGGAAGGCTCATTATTGTATCGGTTCTCCGTTCTGTTCAATTGCATTTTTTTTATTTTTCTTTTGTTGATTAACTGGTTCTTCCTCGTTTTGGTTCAGGTCGCCATTAAATACCAACAGTTTACACAAGGATTAATGGATTCCGAACACATCAGCCGACAAAAATGAGAACACTTTGGCTAATGGCGGGAATATTGCCAAGGCTTCAAATCAGAATTTCAAACAGCCAATCAAATCATTAGACAAGGCCTGATAACCCGCTATCATGCTGTCAAATTATTCGTTCTGTGGAAATGTTTTCAGCATCATTTTTTTTTTTAGCTTAAAAAATGATTTTCAAGCCTGTAATCGGACTCTAGTTAAAAAGAATGAAGTGTTCGGAGAACTTTTACGCATACCTTGCAATTTATGCTAGAATCGGTAATTAGCTTCCACCAGAGGTTAATTTGCTTTTCTAGCAAAACAATAAACTACTCCTTTACAGAGAACATTACAAATATAACCCTGGACCAGATTTAATATGATATAACGTCTTCGGATGTATTATAAATTTATCGGAAGACTTTTTTAGTTTTAGGAGGTTGATGGCTGACATCAAGTGACTCTTACTTCTGTTGTAGTGCGGTTTTTGGGTTTATGAAAAGGAATTCAATTTAAGAGTACCAGTTAGGTCTCACCATTGTGCTGTTGAAACTGTTAGATGCAACTGTAAGTTTTATTCTAATAGTTCCTTCTCTCACAATTTTCACTCGCGAAACACTTTTTCAGCCTCTTGTCTTCATGTCAGCTATGATCTTCAAAAATTTCGATTGTCATTTTTTGTGTGGTTTGGGGTTTATGAAAAGGAATTCAATATAAGAATACCCGATTGGCAGTTAGGTCTCATCATTGTGCTGTTGAAACTGTTAGATTCAACTGTAAGTTTTATTCTTATAGTTCCTTCTCTCACAATTTTCGGCCGTGAAACACTTTTTTCGGCTTTTTGTTTTCATGTCGGCTATGATCTTTAAAAATTTCGATCGTCATCTTGTTTCCTTGAACCCTGTTCTTTTTTTATTGTCCTCTCTCTTCAATAACGTTTTCTCAATTTATTTCACTCTCAGTCAGCCATTCAGTCTTAGTGGCTCTATCGCCTTGTTTGGTGGTGGTAGTGGTGGGGCAAACGATTTTAAAAACAGAAAAAGTGGTCGTGTCACGACTGCTACTTTGTTGATTGTTTTGTTTTGTTGTTTTGGCATATCAATCGCTATGGATTATTTATTGCCAATATCTAAATATATTGTCGGCAATTTTATTTACTTTTTGATCGTTTTATTTTTTGAGATAATAATGGTTCAGTTATACAAGCCTTACTCATTAACCCATAGTTGAGGAGTTAATAGATTGATTCATACGTTTATCAAGCGTATTTGCGTGTAAGTGAATTTAACGAACCTAACGAGAATTGGAACTCCGAATAACAATTATTAAATAGTTATTATACAGTGCATCACCGCATATCCAAGATACCCTCAAGCGGTCACCCATCAAGGTACTAACGAGGCTCGACGTTGCTTAACCTCGGTGATATAGCCTGCTCGCTTTATGGCCAATAGTATGCGTTAATATATGGCTTGTGCATGTGTATGTCCATATGTGTGTGCGTCTGTTTTGTGCGTCTGCTTGTGCTTGCGTATGTGTGTGTGTGTCGTTGTGTGCCTATGTTTGTGTCATTGTGTACGTGCATGTTGTTTCAAAGGCGAACAAATATCTCTTTTCTCGATACGTTAATTAATTACCACTAATCTGCCATTTTCCTTCTGTGTATGAATAATGTTTTATTCATTTTCTATTATTTTGTCTTTCTCGCTATGAATCCTCGTTCTCTGAACTAGTGCAAACTTTCATAGCATCCCACAACAAAGGTCTTTCTCATATTCATGAAAAAAAAAATCCCAGCAATCAAAAAGC
>OZ010600.1:58396877-58409377 GCA_963932145.1 Acanthosepion lycidas | reverse complement strand
TTGCGGAACTCCCTTCTGGCTTCAATCGTTTTCTACTGTCTTTTTGATTACTCTTTCCTCTTTCTGTTCATTATTAATGTTTCTGTTCCAAATTCTGCCACACCCTGCGACCCGTTGTGTCTTAGTGGCATTACTGTCTTGCATGGGGTGGGACCAATTAAAACACACACACGCTGTGGCTTCTTGTCTTTTCTAGAAAATACTTCCATGGCAAAAATTTAAATGCAATGCCAATTGCTATCTACTGTCCTCCTGATTACTCTTTCCTCTTCCCGCTCATTTTTCTGTTCTAAATTCTTCCACAGTCTGTAACCCCATGGCTTTACTGCCCTGCATAGGGTGATACCGAGTAAAACAAAAATTATGAAGATTTTTCTTTCAGCCATAAACAAACAATTAAAATTTGTGGGTTAAATGAAGAGGGTGTGGTTAGAATATAATTTCTTGCTTTATGTTTAACTGTACTGATCTCTTACTTTTTATATACAGTAATGTTTCCCGATATAAGTAAAGAGTTTTTATATTATTCTATTTATTTTATTACTTTAAACGCTATTTTAAGTGGATACCCATATTTGAGTAGACGCTCTGCTTACTTTTTAAACAGTATTAAATTTCGTCTACCGACCTGATTCAATGATTTGTTTTTTATAGACCATCAACCCTTTGTAGGTAATATAAAGCCGAAACATACATTTGAATTGTAATAACAATTCTTTTTTTTTTTTTAAGCGAGTATTAAAATTTACTATCAAATAATAATGATTTTCAGATAGACATGTTTTACTATTTAACCCATGGATTGGGGGAAGAGGTATTTCGCTTAAGTCACACCGCTCGCACATCCAAGCTTAATGCACCTGGTATTCCCTATTGGTCACCCATCTAGGTACTGACCGGGCTCGACGTTGCTTAACATCGGCGATCGGACGAGGGCCAGTGTTTTACCTTTATAAGGCCGAACCCTTACTGACCTGAACATTTAGAAATTTATTATTCTACAACACCCACACCCCCACACACACTGAGATCGGCTCATATTTAATTCCTCTTTCTTTCCTTTCTTTTCTTTCCCCACCTTTCTTTCCCTCTCTCTCTTCTTCTCTCTCTCCCTCTCCCTCTCCCCCTCTCTCTCTTTTTTAATTTTTTCTTTTTCTTTCTTCCTCTTTCATTATAATTCTTTTTTTCCTTTTCCTTTATCTTTCTTTTTCCTCTTCTTTCTCCTTTTGTCTGGACGAATTGATTTCATTTCTAAAAAAAAAAAAAAAATTGGTCTGAAGAGATAAATATTTAAATAAATATATAATTTATTTCATGAATATATTTATTTAACAAAGATAAAATTAATATATGACCCCATAAATCAAGCCCTACTCACATTTCTCACCCACACAAGACAGACATGCTTGCGGAGGTATTGAGGTCTCACACTTATACACGCAGCCATACAATCACACACATTATACACACTCCCAAAGAACTAAATAATCATATACACTTAACACAGACCAATTTCCTTCTCAGGAACCAATAAAACTGTCAGAATGACCAAGGGAATTCAGAGTTGCATGAATCTATCCAGTTGCTATCTTTAAAAAAAAAACAATTTAAAAGAGGCCGCTTGACGAACACAAGGTCTGACCAAAATTAATGATAAAAAACAAACCAATGAAAACTACAGATAAAGTTCATTTTCTTCAGAAAGTCATTCATTCTTGCAGTACACTTCTACTAACAAGCAGATTTTTTTTTCTCTCCTGATGATGGCCATGCTGGTCGAAACTAGTCGAGGAATCTAACTGAAATAATAAGACAAAAAATATTTATATATAACCCAGTGTCTCTGATAATTTTAATTTCTCAATATTTTTATCTTTCAAAGCACACACACACACACACACACACACACACACACACACACACATATATATATATATATATATATATATATATATATATATATATATATATATATATATAATGTAGGTGAGAGGGAGAGAGAAGAGGAATCAACACTTTATTGAGACTGTAAGCAGTGAAACGTGAAACCCAACAACCATGAAGTATGATATTGATGTTTACGCTCACTATATCAATAACCGCTCTATTTCTCACCTGGTACAGGCCTGCCTAATAAATAAAGTAAATATTAAACATTGCAGATTAATTAGTAGCTCTTATGTCTGGAAAAATCATTATTATTCTCAAAAAAATTATTAATGCAATATTCACTCGCAAAAAAGTATTATTCTCATAATCCAAAATATGTTTCAGCTTTAAATAAGCCTCAAAGGGTTGATAAACCATACAAAACTAATATATATAATTAAATTTGGAGGTCACGCATTGAAAGGAATGTGTGTATTTTCGGATTAGACAAATTAGGTTGGTGCAAAAATAATGTCGTTTTCTCACATAGTAACATATGTGATAAAACGACATTATTTTTGCACCAACCGAATGACATTCCAGAAAGGACCTCTCATCATGATGGCTGACCTCAATTCCACGAGATCGCCTCTTTGGTCTCACGCTGTCCACTGACCTGGAGTGGAGCAACAACATTGAAACTATAGCTTCATCTACCGCAAGGAAAGTTGGTTCTCTGTGTCGCGCCAGAAGGTTTTTCTCACCTGAGTTCATCATCCTTCAAATCTACAAATCAACCACTCGGCCTTGCATGGAATACTGCTGCCATATATGGCCTGGTGCTCCTCAACAAAATCCTTAGACGGATATGCAACGTGATTGGTTCAGATTTGGCATCCCGTCTTCAGTCACTGTCTCACAGACGTGCTGTGGCTTGCCACTCTTTTTTCTACATGTATTTTCATGGCGACTGCTCCAACGAGCTACTTTCTCTGGTTCCCAAACTGCATGAATTTAAGCGTGGTACTAGGGTGGCATCTCGATCCCACCTTTTCACTGTCGAAACGGTTAAATGTAGCCATCTCTTCTACTCAAACAGCTTCTTATCTCGCACCTCTCGTCAGTGGAACTCCCTCCCTATCACTTCTTTCCCTGATAGCTATAATCTTCAAATATTCAAATGTGATGTCAATCGACATCTGATACCTTGACCTTGATGCCAGTCCTCGTTACTCTTTTCCCAAAAACTCCTCTTTACTCTTACTCTCACTCTCTGTAACTGCTTGTGTGCTAGTGGCGCCCCAGTTTTGCTTGGGGTTATTTGCTTAAATAATTACAGAGACATACTCAATAGATCTAGATTGTGTCACAAAGCTTAGGGAATTGGACCAAGAAGAGTCCTACAGGTACCTAGGAAGCAGCAAAAGTGATGGAATACAACACAGCCGGATGAAGAAGAAAATACGAAAAGAATACTACAGACAAGTGAGTCTGGTTTTAAATACAGAGTTGACTGTATAAAACAGAATAACAGCCATAAACACATCAGCTGCCCCTGTGGTCTAATACAGTTTCAATATCCATAATTGGACGATGCTGACATTAAGCGAATGGATATCAAAACTTATCACTTGTCATCGCATGCATCTTCCTAAGTATGATGTCGATCGTCTCTTTGTGTCTAAATCTAAAAGTGATCGAGGATTATTTCAACTAGAACTGTCTTACAAAACGACAACACTCGATTTTCAAAGACACCTGGAAACTACATAAGAATGGGAGATGATTTCTGTTAAAGAAAATGAAAAATAGCTGACATTAAGCAAATGAATGTCAAAACGAGAATGCTTCTCACTTGTCATCGCATGCATCATCCTAAGGCCGATGTCGATCGTCGCTATGTCTCCAGATCCAAAGGAGATAGAGGATTAGTTTAACTAGAACTGTCTTACAAATTACCCTTGGTCTTCAAAGACATCTGGAAACTACATAAGACTGGAAGATGATTTGTGCTAAAGAAAAGGAAAGAAATATGAAAGTATTCAGCAATAAAGGAAGCCAAAAAATTCAGAGGGGAATTTCAAGTGAGTGAAGTGCAAATGAACCTAAAATGCACCAACGGCAGAAGCAGAAGGAAAATCCAGAAAAGATGGTAAGATAATCCACTTCATGCTCAATACTCCGCCCGTATCAAACAAACCGTTGTGGATAAACTCAATACCCATCAGTGGTTACGTATTGCGGGTTTAAAAGCTGAAACCGATGGTTTTATTCTTGCTGCACCGGACCAATTCTTGGTAACTAGAATTTAACAATCACGCATATTTCTAAATTGAAATGCAAATGCCATAAACAGTTGACCATCTTGTATCAGGTTGCACGATACTGGCGCCCAGTGAATATAAAACTCGGATTGACACAGTAAACCAATATCTTAACTTTTAAACTGGAACTTTTACGGAAAGGAAAGGACAAGAAACTGGTGTGAACATTACCCAAATACGGTTACAGAGATAGGACCTGTAAAAATTTTATAGGACTTTACAATACACACAGAGAGAACAATCAAAACTATTCGCCCAAACATCGTGATCAGAGACCACAAAATTAGAATGTGCTTTCTTATTGACATGGCAGTCCCTGTATCTTTGAAGAAGGAAACTATCAAAATACAAGGATCTAGAAATTTTAAAATTGTGACATATGAGGACATCAATAATTCTAATTGTAGTTGGAACCCTCGGATATATTGGAAAAGGTTCCAATAACCTCATTGAAGGGATTACTGGTAGTCCATGCCTTAAAAAAGACAGCAGACTGGGTATTTACTCTCTCTAAGACGAGCTGTGATCTACAAGGTCACTTTTAAGGTGGGGACCCTGAGTGAATAAACCCGGGCGCGGAACAAAAATTGCCCGCAGCCCCCGCAACCGTCGGTTGCACTGGCCTCGGTGCGAAAACCGATCCCTCACTCTGGTGCAATGAGAGGGCGCGGCCTCGGCCAGTTGTTTCCCAGGGTTGGGCATCTCTGATTATAATTTTTCTCAGTTGCGACTTTGACGGAGTCGCCCCTGAGTGTACTGTGACAGAGACGCAACAGAGAGGGGTTTACACACTGACAACAGTCTGTACTCACAAGTAAAGCTCACATTTTGCGAAGGGCTTTATTTGTATAAAGTATGCTTGAGCTTAGGTATTTCTTTATTCAAAATTGCTCAGTGGAAAATGTCATGATTCCATAAAAATTTGACTAGATCATAAGTGGGTGTGCAGGCGGCATAATAGCGAAAAGAATTAGAATTTTAATTAGACCCAGTGTTACGAGTTCTAATTTCAGTCGAATCTCTATCTGTAAAAGGCAGGATCTGTGTGTGTGTGTGTTTGTGTGTGTGCGTGTGTGTGTGTGTGTGTGTGTGTGTGTGTATAACGAATGCACGGTTGCAATTTTCGACGGATTTGCACCAAAATTTACATGCACATACTCCAAGTTAGCGGGAAGGCCAATACCGACATTGCATTTCCCAACTCCCATCGATAGTGGAAATAATCGATTTTTTCATGCTTCTACGGTAGTTTTCATGTAGTTTGCGGCCATTTTCTACTGACCAGAGTGAGAGCCTATAGCTGGCTGCCACGAATAGGCAGGAAGATTCTATTGGCCAGCGTGAGAGCCAACAGCTGACTGACACGAATGTTAAATAGCATGCTAGCATGCAAAAACATCGATAGCTGCATTCGTCACAAGTGGGAAAAATTTAAATCTGCATGGCACTTTACTCCAATTGGCTCATTCGCTTGCTTAAACTCAACGTTGATTCTGATTCCGCAGAACTGGGTTGGGTGTGAAAAAGTATGTGTTGTTAACATTCTTTTTTCAATCGGTTTTTCCAGGTACGAGTCCTTTTTTAAAGCTGATCGTTTTGTGTTCATTTTGTTTAGTTCTTTTTTTGTAACAGATTTAATGTTTAGTATAGAGCTTAGAAAAAATTCGCAGTGTGAGATAGGCAAGAAGTAAGACATATAGCAACATCAGCACGGCAAGGGCACTCTTTTAAAGTCAAGTAAGGACAAAAATATTTTAAGTCAAGTGATAGCAATTGCTGTATGAGTCGTACGATTTTTGAATCAAGCACGGGCAACGCCGGGCCATGCTGCTAGTTCGATATATTCACTTTCTTGCAAATCCATTGGAAAAGACTAGGAATCCAGAAGCCTAATAGGATAAAAACCCCAGTTGTCGAAACCTTTGCTCTAGCGCATATTATGCAGCTATCGAAATGCTCAGGGATTTTACAATGATTCTAACAACCAATTGTTTTTGGCAATACCAATGTGTCTGTTTATTATAATTATAAGCTGAGAAAAGTTAAAACAAGATGTAAATGGTAAATGTAATGTTAATATTAGCCGTTTCCTTATAAGGAAGCATAAAGAATTCATTGACCAAAGATTTAGTGCTATTACCTGTTAATCTTTTAAAATCTTTCTCTTAAACCATTTTTGGGGGAATAATCGTTTCTCAGATCCAGTAGCTGTTATCGCTCTTTCAAGTAATGATGAGAGTTTCCTTCCTAGCTTTTTGTTTGAAGTAGTGTGGAATGTCAACATCTTGATTATGTCATTATATTCTGTTCAAGTTACATGTGATATATATTTTAGTTGTTACTGCTGATGGACGTTATCAAGTGATGCTGTTTCTTTAAACTGTTATAATTTTTGTAATAGAATATGGTATACCAAAATAAACACAATGAGACACTGTAATGGTTGGTGAAAGAAAGACCTTCGGGAAAGAAAAGGGAATCTGCTCTGAGATGAAATATATGAGCATTAAAATTACTCTGGAAAAACAGCCAACCAGGAAGCACAAATATATAATAGGATCCGTGGATATTCCCCATATTGCCTTAAAGTTCCACGATTAGAAATAATACTTAAAAAGAAAGTCCAAGAATGGATGACCAATGGCAGAAAAAAAAAACGTATTAAAATTACAATAAAGTCAACAGTTACACGAATTACACAATTATGTAAATCAAAACAATTAATTACAACAGTTACAGATGCCTGGCACATGAGGACATCGATAATTTCAGTTGTAGTTGGAGCCCTCGGATTGATTGGAAAAGGTTCCGAAAGACTCAATGAAAAAATCTCTGGTAGCTCATACCTACTCTTAATGAAGAGCTAAAATAAAATATATACGGATAGACGGAAGACAAAGGAATACAACCGGAAGAACAGAAACGATGCGAGAAAGGGAACAAGTGCTAAAAATACTTGCCGTACACTGACTACATAATTTTGAAGAAAGGAAAATCAAGAGACAACATTATCCATTACATCACACGCACATCCAAGCTTACATCACCTGGTATTCCCATGCCGTCACCCATTAAGGTACTGACCAGGTTCGACGTTGCTTAACTTCAGTGATCCAACGTGATGCGGCCGTAAGCCAAGATGATGCCACTGAACTGTCTTAGAGATAGGATTCAAGTGGTTTGCAATGGTTTTCGTGATGCCATTTAATTGAAGTAAGCAAGCTCGCAGAATCGCTTCTTAAATTCCGTTGATTTTTGGTCTTTGATTCATCGAGAAAAAAAGTTAAGAATTTAAAAATGTGGAGGTAACAGGTTACTAATTTCGATACTGTTGTGGTAAACCCTCTTACAGTAGAATGAACTCTTCCTCCGCTCATAAATGCAAACTGCGAAAGTTGGCTGAGAAGAGGGTGAAGTGGAATGGAGTAGTAGACGCAGAGCTAATCTACTAACACTATTGTTTTGTATATATCTCCAATATACTTTTTTCAACCGACCTTCGTCTTCCGTGTCTTTCTTTCTGGCCCCTAAACAGGCCACAACAGATACAAAAGTAAAGAGAGACTGTTCCTAAAAAAATAAGAATAAAAAAAAAATAAAAAGAATCTCATTTCTGGTTCAATCCCTGGGTCGGGTAACGCTGAAAAGTGATTTCTTTTGATTCAAAAGGAAATAAGCACAACAAAGGCGAATTAATTGTAGAATATAAACTGATGTGACATAAACAGAACGAGAACAATCCAACACTGTTTATTGAATAAAGTTTTCGGTCAGATTTTTATTTTCATCTTACCGTTTATTTTAAGTTTTCTTTTCTTTCATTAATATTTTTCTTTCCTCTGTTTTTTTTCTTTTTCTTTTTTTTTTACATTTTTCTTTCTTTTTCATTTCATTTTTTATTCTCACTTTATTTTTGTTCTTTTCTTTATTTCTTTTTTAATTTTTACATTACTTTCATTTTTTGTAATATATTTCTTTGCTTTTCTTTTCCATCCTTTTCTATTCTTTCTTTCTCTGTAGTTTTTCTTTCTTTCTTTCTTTCTTTCTTTCTCTTTGTCTTTCTTTCTTTTCTTCATTCTTTGTACATTATTTCTTTTCTTTTCTTTTCCTTCCTTTTCTGTTCTGTATTTCTTTGTAGTTTTTTCTTTCTTTCTTTCTTTCTTTCTTTCTTCCTTCCTTCCTTTTTTTTTTTTGCTTTCATTCTTTGTCCTTTATTTCTTTGTTTTTCTTTCCCTTTATGTTATTTCTTTCCTTGTACTTTTTCTTTCTTTCGTTTTGTCTTTCTATCTATCTTTCTTTCTTTCTTTCATTGTTTGTACTTTATATATTATCTCTTCTTTTCTTTGCTTTTCTGTTCTTTCTTTCTTTCTTTCTTTTTTTTGTCATTCTTTCTTTCATTTTTTTGTCATTCTTTCTTTCTTTCTTTCTTTCTTTCTTTCATTGTTTGTACTTTATATATTATCTCTTCTTTTCTTTGCTTTTCTGTTCTTTCTTTCTTCGTACTTTTTCTTTCTTTCTTTCTTTTTTTTTGTCATTCTTTCTTTCTTTCTTTCTTTCTTTCATTGTTTGTACTTTATATATTATCTCTTCTTTTCTTTGCTTTTCTGTTCTTTCTTTCTTTCTTTCTTTTTTTTGTCATTCTTTCTTTCTTTTTTTTGTCATTCTTTCTTTCTTTCTTTCTTTCTTTCTTTCATTGTTTGTACTTTATATATTATCTCTTCTTTTCTTTGCTTTTCTGTTCTTTCTTTCTTCGTACTTTTTCTTTCTTTCTTTCTTTTTTTGTCATTCTTTCTTTCTTTCTTTCTTTCTTTCTTTCATTGTTTGTACTTTATATATTATCTCTTCTTTTCTTTGCTTTTCTGTTCTTTCTTTCTTCGTACTTTTTCTTTCTTTCTTTCATTTTTTTGTCATTCTTTCTTTCTTTCTTTCTTTCTTTCATTGTTTGTACTTTATATATTATCTCTTCTTTTCTTTGCTTTTCTGTTCTTTCTTTCTTCGTACTTTTTCTTTCTTTCTTTCTTTTTTTTGTCATTCTTTCTTTCTTTCTTTCTTTCTTTCTTTCATTGTTTGTACTTTATATATTATCTCTTCTTTTCTTTGCTTTTCTGTTCTTTCTTTCTTCGTACTTTTTCTTTCTTTCTTTCTTTTTTTTGTCATTCTTTCTTTCTTTCTTTCTTTCTTTCATTGTTTGTACTTTATATATTATCTCTTCTTTTCTTTGCTTTTCTGTTCTTTCTTTCTTCGTACTTTTTCTTTCTTTCTTTCTTTTTTTTGTCATTCTTTCTTTCTTTCTTTCTTTCATTGTTTGTACTTTATATATTATCTCTTCTTTTCTTTGCTTTTCTGTTCTTTCTTTCTTCGTACTTTTTCTTTCTTTCTTTCTTTTTTTTGTCATTCTTTCTTTCTTTCTTTCTTTCTTTCTTTCTTTGTACTTTATATATTATCTCTTCTTTTCTTTGCTTTTCTGTTCTTTCTTTCTTCGTACTTTTTCTTTCTTTCTTTCTTTTTTTTGTCATTCTTTCTTTCTTTCTTTCTTTCTTTGTACTTTATATATTATCTCTTCTTTTCTTTGCTTTTCTGTTCTTTCTTTCTTCGTACTTTTTCTTTCTTTCTTTCTTTTTTTTGTCATTCTTTCTTGCTTTCTTTCTTTCTTTCTTTCGACTTTGCTTTCATTCTTTGTACTTTATTTCTTTTTTGCTTTGTTTCTTTCTTCGTTTCTCTCTTTCTTTCCTTTGTTCCTTTCTTTCTTAGATTCTTTCTTTTTTCTTTCCTTCTTTTTTTCTTCATATCTCTATTCAACTCTCCCCTCTCTGATTTTTGCTCTATTTGCCTTCTCTCCATTTCCTTCTTGTTTTTCCTCCTCGCCAAACTACCACATCTCTCTCGCATATCCACTTTTGTCTCTAATTTCATTTCTAACGATATTTTATTTTTTTCTTTTCTCTAGTTCTCATTTCAACTATCGAACCTTCTTTTGTTCTTGTCCTTTTCATTCAAGCGCTGCCAACTTGGGACCATAAAATGCGCATGCGCACAAGAGATTAGTCGCCTGGACCTTTCCACATTGATTAATTACAAAACACGGGACCCTTCCTTATTGAACCAATGACATTAAAAATAAAATTCAGATTAAAATCTCCTGCTTATTTTTTTAAATTTTCTTTTTAATTTATTCTCCTTATTTTAAATTCTTCATCAAATTCATTCAATATTTTCTTCAGCTTTTTGTTTTAAAACTATTTTTTTTCAAAATGACTTCTATTTCGTTTCCAAACTTCTGTTTCAATTCACATGCTTTATTCCTAACGTCGTTCATACGAAAAATGGCATCTGCAAGCAAAAAGAGATAGACATTAATCCAAAATAAGTTTTAATCTTGATTGTTTTTTATTGTTTTAATATTCTTACTTACTGTTTTTCCTTTACGTTCAAGATAAAGTAGTGGGCAAGAGATGTACCCGTATTTTTTTCAAAACGGTATTAGCGTGAAAGTGAATGCAACAAACACGCCCAAATTCGAACTCTGTGCACGGACTTATTTTTCCGAGACGCTAACAATTAACACTACGCTCACACACACACACACACACACGCTCGTGCGTGCGCATAGATAGTTTAAAATATCTAGATTTTAACTAATAATTTTAAATAGTTTTTTTTTAATATTTAGACCTTTCAATAACTTAGTTACCTCCCTTGACGTTTGTCGTATGTTTACATCATAAAATTTAAAAAATCTGTACATAAATATAGAGTTTTTCACTAAAAACAAAAAAACAATTTTCAGATGAACACAGTTTTTGTCTTAGAAAAATGATGAACACAAAAGATTTTGTCTTAGGAAAAACAAGACCCTGATGATGACATTGTGCTAATGTCGAAAATACTCGCAATAAAACGAATATGCAACAATATGGTAATTTTCTTTTTTCCTTAGATAAAGGTAACTAGGAAACTTGTCTGTAATTACGAGAGGATCCTATTAAAAATAAGTAGACAAAACTCTAAATTATTTTATGAGACATGTCTTAATACGTAAAAAAATAAGATTAATTATATACTACACTAAATCTAGTATATCTAATTTAAACATTCGTAACGACTCTTCCCCACCAACTAACGTGCTGCAAAAAAACAACATTATATAATAAATATAAATATCCTCTGAGATATTTTATCTCCAACAGAAAAAAAAAACTAATATTTATGCTGGCCACACTGCAACAACTTTGTCTCGTCGGCTAAGTTTTTATTTGAATGATGCGTCTAAAATTTCTAGACATTTACAGCAATATGCCTCTCTACATTCGCAATTAAGGAAAATTCTTGTGAAAATGCATATATACGTTTCCATGAAAATAATAAACATAAACCGAAAATTTAGAAGCTATCTATATTAAAAAACTGAAAACAAACCTTAATAAAATTAATTATGAATACTGCACAAATGTTTCAAAATGCTTAAATTAGATAGTTTTAGATATCGCCGTATAATACTTATTTTTAAACGGTTGACAACACCATAACTCCCAAGCTACATCGTACAGCATATCACCTCACCGTTTTTCACGTCACTTATCTTTAAGAGAAACACAGCAATTTTATCTTTAAAAATGATAAACACTACAATATTTGATTTGAAATAAACAACATCCTGGCGATGAAATTGTGCTATATATAAGGGAGGCACGGTGGAGTAATGGATATCGGCTTGGATTGAGGAAACGCAGAGCCGATTTCGAATTCCAGTCGAATCCATTACATTCACTTACGTGCTAATACCCTTGGAAAAGGTATGAATCCTCTTCTTCTCCCTCCAGCTATGGGTAAAATAACAGGACAGACTGAGTTCTATAGCTATGGATGGCAACTGGTCTAGGTGAAGGACATCTCTGAATTCAAAACCTGCGAAGGGTCGTTTGGGGACCTTGTGGCACGTAGAGCACCAGGTCTCTGAATTCGGCCCTTTAAAAAGTGTGGATGGTCCTGCACGAAGCCTTCACCACTATAATCAAATCTCATGTGTCGTTGTCGGGCTGTCGGTTTCCTGGAAACTGATCTGCTTGACCCTCATACGTCGAAACCGACGGGAGAGTCGACTATATATCTATATATCTCTGATATCTATATCAGAAATTTCTCATTTAAAAGGGTTTGGTTAAAAACGAATGGAAAAAGATAAACTAAATGTCACGTAAAGACGCGAAGTGATATTTGAAAATGAAAAAACCAACATAGACTAAAAAAAAAAAAACTCTTTGATAATGTCACTCTGCCCGAAGATAGAGACGCAACTGAGAGATGATA
>OZ010600.1:58359377-58394377 GCA_963932145.1 Acanthosepion lycidas | reverse complement strand
CCAGTCAAGTGCATTAAATTCACTTACGTGCTAATACCCTTGTGAAAGGTATTAATCTTCTTCTCCCACCAGCTGTGGGGAACTAACAGGACAGACTCTAGGAGAAGGACAACTCTGAATTCAGAACCTGAGGGGACCTTGTGGCAAGTAGTGCATCAGGTCTCTGTTTTCGGCCCTTCAAAAAGTGTGGTTGGTTCTGCACAAAAGCCTTCGCCACTATAATCAAGTCATAGTTGGAATCAGTTTCACATAAGAGCAGTTGCTGAGAAAGAAGATCTCTTATCAGACCTTGTTTTTCTTATATTTGAGACACGAGGGTGGGTTTAAGGTGTATTTGACTCCGTGAAAGTGGTATAGGGGTGTCCTCGTTGTAACGGTATGGACTAGTGGAACTAAAGAATAAGGCTTATGCGGATCTAAACTGGTTTTATACAAATTTTAGTTGCGAATGTTATTGCACTAAATTCGATGACGATCAAAACAAGATATGTTTGATGATATTATTTTTTCTTTTTAATTATTTTTTATTTATTTTTCTCATTTTATTTTCTTTAATTATTTTTTATTTATTTTTCTCATTTTATTTCTTATCTTTTTAATTATTTCTTATTTATTTTTCTCATTTTATTTTTTATTTTTAATTATTTTTTATTTATTTTCCTCATTTTATTTTTCTTAATTATTTTTTATTTATTTTTCTCATTTTATTTTTTATCTTTTTAATTATTTTTTTATTTATTATTTTTTTCATTTTATTTTTTGAATTATTTTTTATTTATTTTTCTCATTTTATTTTTTGAATTATTTTTTATTTATTTTTCTCATTTTATTTTTTGAATTATTTTTTATTTATTTTTCTCATTTTATTTTTTATCTTTTTAATTATTTCTTATTTATTTTTCTCATTTTATTTTTTATCTTTTTAATTATTTTTTTATTTATTTTTCTCATTTTATTTTTTTAATTATTTTTTATTTATTTTTCTCATTTTATTTTTTTAATTATTTTTTATTTATTTTTCTCATTTTATTTTTTATCTTTTTAATTATTTTTTTATGTATTTTTCTCATTTTATTTTTTTAATTATTTTTTATTTATTTTTCTCATTTTATTTTTTATCTTTTTAATTATTTTTTTATTTCTTTTTCTCATTTTATTTTTTTGAATTATTTTTTATTTATTTTTCTCATTTTATTTTTTATCTTTTTAATTATTTTTTTATTTATTTTCTCATTTTATTTTTTATTTTTAATTATTTTTTATTCATTTTTCTCATTTTATTTTTTCTTTTTAATTATTTTTTATTTATTTTTCTCATTATATTTTTTTTCTTTCTATTTTTTTATTTATTTTTCTCATTTTATTTTTTTAAGTGTCTTTTTTTTATCTGTCCATATATCTAATATAAGGTATTGTAATTACTTACATTTTTTACATTGTTCTGACTGTTGTCCTCATCTTTATTGCCATATTCACCTTTTTTGGTGTGTGTGTGTGTATTTTTTTTTTATAACTCCAGTCGAAACTGCAACAAGTATTATCAGCCTTGACAGGAGCCAGAAATCCGAACAAATATTTCATTAATTTTACTGAACTTCTAAAATCGCCCTAGCCGCCAGCTTTAATTTTCTTTTTTTTTTTTTGTTGTTGTTGTTGTTGTTGTTGTTTTTTATTTTTTTTTTCGCGTTGCCTTTGATAATTGTAATCTGTTTCTCACATCAATAGTGTCTGTTCGCCATTATAAAAATCTAATTTTCCTCCAAGAATGATTCGTAGAATTAGTGCGACGCTTAAATTTCTGTTGTTGTTTTTTTTTTTGTTTTTCTTTTTTTTTCTTTTTTTTTTTTTTTCACATTTCTCAAAGCCTTAATTTTGCAGTACGTAAGTCCGTTCTTGTCGACAACCTCTCCGTCTGTTCGCTCCCTCAAGGTTGTCATAATGGATAATCTTTTTTTGTAATTATCAACCCGAAATTTAATATATGAATGGTATTTTCCTTCGGTTTGTAAGAAATTGGTTTGGTTCGTTGTGTCGGTTGATGTCTTGTCGGTCAGTCTCAACTTCTTTTTGTCGAACTGTCGATCATTTTTTTTTTCATTATTAATGTATAATTCAATAGTTAAAAGTTATTTCCAATTTCTGTGCATAATTCTGTCGCTTTGTCTTCGTTTGTTACGTTTTTGTTATTTTATTGTATAAAATATCACTGTCAATACGTCTAGCTTTCTTCCTGTCTGGTTTTCGATTTGGCATAATTAGTATAGATACAATTCATTATTAACTTGATATTGAATTCTTTTTCTCATCCAATGTCTAGCATCACACGTCACGAACATTATTGTTGTTCAATCTTTTCTTTGCGAGTCGACCACCCGCAATCCCGAATCTTAAAATCTGTGACTGTGTTCCCTATTCATGATCGATCTGTCAATTAATCCTTAAAACTAAATGAGACATTCACTCATATATAAGTTGATTTTTGTTTCTTGGCCCAGAAGGGATTTGTTTTACCATATGTAATGCCGAAAAGCATTATATATGGTAAAACCAATCGAAAAAAATGGTAAAAGCAAATGGTAAAAGCATTATATATGGCAAGACAAATCGATGACGAAAATAATGTAAATAATCATATCTCGTCTCAGAGATATATTAGGTTGGTGCAAAAATAATGACGTAATAATGTCGTTTTTCGACGTTAAAAACTACGTCAAAAAACGATATTATTACGTCATTATTTTTGCACCTCAGCCATGGAACCCAGTCTGTTCTCCTATTTATCAGGATAGACATGGTTCTCTATTCTTGGGTGGCAACCGTTCTAGGAGAAAGTAACTCTGAATTCAAAACTATAAAGCTAAAACTTCAGTGTTGGTGCACCTAAGGCTCGTCGGCGCTGGTGGCTAATGGTCTTGCTGTTCCTTTAGATCAATCAGGGGAAGAACATACTGCATGGACTCCATACCATCCTGCCCAGGCTTGATCTTACCTTAGGATGGAATCAAATCCATGATCAATGATGACCAACGAAGGCCTATCTAATAGGAGTATTTTAATGCCCGCCACCAACTCTCGGCCGTACTTCAAATTTCTTGGTACACAGTTCTTCCTGTTCTCCTTTGAACAGGGGTAGAAGTTTATCTAGTTTAGGAGTTGGGTCCCCGCTTCCTTCTAAAGTGTTCTTATTCTATGACCTAGCTGCTTAATTCGCTCGAAGCTATTTTAACTATTGATCTGAGGTAGAAGCTGTAAAACAGCGGACCATTTAAATATTTCTGAAAGGGTTTGGCGCCATGCAAGACATCCATATGAAAGTCTGAATCTGATGACGCTATTAATGATTTGAGTTTCTAGATTAATGTTTTGGTTTTATAACAATTTATGGTGTTGGGCAAAACTACACGAAGGGCAGCCTATGTTTAATTTCCTTATCCCCTATACCAAATTTATTATAACTGTGCTGTCCAACAAGGTATTTGAAGGATTTAGTATTTACTAATCCCATATCCTGAATCTAATCCCAAATCACAGTTTCTGTTTTGGAAAGTGTTGTAACCTAGGGAAGATTACAGAATAGAATAATCACACGAAGGTCGGTAATAAACAATAATGCTTAGGACACGAACAACACATAAATTCGCCAGCGGCGCGTAGAAGTTGTCAACTGCTAGAAGCGAGTCAACTGAATTCCACAATGATCTCAAACTGCAGGGTATCTATCAACCGCCCCATGCGGTCAAATGTGGCACAAGGCCGAATTTAATGTGGAATAAGCGAGCCCTCAGGCTCGACCAAAAATTCCCCGTAGGTGTCGGGTAGCTGTTTCCCGAGATGAGACTTTGCCATTCGACATAGCCTCATCTGGAGATCCTCTCTGCCCAGAGGCAAAGAGTTTGACCAGTACAGCTGGAAACGAATCTCCAACTGCAAGATATCTACCAACCGCCCCACGCGGTCAAATGTGGCACAAGGCCGAATTTAATGTAGAATATCCGAGCCCGTAGTCTCGTCCAAAAATTCCTCATAGAACCCGTATAAAATGGTGTCGGTTAGCTGCTTCCCGAGACGAGACTGTGCCATTCGACATAGCCTCATCTGGAGATCCTCTCTTCCTAGTGGTAGAGATTTTGACTAGTACAGCTGGAGACGAAACTCCAACTGCAAATTGATATACAGTATTTACTACTGTATTTATTTGAATGGGGACATTGCTCTTTTCGTCCGTAGATATGCTACAACAGAAAGGTTTACCGTCAGTACTATTAGAACTCTTAGTAGAGAATGAAATTTTCTTACTAAATTAAATATCAATAATGTAGATCTTTTCAGATGTCATGAATTAATTCAGACATTCCTCTTCTTTTATATGGCACGTGGACACCTCTAGGCAGTGTAACTGTCAGAAAGCTTGTCTCGCTAGAACAAGTACGAGTCAGTTCGATCCTCACTGTGTGAACTTTCGGCCTTGTGCTACATCTTGGAAAATCACTATATGGCGTGTTCCTCCAGGACTGGAATGATCATGGCTCTCGACTACTCCCTATTCTTTGTAACTCTTAGCAATATTTATCTTTTTACTATACCTCCTCCTCAGTGTTCTGCCATCCATTTACACAAATACGTTAGGTAGGTTTCTCGCTATATCCGTCTGTGGGTGTCAATTTTGCCATGCCTTTCTTCCTCATTATGTGTTCGAATTATTTCACTTGCCTTTTCCTGATTCCTAAATATGAGTGTCCTTTGTGTTTATATTTCCATTGTTAGTCACATGCTCCATCAATGTTATTCTCAGTATCCTTCTGTAGAACTACAGCTCTGTTGTTTCAAATATGCTTTTTGTCTGTCAGGAAATTGTCTTGCATTCACTCCCATTTAAATGGATTGATACTACATCGCATTTTCTTGCCTTTTTTTCTTATTAAAAACGTCCTATTACTTAATTTTTGCCCAGCATTCGGGATACATCTTTTGCTATTTGAATAGACGTTCGGATTTCGGTGTCATTTTTTTTCTGTTCTCTGTTAAAACACTTCTCAATTATTCAAATTATCGTACTTGCTTGTTTCTGTTAAATTAAAAGTTTGCGTTGAGTCCTCTTTGGACATAAGATGATCTTTTCCAGAATAGAATCTATAATCTGGAATTGGAATGAAAGTAATGAAGAATAATTTTGTTCCATAGATTCCGTATAGAATTTGAGATGTTGAACGTTATCCTGGATCATGGCATGACATTATTGAAATTGGATTCTTGTAATAAATCTGTTTTTCATGATCAATAACTTTGTTTTCTGTAACTAGCAAAAAAAAAAAAAATGGGACAGGCAAGTGCTTCAATGTTGGTCGATGAACTTTTCCATAAAAATAGTTTTATTTGGTTACTTTCACTTAGAATTTGAGAGGCTGAATGCTGTCCTGGATCAGGCCACGATTTTCTCTATTTTGTATTCTTGGATTAAATCTATTTTTCATCACCGACCTGCTGTCGGTAAGCTGATCAAATTTCCAATGTAAACTGTTTATCCATTTAAAATAGTAAATTTATGAGAAAAAAATACCCAGTTTAAAAACAGATTATAAAAATTACTTCAAAGGGCTGCATGTTGCGTCCACTACACGTATTGGGATGCAGAATTAATTTCAACTCGTAATTAATATTAACTCGAAATAAATTTCACCTCAGAACTAAGGGTTCTGGTTAGTGTTAGAGTTAGGGTTAGGGTTTTTAAAACGAGTTGAAATTACTTCCGGGTTGGAATTGGTTCCGAGTTGGAAATAATTCCGAGGTGAAATTAGTTCCGAGTTGAAATTAGTTCCGAGTTGAAATTAGTTCTGTCACTGCTCGTATTAGTTCGTATTAGTTGAAATTAGTTCTGTCACTCCTCGGTCATGGTTGGATTTGAAAAGTAGTATGTTATTTAAAAGGAGATATTTGAAAAATGCCAGGGCGCAGATTTACATTTTGGCACTATTCAATAGCAGGACTTTCAAGAACTTTCCGTCTAAGTTGTTTTTTTATTGTTATTTTAATAAGGGTGGCATTTTTAAATCGAAGTTCTGGTGGAACATATTTCTGTGCGCAACAAATGCATTCGAAAAAATTATGAGTAAACTCTACAAAAACGATATCATGCATAAAAAAAGGTTATCATGAAAAAACAGTTAAATCAAAAACTTCTATTATTCGAAATACATAAATAATTCATCAAATTAAAATAAAATAATTAATAATGATTATATCACTAAAACCATTCAATAATTTATCAGTTTCGTTTAATAGGTATTAAATTACATCCGACATAATTTACCTTGACTATTTTATGCTTGTTCTTAAATTTTAAAAATGTTTAACTTTGACTTGATTCCTATATATATATATATATATATATATATATATATATATATATATATATATATAAGATTCATATGCATATATATATATATATATATATATATAAATATATATATATATATATATGTATATATATTGATTCATATATATATACATATATTGATACATGGAACCATAAAGTGGTCTGTTTTTATTTAATATATATATATATATATATATATATATATATATATATATGTATATATATATATATATATATATATATATATATATATATATATATATATATATATATATATATATATATATAAATTCTCAAGAGGATAGAATCTAGATAGAACTCAATGCCCAGGACAGAGTAAAAATATAAAATAAAAGGTTTAAACACTAATATTCCATGGTTATAATTTAGTACATTGGAATCCAATTCATGAGCCCTATAAATTCAAATTATATATATATATATAAATATATATATTGATTCATATGCATATATATGTATATAATGATTCATATATATATATATATATATATATATATATATATATATATATATATATATATATATATATTGATTCATATACATATATATATATATTAATTCTTATGCATATATGCGTGTGTGTGTGTGTGTGTGTGTGTGTGTGTGTGTGTGTGTGTGCGCGTGAGTGGTAGGGGATGATTCTCAGTCAACGAGGGTATTAATCCAGAGAGACCACACTGTAAACTACAGAGCATTATGATAATAATATTAATAATAATAAATAAAGAAGTAAACCTTAAAGATCCATTTTGGTTATAATTTATATCGTGAATATTTTCTATATATTCATCTCTTCAGATCGAAGGTTCTTAATAAATGGAGACAAGTTCGGAGAAATCCTCTCCATTTATTAAGAAATCATCTCCATTTATTAAGAATATTCGGTTTGAAGAGATGAATATATAGAAAATATTCACGATATAAATTCTAACCGAAATGGATCATTAAGATTTTCTTCTCGATACGGTGTAGTAATGGATAGCGGCTCGGATTGAGAAATCGGAGAGCCGAGTTCGGATTCCCGTCTAACCCATTACATTCATTTGCTATTACCCTTGGGAAATCTATTAATGCTCTTCTTCACCCTCCAGCAGGACAAAGTGGGTTCTATAGCCTTGAATGGCAATTGGTCAAAGAGAAAAATAACTCTGAATTCAAAACCTGCGGAGGGTTGACTGGGGAATCTGTGGCCCAAGGTGAACCAGGTCTCTGTATTCGGCTCTTCAAAAAGTGTGGTTCGTACTGTACAAAGCCTTCGCCACTATAATGAAATCATATGAGCAGGTGTCTGGCTGTCGGTTCCTGGAAGCTGAGCTGCTTGACTCTCATACGTCGAAAACGACGGGAGAATCCAGCATACACACATACATACACACACACACACATATATATATATATATATATATATATATATGTGTGTTTGGCCAGCAAACCCTCTTTTGATACAAGTTCCATTGAAGATGAGTGATATTATGCTGCCATTATTTTTTTTTATATTTTAATTGCATGAGTACAATATATTTCTTTTCAGTTAATCTCTCTCTCTCTCTCTCTCTCTCTCTCTCTATCTATCTATCTAGTTACCTGTACCTTTCTCTATTTTTTGGCATTCGGAACTTTCCTCTCTCTCTCTCCCTCTCTCTCCCTCCCTCCCTCCCTCGCTCAGGAAGAAAAATAACGATTTTCTTCTATTTCAAAGATGTCTTCCTTGTTTCATTTTAAATGTGATGAACCCTATTCTTACTTAGATTTTAACAAGTTTTCTTCTCTTTTCAGGACGTGACAGCCGAGAATACTTCCCCAAATTCTGAGGATTAATCGCTCAGCAAAGCAAAAAAAAAAAAAAAAAAAAAAAAAAAAAAAAGCACACAAATATACGAAGCATTATTGAAATTCAAAGTGATAATCTTATTGAAAATAAAAAAAGAGTTGGAGGGGAACTTGAAAAGTAAAAAGAAAAGCTGGCGACAATTGAGAAAACGTATCAGCCAGACATTCTTGACTGCTGTCAAAAATTTCTCTTTTACAGAATCTCTTAAAAAAAAGAAAAGAAAAACCCTCCAACCTAACGTGCTTTACACTTACACACACACAAAAACATCGTATCTACGAGGATAAATATAAATAAGAGCCTTGAAACCGCCCTAAGCGGGTATTACCGTCTTTAAACCCCAACCGCGTAGACAGTTATTATCTAACGTTAAACGAAACGATTCTTTCTGATAAGAAGCGCTCTTCTAATTTCATATTTTTTCCGTCTTTGCGCCGACGAAGGCGCAAAGACTCTTACAGCTTCTTTCGTTCTTTCCTTATGCTTTTTCTTAATTATTTATTCTGAGAAAGAGCGCTGTCTTTGGACTGACCACTTGTGGCGGCTTGGCGTTCGTGCTAAGCCTTGACGACAACCAAGGCGCCACCCGTTATTCAGTTTTCTTTTCCTTTCCCTTTTTTTCTTTTTTCTTTCTTTTTTTTTTCTTTTCTGCTTAAGAATTAATCGTCGTCGTTGACACCAAACTAAAACACCCCCCACCACTGTCATCATGCGGCCTGGGATACACGCGACCGTTCTGCGCAGTCGACATCAGCGACACAGACGTCACTACCCGCCAAGGGCAAATACCTTTTCCACAAAGCGATTTCTTATTTTAGTTTTTCTCGGCTTCTCTGTCTTAATACCTGGTATAGCCCTCAGTGTGATCGGCTTCCAACCGGAGGAGAAACATTATTCGGAGGACCAGAAAAAGTAAGTCCTTCAAAGTCTTGCCTTTATTTCTTTGCTTTCAATTTTATTTTTTTCACTGTATTTATTCGATTTGTTTCTTTTTAAGTATCGTATTTGTCGGTCTATAATACGCACTTTAGAAAACTTTATATGTATACATCTATATGTGTGTGTGTGTACATATATGTACATATATATACACACACACATAAATATATATATATATATATATATATATATATATATATATATATATAGATATATATAGATAGATAGATAGATAGATAATTTGATATAGCCATACTGCTTCTGACTATTTAAGTTTTGCCGCGTTCTTAGCGAATTCTAGCATTTTAAATGCATGCCTGTATAATCAGTTTGTGTTCTGGAAAGCATAAATAAGGTATCTAGTAATAATCGCCTGTGGGTGTTGACTTTAATGTCCACTTTTATATATATATATATATATAGAGAGAGAGAGAGGGAAAGATAGATAGATAGATAGATATTGATAATATTCGTAGTCAATGTATATATATATATATATATATATATATATATAGTTTATGAAAAACTAGGTAATCCGTATGGGTAAACCTAAGGAGGCTAAAATCCAGAGAGCTCAATGTAAATCCAGAGCAAATAATTTAATTTGATTTAATTTAATTTTAATTTAATTTCATTCCATTTTTTGTTTGGAAGTAAAGTCTGATGATCCGCATTCTTTTTTAAAGGGCTGTGGTCAAATAATTTATTACATGGAACCTTAAAGTAGTCTGTTTTTATTTAATATATATATATATATATATATATATATATATATAGATATAGATATATATATATATATAAATTCACAAGAGGATAGAATCTAGATAGAACTCAATGTCCAGGACAGAGTAAAAATATAAAATAAAAGGCTCAAACACTTATATTCCATGGTTATAATTTAGTACATTGGAATCCAATTCATGAGACCTACAAATTCAAATATATATATATATATATATATATATATATATATATATATATATATATATAGAGAGAGAGAGAGAGAGAGATAGATAGATAGATAGATAGATAGATAGATAAACCTAGTGAGCCTGACTGGCTCACTAGGTTTATCTAGGTCTGCTCTACGGTTGTATTGAGCTCTTTTATTATTAGGTTGGTGCAAAAATAATGACGTAATAATGTCATTTTTTGACGTTAAAAAATACGTCAAAAACGACATTATTACGTCATTATTTTTGCACCAACCTAATAGTCGTTTACTCGTATCGGGGTTTTCTCATTGGGCTTTAAACCTGTATCTGTGCGATTTTTTTCGACAGACTTTCATGTTTCTAGCTCTTTCTTTTTTTAAAACCTTTTTTTCCCTCGAGATTGATTTGATTATTGGCAAATCAAAAATTCGAGGGTTTTTCGAAACGAGTATAGTTATCTATATTTGTATATATATATATATATATATATATATATATATATATATATATACATATTCCATAAATTAACAAAGGTGAAACCGTTTTAACTCTCTCTCTCTCTCTCTCTCTCTCTATATATATATATATATATATATATATATATATATATATATATATATATATGCCTCTGTATGTGTTTTCGGAAGCTTGTCTTACACGGGCGACAGCTTAACAGATGCACCTACTCGCATCTCAGTGGCTTTATCGCCTTGCTTGGGGATTTAAAAAGATACCTGAAATAGTTTTTTAGGCCTGTGTTAGAAGAATAAGATTACTTAAGAGATGTAATATTATTTAAAGATTTTTTCAAAATTTCTCCGCATCTCCGGCCTTTATTTACTCTTCCGGACTAAAATCATTTTACTGTAGAAATAGCATTTACAATATATTCGAGGAGTAAAATCATTTCTATAGTAAATCTGCGAATGCATTTATATTATAGGCATAAGTGTTCTATTCCTTCAGTCGGATATGTTCAAAGTTTAAGATGAGGCTCTCCTCAGAGAAATAGATGTCATACCAAGATTCATTATTGATGGACACTATTAATAATACAACATATATGTATAAACAACACAATGCTTATGCAAACACAGAAAACTATAGTAAAATAAAGCGAGAAGAAAAGACTATCACTTGTAAGAAGACTGAATGCATAGTCATCAACAAGGGGACAGCATAAGATGCAACACACGAATCGAAAATATCTAGGAAATGTTGGAGGAGAGAAGCTGTGACTCTGAAATCCAAACGCACAGTCAAATAGCAAAAGATCTCCTCGAAAATCTTTTCTGTTTTTTTTGTTTTTTTTTTTTTTTTTTTACAGTAAGGTTCACCGTGAATAAGACCTGGGAGCCACTCAAGGTAGATAGTTACACAGTACAGATCTCAGTTTGTGCAGATAAGTGCGGAAGATAACGGTTAAACCTGGTCTTGAACAGGTTAGGACTGTAATGATCAGAAAAACATCCTTTTGTGTGTCGGTTCCACAGAGCAATGGTTCTCAGAAAAAAGCTGCTTGGGTGGAACTTACTTGCCACTAACTGAATATTTTTTTTGTGTTTTTTACAGTTAGGTTCATCCTGTACAAGGCACAAGGGCCACTTGAGGTAGAGGGTTACACTAAGGTGCAGTTTATGTGGATAGGAGGGAAAGATAAAAGTTAACCTTAGACTTGAAAGATTAAGACTGTAGTGATCGGGAAAACATCCACTTGGGACTTTGTGGAAAGAAACTGTTCAAGTGGAACTTATTTCTCACTAATGGAATATTGAGAGAATGTGGGTTGTTTGCTACAATGTGGGTGGCATAGTGTGTCCTGGCCCTGAAGGTTCTAACTGATAGAACCAAGGAATGCAGTTCCTCTGAGCACTTTTCATGAAAGTAGCGATAGAGCAGTGAGAGGTTTGCTAGATCCAGCCTGTGAGAGAGAGAGGAAAATAATTTGTCACTTACAAGGACTTGGAGACACTAAGCTATAATTAGTCGAATTTTGTCTTGTTGGTTATTGGCAGCATTTGTAACCTTTTGCTCTGCCAAAATATTAGTCACTGAGTTGCTGGAAATGGAGATGTTCTTTATGTTGGTGGATTAGAGTTGGACATCAAGAAGAAATTACCTCATGCTGTTTTAGGATTTCTTAAATGATGAAATCTCAGCTCCAGTTGAAATGTCCTTTAGTTGGCTTCTGAGTCAGAACACTAAAAAGTCACACAGTAAAATTGGTGCTTAGAAGTTCTTTCAAAACAACAGAAATGCTGTATTTAACATTAAATTCCCACCAACAGTTTTATTTGTGGCATCTACAGATGGGGTTTATAAGTTCCCTGAAAAAATTGATAGGAATAGAAGATAAAAGTTAACCTAAGACTTAAAAAGGTTAAGATTGTAGTGATCGGGAAAACATCCCCTTGGGACTTCGTGGGAAGTAACTGTTCAAGTGGAACTTATTTCTCACTAATGGAATACTGAGAGAATGTGGGTGGTTTGCTACAATGTGGGTGGCATGGCGGATCCTAGCCCTGAAGGTTCTAACAGGCAGAACCAAGAGATGCGGTTCGTCCGCGCTTTGCTACATTTCGTCTGTGTGTGTGTGTGTGTGTGAGAGAGAGAGAGAGAGAGAGAGTGGGGGATGAAGGGTGAAAATAATTCAACACTCACAAGGACGCAGAGAAGATTTTGGATTCTATCAAAACTGGAAAGTGGGGACTGAGCAGCTCCGGTCCAGACATAACATCAGTGCTCCATTTTAGGTCTAATCGGGTAGAGGAAAGCACGAGCCGTCAGGTACTTGCTGGAACGGTACATAGAACCGACAATTTTTCCCTGCATTTTTAACGCTGAATCGTATACCTGAGGTCTAGGGTGTGTTTAAAGTCGCATAGTCTCTCAAGTCACTGAGCCTTCATGAGGGGACATCCATTCATTGTGACTGGTCCGATCGGCGATGATGATGACAGAACATGGACCAAGAGGAATAGGCAGCGGACAAACATTGCTTAGAGCATCAAACGATAGGAAAGTGTGGAGAGTCACAATCGCGCTGTCGTGATACATAAAAGAAGTGTTCAGTGATGAGAGCAGTTTTGTATAAATAAAATTATTTCAGCAGATATGTTCTTAATATCTGCCTCATCAGGCCGAAATTACAAAATGGTTTAAATTTATCCAGACAATATATCAAAAATTATATATATATATATATATATATATATATATATATATATATATATATATATATATATATATATATATATATAAGCAAATATATGGATATAGATCCGACAGTATGAAGAAAAATATACGGAAAAAACAAACAAAAATCCTTATATGCAATTATGCTGTTTTAATGTTAATATAATGTCAACGTCAGACGTTTCGGTCTAATAAAACAGCATAATTGCATATAAGGATTTTTGTTTGTTTTTTCCGTATATTTTTCTTTATATATATATATATATATGTATATATATATATATATATATATGAGTCAGATTCTTACTGTAGCGGTACAAGGAACCGACTATTTTCCCTGCATCTTTGAGATTTTTGTTAGAAACAAAAAACAAACTAACGCTAAACTGCTTGGTAACATCATTATCCCCATATACAGTGACCTAAGAAAAGTTTTTAGCCAGGAGAAATAGACCACATCCTTTTTCTCAATTTAATTATGTAATCCCAAGTCAACATAAACAGTATTTGGAACTAGTATAGATTAGGTCCTCCATTTGCTAGTTTCAGTGCTTGTATTCGATTTTTCATGGATTGCATGAAGTTATCAACAATCGTCTGATCCATATTTTGCCACTCTTTTAGCAATGTTTCTTTAAAGGTTGCCACTGACGTGATTTTGGTTGTACGGTCTCAAAGTTTTCGGTCAAGGTGCTTCCAAACGTGCTCTATTGGATTCATGTCAGGAATTTAGGCCACCCATGGCAGTGACTTGATTCTTTGCGATTCGTTCCAGGCCTTTGCTACCTTGCTCGTATGACATGCCGCACCATCTTGAAGAAGGTAGTCATTCTTGTCAATCTGATTAGTTTCAAATAGTAGGAGTAGTCCTTTCTCTAATATTTGACTGTATTTCGAACGATTCAACCCCTCGTCAGCAAGAATCAGCTCATATTTCCCTCCAAATGAAACAGCGCCCCACACCATTACACCAATCCCTCCATGTTTCACGGTTGCCTGCAGACATTCAGTGTTCCAAGTCTCAATCTGATTTCTCCAAACATAAATTTGTCTCGAATTCGAATATTGGTAGAATTGACTTTCATCTGACCAAATTACAGACTACCACATTTCATAATCTTTGCTCTCGAATTCCCCCGCCCAGTCCATAAGCCTGTTCCTGTTAACCTCTGAAATCAAGGGCTTCGTTCTTGCAAATCTTCTTTCATAACCTAACTCTTTTAGAGTCTTTCTCACCGCATATGGCGACATTTCCATGCTGTTGGTGACATCTTTGACGCTCTGACAATGGTTTCTGATGACTTCCCTCTTCAGCGCCTTTTTCTGTTCGCTCAGACATGATGCTTGGTCTTCCTGAACATTGTTCCACACGACAATGGGCTTCTTCATTAAATTTCTTGACAATATTATTAACCGTTTGATGATTAACCTGGAAAAACCTAGCAATTTCTCTATTTGATTTGCCACACTGATGCCATCCTGTTATTTGCCCTCGCTGAAACTAACCAATTTCCTTAGTTCCGCGAACTTTCATTGCAAAATATAAGATAAATATCGTTCATAGATTAGAATAGCTTGATACTAACACGGTATTGTCTGAAAAAGGAAGAGACGTTATTACACAAGCCAAAATTGCTGTAATCAATGGTGGCTAAAAACTTATCATAGCCCACTGTAGTAGTGAATGTTGGACAATTTCCTCACAGACGAAAAGCATATTTGAGGCAAAAGAAATGTGGTCTACAGAAGGATACTGAAAATGATACTGAGCGAGCATGTAAGTAACAAGGAAAATTGAATAAAAAGGACGCTTATAGCTGGAATCAGGAAGAGACAAATCAATGCTTTCGGACGCATGAGGAAAGAAGGCAGGGAAAAATTGACTCACACAGTGTGAAATAATGAGTAACCTACCTAAAGTGTTTGTGTAAATGGATGACAGGACACTGGGGAGGATAGGGAAAAGATAAACGTTTCTAACTTAAATAGCCTCTTTATTTCAAGACTTCATACAGATGTCATGCATGGCACCAAACCCATTCAGAAATATCTAGACAGTCAACCGTATACAACCGCTTCCTCAGATCAATAGTTTAAAATGTCTTCGAGCGAATTAAGCAGCTAAGTCTTAGAGAGGACCATCCTTTTTCGAACCGCATGGACTGGCTCTATAGAATCAAAAAATATTTACCAAATAACAGTACGCACTTTATTCACACACCGCAACAACTAAAATGGATTCCAAATGTTCTCGAAGAAAAGAAAATTGTGACAAAATCAAAATGTTGATGTTCCACACTACCTCAAACAAAAGGTTAGGAAGGAAGGACCTCACCGAGTAGAATAAAGAGTCAGTTAAGGGATTTTAAGAACTTATTTTCCTGTAAAACTGATTTTATAAATTTCAAAAGGAAGCAGCACTGGCCACTCAGTCAGTGAATTCACAATAGCTCCTTATAAGAAAATGGCTAATATAACCATTACCATTCTTATAGAAAATGTCTAATGTAACCATTACGATTCTTATAGAGAATGGCTAATATAACCATTACCATTCTTATAGAAAATGGCTAATGTAACCATTACGATTCTTATAGAGAATGGCTAATATAACCATTACCATTCTTATAGAGAATGGCTAATATAACCATTACCATTCTTATAGAGAATGGCTAATGTAATCATTACGATTCTTATAGAGAATGGCTGATATAACCATTACCATTCTTATAGAGAATGGCTAATATAACCATTATCATTCTTATAGAAAATGGCTAATGTAACCATTACGATTCTTATAGAGAATGGCTGATATAACCATTACCATTCTTATAGAAAATGGCTAATATAACCATTATCATTCTTATAGAAAATGGCTAATGTAACCATTATCATTCTTATAGAAAATGGCTAATATAACCATTACCATTCTTATAGAGAATGGCTAATATAACCATACCATTCTTATAGAAAATGGTTAATATAACCATGACCATTCTTATAGAAAATGGTTAATATAACCATTACCATTCTTTTATCAAAGAATCTCGGTCATCGTTGAAACACTTGTGTTCCTTTTTTTCATTCGACATAAAAGAGCCATATTTGATGAAAAAATATATTTAAGAAAAGAACCCGAAATAAAGGAAATAATGGCTCGATCCAGGTCAACTTCTTACAGGATAAATTCTGAGCGGAATCAACTGCAGAAAATGTTCTTCACTCTATTTTATCAGGATTCAAAGAGACATTTTTAATGCATATGGCTGGAACCTGGCCAAACAGTTTCTGTGAAAGTGTCTCGCTTAAATGACACCTGAACAGAGATAAAGCATTTTCCTTGCCAAAGACATCGACCTGTTATTTCGCTGTACGTCATTACTCCTTCATTAGCACGAGCAATAGTAGACCTCTTTTTATCTCGTGGGATAAAGGTAGCGCCTTGTTCAGTCCTTTCGCGGTGAAACTGGGGTGAACTTTCCAAGGAGGAAGCCTGGGCGATCATACATGGAGGCCATGAGCTGCCTTGACTACATACACTCCACTCCACTCTCGGCCGTACCATCAAGATCCAAAGGAAAGCAGGGTTTTATATTTGGAGACGACTTGGCTTCAGGAGTTGACGGAAAGATGTTAGTGTTGACATCAAACGCCTTCAACTCTCCGCTCCTAGTTTTCTGTCTTGGAAATGACTGCAATACAACGAGGTTTAAAATCCGGGATCTGCTTCCAGAAATGGGCTGCCTTCCTGAGCTCTCAACACGAAGCAGCTGGTTATGAGGCGCCAGTTGTCCGCATTTCCCGCCATATCCGGCTTGAAGCTGGACTTAGCTGTCAGAGTCCATTTGAGACGCATACTACCGAAGCATTTTATAAAGTGGGGGCGCTTGTCTCCATGATCAAGCCCGGCTGGAACATATACCATGTACGTATACAAACATTAAGTGTTTTAGAATCCCCCCACTAAAATAGTAGGACTAATTATACCGTTACCATTGATTCATGCGATACAATCATTTGCAAAAGTAACGCTTGAGAAATATAATAGCCCTCATCTTTCATAACCGTCTACTTTTATTAATAATAATAATAATCAGTTTCCAATGTGTTTCGATGGCGAAATTTGCCATAATGAAGAGTACAGAAAATAACTAATAAGTAACAGGTAGAAGTATTGCCAATTGGTAACTTTAGAAAAATTTGTAATTTGTGTTATATTTTTTTTAATTCTATTTAACCTTCAAAACATGTTTCTTTCTGTAGAGCAATTGGCCATGCTTATGCGTAATTGGCAGAAATGCCAACCAAACAGAATTGATAAAGTTTGCGATGAAGAATAAGAACTAAAAGAAAAGAACAGGGCAAAAATAATATCAAGCAGTTCAAACCCCTTATGCGTCTTTTTAACAGGAGTAGAATTAAATGTTTATTCCTTTACTTTTTGTTTTGGATAGGGTTCCAGGTACTTTTTAAATTCTATTCCAACTCTATACTTCGAACATCTCACTTGTCTGGTTCACAGTCATTCCTGATCTTTTGAACAGGAGTAGTCGTTCATCCATTGTTTCCTGGGTTTCTACTTCCTTCTAAAGTCTACAGCTCTATACTTATAATGTCTCCATTGTCTTGATCACAGTCCTTCTTAGTCTTTTGAACAAGAGGCGAGGTTTAACCCTTGTATCCTGTTTAAGATTGAGTTTCCGGTTCCTTCTAAAGTGTTCTTATTCACATTCACTCCCTTTGTGTTATCGTCTAGCTTGTGGTGAAATGATTAATATATATATATATATATATATATATAGGTATATATATATATATATATATAGGTAACTATACTCGTCTCGAAGAACCTTCGAATTTTTGATTTGCCAATAATCAAATCAATCTCGAATGAAAAAAAAAAGGTTTTAAAAAAAGAAAGAGCTACAAACATGAAATACTGTCGAACAAATCGCACAGATACAGGTTCAAAGCCCAAAGAAAAAACCCCGACACGAGTAAACAACTAACTAAAAAGAGATCAATATAACCGTAGAGCCGACCTAGATAAACCTAGTGAGCCAGACAAACCTACCCAGGTTTCACCTAAGCGGATCGTCAGGGAAAGCTGGCTAAAGAGGCAAAAGAGAAACAGCATATATAGGCGATAATCAAAACTATATCACGTGACCAAAGAAAAAAGAAAAAAGAAAAAGCAGAAAGAAAAAGAAATAGAAAAACAAGACAAGAAAAAAAAAATAGACAAGAAAAAACACAACACCGGGGTGGCGTTAATGATTTATTCAAACGACTAAAAGGGGGGGAGGTATATTTAAGAAAACACGGACAGTAAACGTGGAATAACAATACAATCACGGGAGATTAGACCTAATTCAATAACCAAGATTTTCTATGCCTACATTTGTTAAGAATCTCGGTTTTAGAGTTTAATAGATCGTTAGGTTCCTTATATAAAGCTATGGCTAATTTCTCCTCTGTACATAGCTTACAGAATTTTTGACCTGCTTTATATTTGGGAAATTTTTTTTAATATTTCCCATTTAAGGATGGGGTCTTTATTATTTTCTTGTCTAATTTTCCATACATAGCTGCTATGTTTAGTTTTTTTCATTTTTAAAACTACTCGTATGTTTATAATATTTTTTTTTTTTAAATATCCTGAGTAGCTCCTATATACACTTTAGGGTTAGTATCCTCCATATCGTTATAAATTTTCGCCTGGTAAACCACGCATTCTTGTTGACATTTTCCCTGTAGGGGGCAGATATTTTTGTTCCTACAATTACAACTACAAGGACCTACTACGGCGATTATCCCTAGTTTTTTTCTTATTAAATCCACTAATTAAGGTCCCTACATTAGGCATGCAACATTAATTAAGTTTTACATTATTTATATTGAATATTTTATGCAACTCAGTTTTCTTGGGGAAATTTTGCTCTAATAAGTTAAAAAATATTTTGCCAATTTTTGTTTTTACCGCCTCTCTATCTATCTCTCTCTCTCTCTCTCTCTCTCTCTATATATATATATATATATATATATATATATATATATATATATATATATATATATATATTGGAAGGTATGTGCAAGCGAAAAGTAGGCAAAGCCACCGTAATATGGCAAAAATTTAATAAACTTAGAACGGTGTGGCTAACACACAAAAGAGATACAGACAAAAGATTGCGTTGTAATGGTTTCAAGATAAGGACAAAAATATGGAAGCTGAGACCATGAAGTGACCTATCTTATTGGCTCGGAAGGAATCCCAACATGCATCTCTATGATTCTCTATAAATTTGGGGAGGGAGATGTTTCCCTTGACACCGCTATTATTTTAAGCGCATTTACTCCTCGAATACCTGAACATACGTAAGTGAATTTAGACATTTTCGATAAAAACACTATTTATTTATTAGATTGTTTATTTACACTATTTATTTGTTAGTAAAACATTAGCTAATTGCCAATTGATTCAAACTTTAAAAAAAATAGTAACTAACAAGGATTTTTAATCCTATAGTTGACAGCACTATATACGGGATGTGTGATTAACAGTAGTAGTAGTAGTAGTAGTAGTAGTAGTAGTAACCCAAACTATGCGAGTGAAAGATAATGCGTCTTATAGACCAACAAAATACGTGCTTCTTATAGACCAATGGAAACGATATCCCCATTAATCTGGGAAGTTTTAATTCCTGTTTTTTGCTGTTTTAATCTCTACTTTATTTTTATTCTCTAATCATTTTAAATCTTTTTTTTTTAAATCATTTCATAATCTACTTTTATTTGCTTTTCTTGGTTTAGAATTTTTTTTATATTTTGACAATTTAAACACACACACGCACACACACAAACATACACATATATAATTGTAACGAAATCGGACATTTTAAAATCAAACAACTAAAGTATGCCAAACATATATATATATATATATATATATATATATATATATATATATATATATATATATACATATATATATATACATACATATACATATATATACATATACATATACATACATATATATATATATATATATATATATATATATATATATATATATATATATATATATATATATATTGTGTATTCGAGAAGCAATTCCTCTTTTATACAAGTTTCGTTAAAAACGACCGATAAGGTAATGCGGTTTACTTTTTTTATCTAATTTTTCTTGTGTTCTTCAAACTTTTTTTTTCTTTTCTGGACATAAATTATGTAAAAATTGTCCGAATATCTGAGTGCTTTTGGCTATTCTTTTATTTCTATTATCGAGGACGATTTTATTTTTTATTTTTAACTAAATATATGTATCTAGATTTGTTGGAATGCTTTAGTTTTCCAAACACGGTCAGCATATTCTGGCCGTGTTCATTTTTTTTAACGAAACTTTTATGCTTAAACACAAGCATCCAAATGCACACTCATATATATATATATATATATATATATATATATAGTGTAAAAGGGTGAATTGAAAAACAAAAGAGAATACAACAAATTTTAATCGTGTTGCATTCCTCTTTAGCAGACCACTATCAAAGACTAACGAATATGCATAGTGAATAAAACAGAAAAAAAAACACCAAAGACTACTACTGATGATTATATATTTAATATATACATAAAGTGCCTGAGTTGGTGGTGTTTTATAATTTATTTTATTCGCTGGGTACATTTTCTTTCATTACTCTCTCGTCACATTTTTAAATTCCTCTTCTGTCAGTCTTTGATAGATCCCTGCTGCCGAGAGAAGCATTAAAACGGTTAAGTTTGTTTCCCGCCCCCTCCCTTTTGTTTTTCACTTTACCTCATTATCTATGTAGTAAAAGCAGAACCAGTGAATAAACTTATACCAAAGCTTTAATTCACTTTACTCTGACTACTCGTCTACTGACGGATATTACAGGGTGCTTTTTATACCTCCTCGATCTTAAGGGGAGGTAACTGATGATTTATCAGTACAATGTATGAAGTTGTTTTGTTGTTCTTCCTAGGGGTTTGATTTTAAAATGTCCAATTTTATTGCAATTATGAAATTTTGAATTCCCAGTATATATATATATATATATATATATATATATATATATATATATATATATATATATATATATATATTATTATTATTATTATTATTAAGTATGTATACATATATATTATCATATTTAGTAATATATATATATTATTATTATTATTAAGTATGTATACATATATATTATCATATTTAGTAATATATATATATATATATATGGCTTAAAGGTTAAATGCAGATCAAATATGGATCGGAATCTAATGTTTCACTTTTATTAAAAAATTGAAATACGTTTCCTATTTCTTCTTTATTTTATCATATATATATATATATATATATATATATATATATATATATATATATATATATATATATATGTATACTTAATATTATACCTAGTAACATATTTATATATATATATATATATATATATATATATATATATATATATATATATATATATATAACGTAAGTATGTATATTATCATATTCGCCTAAAATTTACATTATTGCTTATGTAATCAAATATATTTATATGTACATTTTATTTTTAACAACCTTGCAATATCTAAAATTGGTACTGCGGGGGTGTACATTTTTTTTTTTTTTTTTGATTTCAGTTTTTTTTTTCTATTTTTCTTCTTTTTTTTCATTCCAATTAAAAACAAATATTCATACTAAAAGCATCAAACCACATTACATTATCAGAATGGACTATTATATATAATAGACTTCGCCTCGTCCCACACATCTTTCAAAACTGCTATTTATATTTCTGTAGAACGAGACTTAACACAGATCTTTGTAGTGCCAACGTCCGCCTTAAGTAGTACTAGTAGAAAGAGTAGTATTAGTCAATTTTGCTAGTCGTAGATTTAGAAATAGTAGAAAGTAGACTTAACAATTGACTTTGCAAGTGGTTACTTTTTCTTTTCTTTTCTTTTCTTTTTTTTTGTAACAATGCACTTACCAATGCAAACGGCAAACCTTCGTCATTACACTTAAACTATGCACGCATTATCTTTTAGCATTTAGCTTTCTTTTAAACGTAATGATTAAAAAGATATTAGGCTTTTTGGAAGATACTGTCATATTTTTGGAATAAACAGAAGTCAGTTGTGTGTAACAAGAGTTAAATCTATTAAAAAAAATAATCCTCATTAGCAATGACAAAAAGACCACCTTGAGAAAAATCATTTGTTTATAAATTTATTTAATCAATACTAATTAAAAAAAATATGTGAATACATCTAACGTTCGTAAAAAATATTGTTTATTCTCTCTTGGACTTTTAGTGTACCCGTGCTGTCAAAATTGACAGCAAGAAAGAATGTATTATATATTATATTGTAAGATTATTCGTTTATAAGAATATTCGTTTATAAGAATATTCGTTTATAAGAATATTCGTTTATAAGAATATAAGAATTCGTTTAAAAGAATATTCGTTTATAAGAATATACGTTTATAAGAATATAAGAATTCATAAAAAGAATTGTCATTTATAAGAATATTCGTTTATAAGAATATACGTTTATAAGAATATTCGTTTCTAAGAAAATATGTGTATAAGTATATAAGAATTCGTTTATAAGAATATTCGCTAACAAGAATATTCGTTTATATTGTAAGAATTTTCGTTGTGTAACAACTGATAGAACGTGTGCAAAATAAGGATGACCCACCCGCACAAACTCAAGTTATATTTGATTTTGAAAAGAAAAAAAAAAACTTAAATTAAAAATTATGAGAGACAGACATGAGTTACGGGCAGCATTAATCGTGCTGAATATTCGTTTTGAACATTCAGGGAGAAATAAATAAATATAATTTATGTGAGAAACAGTGAAATGTTGTAATATGTTTCTTTTTTCTTTTCAAAAACAAACATAACATGAATTTGGACGGGAGGGTGTGTGCTTAGTAGTAACGGTGGATACAAGAGATAGAATTGATTTCTTATTGTGAACTGTGTGTCGCCGTTGTTTGGAGCGGTCTCTCTATAGTTTGTTAGCGCGGTAGCTTTTTTTTTTGCGTGTGGACGTTAATGGCGTCTTGACTTCTGTGCATCTCATGACAAAATATTGCACATTGCCTCCTCCCAATTGTTACACCCCAAAAACTTATATATATATATATATATATATATATATATATTTATGTATGTATATATATATATATATATGTATATATATGTGTATATATATATATACATACATATATATATATATATATATATATATATATGTGTGTGTGTGTGTGTGTGTAAAAAACGAAAAGAATATAAATTCAAACGTTCATAACATTAATTTAAAAAAGGTTGCAATGCATGAAATAGAGCAATAAATATTTATTATAAACAGTTACAGTGGAACATGCAACTTACCGCGACAAAAATGCATATTTGTTTCGACGCCCAAAGACGTCTCGTCAGGCGAATAACAATGGTGGTTAACCTCCTGACGAGACGTCTTTTAAATGTCGAAACAAATATGCATTTTTGTCGAGGTAATTTGCATGTTCCAATGTAACAGTTTATAATATATATATATATATATATATATATATATATATATATATATATAGAGAGAGAGAGAGAGAGAGAGAGAGATTTGCGTAAGTGTGTGTGTGTTTGTGTGCTTGGGGGAGAAGTTGCCTTCCCCGAACATGGGTTTTCCTTTCGTGAGGAAGGGAGAGACTCCTTGTCCATCCCCTCTTAGGGGGAATGCTTATATAACTTCTCGCTTGGTACATGCTAAATGCAGTTGGCCGACCACCTGTTTACATATCAGGAGCAACCACTGACACCCCGTGAAGCATGAATCTGCACCGGGTGGCTATGAGGATACCTTTTTTAGTCAACCGTTTGAAGCACCTAGCACTTCTTTGGCTCTGGTTTGACACAATATATAATTTACTTTCGTATCTTTTGGAGTGAGCTCAGTAAATTTTGGGGACTCCACAGATCCTCTTCTCTTAAAAGAAAGGTTCCTCATTGACACCAAATTTGATTCAGACCACTTGGTGTACTCTGACAGGAGCCGCATTAAACGTATTACTTATTAAATAAATCTGAGATTTAAATAAAAAAAAAAAAGTTTTCAAAGCTGTAACCGAATCTCTTTGTTGTTGTAACAGTGGAATATTGCAGGATTTGTTTATTGCAACCATTTTACGTTGTTATTGTCCTGTCTTTGTTGTTGTTATCACAACGTTTCGATTATTTGATTATCCGGCCATCATCATACGCATGAGGATCCGGGAATTTTTAAGTGAACCCTTTATTTAATCGACGGTGATAGATTGTTCTCGTTCCACTATTCAGGTCTAGACTAAGAAAACACAACCTGCACTTACTATGTGTCCAAATTCACGAACCAACGCTTTAATACACACGTGTATATATATATATATATATATATATATATATATATATATATATATATATATATATATAATGTTTCATGCAACACACAATCGATTTGATTGTTCTTCTTCTTGTAACGGCATTCAGCCAAGGTGGGTTACAATCAATCGATTTGATTATATATATATATATATATATATATATATAATTAACTAAAATATTTGATCAGAAGAAATATATCCTTTTTGTTTAGAAGATCATATTAACAAACAATTTCATATTCACCTGTTATTTTTTTGTTTTAACTTTCTAAGCATTTGACAATTCACCTCGCACAAACGTACACTAAATACGCATACGCTCATACAGACACACACACATATATATATATTGTGGCCGAACACTCTAAAGGTCGGACGATGGTTTCCCTCAGAAAGCAGGTCACTGGTTCGTACCCTACCGAAGAGCACATTTTCATAATTAGGTTTCTCAAATGCACAGGCCGGTAGACATTTATAGAAAACTTATGTATTCTCTAAAATATCATTTACGTAATTATTTATTTTCAATACTAGAAAGTTTTGGTTTGACCGTGTTTTTTGGGTTTTTTTTTAATATGGTCATATATGGTGACTTAGGAAGGGAGTGTATATTTTAGGAAAGGAGATATTCGGAAAAAAATCCAGTGCGCAAATTTACTTCGGTTTATAAGTACATTTTGCGAAATAAAATCCTAACATTTGCACTGATACAGTCCATCAGAGGTTGAAACGAGTTGGTAAAGAATCGCTTTCTTTTGTCTTTATTCGTAAAAGCTTCCAACTAGCGCATAAATTAAGTAATTAAATAAAAAAAAATAAAAAAAGAAAAATAACGAATATTGACAAAAACACCAGTTAATTAATGAAACCCGCCTGACGAGGCGACTGAATAATTACAAAAGGTTTCGTCTACAAAACTATGGAGTTGAGGTGTGGAATATAGCATCAATCAGCTATATGACCTGTTTTTTTATATCTGTATTAATACTATATATATATATATATATATATATATATATATATATATATACATATATATATATATAGGTAAAAGACAATAGGAAAACTGTATTATTAGCCGACGCCTTTCGTCCAATGTAGATTATTTTCAAGGCAAAAACGAAATGAATTTATTAAAACAAAGTAACTATTAACAACAAACAAAATGTCTTTAGCAACAAGAAGAATTTAGAATTGTTTTTTTTACCTTCATACAAATTGTCTTTTTCTACAGGTTAACTCTGAGAATTTTTTCAGATATACATATATATATATATATATATATATATATATATATATATATATATATGATTTGAGTCAAATATAGATCAAATATAGACCGGCAACCAATAAACAACCAATGGGAAACATTTATCTGTATTGCATAAAATACTAAATGCGAAATATGTTAGATTGATAAACGTTTCCAATTTGCTCTTTATTTTTTCATATATATATATATATATATATATATATATATATATATAACTACATTTACCGGTTTGAATATATATATATATATATATATATATATATATTTATTGGTCTGAAATTTCCATCCCATTCAGGGCGGTAAAAGTAGTTATTCGTGTTTCTTATAAACAAAGTATATATATATATATATATATATATATATATATATATATATATATATATATATATATATATATATATATAATGATTGAATAAATTAAAAACATGGTTTCTGCTTATTTTTATCATCATCGTTTCATATTCACGAATATTTTTACGTATATTACAATTAATATATAAAAATATTCGTGAATATGAAAGGATTATGATAAAAATAAGCAAACATAACATTTGGAATTCATTCAATCAGTCATGCCTAAAACAGAATTTGTTGCCTAAATACATAGATATACACCTACTTAACGAACTTGTGTCAAGGTATTGAAGGTATGGCGAAATGAAAAAGAGGCACAAATGATGGAAAGTTGTAGAGAGCCATGATCGCTCAATCTCCTCAAGGGAGACGGTACATAGGTGAAACAGATTTTGTCATTGCTAATGATAAGTATTATATAATCTTGTTACTCTGGAACTATTTCTTTTATTTCATCTCTGAAAAACGCGACATTATTTTTTCCAAAAAACCTAATACTAACTTTTTATTTATGCTGCTGATTTTCAAAATCCCTGTATCTTTTTTTTTTTTTTACTTGTCTTAATTTATTTTTCAGAAAGAAATTTAGAAAAAAAAAATCAACTACTTTAATTCCAAGTTTTCTTACCCCAAAATAAATGCATTTTAAATTTAAAGAACTAAAATAACTAATTTATTTGACTGTAACTCTAAAAATTTAACCCTTTTTTATCATCTTTTTCCAGCTGTCTTCTTCTAATTGTATTTCTATTGTTGGTTACAGATGTCTTCCTTTTTTCTTCTTCCTATTCTTTGTCTACAACTCCTGAAACTCATCCGAATGTCAAGGAAGCGGTTTCAATCTTGGCTCGAGCCGGAAAAAAAAATACTTACCTCTATTTCTATCTCTCTTTCTTTTTTTTTTTTTTTTTTGTTTGTGTCTTCCTTGAAATCTATCATTTCTTTTTTTTTCTCTTTCTTTTAGCCGAAAGAATTAAAAAGAAAAAAAAAAATCAACGGGGATCCTGAAGATTAAACCCCCCACTTACAAAAAAAAAAAAAATGATTCTTCAGGTTGCCTCTTCTCTTCTTTTCTCTCTGACAGTCACGACTCCGGCAAAAAAGATGTCTGTATTTTATTTTTATTTTTATTTTTATTCCTTATGAAGCAGAGAAGAATGTGAAAGAATGAAAGAAAGAAAGAAAATGATATTTTGAAATTGTGCATTAAATCTATACGGCCTCTTGCTCTCTTTCATGCAATTCTCTGATGACTGGCATTCATTCTCAGGAAACAAAATAATCCTCTCCAATATTAACCATTGCTTTAACTACTTAGATTGTTTTACACACAAACACACACACACACACACATACACACACGCACATACATAACATACATGCCCCTATCCTTGCAAAAATTTACGCACACCAAGCCACGCATTCTCATAGATAGATAGATAGATAGATAGATAGATAGATAGGTAGATAGATAGATATGAACAGATTGGGGTAGATAGATAGATAGATAGATATGAACAGACTGGGGTAGATAGATAGATAGATAGATAGATAGATAGATAGATAGATAGATAGATAGATAGATAGATAGATATGAACAGACTGGGGTAGATAGATAGATAGATAGATAGATAGATAGATAGATAGATAGATAGATAGATAGATATGAACAGACTGGGGTAGATAGATAGATAGATAGATAGATAGATAGATAGATAGATAGATAGATAGATAATAAACAGATTGAAATAGATAAATTGAGATAGATAGATAGATATGAACAGACTGGGGTAGATAGATAGATAGATAGATAGATAGATAGATAGATAGATAGATAGATAGATAGATAGATAGATAATAAACAGATTGAAATAGATAAATTGAGATAGATAGATTGATAGATAAAAAAGAAATAGGTTGAGATAGATAAAAATAAATAGGCTGAGATAGATAGATAGATAGATAGATAGATAGATAGATAGATAACGACATTTGTTTAGCATAGCAACTGCCTATGTCTAACTTGTCAAAAGCCTTCGAGATATCAAAGGGTCCCGATGTCGTGATGGACTTATTATCAAGCTCTTCACTGATTCTATGTTTTATGACAGTTAAGACATCAAGAATGGACCCAGAAGAAATCCATACTGTTTGTCACTGAGGATGTTTTCTCGTTGATGCTACAAGATATTTTTTATAACTCTGACAAGGCTGTATGGTGCGATATTGAGTATGAACTCTCATCCGTACTCCTGTAAACTGGGTATACAACTGACACTTTAAACTTCTAGGAAACATTTATCCAGCAGGCAGCAGTTAAAACTTTTTATCAATTTATTGGGATAGGTGGGGGCTAAGGTTCTTCACAACAACTATAGAAAATTCATCCAATTCAGTAGCTATAGTACAGCCAATAATTTTTTTAAGTCTGGAAACTTTCCGAGCCGAGACAAACATATCGCCAAGTTTGTGTTCTCTGAGAGGGGGGGAAATGTGGTAGCGGATATCCCTTGTCGTTTAGCGTGGATTTAGAGTATAATGTTAATTGTAAAGATTGCCTAATCTGTTGTCATTTTTTCAGAATTCGCGGTGCGGACAATTTTCAATCTGAGCCTAGTTGTTCTTAGCATTTTTCAGGAGTCACTTGCACTGATTGCGGGCATTTCCTTACCGAAAACTCTAAGAGCTCTGTTATATTCATTATAACTTAATGTACTACTACTTAAAGGCCATGCACGTCGTCTTGTGGTTATCAGGATTCATATTCCGGCCAAGTTCGTAGCGTTCATTTCGTACAAATATCCTTGTGAAAAGTATGAATTTATCTCTTCTCCCCACTACCCATGGGTCAAATCACATAATTGGCTCTTTAGCCTTGGCTGGTAATCAGTTTAGAAGAAGAAGAAGAAGAAGAAGAAGTCTCAATTCAAATGCGATTGTGTGTCGGGGCTGGTAACTCCATCTCTACAAACCGACTTGCTGCAGAAACCACAGTAACACCTAGCGTGGTGAAGCTGTGGCAGTATTCTCTACTGGGGAGTTTTGATGACACTGAAGAGGAGAAGGGGATTTATTATCATTCGAAGAAAATAGTCAGACATTTTATATTTTAAAGTCTCTTTGTATCATTTGATTCAAAAGAAATCGGGATTGTGTTTGATTGGTTCGTTACTTACGGTTTGTCAACCCTTTGCAGATTATTGAAAGCTAAAAAACATTTTTACATTGTAAAATTTTTTTTAGAATAATGATTTAGTGATAGAAGGCATACTAATTAACCCATACCTGGGGGAGAAGTGGATTTAAACCTCTCCCATGCGGTATTTGCACATGAGTAAATGTAACGAAACAAAATGGAATTGGAACTCACCTCTCCGATTTTGCAATTCCGAGCCATTAAACTTTACGCTAAACGCAAATCCAATTTTACGTCACCTGGTATTCCCATGGGGTCACCTATTGAGGTACTGAGCAAGCTCAAAATTGATCGACGGTGATCACCTTTTATTCCCATGCGGTCACCCATCACGGTACTAAGCAGGCTCGAAGTTGATCGACGGTCATCACCTGCTATTGCGATGCGGTCACCCATCACGGTACTGAGTAGGCTCAAAGTTGACCGACGGTGATCACCTTGTATTCCCATGGGGTCACCTATTGAGGTACTGAGTAGGCTCAAAGTTGGTCGATGGTGATCACCTTGTATTCCCATGCGGTCACCCATAAACGTACTGAGCAGGTTCGAAGTTGATCGACGCTGATCACCTTGTCTGACCGTTGTTTGATTGTTAATCTTTCCCTGGTTGAAATTGCCAAATACTTAAGTTGTTAAATCTGAAAGAAAAAGGTAAAAAATTATTAGTCGCTTAAACTTAATTCACATTTTAAATTGGTCCAAGTTATTGGAATACTATACATATATATATATATATATATATATATATATATATATATATATATATATATATATGTATGTGTGAGTGTGTGAAGAAATGTAGTTTTAAGGTGTGCTATATTTATGGGATACATTGCTCAATATCAGAGATAGAGCGTATGTAAATATAAATATAAAAGTGAACATTGAAGTCAACACTCAAGGGCGACAGGCTGTTTCATATTGCGTCTAGCATGAAACAGCCTGACACCTCTGAGTGTTGACTTCAATGTTCACTTTTATATATATATATATATATATATATATATATATATATATATATGATAAGAATTTTTTATATATCAAGAATAATATTGGGAAAAATGTCAGACAAAGTGTAAAAAGATTTCATGTGACGCATTTTGTCCTTTAGAATATCATCGGACTAAATTTGTTATATTGGTGCAATAACACATGCAATCCTTCGTTCATATGCCTATGTAACCGCACCATCAGAACAAATTCAGTCCGATGAACCCCTAAAGAACGAAATGCATTCACTTTCTCATACATTTTTTGACAATATATATATATATATATATATATATATATATATATATTTCTAAAAAGTAATGATTTTTTAAAAAATTTATTGATCCGACAGTTTTGATCACTTAAACGTTATTTTTAATGGAAATCAATATTTGAGTAGAGACTCTATTTTCATTTGTAAACAATATATTTATTATCGGCTACCGGCCTGAATATTCGAGAATTTTTTAATAAGATTCCTCGAATATTCAGGTCACTAGGCTATAATAAATATTCTATTTAAAAATTAAAACGGGTATCATAGGATTGAAGTATTTTTTATGGAATTATGTGAAGGATATTGTTTTATATTTAAAACAAAACAAAAAAAAACTCGAGCGTCGGTCACAGATATGCACCGACAAGAAACGCTGTAGATGTTGGAACGCTGAACTTTTATTCAGTCAACAATATTACTTTAGTCTGACGAAGACATCCTAGAGCTTGAAACTCGTTACACAATTTTTTCTACAGATGCCAATATATATATTTTAAATATTTGTATATTATATTGCTCTGTATACAATACATTGAGCTCTCTTCATGAATCTATCTTTTTAAAATAAAATATTATAAAAACCTGATTAGATTATCCTTTCAACCACGGATTTGATATATATATATATATATATATATATATATATATATATATATATATATATACATATGTGTGTGTGTGTGTGTGTGTGTGTGTGTGTGTGTACTAAGTCTGGTCAAAAAGTATCGGCACTTTTGCTGTGGGAACAGAGCTAAAGTATGTAGAGTGAAGCAGCTTGGATCTTGAACTTTGTCGCGCACGCACATTAAGTTATAACGTTTTCGCTCACTTTCGTTGTTTATACCAGTGCTTGGAAGGAAAGTGTGTAGAGTGTGGACGTCTCGCCAAACAACATAGGTTTCATCAGTGAACATGGTTTGTGCAGTAGCTTTTGGCCAAGCACATTCCCCAACCCCGACAATCACGATCTCACCCCAGATCTCGACTCTTGCGATTTTTTTGCCTCTTTTCAAAAATTCCACTTGAAAGGAACATGATTTCAAGATGTCGAGGAAATCCAAGAGATTGCGATGGGGCAGCTGCTCGCTACCCCAAAATATGAGTTCCAGGAATGCTTACTAGTCCCGATACTTTCTTATTGATCAAGTTTCGCGTGTATATATATGTGTGTGTGTGTGTGTGTGTGTGTGTGTGTGTGTGTGTGTGATTGAATAAATTACCAATATTATGTCTTATTTTGTTCATAATCCTTTCATATTGACGAATATTTTCCCGTATATTATTAGGTTGGTGCAAAAATAATGACGTAATAATGTCGTTTTTGACGTTAAAAAATATACGCCAAAAAACAACATTATTACGTCATTATTTTTGCACCAGCCGAATACAATTAAATAAGACAGTAGGAATCCCTTTTATTTCCCAAGTACTTTCCATTTCTTCTTGCGAGACATTTACGCCAACATTCTTGTCCACAGTCACAGTATAGAAAAGTACCTATTGAAAATACTTAAGAAAATAACAAATTAAAACTACAGATCCTCGAAATATCTTCATTAAAAAAAATTGAAGCCAACACTGACGGATAGCTAGACATAGTTTTGCTAAACCAACTTCACCCCTGATGCTGATCTCAGAAAGAGATGGAAAGTAATTAGGAAATAAAAGTGATTCTCTCTGTTACAGTGCATTTCTTGCCTTATTTAATTTAATATACAGAAAAATATTCGTGAATATGAAAGGATTATGATGAAAATAATCGGACATAATGTTTGTAATATATTCAATCAGACATGCCTAAAAGAGAATTTGCTTCCTAAATAAACATATATATATATATATATATATATATATATATATATATATATATATATATATATATATATATATATATGCACATTTCATTGAAAACGACAGACAAGGTGCTTTTATTTAGTTTTTTATACAATTTCTCATGCGATCTAATTTTTTTTTTCTTTTCAGTTGATAAATTATATAAAAAACTGTCCGAATGTTCTTTTTTTGCAAGCGCTTTCGGCTATACATTTAGGCATTTTCAAGTATTATATTTTAACTGTTAAATAAGAAATAATTTAAGCACCTTCTCTGTCGTATTCAATGACATGTGCATGAAAGAAGGACTGTTGCTTAAATACACAAATATACATACATATATATATATATATATATATATATATATATATATATATATATATGTGTGTGTGTGTGTGTGTGTGTGTCTGTAAGTATCCATGTACGATCGCAAAAGCGTGAAGCCCAGGGTTACAAACTCATATCTCAGACTGTTATATATATATATATATATATATATATATATATATATATATATATATATATATATATATATAATGGGAGGGAAACAGAGAGAGACCCGTCAAACAAATTTTATTTTTCCTTTTTCCTATCAAAGCTTTATTAAGTGACCATAAAACGGCGCCATGAATCACTTTGCTCCTAGCAGACTTATTCGGTCCTGCCACTCTAATGGCCAACGCAACTACTAATCTTCTTTACAACGACTTTGCTCACCCCAACCGAAACAAATGCCCTCCATGTCAATATCTCTTTACCCGGACATCACCGGGCATCTTCATTCCTTTTTACGTCGCGATGTCGGCCGTTCTCTTTCGCTTTCCAACGTGCTACTCTGAACATCTCGTCGCCTATTTTGTTCCTTCTGTCGTCATGTCGTGCTCGTGTTAGTGGCTTTGTTATGCAGAAAATGAAGCCACACAAGACGTAGAATTACTTCAAGGTTTAAGAATTTTCTGCCTCGAAGATAATTCTTCTAATGTTGAGTATCGTCTGCTTTCTTCATTTCTTACGTTAAATTATCCTGCCATCTTTTTCTCATTTTTCATAGCTCTATTACTTTGTGCATTTACCCATCTTCGTTTTATCTTATTTTTATTTCTATTCATGTCCCTTTCATTCTTTTTTCGTCTTTTTTTTTTGTTTTATTTCTTTGCTGTTTTGTCTTTTTTATTTCTTACCTTATTTTTTTCTATATTTGTTCTTTTTTTTTTTTTTTCGTTTTCTTTCTCCCCTTGGTATCGTCCCTTCTTTTACTTCGTCTTTTTTGTTTTATACTTTATACTGTTTATTCTTTTTCTTTTTCTTCACTTTTTTCTCCAGCTTCTTCCCTGTAAGCTATTAGCTATTCGCTTTCTTTCTACCTTTTTCTCGTTTTTTTTTTCTTTTTTTTCTGTCCATTCCTTTCTGTTTAACTTTCGCTCTTTATATTTTCTTTCTTTCTTTCCTTTTCTTTCTTTCTCTTTTCTTTTTTTCTCTTTTCTTTCTTTCTCTTTTCTTTCTTTCTCTTATCTTTCTTTCTATCTATATTCAGTATTTATCTCCCTTTCTTTTTTTTTCTTACCTTTTTTTTTTCTATATTTGTTCTTTTTTTTTTTTTTTCGTTTTCTTTCTCCCCTTGGTATCGTTCTTTCTTTTACTTCGTCTTTTTTGTTTTATACGTTATACTGTTTATTCTTTTTCTTCACTTTTTTTCTCCAGCTTCTTCACTGTAAGCTATTAGCTATTCGCTTTCTTTCTTCTACCTTTTTCTAGTTTTTTTTCTTTTCTGTTCATTTCTTTCTGTTTAACTTTTGCTCTTTATATTTTCTTTCTTTCTTTCCTTTTCTTTCTTTCTCTTTTCTTTCTTTCTCTTTTCTTTCTTTCTCTTTTCTTTCTTTCTATCTATATTCAGTATTTATATCCCTTTCGCCTCACTATTCTTTATCTCATCTTCCGGTTTTATTTCTCCGGATTATCTGGATCATTTTTTTTTTCTCTTTTACTATTCTCTCTCTCGGTCCCTCTCTCTCTCTCTTTTCACATTTTTCTTCTTCCTTTCTTCATTTTATATTTCCCTATATTATTCATTCTTCTCTTTCACCCTTTTTCTACCTTGTGTAATTTCTATTTTCCTTTTATTTCTACTTGATTTATTTTTCTCTTTTCCAGTTCTAACCTTTTATCTTTCTGTTCTTTTCTTTTAAACGAGTTCCATTTCATTCTGATCGTTTCCTTCTTATTCGCTTCTTTTCTTTCTTCTTGTCTTTCTTTCTTTTCTTTTTTTTGTGCCATTTTTTTTTGTATTTATTTTTTCTTCTAAAACTTCTAAGGCGTTTGTTTCTGGTCATA
>OZ010600.1:58344377-58354377 GCA_963932145.1 Acanthosepion lycidas | reverse complement strand
GTCTCCTTCCAAAACACTTCCTTCTTTCTTTCTTTCTTTCTTTCTTTCTTTCTTTCTTTCTTTCTTCTCCGTTATTCTTTATCTTTTTCTTTTTGCTTGTCTTCTTCCAAAACACTTTCTTCTTTCTTTCTTTCTTTCTTTCTTTCTTTCTTTCTTTCTTTCTTTCTTTCTTCTCCGTTATTCTTTATCTTTTTGCTTGTCTTCTTCCAAAACACTTTCTTCTTTCTTTCTTTCTTTCTTTCTTTCTTTCTTTCTTTTCCGTTATTCTTTATCTTTTTCTTTTTGCTTGTCTTCTTCCAAAACACTTCCTTCTTTCTTTCTTTCTTTCTTTCTTTCTTTCTTTCTTTTCCGTTATTCTTTATCTTTTTCTTTTTGCTTGTCTTCTTCCAAAACACTTTCTTCTTTCTTTCTTTCTTTCTTTCTTCTCCGTTATTCTTTATCTTTTTCTTTTTGCTTGTCTTCTTCCAAAACACTTTCTCTTCCTTTCTTTCTCCCTTTCATTCTTTCTTTCTTTCTTTCTTTCTTTCTTTCTTTCTTCTCCGTTATTCTTTATCTTTTTCTTTTTGCTTGTCTTTTCCAAAACACTTCCTTCTTTCTTTCTTTCTTTCTTTCTTTCTTTCTTTCTTTCTTTCTTCTCCGTTATTCTTTATCTTTTTCTTTTTGCTTGTCTTCTTCCAAAACACTTCCTTCTTTCTTTCTTTCTTTCTTTCTTTCTTTCTTTCTTTCTTTCTTTCTTTCTTCTCCGTTATTCTTTATCTTTTTCTTTTTGCTTGTCTCCTTCCAAAACACTTCCTTCTTTCTTTCTTTCTTTCTTTCTTTCTTTCTTTCTTTCTTTCTTTCTTTCTTCTCCGTTATTCTTTATCTTTTTCTTTTTGCTTGTCTTCTTCCAAAACACTTTCTTCTTTCTTTCTTTCTTTCTTTCTTTCTTTCTTTCTTTCTTCTCCGTTATTCTTTATCTTTTTCTTTTTGCTTGTCTCCTTCCAAAACACTTTCTTCTTTCTTTCTTTCTTTCTTTCTTTCTTTCTTTCTTTCTTTCTTTTCCGTTATTCTTTATCTTTTTCTTTTTGCTTGTCTCCTTCCAAAACACTTTCTTCTTTCTTTCTTTCTTTCTTTCTTTCTTTCTTTCTTTCTTTCTTTCTTCTCCGTTATTCTTTATCTTTTTCTTTTTGCTTGTCTCCTTCCAAAACACTTCCTTCTTTCTTTCTTTCTTTCTTTCTTTCTTTCTTCTCCGTTATTCTTTATCTTTTTCTTTTTGCTTGCCTTCTTCCAAAACACTTTCTTCTTTCTTTCTTTCTTTCTTTCTTTCTTTCTTTCTTTCTTTCTTTCTTTCTTTTCCGTTATTCTTTATCTTTTTCTTTTTGCTTGTCTTCTTCCAAAACACTTTCTTCTTTCTTTCTTTCTTTCTTTCTTTTCCGTTATTCTTTATCTTTTTCTTTTTGCTTGTCTTCTTCCAAAACACTTTCTTCTTTCTTTCTTTCTTTCTTTCTTTCTTTCTTTCTTCTCCGTTATTCTTTATCTTTTTCTTTTTGCTTGCCTTCTTCCAAAACACTTTCTTCTTTCTTTCTTTCTTTCTTTCTTTCTTTCTTTCTTTTCCGTTATTCTTTATCTTTTTCTTTTTGCTTGTCTTCTTCCAAAACACTTTCTTCTTTCTTTCTTCTTTCTTTCTTTCTTTCTTTCTTTCTTTCTTTCTTTCTTTCTTCTCCGTTATTCTTTATCTTTTTCTTTTTGCTTGTCTCCTTCCAAAACACTTCCTTCTTTCTTTCTTTCTTTCTTTCTTTCTTTCTTCTCCGTTATTCTTTATCTTTTTCTTTTTGCTTGCCTTCTTCCAAAACACTTTCTTCTTTCTTTCTTTCTTTCTTTCTTTCTTTCTTTCTTTCTTTCTTTCTTTTCCGTTATTCTTTATCTTTTTCTTTTTGCTTGTCTTCTTCCAAAACACTTTCTTCTTTCTTTCTTTCTTTCTTTCTTTTCCGTTATTCTTTATCTTTTTCTTTTTGCTTGTCTTCTTCCAAAACACTTTCTTCTTTCTTTCTTTCTTTCTTTCTTTCTTTCTTCTCCGTTATTCTTTATCTTTTTCTTTTTGCTTGTCTTCTTCCAAAACACTTTCTTCTTTCTTTCTTTCTTTCTTTCTTTCTTCTCCGTTATTCTTTATCTTTTTCTTTTTGCTTGTCTTCTTCCAAAACACTTTCTCTTCCTTTCTTTCTCCCTTTCATTCTTTCTTTCTTTCTTTCTTTCTTTCTTTCTTTCTTTCTTTCTTTCTTTCTTTCTTTCTTCTCCGTTATTCTTTATCTCTTTCTTTTTGCTTGTCTTCTTCCAAAACACTTTCTTCTTTCTTTCTTCTTTCTTTCTTTCTTCTCCGTTTTCTTTATCTTTTTCTTTTTGCTTGTCTTCTTCCAAAACACTTTCTTCTTTCTTTCTTTCTTTCTTTCTTTCTTCTTTCATTCTGCTTTATTCTTTATCTTTTTATTTTTGCTTGTCTTCTTCCAAAACACTTTCGTCTTTCTTTGTTTCTTTCTTTCTTTCTTCTCCGTTATTCTTTATCTTTTTGCTTGTCTTCTTCCAAAACACTTTCTTCTTTCTTTCTTTTTTTCTTTCTTTCTTTCTTTCTTTCTTTCTTTCTTCTCCGTTATTCTTTATCTTTTTCTTTTTGCTTGCCTTCTTCCAAAACACTTTCTTCTTTCTTTCTTTCTTTCTTTCTTTCTTTCTTTCTTTCTTCTCCGTTATTCTTTATCTTTTTCTTTTTGCTTGTCTTCTTCCAAAACACTTTCTTTCTTTCTTTCTTTCTTTTTCTTTATTCTTTCCTTCCTTTACTTCTTTCTCTCTTTCTTTCTTTCAATATTTTTTAGTGTTTTCTTTCTGTGTTTCTTCTTCCAACACATTCTCTTTCTTTCTTCTCCGTCATTCTTTACTTTTTCTTTTGTACCTCTTCTTCCTAAATACTTTCTTTCTTTCTTCTTCTTAATCTTTTCACGCTTTCGCTCATTTTCTTCTTGCTCTTTCTTTTTTCTTTTCTCTACTCGACAACCAAACCGTTTCATTAATATCGTGACATCTTCATCACTCTACCTCTTGAAAAACCTATTTCTTCTATTCCTGTTTTGTGTCGTGGAACACCGCTAAGCGGGTTTATTTGTACGCGAGCTTCGAGGTATAAAAGTTATAGTTTAAGAGTTGTACTGTCACAAAACATTCCTATATAACCCATCCTATATTTATAATTCTTTTTCCTTTACTCTCTCTCCCCATATATATATATATATATATATATATATATACATATATATATATAATAAATCGTTGGTATATAATCCATGTCAACCCTATTAATACAATATAGATTATTAAATATTAAACCTGATTCACACATAAAGCACAGTGTTATAATTAAACAGAGCAACATATTTTATACAATAGGAATTAAAATTTCATTAGGTTAATGATCATTTTCACTTTGTAAATTGAAATAAAATCTACCAGAATTATTCAAACCAGTCAATGTATGATAAATTATTGAAATATTTTTTTTATTTCAATAATTTATCATTATTGACTTGTTTGAAAATCCTTGTAATTATCTCAATTTGCAAGGTGATAATGATCATCACCTATATGTAATCTTAATTCCCATTGTATTATATATATATATATATATATATATATATATATATATATATATATATATATATATATATATATAGGCGACTGAAAAGAAACGCGATGCCTAAGGTTAAAAGGGATTTTTAAAATGAAAAATCTTTCTTGAAGCTTTTATTTTAGTTATAATTTCAAAATAACACGTTAAATGTAATAGTTCGAGTAAGCAAAATATTTGCTATATTTCGAAACTAATAAGCAAAATACTTTGTTGCATTTCGAAACTAATTTAGATTGATAACAAGGAGTCCTTTTTCTTAAATCGATAAAATTTGCTTGTTTTAACCCTTTCCAGGTATGTCAAACAAGATAATTCTCTTTTTCCTCAGCTAAAAAACAAAAAAAAAAATTATGTTTTAAATTCTCCAAGGACTTTTACTTATAACTAATATAAATATTAAGTATCATGACTCTCCATATACTGTTTTCTTCGTTGTCCGTGGATTGGCGCAACTTCTTGGGAAAGATAATGGTTAATTTAAATCATCAAATGTTCAGTAACTGGGCGTCATGTAAAACAGGCCCCCAATTACTAAAAATCTACTTTGAATCGTAAAATAAAAATGGAACAATACTAAGGCATTAGTTAATTAGAAAAGATTTTAATTGCTTTTACGAATAAAATATTTTATGTACACAATTGTCTTAAAAATCGATTAATAATTAATTTTTACGATAATTCTTTGCATTTTTCATTAAATCTTAATTAGAATTATTTATAAAGATTGAAAATTCTGCATTAATTTTTGCCGGTTAGGTTACATTATAATTAAGTAAAAACTATATCTACTAATTATAGTAGAAGAAATATAGGAAAACCTTATTACAATTCAGCGACGTAGTATTTTAAAAATAATTTTTTGTGTGTATATAAAGGTGCGCCTATTTTTGCAAATACGGTCGTCCATAAAGTTTATTCTAATAAGAATGATATATAAATGGCTGGCCGCTCGTATCCGAGTTTGCCTGTTTGCTAGGGCGGCTGGCCAATCCCTATTGCAGATACCTCCTCAGGCATATTTGGGTTTGTTCGACACCTACAAAGTCCACCTCTGGTTAATATTTCAACTATGCCGAGAGCGCCTTAGTTACAGTTTCTGCGAGAGAGAACGTTATCTGTTGGGATCAACAGTCTGAACAAGTCCAGTACACTGAAACCCTCGGTCACGATGACTAGCTCAACCCTCGAAGGCTTCCGTCTAGCCAATTTCACTCACAACGCAGATTTTGTTCAAATCGTGGTATGGTTTTCGGGCACTCTCCAAAGGTGCCGCACGCTGAAATCGTCTCCACGGGTTTCATGGTCGGAAAGAGAATGTTCATATATATATATATATATATATATATATATATATATATATATATATATATATATATATATATTCAATAAAGGTGCAATTAATTTACAAATTCATGAATTATTCATACATAAAACAAATACAAAGGTTAATGATTAAATGGCGAGAAATCCATCTTCGTGAACAATTCAATAATATACAAAAACCCCGAATCTGTTTATGAATGAAAAGATCCTGTTTTATAAATTTCCGTTGCATTAGATCTTTTTATTTTACAAGCTTTCGTCTGTTCCTACAGACATCCTCAGGTATGAAATAGATTGTGTTCTTGTTTTTACTCTCGGTAATAAGTGGACAAACGAAAACAAGGTTGTAATCCGAAAAATGCTATGAGAAATGTGTGTTATTGTTTTGGAACGTGCAGTCGCAACGCTGAGTTTGAATTTAAATTTTAAGGTTAAGGTTCTGCGTTTATGTACAAATGTAGTGATAAGAGAATTCTTTTTTACTGGTAAATTTTCCGTCAAAGTTAATTTAATCATTAACCTTTGTATTTGTTTTATGTATGAATAATTCATGAATATATATATATATATATATATATATATATATATATGATGAAATGGACTAAGTCCGAAAACTATTGTAATATACTTAGCACTGAGCATTGACTTAAATAATTGTATCTATAAAAATAACGTATAAAAAGAATGACTACATATATATATATATATATATATATATATATATATATATATATATATATATATTACAGTTCAAAAGATTGATGCCATTTCTGTTAATTTTTTAAATTGGTCCCCAAAATTGTTGCTTTGTACATTACATCAGAAAAAATTGCTATTCATGTTTAAAAAATATGAGACATTATTTTTTATTAGAAGTGTTATTATGGCAAAAAGAAAAAAAGCATTTTATAATTAATTTTTTCTCTCGTCAAAATATCCTCCATTAACCTTGATTACTGCAGCACAAATTATTGGCATTCGTTACTAAAATTTATCAAAGTATAAGTTTAATAATTGATTGTGTTCTTTTTTTAAAAACTGAAAGTGCACTTTTTCATTGTATTTTTTTTTTTTTTTTTTTACTTTTCTGTCAAGTTCATCCCATGCTTATTCTGGGGTGACTTCCCAATTTTGGTCTGTAGTGTATATATATATATATATATATATATATATATATATATATATATATATATATATTGTCTGTGTGTGTGCGAAATGATTGTTAATAGCATAAAATTTGCAATTAAATGTCAATGCTCGCTTGAAATTTCGGATTTTAAAGAAAAGCATTTATGACAGATTTGTAATTTTTACTATTAAACGACTCATTTGTTTGACGCTGGCATCCATCAAATGGATGGCGGAACGAGGAGGGAGACGCTTTGCAGAGGGTGGATCCCAAAGTGATACAGGGAACAGGAAGTTGGAGAAAGCCATGATCGCCCACCTCCTGAAAAGGAATGTCACATAGAAGAAAGAGAACCCCAAAAGACTACGCCCTTTACACTTGCGTGGAAAAGATTTGGGCCAACTACATAAAAATGAATATACACGTTCATTTTTTTAAGATTGTTTAGCAGTATGCTCTTAACTTTACTGAGTGTGAACCTTGAGGATTAAGACATAAGCAGTTGCATGTTTGTATAACAAGACACAACGGTTTAATCAGCTCGTAGCAGAAAATGACCATGCAAAACTGTTGTGCCAATAAAGGATCCGAGATGATAAAGTCATGTTAATTTTCAAATTCCTGAATAGGAATTGTTACAACTTATTAATATGAATGTAACTTACCTTGGCTGTCATTTTAATTGAACATTGGCTCGCTTTTTTTTACATTTTAAATCAAATAGCGAAAATGTCTGCTGAATCACAAGATGGAGGCTGTAACTTTGAAGGGGAAGATAACTCAACGAGGGACATCCAGATAGCTGGAAATTTCTAGAAAGGAATGTGTTGAAACCACCCAAAATGGCCTGCTTTTTTTCATTTTAAATCAAACAGCGAAAATTTCTGCTGAAACACAAGATGGAGGCTGTAACTTTGAAGGGGAAGATAACGCAACGAGGGACATCTAGGTAGCTGGAAATTTCTAGAAATGAATGTGTTGAAACCACCCAAAATATGTTTGTGACGACTGGAAGTGTTTTAAGTGCAATGAAAGCCGGAACATCATAAACGTTTGACGAAGTTAAATGAAAGAAAGATCGTTACGGTCGACAATCGAAAATTAACAACCAGACAAGTGAGGATTGAATGAAGTCTTTATAGTAAGTTTTCAGTTGATGCATTACGCAGAGTACTATAAAAAGTTACAACTTGCACGGACGTTTAGCAACAAAAATGCCTCATTAACCAAAAGACATACGAACAGAAAACTGAAGCAAGTAATTTTTACTGAGGAATGCAAAATAGAGTTACAGTTGGATAAAGATGGTACAATTTGGTGACGGACATATAATTGTAAAAAAAAAAAAGATAATTGGTAAAAGCTGATGAAGTCTTAATAGAGATAACTATATTAGTTTATTATGGTCTAATCTTCTGTCAGACGACAAAAATGGATAGCTTTTTCACGACGGTAGTCTTTGCCACACATCACGTTCAACAAAATAGTTTTATATGGTTGAAGGTGTGCAACTTTTGGGAGACTGGACAACACGAAGAACTAACTGCGTTGAGAACTAATGAAAAAACTGCTCCAAGACTGTTGGTATGACTGCCAAGAAGAATGGAGAAAAAAAATTCCAAGTGAGAATATCTAGACCTTGTTCCATTTCCTGTCACATCGAATTGAGACAATTATTCGAGCCAAAGATAGCAAAAATTATTACTGATTACATATTTTTACGTTTTTTTTTCTTTTAATTTCTTTAGTTATGAAGATTACTTTTTTTTTTTTTTTTTTTTTTTTTTTTTTGCAAAAGAAAATCCTCTTAAATTTAAAGAAAAATGGTCAAAGGTGAAATTTTTGCAGCTAGCCCAGCATTTTTGCATGGTCATCTTTCCGTATCATCATGTTTACGATGCTCTATCATCCGTTATACGTCATTGAGGAAAGTGCAGTAACTTGTTTTCTGGCCCTCGAAGACCATAAAAAAGAGAAAAGCAATACTGCTAACCACTCTCGATTTGAGGCTTCAATTAACAAAATTAATTTACCAGCTGACACAAAAGTTTTCATGCCAGTGTAAAGGGAAAATATATATATAACTGAACTATTGTGGCTGGAACTGAAAACACAATTGCTCCAACGAAAACTACCTAATCTCCAAGATCTTTGAAATTACTTCCAAGAAGAATAGGGGGAAATTTCCCAGTGAAATAAATCTTGACAGTGTCCCATTCAATGCCACATCGAAGTGAGGTAATTGTTCGGCTCAAAGGGCGCAACACTGACACTAAACTTTAGTGTTTTGTACTTTCTGTAAGAATGAAGGTTCCGCTTCGCAAAATATTTCCTTTTTAACTGTTGAAGGTAAATCTTTAGCTGGTGACACAGTATTTTTGCATGGATTTTATTAGCTTTACTATTTTTAAGATAGTGCTATCAGCCACCATGCAGTATTAACAAAAATGCAGTCACTTGTTTTTTTTTTTTGTTCTGGCCTAAAAATATCATACGCAATAATTTAAAGAACTTATTACTAATCATTCTCAATTATTTTTTGGGGGGTGTAGGGGTTAAAATTAACAAAATTAATTAATTAATCAAGGTGTGACAAAAAACTTTATATGTCATAATGACAGTCCATACCATCTCCTTTTGAAAGGACGAGACATTATTTTCAGTCATTCGAACCGACTGATTTCATTATTTTTCCTAGCATTAAAGGCGCATATTCGATTTGAATTCTTTTAAAAACGTCCCGTCCGTTCAAGACGTGGTTGATCAAGACGTGGTTGATCATGGTTCTACATATATTGTTTTCTTCAGTGTTTGTGGAATGGCGTAACTTCTTGGGGAAAGAATTTGGTCTAGCCCCCACCCATTTTATTCTTCTCAATTTGGACATTCATGGTTTTTCCTTCTCTTGGTCTGGCTGCCACTCAAGGCTACACTGTTATTTAACCCGTAGCTGAGACGGGAAGAGACGGATTCATTCCCCCCCCCCACAAGAGCATCTGTGCAAAGGTGAGATTATTAGACGAGACAAGAAATTGAACTCAGCTCACCGTTTTCTTTTTCCTTTCAGAACCGATAGGAATCAACCTTGTTTTCTTACGCAATGTACACCGAGGAAGTTCATAGAATAGCGCCACCTACTGCACTAATCAAACGAATCAATAAACTATTTCGATTACCTCCATGTTGAGATCATATATATAATTATAAAGGGGCGTCTAGACCAATCTAGACATAATAATACGACTATTTAGACCAATAGTTTCCCAACCGGGGAGTCACGCGTCTTTGGTGCGGTGGAAGAGGATAGACGGTGAGGCGTAAGAGGATAGCCGGCGAGGCGGAAGGGGATAGCCGGTGAGGAAGAATGGTTGAAAGACAAAGATATAGAAACAGTTTCAAGAAATTGGCATACAGGGGTTGGACAAATAATTGGAACAGTTGCAAAATCCACTCCTATATTTCAAAGACCTATTATATTAAGAACTTTAACTAAAACTTTGTAATTGCAAGTTATATCTATTGTAAATACATTTATTTATCTAATTTACTATCTTTGTCTTATTTATTTTTAGAATTTAGTAAAATTTAACCTAAATGCGTGACTTCTCCGAGTTTGAAAAAGAGCAAATTGTTGGAGCTCACATGGCAGGAGCCTCGATCACTAAGTTTGCTGAACTGTTTGGTTTTTCAAGAGCTACCATATCAAGAACACTGATGCAATTCGAGAAACAGGGCAAGACCTCTAGCAACCGTAGCAATTCAGGCTGGACTTGCAAACTTACTGACAGGGACTGACGCGCATTGAAACGAAATGTGGCAAAAAATCATCGGAGAAATGCGGCCAAAGTGACTGCTGAGTTGAATAACCATCTGAATAGTTTAGTTTCTACTAAAAC
>OZ010600.1:58316877-58336877 GCA_963932145.1 Acanthosepion lycidas | reverse complement strand
TTTCCTTCTTCTTTATCCTCATCTTCTTCATTTTCTCCTTCTCTGTCCTATTCACCATCATCTTCTTCTTCCCATTATTATTATTATTATTATTATTATTATTATTATTATTATTATTATACCACTCTGCCTTTTCCTTCTTCTTTATCCTCATCTTCTTCATTTTCTCCTTCTCTGTCCTATTCCCCATCATCTTCTTCTTCCCATTATTATTATTATTATTATTATTATTATTATTATTATTATTATTATTATTATTATTATTATTACCCTCTGCCTTTTCCTTCTTCTTTATCCTCATCTTCTTCATTTTCTCCTTCTCTATCCTATTCACCATCATCTTCTTCTTCCCATTATTATTATTATTATTATTATTATTATTATTATTATTATTATTATTATACCACTCTGCCTTTTCCTTCTTCTTTATCCTCATCTTCTTCATTTTCTCCTTCTCTATCCTATTCACCATCATCTTCTTCTTCCCATTATTATTATTATTATTATTATTATTATTATTCCCCTCTGCCTTTTCCTTCTTCTTTATTCTCATCTTCTTCATTTTCTCCTTCTCAATCCTATTCACCATCATCTTCTTCTTCCCATTATTATTATTATTATTATTATTATTATTATTATTATTATTATTATTATTATTATTGTTATTCCTCTCTGCCTTTTCCTTTTTCTTTATCCTCATCTTCTTCATTTTCTCCTTCTCTGTCCTATTCACCATCATCTTCTTCTTTCCGCTATTATTATTATTATTATTATTATTATTATTATTATTATTATTCCCCTCTGCCTTTTCCTTCTTCTTTATCCTTATCTTCTTCATTTTCTCCTTCTCTGTCCTATTCCCCATCATCTTCTTCTTCCCATTATTATTATTATTATTATCATTATTATTATTATTATTATACCACTCTGCCTTTTCCTTCTTCTTTATCCTCATCTTCTTCATTTTCTCCTTCTCAATCCTATTCCCCATCATCTTCTTCTTCCCATTATTATTATTATTATTATTATTATTATTATTATTATTATTATTATTATACCACTCTGCCTTTTCCTTCTTCTTTATCCTCATCTTCTTCATTTTCTCCTTCTCAATCCTATTCCCCATCATCTTCTTCTTCCCATTATTATTATTATTATTATTATTATTATTATTATTATTATTATTATTATTCCCCTCTGCCTTTTCCTTCTTCTTTATCCTTATCTTCTTCATTTTCTCCTTCTCTGTCCTATTCCCCATCATCTTCTTCTTCCCATTATTATTATTATTATTATTATTATTATTATTATTATTATTATTATTATACCACTCTGCCTTTTCCTTCTTCTTTATCCTCATCTTCTTCATTTTCTCCTTCTCTGTCCTATTCCCCATCATCTTCTTCTTCCCATTATTATTATTATTATTATTATTATTATTATTATTATTATTATTATTATACCACTCTGCCTTTTCCTTCTTCTTTATCCTCATCTTCTTCATTTTCTCCTTCTCTGTCCTATTCCCCATCATCTTCTTCTTCCCATTATTATTATTATTATTATTATTATTATTATTATTATTATTATTATTATACCACTCTGCCTTTTCCTTCTTCTTTATCCTCATCTTCTTCATTTTCTCCTTCTCTGTCCTATTCCCCATCATCTTCTTCTTCCCATTATTATTATTATTATTATTATTATTATTATTATTATTATTATTATACCTCTCTGCCTTTTCCTTCTTCTTTATCCTCATCTTCTTCATTTTCTCCTTCTCAATCCTATTCCCCATCATCTTCTTCTTCCCATTATTATTATTATTATTATTATTATTATTATTATTATTATTATTATACCACTCTGCCTTTTCCTTCTTCTTTATCCTCATCTTCTTCATTTTCTCCTTCTCTGTCCTATTCCCCATCATCTTCTTCTTCCCATTATTATTATTATTATTATTATTATTATTATTATTATTATTATTATACCTCTCTGCCTTTTCCTTCTTCTTTATCCTCATCTTCTTCATTTTCTCCTTCTCTGTCCTATTCCCCATCATCTTCTTCTTCCCATTATTATTATTATTATTATTATTATTATTATTATTATTATTATTATTATACCACTCTGCCTTTTCCTTCTTCTTTATCCTCATCTTCTTCATTTTCTCCTTCTCTGTCCTATTCCCCATCATCTTCTTCTTCCCATTATTATTATTATTATTATTATTATTATTATTATTATTATTATTATTATTATTATACCACTCTACCTTTTCCTTCTTCTTTATCCTCATCTTCTTCATTTTCTCCTTCTCTGTCCTATTCCCCATCATCTTCTTCTTCCCATTATTATTATTATTATTATTATTATTATTATTATTATTATTATTATTATTATTATACCTCTCTGCCTTTTCCTTCTTCTTTATCCTCATCTTCTTCATTTTCTCCTTCTCTGTCCTATTCCCCATCATCTTCTTCTTCCCATTATTATTATTATTATTATTATTATTATTATTATTATTATTATTATTATACCTCTCTGCCTTTTCCTTCTTCTTTATCCTCATCTTCTTCATTTTCTCCTTCTCAATCCTATTCCCCATCATCTTCTTCTTCCCATTATTATTATTATTATTATTATTATTATTATTATTATTATTATACCACTCTGCCTTTTCCTTCTTCTTTATCCTCATCTTCTTCATTTTCTCCTTCTCTGTCCTATTCCCCATCATCTTCTTCTTCCCATTATTATTATTATTATTATTATTATTATTATTATTATTATTATTATACCACTCTGCCTTTTCCTTCTTCTTTATCCTCATCTTCTTCATTTTCTCCTTCTCTGTCCTATTCCCCATCATCTTCTTCTTCCCATTATTATTATTATTATTATTATTATTATTATTATTATTATTATTATTATTCAACTCTGCCTTTTCCTTCTTCTTTATCCTCATCTTCTTCATTTTCTCCTTCTCAATCCTATTCCCCATCATCTTCTTCTTCCCATTATTATTATTATTATTATTATTATTATTATTATTATTATTATACCACTCTGCCTTTTCCTTCTTCTTTATCCTCATCTTCTTCATTTTCTCCTTCTCTGTCCTATTCCCCATCATCTTCTTCTTCCCATTATTATTATTATTATTATTATTATTATTATTATTATTATTATTATACCTCTCTGCCTTTTCCTTCTTCTTTATCCTCATCTTCTTCATTTTCTCCTTCTCTGTCCTATTCCCCATCATCTTCTTCTTCCCATTATTATTATTATTATTATTATTATTATTATTATTATTATTATTATTATACCACTCTGCCTTTTCCTTCTTCTTTATCCTCATCTTCTTCATTTTCTCCTTCTCTGTCCTATTCCCCATCATCTTCTTCTTCCCATTATTATTATTATTATTATTATTATTATTATTATTATTATTATTATTATTATTCAACTCTGCCTTTTCCTTCTTCTTTATCCTCATCTTCTTCATTTTCTCCTTCTCAATCCTATTCCCCATCATCTTCTTCTTCCCATTATTATTATTATTATTATTATCATTATTATTATTATTATTATACCACTCTGCCTTTTCCTTCTTCTTTATCCTCATCTTCTTCATTTTCTCCTTCTCTGTCCTATTCCCCATCATCTTCTTCTTCCCATTATTATTATTATTATTATTATTATTATTATTATTATTATTATTATACCACTCTGCCTTTTCCTTCTTCTTTATCCTCATCTTCTTCATTTTCTCCTTCTCTGTCCTATTCCCCATCATCTTCTTCTTCCCATTATTATTATTATTATTATTATTATTATTATTATTATTATTATTATACCTCTCTGCCTTTTCCTTCTTCTTTATCCTCATCTTCTTCATTTTCTCCTTCTCTGTCCTATTCCCCATCATCTTCTTCTTCCCATTATTATTATTATTATTATTATTATTATTATTATTATTATTATTATTATACCTCTCTGCCTTTTCCTTCTTCTTTATCCTCATCTTCTTCATTTTCTCCTTCTCAATCCTATTCCCCATCATCTTCTTCTTCCCATTATTATTATTATTATTATTATTATTATTATTATTATTATTATTATTATTATTATTATTCCCCTCTGCCTTTTCCTTCTTCTTTATCCTCATCTTCTTCATTTTCTCCTCCTCAATCTGATTCACCATCATCTTCTTCTTCCCATTATTATTATTATTATTATTATTATTATTATTATTATTATTCACCTCTGCCTTTTCCTTCTTCTTTATCCTCATCTTCTTCATTTTCTCCTTCTCTATCCTATTCACCATCATCTTCCTCTCCCATTATTATTATTATTATTATTATTATTATTATTATTATTATTATTATTATTCCTCTCTGCCTTTTCCTTCTTCTTTATCCTCATCTTCTTCATTTTTTCCTCCTCAATCCTATTCACCATCATCTTCTTCTTCCCATTTTATTATTATTATTATTATTATTATTATTATTATTATTATTATTATTATTATTATTTACTGTATTCTTAATTTTTTTCTTGTTTGGGGAAGTCCTTAATATATTTTTTAATTGCAGAGAAATGTAATGAAAAAGATATCTGAAAAAAAAATATTGACAAACTGATACCACATTTACCCATCATTTTGATTTCAAAATTAGACTCAAAAACAGACTTAGGAGCGGTTCGTAACCCGGGCCTTGCTTCTAGTTGGGTTTTGCCCTCAAGCAAGACGATGCTCCAAAATATTTCATACCTGATTTACTGCTCTTGAACACACACACGCGCACACACACACATGCATGCACGCACACACATATATATATTGTGAATATCTTTCTTCGTTCAACGATCATGTTATTAAACTTATCAGACTTTACGAAAATAATTTACATAAAATAAATAGACAACACTTGTCTATATTATTTAATGAAACGTGCATGAATGAAAAGATGCTGCCTAAATACACACAATATATATATATATATATATATATATATATATATATATATATATATGTTCACATACCCATTCGATCATTACTGTATCCTCTTTACTTTCCTTCAAAGGACAAATCTTGAAAATCCTTTTCTTCGGCTTCCGGTTTCAATTCCGCTTTCAACTTCCTTCTGCTACTCAGGTTAACCGAATAAATCGAATAGAGGGTAGGAGGCTGGAACTTCTGCAGACGCCGTCCTTGTCTTGGTGTTCCCTTTCATATCTGATGCGGTCTAAATCTTTCGCCCCGTCGATATTTCTAGCTACAAGTCCGCGTGGTTCGGTTCGGTGTCAGTGAAAGCAGAGCTTTCAAATTATGGTCCTCTGTTGCCTACTCTCCCTGACTTCCTTTGCTTTATATCAATCTCATCCCCAAAATATCCCAGTCTGTGCAGTAACATAAGTAACTTAAACTGCCTAATATTACTTAATAACTCGACAATCGATATTTCCGCGCCATCTTAATAGCCTTCATTAAAAAAAAAAAAAAAAAAAAAAACTTTAACAGTCCTGACTCTGTGATGGATATTTTTGTTCAGTTGCACTTCATCTCCTCAGTATTTTATAAAGAGAATCAAAAAAGAAAAAACATTAATGCGTCCACCATTTTGTTTTAGTTCATACAAGTAAAATTTGTGAATCCCGATTTCTCGGCAAAAGATATTTCAGACGATCTGGACATAGAAAATTGTTTGGAATCTGTCCTCAATCCCAAGGTTAAAAAACAAACCTTAGCTTCAAAAACTAACAATGTCCACACCTTGGTATTTATTATGCAAAAAATACATAATTGTGTCACAAGGCCGAAAAAGGGGAAGGGTTGAGACTGGTCATCATTAACTATCTTATACCTAGCTAATCCGATTAACGACCAACTCACTCATTACAGTTTTTCGCATTTACCATGAAAACTCGTCCGTCACCAATCAATCCTCCATACATTATAATACCGCATTCTCTCAAGAGGTACCTACAAAACGCGCCCTATGTCATAATAATGATAATAAATTATTATACATTGTAACCCGGATATAAGAGAGTTTTCGGGACCGGAGAAGTCTCTTATATCCGGGTTTCTCTTATGTCCGGGTTTGGTCTATTATATATACATTAACACAGGCTCTAATTTTGGGACCAGATAAAATCTCTCTTATATCCGGGTTTATCTTATATCCGGGTCTCTTATATCCGGGTTACACTGTATTTAAAAATCTAATCATGAAGAATGAGAGGGGAGGGAGATGAACGCGATAACAAACTAAATATAAACACAAGGCTAACTAAACATAACTAATGTCCACACTCTTCCGGTAAATAGTAGTTTAGTTTTGATTCAAGGCGACAAGCAGAAAGACATTGCAACAGTAATATTTTTAATTATTGACGCATACAAAAAAAATAGAAGCGTCATCACAGATTTCAAATGTGTATTTGTTCTTAAGAAAAAGCTTTGTTTTCAGTCGGATATGAAACTGAGCAGTTATGAATTTTTCGAAATTCTGAGAAAGATTTTCGTTTATAAGAAACTATTCAACTTTGCTTGATCGCCGACGCACTCCGTATCTCTTACAAGGGGGACAAAGGTTCTAATCATCCCGAAACGGGGCTATTTTTTTCTAATAATAAGATAAAAGTGATAAAAAAAAAATATAGATAAATATAAATAAGATAAAATCAAAAAACATGTCTTCATAGAACTACTGGATATGTTCAGTTGGGCTTTTTACTTTATATATATATATATATATATATATATATATATATATATATATATATATAGGGTGTCCCAAAATAATGTATACACTCTTTGAATCGTTATAACTTATTCAATTTATGTATTTTGACTTGCAAATAAGATTAATACAAAAAAGGAATACTCATTTAAAGAATTTGAGAGTAAAATATACAAAAAACATAGAAAATTCACTTTAATAAGATAAAAGCTACTTGGGTCAATGGCAGAATGTTCACATCAAGTGCTTAAACTGGTTACCGTTCTGTTCAATACACTTTTCATTTATATATATATATATATATATATATATATATATATATATATATATATATATATATATATATATATATATATATATATATGAATATATTTGAAACGGTACAGAAGCGTATTAAGGCATTAAAAACAAGAAATTTTATATTATGGACCATGATAGATTTAAAATAAAACAAACACCAGTCGACCGGTTTCGTCCCCTCTCATCAGAACTGTTAACGGGGAAATTATGAGGAAAAGAAAAAGAAGTCTGTTATGCATGACATGAATGATTGGACAGGAAGAAATAAATTATAAAAGTTATACCAACCAAGATGCTAGAAACGCAGCACAGCAAGTCCAAGCAAACAATCTCTTTGTTTACAAAGAGTAGGTTGCCTGAACCTGATGTAAAGCGTCTCTAACACCTTAAGATGGAATAGCGAGTGCGAACTGGCCAAAACAGAAAACCAGTTCACACTGAAATTCAACGCACAAGTAGGATTCTTTATAAAGTGATCTGCAATCGAAGACCCATACGTAACATAATATAAAATTTCTTGTTTTTAATGCCTTAATATATATATATATATATATATATATATATATATATATATACATATATATATACATATATATATATATATATATATATATATATATATATATATATGGTAATAAATGCCGTGTGTCCATAAAGTCTCTTTACAATTTAAAAAATTAATTACAAAAGCAAATGACCAACAAATGTATGGAAACGTTTGTAAAATGAGGAGTAAATATTCATTTTTTTAACTAATCCACATCTATATGGTCACGATTAGTTGCACGAAGCGTATCAAAACGGTACTCGATTTCTTGCCACGTTCACTGTAGCATAGCATCACTAATGGTGGCAATGGCATCAGTGATCTTTTGCTGTACATCAGTGATGCCCCGTATCTTCGTTCAATACACGATACCTTTAACATAAGACCCATAGAAAAAAATCCAAGGGAGTGATATCTGGTGAATGAGGTGGCCAGGGAATTGGGCCATCCCTTCCAATCCACTGCTCTGGAAATGTTAGGGGTTCATTTAACAGTACCTCTGTCATCAACAGTATACCTGAAATAAACAAATGTAATGGTATTAAAAACTTTGATAATTAATGAATACACAGAACAAATCTAATCAAATGCTGTTGTAGTATATTTTTAAACTGGAAAAGACTTTATAGACACTATATTTATGGGATAAGGTGCTCAACATCAGAGATAGAGTATATATATATATATATATATATATATATATATATATATATATATAACGAAAAATGAGGAAACACGGTAGTTAATTGGTGATACCTCTTGACGAGTGTAAAGATTAGGGAAAACTCTCTTGATGAGTGTAAATTACAAAAGGGTTCGTCTACGAAACTCTGGAGTCGAGGTGCTGAATATAACATCAATCAGATAAATGACAAATTTTATTTGTATTAATCATATATATATATATATATATATATATATATATATATATATATATATGTATATTTGAAAATGTGTGTATGTAGCTTAATATTACAAGACATTTTAAAAGCGAAGCAACCGGTTTCGCTCCCGCTCTTCAGGCCTCCACGGGAGATTTAACTTAAATTAAAAACAACGCAAAATGTGTAATGGGAAGGAAAAGGGAAGAAAATAAAATTGAACACAAAAAGCTAGAGACAAATAACAGCGAGCCCCAACAAACATTCACGCTGTTTACAGAGGGAAGCCTTGCCGGACCCGATATAAAGTGCCTCCAGCACTTTGAGATGAAATAGAAAGTACGACCGGGACAGAACAGTGAACCAATCGACACTAATATATATATATATATATATATATATATATATATATATATATATATATATATATATATATTAAAGAATTAATAGGGATTTGGGTTTAGTTAGAGAATATAGTTTTCACAGGGAACCCTCTAACTACCAACAAGAACAATACCCGGAAGGGTGATTCTCACTTCACTGTTTATTTCTTGTCTCGTTGAAAAAAAACACAGGCGTGTCCGAAATTTCCGACATTAAAATCTTTCTCTTTGTGATGGAGATAGATAGATAGATGCACGTACACGCATATTAAAGGGTATCAAAGATACTTTTACAAATTTGGGGGGTTGTTCCTCACTCGAAAACAAGGACAAAAGTCCATATAAACATATGTCAACAAATTCCTTTGTTTTTGAGTTATTAAGTTTAAAGTACGTTTACGGTAGATGGCGCTGTTTTGCCATGTAGACCAAGTTACATTTGTCATTCGTGTACATTTGTGGCTTGTCCGACTTCAACTGAGAAGTGTTCCGTTTGACAATGACAGGATATTCATATCCTGAGCGGGCAGATATGATTTTTTTAAAATACAGTCGCGCGATTGGTCATGGACACGAGGCTGCACGGTTGTATCCAATTGTGTTTCTAGACCGAAGGCAGCCGAGTCATTCAACCTTTGCTGCTGTTTATCGTCGCGTGTGTGTGCGTGTGTGTGTGCATGTGTGTGTGTGTGTGTGTAAAAATATAGAGAAAATAGGAAAGAACTCGTTAGATAAATAATCCAAAGTTCTTTAGTATTTTTGTTATTATTTTTAAAAAACAGTGCTCGATACAAAAGTAGAGCATAAATATAATTATTTATTTAAAAATATGATTAGCGTTGGAATCATATTTTTAAATAAATGATTATATATACATACATACATACATATATATATATATATATATATATATATATATATATATATATATATATATATATATATTAGAGAAATAATATGATAAAGCGGTCGCTTTTTCCATAATTTTCTTGCTGATATATGTAACTTCAAGCTAATCAGTTTTCGCAAAAAATTGTCTACTGACATGTTTTGTTTGTAATCACAGGTTTGTAGTTTCTATTAATGCTATATATAAGTACACAGGTGAGCGAGAGACAAAAAATGTATTTGAATTATTACTATTACAAGCTTCCGTAGTTAATACAGACTAATAAAAAAAAAACTCTTCAGGTGTCTCGTACATATTTCGGGATCGAAAACTGTGCATTCGACAAATGAAGCTTATAAACGTTTGTGTGATTAAAACAAAAAGATTTCATTAAACTTCCGAAATGAAAGCAACCAATTTTTTTAATAGTTTTCAATGAAAACGACTACTACATTACGACATTTCAGTCCCAGTACAATTGCCTTCAACCAAGCGTAGAAGTGAAATAATCTTTCTCCTTTTCTTTCTTTGCTCAATCTCCGTGAATTGTGGTTGATTTGAGAATATGTAGCTTACGGCCACATCCCGTTGAAACGCCGATTTCCGTACGATCACCGAAGTTAAGCAACGTCGAGGCTTGTCAGTATCGGAATAGGCAACCGCTTAGGAATACCAGGTGCTGTAAGTTTGGATATGCTGTTTGTATGGCGTACGGTCACATCAGTGTGAAACATCGGTTCCCGTACGATCACCGAAGTTAAGCAACGTCGAGGCTTGTCAGTACCTAAATAGCTGACCGCTTGGGGAATACAAGGTGCTGTAAGCTTTGATGTGCAGGTGGTGTAATGGAAAAATGTTTGGAATTGTTAATCGGAGAGCCGAGTTCCAATTCCGGTTGATTTTATTATATTAATTTAGGCGCAAATAGCCTTGGGAAAGGTGTGTATACACCTCTTATCCCCCCAGTTATGGGTTAATTAGTTAGACTTCATTAAACCATTATTCTCTTCTAAAAAATAAATTCTTACAATCTAAAAATATTTTCTGAGTTTAAATAACCTAAAATGGTTGATAATCCGTAAAAAAGCTAATCAATTAATCAACGAGTTTTGGTAAAAATCAGCAGCAGCAACCGATTCGTAAACAAATCGTAGACACTTTAAACTGAGGCTGCAAGACCTTTTCTTTACTATCATCCAGTCGATACAAGGCCCGAGAATCACTCAAAGTAGATCATTGCAGAACGCAAATGCCGTAAGAGCGCTGCGGGAGGGGGAAGTCAGAAGGACGATATGTCAGATTTTCTGTTAAAGAGGTTGAGATCGTAGTGGTTGGGTTTCTGTTCCACAGAGTGACAAACAGCTCAAGAAGACTGCCGCATAAAACGGCTGAAACACTATAACGGTGATACTCAACATGTGGACATTTATTCGATTAAATAAATTTTAATAGAAGTAGATAGGCTCGCGCTATCTCCGGTTCACACTCCTCCACGGACTTTTGAACAGGTGTAGAGATTTATCCCTTGCTTCCTTTCCGGCTCCTTCAAAAGTCTACTTCAACTTTTAATGTTCCCACCTAAACCATAAATTTTTTTTTAATATTTATTTTTTCCCTCAATTGGAGTAGATGCATTCACATATCGTCCGGTTCACACTCCTCCATGGTCTTTTGAACAGGTGTAGATGTTTATCCCTTGCATCCTATTTAGGATTGCGTTTCCGGCTCCTTCTAAAATCTACTTCAAATTTTAATATCCCCACCTAAACTATAAAATTTTATTTATTTATTTATTTTTTTCCCTCAATCGGAGTAGATAGGATCGCCTATCGTCCGGTTTACTCTCCTCCCCGGTCTTTTGAACAGGAGTAGAGGTTTATCATTTGTTTCCTGTTTATAATTGGTTTTTCGGTCCCTTCTAAAGCTTTCTCGTTATCTTTTGCGACAAGTAGCACATTGCGTCTTAGTGGCAATATCTCCTTGCTTGGAATGAATTGATTAAAAAATAAGAATTTTTTAATTCTAATCTTAAGGTTAAAAAAATATCTACGCGAGATATTTGGCTCCCATAACGAATTTAACAAAAAAGAATATCCTTCTTTTCAATGAAGAAATAAAAACAAATGCGAATAGCAACAGTATATTGAGATATTTAATTTGACAAGTTGTACGCCATTGATTCTGTTATTTTTAGGCTATTTCCTTGCCATCTTTTACATTGGAACCATAAACACTGTATTAGTATAGTCAAATAGAAATTTTCTGAGGTTTATATATTAAGAAAAATGGACGAAAAGTCACGCAATCAGTGCAAAAATACACGTGATCCTTTTCGAATTTATTCAGCCATTTTTAATATTTCGTCTACCCTTTCTTACGTGCGTTTTTCTCCTTTTCTGGCGGGTGAGTAGGGGGGGGGGTTCGAATCATCGTATCGTCCAGTTCTGCCACCCTCACATATATAGTCCAAAAACGGCTCCCTGCGATTTGGGGCTTTTCACAAATCTAAAATAGCCCTTGAAAGTACGGTAGAGGTTTTAGGTTATAGAAAAGAATACGGTGAGACAACATAGGTCTTTTTAGACTCTTTTGAAAAGTAGAAGAGACGATGGGATAGGTTTGGGAGGTAATAAACAGGGAGTGTTTGGAAAGGGACTAAATTATCATTGCTCCAGATTGATACTATTTTTCGTCGATATTAAATGCCAGTAGATATATTTTCCATTTTCAGCATGTTTAACTTTATTTTGTTATGTCATAAATCATTGGTACTTCATTGTTTGAAGATATAGTCAGTAAGATTTAGTTGGATTACAATTTTTAAGACTAATATACTAAAGTGGGGACCACAACTCCTTAACACGCACACACATATATCCAAGGTAATGTTATACAGATACAATTAAGACATCACAACGTAGTTGTATAAGATTATTCTTAGAAGCGGGCATTGAACGTCTAAAAATTAATAGGTTCTTACGTCATAATTTTATAGGGATATTTACTATCAAATTACGTTCTAGTTTGACAGGGATAAACTCGTTTTAAGGGTCTTTCCGCGTGTCCTGCTAAAGCAGTGTTTCTCAATCTTTTTTTTTTTTTTTTTTTTTTTTTGTAACTCAGGGCGCCCTTGTACAATAACTAAGATTCTGGGGCGCATTTTAAATTTTAATTTGGAAAAATTAGTCATGAAATTAATAAAGATGTCTCCTGATATAAGCATTTATTTTTTAGATATTACATCGTATTTTTAAGTCCATTGGCAATTTCGTGAATGTTCGGCCTTATAGTGAGTTTCCAGGGTAGCTTAGATGTTGGCAAAAGGCCGAAAGTAGAGGGCAAGGATCGAACTCACTACTTCTAGCGAGACAATATTTCTAACCACTACACCGCCTCAAGGTGCCCAAATGTTCGGCCTTATATGTGACAAAAAAATTCTCATTAGCATTTCTAAAGGAGATTAACGACACAGTTTTCATTTAAAAAGACTTATGAAGAATCTGCTTTTTTCTTTTTATTATAGAGGACGATAATGACCGATTTAAAACCGTTGAGTAAGGCAAAAGGGAAAGATTATCCACTCCCTCTTAAATATTAAGGAATTTAGCATCCATTTTGAAATTTCAGATGATAAATGATTGATTAGATATGAAAGCCATATGCGTGGTGTGTCTAGCTTTTTTGAAAAATATAGATTTGTTTTATATATATATATAATTTACTCTTTGTTAACTTGGGGCGCACCTGGGTACCTTTCACCGGTTGAGAAACACTGAGCTAGAGGTATAAGTTGTCAGTTTTCCTTTGTGTGTGCGTGTGTGTGTGGAGAGAGAGAGAAAGAGATGGGCCTGAAGTTTAAGGGGTGTTGCGTGATGAAAACTCTTTATTATACAAGAAAACTAAGTCTGTAACAAAATTGAAAAGCGCCTCGGCCTGGAAATTATGTTAAGCATGCAAAGGACACCACCCACAAGCCACAAAACGAAAATACACAGGCGACAAACCAGAGCAATATAAATAAATTTTACACACACACACATATACATACCCCCCCCCCACACACACACATACCAAGACACACACACACACACAAGCAAAAAGAAATGGAATACACACGAGACCCACGATACAACCATAAACTGTTAAAAAAAAAAAGCAAAAAAAACTTCACCCCAATGACCAACAGACATGCCTTAATGTAGGGGAGTTGGGTATCGCCTCACACACAATAGCGCCACTTTTGTCTACCCGGAGCCACGTTTTTACGGAGCGGACATGATTTTATTTTTACAGCTATGTTTACGAATACTGGAAATGTCGTCAACCCCAACCAGAGCAAGAACTCAACGGTCAGATACGAAGGTAATTCCTGCACGTAGTAATGACGAGTATCTCATTATATCTCCTCTATTTCTTTATCTACTTCTCTCTCTCTCTCTATCTATCTATCTATATATATATTTTTTTCTAGTAGTGTTTTGTTACCTACCCAACAATGCCATCAAAGCTACTGCTGCTGTTGTTGCTGCTGCTGCTGTTACCACCATCGTATGGTGGGTAGGGGGGGCGATGGAGCTGGGGTGTGGCCAGATTTCACCTTTGGACATTTTATTTTTTTAAACATTTTTTTTTAATTAATTAATTTATTTATTTTTGGTAATTTAAAAAAAAAATATATATTTGCCTCACACTCTTGCCACGCCCTAACATTTTCTGATCCATCACCAGAGAATCTCGTTTCGTATTAAAGCCACTACTGTCACACTATTTTTAGTCACGGAAAACAAAAACAAAGAAACAATAAAACATTTCTTATATAGTCGGACTAATCAAAAGCTGTACGAATACGCATGCGCACACAAATGCTGAATTATACACATTATATGACGGCGCCTTCTACTTGAGGTAAAATATGAAGACCCAGCTCAGTAAGAAGCGAATTTAAGCATCAAATGCCTTATACAAGCCAAAAAATTAAGCTGAATATTATAAATACTTAATATCTTGGCTAGCTATTCCTCCAATTTATAATACTGAGTATTTCGATTTTCATTGCGTGCTCTAAAAAGTTGACCTTCTACCAAACTAACATTATGTTTCACCAATAAATATACACTATGCGTTATGGAAACCGTGTCCTTTAATTATACAGATCTCCGGCGATATAAATGTATACGAATATATCTACATCCTAAATTTGTGGTGTTCAGATTATATATATATATATATATATATATATATATAAGGTATTTTTATGTTTAACATTCTTTTTATAGATACAAATATTTAAGCAAATGCTCTGTTTATAATAAACAGTATTAAACAACATTTACCGACCTGAATGTCCGAGAAAATGGCCGGTAAGTTTTTAATACTGTTTATTATAAACAGAACATTTACTTAAATATTTGTATGTATAAAAAGAATGTTAAACATGAAAATGTCTTAAAATAATTGTCGGACTTTGTTCATTTCATAATATATATATATATATATATATATATATATATATATATATATATATATATATTACGAAATGGACAAAGTCCGACAAAAAAAAGAACGTTAAACATAAAAAATGTCTTTAATAATATATATATATATATATATATATATATATATATATATATATATATATATATATATATACAAACTTTGAGGTGTTCAGAGATTGGCAGCTGATTTCTCATACGATCTAGCTCTTAACTTTTTAGAGTGGCAAAAACTGGTTTCAACGCTCCGAAAACCAAACTAGTTACATTCCATCATTTCCCCGTGTCTTGAGAGGCTGTTGGGCCTTAAACTCACCCATGACATCAAGTGGGACTCGCACATACGATCCATTGCTAAAGATTCATGAAAAATGGTTGTCTTACTGTGCCTTCCCAGTAAGTACTTGACTCCACGTGCTATTCTCTACCTTTATAAGACTCAGATCAGGCTTAAAATGGAGTATTGTTGTCATATTTGAGCGGGAGCTGCCCACTCCTCTCTTTCAGTATGGATGGAGTCCAAAAGCGCCTCTTAATCCTTGTAGTAGGTTGGTGCAAAAATAATGACGTAATTATGTCGTTTTTTGACGTATTTTTTAAGGTCAAAAAACGACATTATTACGTCATTATTTTTGCACCAACCTAATAGATGCCAAATTATTCCCACCCTCCAACCTCTCTCTCTCTCTCTCTCTCACAGGCAGGATATGGCAAGCCTCTCACTGCTCTATCGCTACTTCCATGAAAATTGCTCGGACGAACTGCATTCTTTAGTTCCGCTAGTTCTAAACTTCACGGCTAGGACCCGCCATGTCATCCACATTATAGTGAGCCACACGCTTTCCCTTATTCCATTGGTGAGGAGTAAGTTCCACTCGAACAGCTTCTTCCTGTGAACCACTGCTGTGTGGAGCTGACTCCCAAGAGGATGTTTCCCTAATTACTACAACCTCAGTCTGTTCAAATATAGCTTTAACCGTTATCTTCCGCTCTTATCTATATAATAAGCTTCTTACTGTAACCCTCTACCTCGAATGTCCCCTGGACCGTGTACAGTTTGCACCTTACTGTTAAAAATTAACGAGAGGAGAGCTTCATCACTAAATAGTATCGATATACATTCATCGAATAAGGAGAGCTTCAGCACTAAATAGTATCGATATACATCGACAGCTGTGATCAAGTTATTTTCGAGGGATAACTTTGGTAACACTCGTACAGCTGCTCTCTTTCACGCTACTTTGTGTGATGCAAAGATGTCTTATTCTGCTTTTCGAAGCTGAAAATAGTAGGTTGATATTAATGTTTGCTGCTATTATACAATATTAAATGATATTTTACTCATATCAATTTCGGACTTGAATATAAAATAATGAAAGTATTTTCCATGGCTTCTATGACTTCATCGAAGCTTTTAGCTTGTTTATTCTTCTATGACTACAAAAGTTATTATAGTGGATACTTCGTATTTGAAATAGACGCCCCATTTTTATTTATTACGCAGTTTGTATTACGTCTATCTGCCTGTGTATACGAGAAATCATAGCTAAGAAAATGTGTCCAGGGATCGAACTGAATTTTCTTTACTAGATTTGTTTTCGAATACGCAGGCCGATAGACGTAATACACACTGATTATCCTCTTCTTTTGGGTAAATGGCAGGACAGACCGGCTTCTGTAACCTTGGATGGCAACTGGTCTACCGCAGAAAGAAATGGCAACCCACTACGGAAAAAAAAATCTGCCTTGTCAGTTAGATAGATACATGATCGCCTAAGCGTTTATCAGGCATGACCCATAACTGGCTTTTATAATTAATATAAATGCTTCGTCTATTTCCGATACGAAATATCCACTGTAATAGCGTTTACAGTAAAAGAAAATGTTGAATCAAAAATAAATCCGTTAATTCTTTAACATTCTTCTATAAAAATATGAAAAAGAAATAGAATAAATTAAAAAGCAATTCGAATTTTATTTGATGACGACTTCGGGGAAATTTTAACTGCATTGAAATCTCCAGAAAAAAATAAATTAAAAAATTGTAATTAACGAGCACGCGTAAAAGTTTGCAAACACAAAGGTTTTATTTTTAACAGCTCAAAGTTAGGTGATCATAAAGACGAAACAATTAAAAAGAGACATTGTTGTAAAATATATACCCCACGTTCTGAAACTAATCTTAGAAATCTTCCATCTCTTCATTTTGTGAGCTGCTGTATTTCTTTCTATTAGATTGGTGCAAAAATAATGACGTAATAATGTCGTTTTTTAACGTATTTTTAACGTCAAAAAACGATATTATTACGTCATTATTTTTTGCACCAACCTAATATAAAACAGCTTGCGCAGCATTCTGAATAGCATACCAATGTTCATAATTGCTGTTAAATTTACCGCCCGCTAATGTAAACCTTCTTCATAATGAATCATCTGTTTTACACTCTGGTTAAGGTCGCGGGATCAACCCCGGCCACTTCAACAAGTGGGTTTCTTTGCAGACAAATTTATTCAGCTATTTTTTCAGTGGCAAATGTGGAACAAAATTGTCTTGCACAGAAAAAAACAAAACAAAAAACGACCATAAAGAAGCAGTCATCTTTCTGAAGATGTTTGGCTTCTTCTTGAACCATGGTGCCACGCCTGCATAAAAACTGAATATACGCCCCAACAGTTATTTTTAATGCATCTGGAACCCGTAATAAGCCAATCACCGTGCATTACCTATATTCCCGCCCGAAAAGGTCACACCGCCTTTCGTTTTAATGGCGTCTCAACATGTGATAGTCTATTCCGACAGTATCAAGCGAACATAGGATAAAACCATTTTGCTCATCGATGGTTTGCAAGGCATTCTTTGATTAAGAGAACAGTTTTTTTAAAAAATAGACAGCATGTATTCTGTCACCCAATTCATTCGATTTTCCTCTGAGTTACCTTTTAAAGGAGGCCTCGTCACCGTTCTCACGTTTTACCATTTTCTTTAGGACCTGATATGTTGCACTCTTTCGACATTCCTTCACCACACCCAAGACTATTCATGTCTTGATTAAGAACGGATATTTTGAAACGCGTCTCGTCATACGATCTTAATTTGCCCTCATTACAACTACATCTCACTCGAACAGGCTCTTCAACGAACTTCATCAGAGACCCGTCGTACCTGGCACTCGTTTTTGCAATTTCTCTCCGTGCTTTTATCTTATTTATTTATTTTTAATCATTTCCCCCCAAGCAAGGCTACCAGGACGCAAGGGGTTATCTACTGTTAGAGAATATGAGAGAAACTACTATTAAAGAGAGAGGACAATAAAAGAACAAGAATTAAGAATACAGGAGATAACGATTGACATTGCATTTAAATTTTTGAAGATCAAAGGCAATAAAGCTACTAGGATGCAAGGTGTTACTGACTGTTAGAGAATATGAAAAAAAAACTATTAGGTTGGTGCAAAAACAATGACGTAATAATGTCGTTTTTTGACGTATTTTGTAACGTCAAAATCGACATTATTACGTCATTATTTTTGCACCAACCTAATACTATTAAGGAGAGAGGTCATTAAAAGAACAAGAATTAAGAAGACAGAATATAACGATTGACATTGAATTTAATTTTTTAAAGATCAAAGGCAATAAAGCTACTAGGATGCAAGGGGTTACTGAGTGTTAGAGAATATGAGAAAAAAACTACTATTAAGGAGAGAGGTCAATAAAAGTACAATAATTAAGAAGACAGAAGATAACGATTGACATTGCATTTAAATTTTTTAAGATCAAAGGCAATAAAGCTACTAGGATAGAAGGGGTTACTGACTGTTAGAGAATAAGAGAAAAACTATGATTATTTTAGAGAGGACAATATAATAAGAAGAATTATGAAGACAGAAGTTAACCATTGACATTGCATTTACATTATTGGACATCAAATTTGATTGGGAAGCAGGAATCCGGAAGACAGTTTCCCAAATGAGAAGTGCGATAGAAGAAATTGTTAGCATAGAACTTTCAGTTACATCTATCTATTTCAACTGTTAATTATGAGACCTTACCGCCAATCGAGTACTGCACTTTAATTCATAAAGTCGAGCAACCATAAAAGAAAGTTTATCAGAATAATTACCATGAAAGTATATATAGGAAAATCATAGAGGAGCTATATTACGGCGGCGAGAAACTGACTTAAGCCGAGTAACATTGCTGATTCAAGTTTGGATTTTATCAAGAACCTCTAAATACATAGCAGGAGCACCAAGCTAGGTGTGGCAACCATATTCAAAGCAAGGACGAAAATAATGTAAATGTAAATATGTAAGATAAATTCTGTCGAGAAAAATTGTCTAGTCCGACACTGAACCGATTTTCTTAGCAGCAGATCAAGCAGTTGATTCAATATACTCTTTCCACCTCATGTCTGCTGAAAACTTTAGTACAAGAAGTCGCAATAAGTTACTCTCTAGGAGGTTAGCATCAGCTATAATGATGGAAGTTAAAAAAGGTTTTCTCAGATTATTAAAAGTGAGTAGTTTCGTTTTTGAGGCGTTAAAATTAACAAGTCGTTCATTGCTGCATTTAACAAAAGATTTTAAGTACATTTTGAGATCAGCTGCCATCTAGACGTTAAAGAACCGATCTGAGTTACTATTAACACGGAAGTAAATAGTTATGACATCAGCACAGATAGGTCCTTTTTTAGATCAGCTGCCAATGTAACGTTAAAGATCCGATCAGAGTTACTATTAAG
>OZ010600.1:58184377-58309377 GCA_963932145.1 Acanthosepion lycidas | reverse complement strand
ACACATATCATACTCACTCACTTCCTAATGAGCCAAATGATAACACACACCTACAGCAATACACACGCTTACACATCATACTCACTCACTCCCTAAGAACCAAATAACACACACACAAACACTAAACAGAGACACATCCCCTCTCCAGGACCAATAAAACTGTCAAACTGACCAAGGGAATTCAGGGAAGCATATATCCATCCAGCTCTTATCTCAAATAACAACTTAAGAGACTTTTTGACCAACACAAGGAATGTTAAAAGATTCATGTTAAAAAGATAAAAAAATAAAAAAACAAATGAAAACTACAGACAAAAGTTCATTTTCTCCATCAAGACATTCATTTCTGTAGTTTAGTGCTACCAGCAAGCAGAAATATTTCTCCTCCCGATGATGGCCATTTTGGCCGAAACTAGTCGAGGAATCTAAATGGAATAATAATAAAAAAGACGAAAGAATATTAATCTACAACCCAGTGTGTCTGAAGATATTAATTTTTAAATATTTTTTTATTGTTCAAAATACATACATACATACATACATACATACATATATATATATATATATATATATATATATATATATATATATATATATATATATATATATGTATGTACAATTAGGTAAAAATAACGTTTGACCATTTTATATGAGTTCACTTTATAGTCATTTAAATTGATTCCAGCAAACGACAGAACACCGGAATTAACAGACAACCCCCACCCAAAAAAAAACTCACAATTCTTGATAACGGATGAAGTAACAATCGAATATACAAATGAACAAAAATGAACTTTTCCGAAATTGGGTAAAAGAATTTTTGCTACCTCAATAGACAGACTTCATATATATATATATATATATATATATATATATATATATATATTTATAAAAGTGAACATAGACGTCAACACTTAGAGGCGACAGTCTGTTTCATGCTAGATGCAATCGTCAGAGGGCTCGTGCCTTGACGATTGCCTCTAGCATGAAACAGACTGTCGCCTCTAAGTGTTGACTTCTATGTTCACTTTTATATTTACACATGCTCTATCTCTGATATTGAACACTTTATTCCATAAATATAGCACATCTTAGGACTATATTTCTTCATATATATATATATATATACATATATGTGCGTGTGTGGATGTGTGTGTGTGTATACACATGTTTATGCATGTGTGTTTGCATGTACAGTCTGTTATTGGGTAAATAACAAAAATGTTTTTATATATGTATTAAAAAGCTCTTTTAAAATAACTTTAAATAGTGCACTCTTAGATATATAAGAAAACAAGTACACAAATTACACACACACACACATATATATATATATATATATATATATATATATATATAAGCAAATATATGTATATAGATCCGACAGTATGAAGAAAAATATACAGAAAAAAACAAACAAAAATCTTAATATGTAATTATGCTGTATTAATGTTAATATAAAGTCAACGTTTTCACTACATCGCCCACGTGACGACGACGTGATTATATTTTAAACGGAACGCTGATCTTATATAAAAATTTCAGTTATCTGTTTGGATTAGTTGTGCTCTTATGTCCATCATCTTTTTCATGTTGAATTTTATATGTTCTAATGTTAATTATGTTTTATGAATATGTCCTGAAGATGGTCTAAAATAGACCGTCCGACGTTGACTTTATATTAACATTAATACAGCATAATTACATATTAAGATTTTTGTTTGTTTTTCTGTATATTTTTCTTCATATATATATATATATATATATATATATATATACTTCACGATTTGTCTACTGTTATTTTTTGTCAATAATTACATCATACTCCGTCAGAAGACGCATTATAAGTTTAAATTTGAATTACTTTCGTTACCTGCTTCCATATTTGATACTGATATTAAGGATACGCGGACGGTTTTCCATAGTTATTGCACATTGCGCGAATCTGATGTTATTTTTTTTTCTTTCTGCTGTTATTGGTTGGCTACATTTTTGGGCTTCAAACAATGGAGCTTGATGGTATTTAGGCCAGAGGAAGATCGAAAACAAAACCGCCGAAATGTTGGAATTAAACGATAAAGCATCGGACTCTTGTCTGAATAATTCGTGGACTATTCCGGCTTTTTCCTGAATCTCGCTCTATTTTATCAGCCTTGCACTTGATGAGATATTCCTCTCCATTTTATAAATTTCATTCCGACATTAAAATTTCTATCGTAAACCATTAACATTTCATTTACGTTCTAAATATATGTTCTATATGTATCTTTTCTGAAATCAATTCTATCGTAAAAATATGAGAAAGTGTCATATATATATATATATATATATATATATATGTATGACACTTGCTAATATTTTTACTATATATATATATATATATATATATATATATCTCAAAGGAAAAACTCACATTAATTCTCTACCTTACCTTTTTGATATCGAGCTCTTTAAGAAAAAAAAAAACATTTTTGGCACCGAACATTCTTAAAAATTAATACTATATATTTTAAGACATTTTTATGTTTAACATTTTTTTTATAGATACAAAGTAAATGCTCTGTTTATAATAAACAGTATTAAATAACATTTACCGGCTTGAATGTACGAGAAATTTTCGCAGAAAATATACGTTCTCCGACGGGATTCGAATCTGTACCCTATAGGGATGCGTCATGTCGCTCGATATGCCTTTACCGATTAGGCCACGAAGGAGCATTCAGTTAGCAACGTCAAATTTACTGTATTTAAACTTCAATCTTCCATGAATCTCCCACGTACATTCATATCTGCTCATGGCGTATCAAATGCAAACAAATGACGTCACATATTATGAAATTGTCGGACTTTGACCATTTCATATATATATATATATATATATATATATATATATATATATATATGGAGATGCCAGTAGTCTTGAAGAGTGAAGGCATTACTACCATGTGCTGACGAAACTTCGAAGTCAGCATGAATGAAATAACAACACTCAGCTAAGTGACAAATTTCGCCACATTAAGTCTATTAACGCCTCTATCCTTACTTTTGATATCGAACACTTTAAGAAAAAAAACCCGCCCACCTCAAATGCTTTTACACCAGGGAACCACAGAAAAAGAACCTGCAATTTTGGCACCTAACACATTTTAATACTATATATTAGTATATTTATATACTATATATATATTTATATACTATATATATATTCACGATCCGCTTAGGTGAAAACTTTGGTAGGTTTATCTGGCTCTCTAGGTTTGACTAGGTCTCCTCTACTTTTGTATTGAGCACTTTTTTAGTTAGTTGATTACTCGTATCAGGTTTTTTTTTTTCTTTGGGCTTTGGACCTGTATGCTGTACGCTCATTTTCGACAGACGTTCATGTTCCTAGCTCTCTCTTTTTTAAAACCTTTTTTCCCTTCGGAATCGATTTGATCATTAGCAAATCAAGAAAGGTTTTCCGAGATGAGTGTAGTTACCTACACACACACACACACACACACACACACACACATATATATATATATATATATATATATATATATATGTGAAAATATTGTAGAAAATAGGAAAGAAACTGGTTTGGTAAATAATCCAAAGTTCCTTAGTATTTTTGTAATTATTTTTAAAAAATAGTGCTCGATACGAAAGTAGAGCATAAATATAATTATTTATTTAAAAATATGATTCCAACACGCTACATAAGAGGTCTCATGTTTCAAAACAAGAGCCGAAAACTTCAAAATAATATTTGAATTAACTTGAGTTAAAGTAGGCTCTGTTCCATCTTCAAGCGGTCCCAAAAAATTTCACTTGAAGATGGAACAGAGCCTACTTTAACTCAAGTTAATTCAAATATTATTTTGAAGTTTTCGACTCTTGTTTTGAAACATGAGACCTCTTATGTAGCGTGTTGGAATCATATTTTTAAATAAATAATTATATATATATATATATATAATTTTTTTTCATATAAACAAAACAATTTACTTACCTTGTTTCAGTGCATTTAGTGGCACCTCGACTGGTGAGAACCAAAATGAGAACATAAATGTGGTTTTTCTATAGAAATGGTTTAACAATGTGGAATTGATTTTCAATTGTTAGACAAATTTTAATGTTATAAACCAATAGAGAGGTAATAGAATTAATGCGGAAAAACTTGGCCCAAGTGGGTGATGTTATTTCAGTCATGCTGATTTCGAAGTTTCGTGAACACATTGTTGTAATGCCTTCACTCTTCAGGGCTATTGACTTCTCTGCTCCGACTTCTCGGCCTTTTCGTATTTATCCATACTTTGGTGTAATTTGATATCTTTGTGTAAGCTTTTGATTTTTTTTTTCACTGGGTGTTTTATTATCGCAGTTTTTTTATGTGGAGTTTCTTGGTGATTTTTAATTTACGGTATAATCGAACTTGTATCCCATTTAGCCTGACGTGTTATCATCGTTCAACCACAGAGGACTTCCGGTTTAACAAAGCTCGAATTATTGCTTCGAAACACACAGCATCGCCGATTTTTCTCGATCTATCATATCTGCTATGAATATTGTAGCCTAACAAAAACAATGACAATATAATATATGAAATAGTTTAAATGCAACAAATATTTTAATATATTTTCTGTTTATGCGTTTTTTATAGATACACTTATTTGAGTAAATTTTATGTTTTTTAACTAAACAATATTAATTACATTTACCGGCCCGAATCTGTTAGACTTGGGCATCTCATGAATTATCTTGATCTGATTGAATAAGATTTAAGACATATCTGATCATGTCGTAATTATATTCTATTATTAAATATTTTTAGAACTGTCATGGCTGGGGAAATATTTCTTTTTACATTATTTACACTAGGATATTTATCCTCATCTTTGTTATTATAAGGTTTCAGTCGTAGTGCCCTACAGTCTTTATCAGGGTAACCTTCAAGGAATTTTAAACTGAAAAATTATTTAATCTACACATGGTAGATTGTTCTCATTCAACAGTTCATATCTGAATATCTCATTCTTATTTTTGTACTTCTCAGTCATTATTATTGCTTTCCCTGTTTTTGCTGAAACTATCAAGCCCAGGGATTGAACTCATAATTACTATGTCACCCAGGTTCGATTCCTGTCAGAATATGGATGTCTTCTACGAAATTTCTCGAAAATCCAGGCCGGTAAATGTAATTAATACAGTATAATTACAAAAAGATCCTTAATTAACCTTAAGTAAGTGTATCCCTAAAAATGTATAAACAGAATATATATATATATATATATATATATATATATATATGCATAGCGACAACAAAGATGAGGTAAAGCCGGAAATGCAGTCAGTGTAAATCTGAAAGCAAGGACACTTAAGGCAAGAAGTATTTGCATTAAAGTGCTCGATGTCAGAGATAGAGCATTATCAGGATTAATGCAAATATAAAATGTGTCACTTAGCCGATTGATGATACATTCAGCATCTCTTTTCCGGACTTTCGTAGACGAACATATGTGTAATTGTTCGGTCCACTCGTCCGGAGATCTCAGCAATATCTGCTGACAAGTGGACCGAACAATTATTCAAAAGTTCGCCTACGAAAATCCGAAGTTGATAAGCTATCATTAATAGTTCGGATGAATCATTTAAACATGTATCCCCCTTCATTGCTTACGACCTCCTGCTAGTAATTATTTAATGCCTCTACGATAGAAACCACTAGGTTTTGACTCATGAAACCATGTTTTAAGCTCCACATCGTTGCTGAAGGAAACACCCCTCAAATTTTTAGAAAGCGACCGAAGAAGGTTGTAGTCTAAAAGGGGTAAATCAGGAGAATTTGGTGAGTGTGGTAGAAATTCCCAAATCGAACGCTTTAATAGCATATATATATATATTTTTTAAACGTTTCACCCCAAACAAATCGGGAAGCCACTAGGACGCAAGGGGTTACAGAAGATTTGGAGAAAGATCAGATAGGAGTGATAGAGGAAAGGATGAGGAGAAGGATAGTGGATAGATCAAGGCAACTGGAGATGTCGATTGACATTACATTTGAATAGTTGGAGATTATAGCTCTCAGGGAAACAGGAATAGGGGAGGGAGTTCCACAGGCGAGAGGTGCGAGACATGAATCTATTGGAATAGAAGAGACGGCCACATTTAGTAGTTTCGACAGTGAAAGGGTGAGAACGGGATACCAGCCTCGTAGGGCGCTTGAATTCATGAAGTCTGGGAACCAGCGAATGCAGCTCCTCGGAGCAATTACCATGAAAGTATTTGTAAAAAAGACAGAGTGAGGCGACGGCGCGTCTGTGGGAGAGCGACTGTAGACGAGATGCCAGAACAGGGCTAGTTATATTGCATATCCGCCTCTGGATATTTAGTCGTGTTAGCGACTTGTCCGCCGGTATTGTCGTGTTGAACAATTAAACTGTATCGCCAGTCAGTTGTTTTCAGCTGAATTGCCTCTTTGAGGCTGAACATTTGTTTAACATACAGCTTATCATTAGCGATTGTTTGTTTTGGAGTATTTCATAGGGAATTAGTCCTTGCTAATCCCATCAAACACGGATCATTTGCTTGCGTGGATGCAGCTTTGATTTGGTTCGGGGCTTTGCCTGCTTGTCGGAAATCACCCATTCTTTTCTCTCTATTTCATATTCACGTAAAGACACCATTTTTCGTCTCCGGTGATAATATTGTGAAAGAACCTTTCTTTTTATCCACGAGTAGCCTGGTGTTGAGCGAATAGAAGCGTTGGTGTTTGTTTCTTTCGATCAGTGCGTGTGACACCTATTTACCGTGTTTCTGGAAATTACCCCTAGATTAAAAATGACGAGCTTGCTATCTTCTGAAGTTTCCTATTTGTCTGGCGTTGTTGTTCTTTCACCAGCGAGCACAACACAGACAGTCTGTTAGTTCGGAGTTTCCCCCACCCTTGAAACAGGGGGACTATTTCTGCGCCATTCTGACAGTAGAGAACTCCTCTCCGGACACAGCACAAATGTCTCGAAGAGCTTTGTAAGTTTTGCGACATTGATTAAAAGCACAGAGAAGATATCAAACATGCTCATTCTTGTCTGCTTGGAACTCCATCTCAAATTTCAATAACGTTAGAAAAGAGTTTCACAAGATGACCAGAGTTTTAAAAAAAAAAGGCACAAAAAAAAAAATGCCACGAAAGTTTATTCTTCGAAATCATTCGCAGAACATAAAAAAAAACAAAAAAAAACAAAAACAAAAAAACGAAAATTATATGTACGAGGGTAAGTAAAACTTATCCACACATTTACTATAACATATCTTTGTCCAATTGCCTTCTGCTCGCGTGTGCTTATAAAGGGTGTTTCATTAAGACGGATCAAAGTCAGCAGTAAATAAGTCAGTGTTATTAGTGAAAGTTTATTTCTCTATTGGATCGTGTTATTTAAGTCATGGCAATTATGCGTGAAAAATAATATCGCCCAAATGTCCGCCAATGCTTCGGCGGCACACCTCCACTCGATGGTCAAAATCTTTGATGATGTCTCTGCATAGTTGCTGCCTGATCTCACCAATATGCTTATTATCTCATCCTTCAGCTGTTGATTTGTTGTTGACTTGTTGGCATATACCTTACTTTTGAGATGATCCCAAAGGAAAAAACCTAAACGCGTCAAGTCGCACGATCGTGTTGGCCAATTTACTTTGCTGTTTCGAGAGATAATGCAACCTGGGAACTTCTCATTCAAATTCAGTTTGAACGTCTATTTTCTTAATAGGCTTCAATAGCTTTAACACTTTGTTTGGTTGTTAATCTTTCCATGGTAAAAATTGCCAAAGGCTTATGTTGTTAAATCTGAAAGAAATAAAAAATCATTAGACTCTTAATCTTAATTCACATTTAAAATCGGTCCAAGTTATTGGAACACCCTTTATATATATATATATATATATATATATATATATATATATATATATATATATATATATATATATATGTATGTATATATATATATATATAGTTGTTATTGCTATGAACACGGGATCGACGTTTGACTTTGATCGAAACAATTTCCTTGCTTCTGTTACAGTGTAAACATGCCCGCTCTGTTAGCAGTGTGCACCAAGGAGGAACAAAGACCAGTGATCCGAATCTGCAATGAACATGCGACCTCATCGATAGTAAAACGTCGGTTCGCTGTAGTCGGTATCATCAAGCCAATGTGAAGCATCCTTTTTTTTAATTGCATAGTATGTGCTACACGAGGGTAACATACAGTTTTGAATTCAGAGATACTACAAAAATCGGTTGTCATCCAAGGCTATAGAAACCAGTCTGTCCTGCTATTTACCTATAGCAGGTGGGGGGATAAAAGGAGGATTCGTTCCTTTCCCAAGGGTATTAGTCTACTTCTATACTATACTGATCCTCATTTCTACTCTATCCTCTATTACTATACGGACCGCTATTCTCTACTCTATTCACTATATTATTTCTGTATTCGGATCACTATACAGATTACTATTCGAGCGAGTATTATCGTGTAAGTACTATTAGCGAGTGATATTCGAAGGCGTCTGACACCAGTATTGTCCGACGGCGTTACTATAGAGAGAAACACAGACGAGGCTATGCCAAAGGGCAGAGTCTCGTTTGGGGTGGTAGACAGCTATCCGACCCCGTTTTTACAGGGTATACGGGGAATTTTTGCCCGAGCCTACGGGCTCGGATATCCAACAATAAATTCGGCCTTGTGCTACATCCGACCGCGTGGGTCTGATAGTGAATATCTCACTTTATGGTTTACTATATGGATCACTATTCAGTGGTTACTATTCGAGCGAGTATTATCGAGCAAGTGCTATTAGTGCTAGTGATATTCGAAGGCGTCTGACACCAGTATTGTTCAACGGCGTTACTATAGTTATATCTGCGATTACAAAGTCTCTACTACAACGAGCATTACGAAAGTGACAACGAGTATTCGTTGACATCACAAAACTTTACTTATTAAAGAATACGGGCACAAATTTGGTGGATCCATTTCGAGGAGGCTTTCTTTCTGCTAGACCAGCTTAGGTGCTATTCATCTACAAGACAACTGCACAAAACTTAGATGAGATTTTATTCTAAGCAACGTTTTTTTTTTTGTTTTTTTTTGTTGTTGTTTTTTCTTTTATTCTTAAATTCATCTTAGCTTTACGGGCCAGTAACCAAGCAAGCATTTGAGCCGAAAAAGCATTAATCGGCTTTAGCTCCGCCAAACTTACGGGGTCAATGTTCATCCGTGAACAGTTTTATGGACGCAATAAAAACGCAAACTGCGGAGCTGGGCGAGAAAAGGCAAATCACAGTCGAACTCTGTATTGTGTTCACTGTTAGCGAGTCGGCAGGAGAGGGTGGGAAGAAAATGGGGCAGGTTACCGACAGGCCGAAGGGATATATGGATTTTGTAAAAGACTGCGGGCTGGAAATCATGCGAATGGGCCGACACGGAAATTTATTTTGGCATGGAGAGTTAGCATTTGGCGTAACATCGATCAAATCTAAAGCCCACAAGATGATCGCCTAGGGATTAATATCATCCTTGATATTTGGTCGATTGATTTCCGGCCCCCTAAGCACTTTCGGATTGGCTGGCATTTGCCTTTCGAATATTGAATATTGAATATTACGCACCGGCCGTAATAAAACCTACGGAATTTTTGCAGATAGAAAAGGTCAAGATTTTATATCTCAGCAAAGTCACCGCACTTCAATGTCACCCAAGCATATGTATGTACAACGCACACACACACATACATATATATATATATATATATATATATATATGTGTGTGTGTGTGTGTGTGTGTGTGTGTGTGTGTGTGTGTGTGTGTGTGTGTGTGTGTGTGTGTACCGGGTTTAACAGCAAAATAGTCCATATTGTGTAACAGCATGGGATTATTGCCCCTCCCAGAAAATGTTTATTATCTTAAAAAAAAGTACAAATATAATTCAGTTTCTTTTTTCCAGATTTTCCGATAATACGTTTAGCCATCTTGACACCAATTTTTCGTAAGAATCACTGAAAAACCCTTTTACGGTTTTTCACCTAAAAAGAGAACAGGTTAAAATTTTGTGTCAGCCTGACTGACTTCCTAAATGAGCAATGGTGAAAGGAAAAATATCATTCAGGCCTTCAGTAATTGTACCGTAATTCATACTCTGGCTTCCATGCTCAAAGTCCTTTCAAGAATCCTCAAGAGAATCGTGAATAATTTAAAAAATAGGTAACAGTAAAGAGGGAAACTGGATCAGGAGGTCATAACAGCAACAGGGATCATTATTTCATCTTAGAGCTAAATACATTCTTATTGTTGAAAGTAAAGTCCAGTAGTAGAGAATTCCAGTAAGATACCTTTAATCATTTCTAAGATAAAGCGGTTCAAAGCTTAATCTAGCAATGGGACAATCTGCTGTTACACCCGGGATATACTATGAAAGGTGGCTCTAGTCGTAACTCGAGTTTCACATTCAAGTCGTCTGAATATAGCATGAGTATGAAACTCGGGTGACGACTATACTTTCATGGGATTTAACATTAGTAAGCGTTTTTTGTTCGGTCTAGGCAATTTGGGCTTCGAGCACTTCTCTGAATAGTTAAGTTTGCTTTTAGGCCTTTTTTCTTTCTTTTTCAGTATTGTCGTTTTTATTCGAGACTGTATCTGCATAAGAGTTTTCGGTTTTGGCAAGTTGTCTGTTGGTTCCCCCAGCGGTTTTTGTTATTTTTAACACACACACACACACACACACACACATACAACACACACATATATATATATATATATATATATATATATATATATATATAGCCTTGGATGGCAACCGATTTCTGTAGTAACTCTGAATTCAAAACTGTATGTAACCCTCGCGTAGCACATGCTATGCATTTAAAAAAAAAAAGATCCTTCACATTGGCTTGATGATACCGACTACAGTGAACCGACGTTTTACTATCGATGAGGTCGCATGTTCTCTGCTGATTCGGATCACTGGTCTTTGTTCCTCCTTGGTGCACACTGCTAGCAGAGCGGCCATGTTTGCACTGTAACACCAGCAAGAAAACTGTTCCGATCAAAGTCAAACGTCGATTATGTGTTCATAGCTATACCAACTATATATATATATATATATATATATATATATATATATATATATATATATATATATATTCTAAAAAAATGCTTTATTTTCCATAATTATGAAAAATAAAGGATAATATTTTTTTAAAAATCCAGATTACAACCAAAAACGTTTACGTTTTCTCTCATCTTTTTAATATACACTTTTCTCTCGTTGGAACTACTATAACCTCTTCCCTTTACATATATATATATATATATATATATATATATATATATATATATATATATATATATATATATATATATATATATAGAGAGAGAGAGAGAGAGAGAGAGAGGGAGGGAGAGCTAGTATGAATAACAAGAAATCCGTCTCGTGACACCGACCTATCACAGTTTCTCTGAGATCCATATCAAAATGCAGAAAATATGGTTACTGTAAATAAATTCAGTTTTAACAATCCCATCCCCTGAGGAGTGGATGAAATTCCCAATAAGCTGAGAGAAGTGATTTGATAAGTGGAGATTTTATTTCACTTATTATTATTAATATTTGGAATTCATAGGTTGCTATTTTTAATGCTATATCCTTTCTAGATGTCAGTGATCATGGCTTGCATCAAATTGCATTTCTTTATTTTCTGTGAATTGACATGACTTCTTGTTAAAATTCTGGGGTCGTTTCCCGTCTCCTCTTCCCACGGTTTGTTATTCAGAGATGCCATTCTTCTAGACTGGTAAGCTTTTCTTAATTCTCTGTTCTTTCAGGGTGTAGGCAATAATGATTCTCCGCATGTTCATTTTCTTAATTATCTCCAAATTGGCATGGCTTTTTGGGAAAGGGAGTTGAGTGGTTTCTCGTTAGCTTCTCCACAGCTTGGAATTAAGAGATTTTTTCTCTTAGACTGGCTGGCAGCCAGTGGTATAGAGAACGCCATCGACCCTACTGTCAAGTGGTTTCCAAACGGTACAGCGGACCTCATAGTTGCGGTGGAAGAGGATAGCAAGTGAGGCGGAATAATTGAAAGACATTCAAAGATTTTGAAAGTCTCAAAAAATTCATATGTCAAAAATAAATATGATTCCAAAATGTAAAATGTTATAATGGATTACTTGTAATTGCATGCATGGGTTCTATTAGGTTGGTGCAAAAATAATGACGTAATAATGTCGTTTTTTGACGTTAAAAAATACGTCAAAAAACGACTTCATTACGTCATTATTTTTGCACCAAACTAATAGTATAAATAGTTATAGGTTTTTACTCCTCAGCTTATGTTTACTTATACTTTGGGGGGTGGAGGGTAGTTTCTCTTTTATTTTGTTTTTTTATTTATCGTTCTCTTTTTTTTATTGGTGTTTGGTCTTTTTTTAAAAACCCTTTTATATATTTGATTTTTGGTCACGAGGAGTTATTTTTTACATTACTTCGGTTTGCTATATATATATATATATATATATATATATAATTATTTATTTAAAAAAAAATTTATAACATAAATATGTTATAAAATCACTACAAAAATAGCTATTTTGTTTCAACACCCTCGGTGTCTTATGAAGTGATGATGTTGAATGTAAAATAAATGGTTTTAAAAGTTTCAAATTAATTAACAATCCTTCGCAAGGGGAAAACGTTGTTACAAAAGCTAGATGGACCAATCAAAATACAAGTACAGGAGAATTCGAAAAGCTTGACAACGAAGTCATGTTATAATATCTATTCGGATGTTTAAAATATGGGTAGTATTAAAAAAGATTAAAATTGTGTATGCAAATATAAAATCGGACATCAAAGTCAACACCAATAGGTAACTTCGATGTCCACCTGATATATATATATATATATATATATATATATATATATATATATATATATATATATATATATATATACACATACACACACGTACATATATATATAATAATTTTTCTTTACACACATATATATATATATATATATACACACACATATACATATATATATATACATACATACATACACACATAAATACATACACATAAATACATAAACAAGTACACATACACATACATACATATATACACATATATACCCACAAATATACACACATATATTTTAATATTTTAATATATTAAATAATATTATTTTTAATCATTTTTATCTTTGTATATTTGCTCGCTTAAGTTATATTTCAATATGGTTAGCATTTGTGTAATGACACTTTCAGTCTTAAATATTTATTGGTTGTGGTATCCGATTGTCTGGGTCAATGGCTGTGGAGGTGTGTGCCTGTATTTATGGTTCTATGTATATATATATATATATATATATATATATATATATATATCAGGTGGACATCGAAGTTACCTATTGGTGTTGACTTTGATGTCCGATTTTATATTTGCATACACAATTTTAATCTTTTTAAATACTACCCATATTTTAAACATCTGAATAGATATTATAACATGACTTCGTTGTCAAGCTTTTCGAATTCTCCTGTACTTGTATTTTGATTGGTCCATCTAGCTTTTGTAACAACGTTTTCCCCTTGCGAAGGATTGTTAATTAATTTGAAACTTTTAAAACCATTTATTTTACATTCAACATCATCACTTAATAAGACACCGAGGGTGTTGAAACAAAATGGCTATTTTTGTAGTGATTTTATAACATATTTATGTTATAAATTATTTTTTTTAAATAAATAATTATATCTGCTCTACTTTGTATTGAGCACTCTTTTAAGAATAGTAATTGTTGGTTATTGGAATTCATTCCATATACACCAATCATATACTTGTATATATATATATATATATATATGTGTGTGTGTGTGTGTGTGTGTGTTGATTCCGACAGAATTATGGGATGACGAACGAATAGAATGGGAAAACGTTTTTAATGCAACATGTTTCACGTTGTATGAGGGTGAAACAATTTCTTTCACCCTCACACAAAACCGCCACAAATCGACTAGCAAACATGAATAAAAATCTACATGTGCGCGTGCACACGTGCACACGCGCGCACACACACACACACACACACACACACATATATATATATATATATATATATATATATATATATATATATGTACCGGGTGTAAAAGCAAAATAGTCCATATTGTGTAACAGCATGGGATCATTGCCCCTCCCTCAAACACTCGGTCACAATGACTTATGACTTCGTGCTAGCACAGCTATCGACGGCCCCCAAATTTCCGTATATCCAATTTCACTCACAAGGCTTGGGTCAACCCGTGATATGGTTTTCAGCCAATTTCTAAAAGTGTCTCACACTGGAATCGATCCCCCTCCAGTCCGATAACATCAAAAAGGTTTCCTTCCTGACAAATCGACCATGGTGAGATTCGAACCCGGGTCTCATGGTCAGAAAGCGAAAGGGGATATATATATATATATATATATATATATATATATATATATATATATATATATATATTAAGCGTTTCACCACAAGCAAGGCGGGAAGCCACTAGGACGCAACGGGTTACAGAAGATTTGGAGCAAGATCAGATAGGAATGATAGGGGAAAGGATGAGGAGAAGGATAGTGGATAGATCAAGGCAACTGGAGATGTCGATTGACATTACATTTGAATAGTTGGAGATTATAGCTCTCAGGGAAACAGGAATAGGGGAGGGAGTTCCACAGGCGAGAGGTGCGAGACATGAATCTATTGGAATAGAAGAGACGGCCACATTTAGTAGTTTCGACAGTGAAAGGGTGAGAGCGGGATGCCAGCCTAGTAGGGCGCTTGAATTCATGAAGTCTGGGAACCAGCGAATGCAGCTCCTCGGAGCAATTACACCTGAACGTTTCTTGGCAAGGCAGTTGCACATGAAGTCTGGTTAAACAGTAAAAACAAACAACACATCAATTAAATATGGCAGAATTTTAGTTTTCACCTCCAAATTTCATTCACTTAGGGAAGCATTATACCATTAAAATAACAAAGGGAATTAATTATACATAAATTTACTAACTTAAGTTAATTTACTTCCCTTCCCACTACAGTTGGGACAGGAAATATATAAATAAATACGCCAGCAATATATGTAAATACATAACGATAATTATTAGGTTGGTGCAAAAACAATGTCGTTTTCTCACATGTAAGAAAACGACATTATTTATGCACCAATTATTATATGGTTTTATTTTTAATAATTCTATGAACTGAAACTTCAATTATTAATCATAAAATGATTACAAAATTATTTAAATTTTAATTTTATTGTATTTTTTAAATTTCAATTCATGATCTATAAAGTTTTCCTATTTATTCCGCTTATATATATATATATATATATTAAAGACATTTTTAACATTCTTTTTATAGATACAAGTATTTAAGTAAATGCTCTGTTTATAATAAACAGTATTAAATAACATTTACCGGCCTGAATGTCCGAGAAATTTTCATAGAAAATATTCGTCCTTTGACAGGATTCGAACCCGCATCCTATACGGAACCGTCATTTAGTTCGGCCACAAAGGATCGTCCGGTTGGCAAGGTCGAATTTACTGCTTATAAACTTCAATCTTCCATGAATCTCGTACATTCATAACTGCTCATGGCGTATCAAATGTAAACAAATAACGTCATACATTAAGAAATGGACAAAGTCCGACAATTTATTAAAGACATTTTTATGTTTAATATTCTTTTTATAGATACAAGTATTTAAGTAAATGCTCTGTTTATAATAAACAGTATTAAATAACATTTACCGGCCTGAATGTCCGAGATATTTTCATAGAAAATATTCGTCCTTTTCTATGAAAATTTCTTAATTACTTAAGATTTAACAAATAGAAGATATTTTTATATATAGTGCTCAATATAAAAAATATTAAAATAATATTAAAAATAGAGCGTTAATGATATTATATGCAAAGATTACTTAACGTTTAAATATCAATTTCATCCCAACATCGATGTTTCTTGGTAAACATTCTTGGCAAAATTTCCAGTCGTCAATTTGAAAAAAATTGGAAATACTGTTTAAAACCACAACCCCTGAAGACTGGGAAATTTACCAAGAAACATCGATATATATATATATATATATATATATATATATATATATATATATATATATATATATGGCGGGAGATAGAGAGAGAGAGAGAGAAAGAGAGAGAGAGAAGACTAAATTAAATTCTTCCTGGGGGAACTGATCTCGCTATCAAATTGTAAAATTATTCGGAACATTATTTTTGATTACAATATGTGGAATGTTGGTAATTACCGTATTATTGTCCATAATTATATATATATATATATATATGTGTGTGTATATATATATATATATATATATATATATATATATATATATATATATATATATATATATATATATATATCAGCTATTTCATCTTGGAGAGACTTCTCTCTTCGAGTCTACGGAAAATATCATTTCCTACAGCGTTTAGAAACATTATTTATTTATTTGTATATATATATATATATATATACATATATATATATAGTCATTGTTTACAAATTCGCGCTTTCTTCCAAGAGTTGCGACCGGAATTGTATTTTCTGTGGGGCGGATATAGTGTCATCACAGCTCTTCAGTGTGGTTAAACAATCGATGTCTCAAGCCGGAGTCGAAACCGGACTGATTTGGAGAGTCTACCCCTGAGCTATCAACGCCCAGTTGAGCAGTTGAGAGGAAGTGCGTTTATGTGTGTGTGTAGAAGTTTTTCATATGAACACACAGTTTCGTATCCAACCGCAACAAAGAGAATAAATATACAAAGCACATACACAAATACGAGTAACTACTAAAAATAACGTTTAAATTGATAGAATACGCACACACACACACACACACACACACACACATATATATATATATATATATATATATGTGTGTGTGTGTGTGTGTGTGTGTGTGTGCTTAATTGTATTGATGTGAGTTTGCGAACCTGGATTTCAAGCCCTTGCAATCGTCAATCTTATGATCGCATCAGAGTGAAACCCAGATTTATAAATTCACATCAATACAACTAATTATGTTAGCACTATTACTGATATTTAACGCTTTCCAATAAGTACCGTGCATATATAATATATGAATAATATATAAATTACACACACACACTCACACACACATATGTATATATATATATGTATGTGTGTGTGTGTATGTGCGTGGGCGTATGTGTGTGTGCATGTGCGTGTGTATATCTTCACGTGGTTTGAAGATTGAGTTCAAATATGACACAGACTGTCGCAACGTGGTTTTGACCTCAGCGTTCACTTTCCTATATATATATATATATATATATATATATATATATATACAAGTATATGATTGGTGTATACGAAATAATTTCCGATAACCAATAATTACTGTTCTTAAAAGAATGCTCAATACAGAGTAGAGCGAATATAATTATTCGTTTAAAACTTATGACATAAATATTTTATAAAATCACTACAAAAATAGCCATTTTGTTTCAACACCTCTGGTGTCTTATCAAGTGATGTTGTTGAATGTAGATTGTACTATTTATTCAAATATTATAATATGAATATGTTATGAGATCACTACAAAAATATCCATTTTGTTTCAATACTTCTGGTGTTATTAGGTGATGGTATTGATTGCGAAATAAAGAGGGTTTTTAATTCAAAAACAAATCAACCCACTCCAAGACGTAACATATGATGACTAATCAGAATACAAGTATATGAAAATTCAAAAAATATGACGGTTTATTCTAAATACAAACCTTTAGATGATTAAAGTTAATGATATATCAAACCAATAATCAATATTAAGTATTAAATGTCCGCTAAATGTTATTTAATACTGTTTATTATAAACAGAGCATTTACTTAAATACTTGTATCTATAAAAAGAACGTTAAACATAAAAAATGTCTTTAATATATATATATATATATATATATATATATATATATATATATATATATATATATATATATATATATAGAATGTTTGCTTTCTAACCATGAGACCCGGGCTCGAATCTCACCATGATTAATTTGTCAGGAATGAGACTTCCTGATGTCATCAGACTGGAGGGGTCGATCCCGGAAAGTGCCTGAAAACCATACCACGGCTTAACACAAGTCTTGTGATTGAAAATGGGTACACGGGACTCTTGAGGGCCGCCGATAAGTCTGCTAGCTCAAAGCCGCAAATCATCCAGGGCTTGAGCATGCTGGCCTTGTTCAGATTGTTGATCACGCTAGATAACACGCTCTCTCCCAGGAACTGTAACTAAGCTCTGCTCAGCATAGTTGCAGTATAAACCACAGTCGGGCTCTGTAGGTGTTGAGCAAACACAAATGTCCCTGAGCTAGCGTCTGAAATAGGGATTAGCTAGCCACCCTAGTAGTCGGGTATTCTCAAACACGAGTGGCCAGCTATTATATATATATATATATATATATATATATATATATATATATATATATATATACCTAAGTATAGTATTGATGTACACAGAATAAATTCCAATAGCAAACAAATACTGTTCTTAAAAGAGTGCTCAATACAGTAGAGCAAATATAATTATTTATTCGAAAATTATAACATAAATATGTTATAAAATCACTACAAAAATAGCCATTTTGTTTCAACACTTCTGGTGTCTTATCAAGTGATGAAGTTGAATGTAAAGGAGTGTGTATGTCTATTTGAACCTTTTTAATCCATTATTCTACATTCAACACCATCACTTGATAAGACACCGGAAGTGTTGAAACAAAATGGCTATTTTTGTAGTGATTTTATAGCATATTTATGTTATAATTTCCGAATAAATAATTATATATATATATATATATATTCTCAAGTATACTCTTGTATTTGTGTCCTTTAGGAAACGCTTCTTCTAAATCGTAAACACTACTTCTACCTTGAAATATAATTCGGGATGCACACGTCTTTTTTTTTTTTTACATACAGATTTCAATAATACCTCTTCGTCAATTTTATCTTACCCTATTTCCAACCCAATAACAGGTTGGTGCAAAAGTTTCCACCATCAGAAATTTGACAGAATGTTTCTTATTCTACTGCCGTTTATCTTCAGGGCCTGAGCGATGATAGATCTTTACAACTTCCTATTACTTAGGTTTTCGATAACCCTAAACCCATTTTCCCATCCTTTCACACATGCTGGTCAGGTAGGTAAGCTGTTGCTTCTAGCTTAGATATATCATGTAAGTATAAAATTCTCCAAGCCCTCTTTTCTTATTATATGTCCATGAGGTTTCAACCGTCTCTTTATAATTCTTAGCGATGTCCTTCTTTTTTTTTTTCAATTTTACTTAAGACATTGTTCGTCGTTTATGGAATATGTTCATGGCATTCGCAACATCCTTCTGTATAACTACATCTTTATTGTTTACAGTTTTCTTTTTACCAGTATTCACTACCAGATATGTTATAGTCCAAGTTCCTTGTAGCACGGTGATGGTCCAAGGTTAGAACCAATGAAAGAATAACACGAACACAGGTATGGAATACAAAGATATATTACAAGAGAAATATAATACAAAGAAGTAGAAGTATTAGTAATGACTATCAGATTTGGTTAGAGTGAACTATGTTGTCTCGACAAGTATCACTATTCCAATGTCCTTACAATATGCTCTCAATTATCTCTCCTCGTCTTACAATATCCTCATAGCTCTTGAGAGGCGCAGTATCTATAATGTCAGGAATAGTTCATTATCATTATGGATAAGTTTCCATAACAAGATAGGAGGAGTGATAGCAGTTTATAGCACTCTTTTCAAGGTACCTAAACAAATTCCCCTGTTTCATAGAACTTAGGCTTTGGAAACCATTTTTCGCTATTCCAATTCGCGTAGGGAATTCTTTATGCCTTAATCATCAGCCTATTCTCCCTATCTTATATATGACTTCCTAGAAACCTTCAATTATTTTTTCCTATTCTATCCTAAAAGATTCCGGATTTTATTCGATGAACTATGCGATCAATTTGTTCGATACATTGAACCGCTGATTGTATGAACTGAACCACTGATCAAATAAATTGAACAGAGCGTAATAAGTGATAATCTGCATACGTTAGGAGAGTATGTCGTATGCGGAAGAAATTCTAATTCCAGACGTATGACTATTTTGGTGTATGGCCGTTTCATCACAACACCCTTCTTTGCGCTGCATTTCAAAACGCGAAGAAGGGCGTTGTCATTGCAACCAAATCACCAGTCAACTTCCTTTCCGATAATAAAAAAGTATTTTTTCTTCTTATGCGTCATTCAAACAAAGCAATTGTTTGGCATTTACATTTGAGCAAAGTTCCAGCAATTGAAATAATTTTTGGTTTGGTTTATTTTGTTTACGGCATATCAACCTCAATGGGCTATTTAATGCCGACAACATTTTTAGGATAGAGTCGTATGAATAGAATATGTATTCTTTGGTTTAGATCGGTTTGATTTATTTTCTTTTACGGTATATCAACCTCAATGGGTTATTTAATGCCGACAAAGTTTTTCTTTTTTTTACTGCTGATATTATTTTGTTTTGTCAAACGTGTTTCTGGTAATATTTTTCCTTCAAAATAATATTGCTGGTAATAATTTTTTTCAAAAAAGTATTGCTGGTAATAGTTAATTATTTGCCCATATCTGTGACCCTAACAGGTGCTACCACCCCGGATCAGAGTGGACCTGGGAACACCAGCAATTAAGAGGTGGTTCCAGGCTCCTCAAAACCTCCTGATCAGAGGCCTTGCTGCTGGGCGTAGTTTATCGTCTTACCCAGGACGCGGATGTAATTTAGCGTCTTACCCAGGAAGACCTGCAATTGAAATAAAGAATTCGTTTGAATCATTTCACCCCAAGCAAGGCAATAAAGCCGCTAAGACGCAGGGAAGTTCAGGGAATATAAGAAAAACCATTATTAAGGAGAGAGGACAATAATACATATTACTTTGTGTCGAAATTACGACTCCGAGATTCATGTAAAATATAATCTTCAGCCACTTATAATGGTGATTTTATACATTACTTTTTTATATACTTAATTTTTTTTATAATTAGTTGTTACAATTTTTTTTTTATAGTTATTTGTATAAAGTTACATAAAGAGCCAGAATTAAGAAAACAGAAGATGACGACTGACACTACATTTCGATTTTTGAAAATCAAAGTTAGCTCGGAAGGAAAGAAGCCGGAAGAAAGTTCCAGAAGCGAGAAGTCCGAAAGAAGAAACTGTTAGCGTAGAACTTACGGCTACAGATTTCAACTGTAAAATAATGAGACCCTTCCGCCAATCAAGTACTGTCTTTAAATTCATAAAGTTTAGATACCATAGAGAAAAGTTCTTAATTAACACGAAAGTATTTATAGAAAAGGAACAGGAAAGCTACGTTACGGCGGTAGGACTTAAACCGAGATGCCAGGTCAGAGCCAGTAACAATGCAGATTCTTATTTGTATTTTATCAAGGATTTCTAAATTTATATCAGGGACACCAGACCATATTTGACAGCAATGTTCAAAGTAAGCCCGAATGGTAGATTTATAAACGTATAAAATAGATTCTGGCGAGAAAAATTATCTAGAACAACATAGGGATCCATCTTTCTCCGCTCCAGACCTAGGAATACATTCAATATACTCTTTCCACTTCAGGTCAGCGGAAAACGTTAGTGAATTAAAGTTTGAAATCGGGAAAACTTTTCCACTGTTGATTCTTTTTGGATTGAGATGTGAAATACTCTAGTCGGTCATGAAAATATCTACTCACGTATTACCCTTAGACAAGGTATGAATCAATCTCTTCTCCCCCACCAGCTATGGGTAAATAGTAGGACAGACTGGGTTCTATACCCTGGGGTGGCAACAAATGGCAACCTACTGCGGGAAAATCATCTGCCCACCTAGTCAGTCATGATCACCTAAGCGTGTATCACGTATGACACTTGACTGACTGAATACATCTATCGTTTATCATCGATGATGACTATATCTTCTGCGTCAAGCCAGACTGATTTTTTTCCATAAGAATACTTGTTTTAAATAGATTCTGTTTAGAATTTGAGACGTTGAAGGTTTTTCCCTAGTTTTGATAGGATGGTCTTCATTTTGGATTCTTGCACTAAGTCTATATTTCATCGCCATTCACTATCAAGCAAAAAAAATGAAGATGCTTGATTCAAAGCTAATCTAAGAAGGGCGTCGTCCTGCAACTAAATCACCAATCAACTTCGCTGCCGTGGATTTAAAAAAAAGTCTTTTTTTCTGTCCATATATCCATAGCCTCGTCCGGGGATCCTCTCTGTCTGGAGGAAGAGAGTTTGACCAGCCACGCGGTGGACGAATCTCCAACTGCAGGATATCTACCAACTGCCCCAGAACAGAAAGACAAAAATATCATAGCTGGCCAATTTAGCGAGCTATTTTCTTGAGAATAATTGTCTACAGCAGATCCTTTTTAGATGCTGCAACTTGGAAGGATGTCATAAACCTAAGCACGATGTTCTACTGTTTTAGAGTTTCTTAAACATCAAGGGGGCATAGTAGAATAATGGATTGCGGCTCAGATTGAACAATCGAAAGAGCCGCGTTCAAATTTCATTCGAATTCATTATATTCACTTACGTGCTAATACCACCGGGAAAGGGATGATTCCATCTCTTCTTAAGGCTATGGGTAAATAGTAAGACAGACTGGGTTCTATACCCTGGGGTGGCAACTGGCTTAACGCAGAAACAAAGGGCAACCTACTGCGGAAAAATTAATCTGCCCACCTAGTCAGTCATGAAAGAGCCATGATCACCCAAACGTTTATCATGTATGACACTTGACACTGAATACATCTATTGTTTATCATCGATGATGACTATGTCTTCTGCGTCAAGCACACAGAAATCGACAAGTGTTTCAAGCCAGATAATCTAAGAAGGACGTCGTGAGCAAGTAAATCACCAATCAACTTGATTAAAAAAAGTGGATTTAAAAAAAAAGGCTTTTTTTTCTATTCATGCATCATTCAAACAAACTCAGCATTTACACTTTATCAAAGTCCGAGCAATTCGAAATGAATTCAATTTTGACATCGTAAAAACTTTTCCACTATTTATTCTGTTTGGATTGAGATGTGAAAGGCTCTGGTCGATCATGAAAATATCTACTTCATTTTAGGTACTTTTAATAAATGTATTTTTCGTCACCAGTGACTATTTTCTGTTTGAAACAAAAAATGAAAGACAAGTTCGTCAAACATGATCGATGTTCTTTTTCTAAAAGATTAGTTCCACTGAATAGATTCTGTTTAAAATTTGAGATGTTGAATGTTTTTTGTCGTTTGCTATGATATTCTTCCTTTTTGGAGTCTTATAAAAAATCTATATGTTTTCGCTATTGAATCAGGCACAACGCGTAAGAGAAATGATTCAATCTTCTTTTACATGGACTGAGTTTTATACAATAGGCTCCGTTTGAGTTTGAGAGATTGAAGTCTATCATGGATGAAGCCATGATCTTTATTTCGGATTATTGTCATAAATGCATTTTTCATCACCAAATGAAAAAGCAAAAGAGACAGATAAATAATTCAACCCTGACCAATGACCATTTCCATAAGAATGATTTTATCCAGAAGATTCTGTTTAGAATTTGATATGTTAAAAGCTTCATTTTGGATTCTTGTATTAAATCTATATTTTATCACCTGCTACTATATTCTGCGTACAATATAAAGAAAAATACAACTGCTTCCGCCCTGACCAAAATTCTTTTGCATAAGAATAGTTTTATCCAATAGATTCCGTTTAGAATTTGTGATGCTGAAGGCATCTTGAAGCATGAAAATACTTTCATTATATTTCTTGCATTTGATTGTTTCGCTTTCTACGGCCAATAAACCCTTCTCAGGTTATTTGAAGGCAGAAAATATTTTTACATTGTAAGAATTTTTTAGATAATAATGATTTAGTGATACAAGTTTAACTAATTAACCCATAGCTGGAAGAGAAGAGGTGGATACCTATTCCAATTGCACGTAAGTGAATATAACGAACTCTACTGGAACTTGGCTCCCCGATTAACAATTCTGAGCCCTTATCCATTACACCACCCGCGCATCCAAACTGACAGCCTCTGGTATTTTCAAGCGGTCACTCATCTAGGTAGTGACCAGGTTCGACGTTGCTTAACTTCTGCGATCGTACGAGAACCGGTGTTTAATCTGGTCGTAAACATTGATCTTTTGGGATTATGAAATAAATATTTGTTATCGCCAACTATAATTGATTTAATCAATTATTTTCAAACGGTGTGCAATGATAGGGTCGTAGATGTGCCCGCGAAAATTTTCAAAGGTTATTGTTGTGATCAGGTAATTGGTTAAGGAATAACAAAAAAAAAAGACGTTGCATATAAATAGGGTATTGAACAGTAAATATAACAGAAGTCTGTTACACGACTTGGGAGTGTGTATCAGTTGACTAGCCTTCAGTCTATATCACTGTTAATATTTAACATCCCCACCACGAGGGATATATGTGGCACAAAGCCAAGTTTAACGTGGGTCATCCGACCCGGTAGGCTCGGCCAAAAATTCCCCGCAGAACCCGCATAAACGAGTTCAGGTCTGTCTACCTCTCCGGACAAAACTCTGCCCTTTGGCACAGCTTCGTCCGGGTTCCTCTCTGTCCAAGGCAGAAAATTCAACAGGAGCTGCGAACAGTCACAGCCTCGGAAGAAAGAACAGTCTATCACTGTTAAAATTTAACAGCCGCACCCACGAGGGTTGTATGTGGCACAAGCCCGATTTTACCGTGGTTTCTCCGAGCCCGTAGGCTCGATCAAAAATATTCCCTTAGAACCCGTATAAACGTGTTCAGAGTCTGTCTACTTCCCCGCACAGAACTCTGCCCTTTGGCACAGCCATGTCCGGGTTCCTCTCTGCCCAAAGCAAAGAATTCGACAGAAGCAGTCACAGCCAAGAAAGAACAGTCTATCACTGTTATATTTAACAGAACGAAAGATGTATGTGACACAAGGCCGAGTTTACCGTGGTTTTTCCGAGCCCGGAGGCTCGGACAAAAATATTCCCTTAGAACCCGTATAAATGGGTTTTAGGGTCTGTCTACCTACCCGATGAATCTTTGCCCTTCAGCAAAGCCTCGTCCGGGTTCCTCTCTGCTCAAGGCAGAGAGTTTGACAGTAATGAACAGTCTATTTAACAGCCGCCCTCACGCGGCGTATGTGTGGCACAAGCCCGAGTTTACCCTATTTTCTCCCAAAAATATTCCCTTAGAATCCGTATAAACGAGTTCAGGGTCTGTCTACCTCCCCGGACGAATCTCTGGCCTTCAGCACAGCCTCGTCCGGGTTCCTATCTGCCCAAGGCAGAGCATTCGACAGGAGCTGCGAACAGTCACAGCCTCGGAAGAACAGTCTATCACTGTTTCCCACAAGGCTTACTATTCTTACTACTTTACAGTAAGTGGAAGTATCCATAAAAGGCTCATTAGAGGGAAGCAACGACAACAGACATTAAATTAAATTATTTTCGAAATAATTCCAAAGCAAAATAAGTGTATTTATCAGGTCATCCAATAAGTTCTGTCCGAATTTTAACTTTTTGTTAAAATGAACGAAATTTAAAGAGTATTTTATAATGTCTAACGGAGCTGAACATTATTTTTATGTTTAGATGCTGATCAAATTTTATTTCAGAGAACAATAAAAATAAAATTTTGTTTGATTAAAACCCTGCTAACATGGAAGTACCCAAGAATCATTTGAGGCACATAATGCTTTATGAGTTCAAGAAATGAAACTCAGTAGCCAAAGCGGCTAGAAACATTCACTCAGTTTATGGAGAAGAATGTGTGAATGAAAGAACTTGCAGAAGATGGTTTGCAAAATTCAGAGGTGGAGATTTCACCCTTGAAGATGAAGATCGAGCCGGACGTCCAGTTGAGTTTCATGAAAAGCTTCTTGAGGCAGCCCTTGAAGAAAATCCTGCTTTATCAGTTGAGGAATTGGCAGTGGTTCTCAGTTCAAACCATACAACTGTTCATCGTCATCTTCAACAACTTGGAAAAGTTCCTAAACTTGGAAAATGAGTGCCTCATGAATTGTCTGAAAACAACCTTGATGTGGGTGCCAAAGTTGGGCCCACAGAAGTAAAACACGGATTAGATGTAAGAAAGATATATTAACAACAGGTTACAGAGATAGTGTAAGCAGAGCTTGCTATAAGTTAGTGTCCAACACTGGTAGTCGTACGAGACTCTCACTGTCTCTCTGTGTTACTCTCTGTCACTCTCTGTAGAGTGCTATGTCGCCTACTTAATATAGGCCTGGAAGAGTCTATTGTGTAGGTAGTTTCCGGTCTCACAATACCCCCTTCCAAAGAGTTTTCTTTTTGAAAAGGAGAGAAAAAATAAAACTGTTAATACTTTTTCCTCTTGGGATTTATTGTTTCTCAGCTGGAAATAGAGATCTTGATGCGTGAGCCACAGCTTTTCGCGAACCGTCTGGCAGTTTATGTAATATGCAAGCGCCTATGCCGTACGAGCTTGCATCACTTGCGACTATGATATCGAGACTAGGGTCGTAATGGGTGAGGGAGAGGTCTGAAGTAAGAGCTTTCTTGATCTTCTCGAATGCGTTTTGGCATTCTGGGGTCCATGACCATGGTTTGTTCTTTTTTAAAAGTTGGTTGAGAGGCCCTCTCAAATTTTGCATGTTCTTAATGAACCCTTGGTAAAAGTTAGGTAGGCCGAGGAAGCTTTGTAACGCTTGAACGTTATCTGGGGCCGGCATGTTTCTGATCGCGTTGGCTCTTTCTGGATCCGGTCGACGACCATCTTTATTTATAATGTGACATAAGTATTTAATCTCTGGTAAGAAAAAGTCACACTTTGCCTCCTTAACCTTAAATCCGTATTCTTGTATCTTTTCGAATACCTTTATTATATAGTTCCGGTGATCTGCCATAGTTTTACTAGTAACTAGTATATCATCCAAATAGGCTGTTGCGTAGTCAAGATCGCCCAGCATGGCGTCCATGACCTGCTGGAAAATTGCAGGCGCAACCTTTACTCCAAAAGCCAGCCTGTTGTATTTGTACAACCCTCTATGGGTGTTTATGCAGAGCAATTTGGAACTTTCTTCTTCCATCTCTATCTGAAGGTATGCGTCCGAGAGGTCAATTTTAGAAAAAATGTTTCCACCATTGAGTTTATTGAAAATTTCTTCAGGGCTTGGGAGAAGATAGTGGTGATCTTGCAAGGCATCGTTTAACCCTGTGGAAAAATCTGCGCATACTCGTATTTGATTGGACTTCTTTTTTACGTAGACCGTAGGTGCTGCCCACTGGCTGAAATCTGTTTTTGACAGAATACCTGCTTGTTCGAGTCTATCTAACTCTTTATTGATTTGCTCTAGAGCAGCGAAAGGGACATTCCGTTTCTTTTTGAATACCGGTTGTGCACCGTCCTTCACCTCGAACTTAGCTTTCATTTTAGTACATTTCCCAAGGCCGCCAGAAAAAACCTGGGGAAATTATTGTTCGAGTTCCTTTTTTAGATTTACCAAATTGGACGTTGTACTTTGTATCTTGCGACAAAATGTACTCATTTGGGCAATCCCAAAGATTGAAGTTTTCTATCCAATCATTTCCAAATAAGTTGTCTGAAGTTTTTAATACGTAGGCTTTGAGCTTTTTGGTAACTCCATTTAGTGTTACTGTAAGTATTACCTCGCCTATAATGTTAATATTTTCGCCAGATACGGATTTTGCTGTTTTATCCGTTTTTAATAAGGTCGGCTTGTTCAATTTTCGCTAAGTACGCCAGTTAATGGTTGAAATATCAGAACCCGAGTCAAGCTGGAATTTAATGGACTTATTGAAAATATCCACTGTTACATATTTTCTTAAATTCCTATCGAGAATATTGTCAGATTGAGCTTGCCTAATTTTATTTTTGGGTTTTCTCGTTCTGTTGGCGTACCAGCACGAAGTTAAAGTATGCCCACTTTTATTGCAATTTTTGCAATATTTTTTGTTCTTAACTGGACAGAATTTCATCCAATCCCATTTACCACAATGGTAACATGGTCCGAGCGGTTTCTTTAACCTATTTGGATTTTGGTTACTGCGGAATTTAGGACATGAGATTTGCCTTTTGTCTTTTTGAGGGGAATAGGAGGTAGACTTGCTTCTGATTTTATTAATCTGAGTCACACCTGATTCTTCGATAGTGTTTGAGTCACGCTTTACAGATATTACTCTTTGACAGTCCTCTGCCAGTTTTTGGAGAGTCAATCCTTGTTCGTTCTCAAGCTTAGTCAGTACCCGTCGTCTGACTTCGGCTTCTTCTGCTGATACTAGACCTTGTGCGAAAATTAAGCACTTAAAATCATCGGCAGTCAGTTCGGCTAGTTTAAAATCATTACATATCTTGTTCACCGATGCTGCAAACGTTAGAAAATCTTGCTGGTTGTCTTTGACTCTGTTCACGCATTTCCAACGTTTGTGGAACAAGGTTGTGTTAGGCCCGAATAATTCCGATAGGAGCATAATCGTCTCTGAAAAATCCAAGTCAGTCGTTTTCTTGGGTAGTATGAAGTCTACGAACCTACTATGTTCTGTAGTTCCTAGTTTTCTCAATAGTAGACGTAGCTTTTTTTTTTACTGGGCCATTGTTCACAGTCTATGTCGCCTACTTAATATAGGCCGGGAAGAGTCCATTGTGTAGGTAGTTTCTGGTCTCACAATAAACCTCAAATCCCGAGTTGACATCTGCTCTTCTCTCCATTCTCGCCCACTTATTTCACCTTTTTTGGATAGACTTGTGACTGGCGACGAAAAACGGATCTTTTATCGAAATATTAAGCGTCGTAGACAGTGTCTTGGTAAAGGTGAAGGACCCCAGACACAGCCGAGAAAGGAACTTCATGGGCAAAAGGTTCTTCTTTCAATCTGGTGGGTTCGCCAAGGAATAATCCACTTTGAATTCTTACCACCTAATGCAACAATTAATGCTCAAATATACTGTCAGAAATTAGAGCGTTTGAACCAAGCTTTGAGAAAAAAAGACCTGTTCTAGTGAATCGAAAAGGGGTGATGTTTCATCAGGACAATGCGCGACCCCACACAGCAAGAATCATTTCACAAAAGATCGAAGAACTTGGTTAGGAGAAAATTCCTCATCCACCTTATTCTCCCGATCTTGCTCCTTCAGACTACCATTTGTTTCGTAGCTTACAGAATCATTTGGAAGAAACAGCTTTTGTAACACAGGAAGATGTTAAAACTGACATTTGTGAGTTCTTCGAATCAAAGCCCAAAGAATTTTACAGTAATGGAATTAGTAAGCTTGTTAATAGATGGAAGGAAGTCATAGATAATCAGGGAAAATACATTGTTGATTGAATCTGTAATCAAATGTAACATTTGGTCACTTGTTTTCTTTATTCAAAATTTGGACAGAATTTATGGGATGACCTGATATTTCATTAAACTCCTTTTGACATATGATATCTAGATTGGGTGAGACATCCATTCTGTTTTAAGTGCCATTGCTCATGTACAGGTGATTTAATGGATAACGGCTCGTAATGAGAAACTGGAGAGCCGAGTTCGAATTCAAGTCGGGTTCGTTACATTTCCATCCGCGCAAATATTCTTGAGAAACGTATGAATCCATCATTTCTCCTCCCGGCTATGTGTTAAATAGTAATACTTTTCCACTGACCTGAGGTGGAACAACAACAGTGAATTAATAGCTTCATCTACCGCGAGGAAAGTTGGTTCTCTGTGTCACGCCAGAAGGTTTTTCTCGCTTGAGTCCATCCTTCAAATCTACCATTCGTCCTTGCACTGAATACCGTTGCCCCCGCTGTTCATCTCGAGGTTCTAGACAAAACCCAAAGACGGATATGCAATGTGTTAGGTCCTAACTTGGCATCTCGTCTGAAGTCACTTTCTCACAGAGGTGATATGGCTTCCCTCTGTCTTTTCTACAAATATTTTCATGGCAACTGCTCTGACGAGCTATTTTCACTGGTTCCCAAACTGCATGAATTTTAGCGTGCTACTAGGTTGGCATCTTGGTCCCACCCTTCACTGTCGAAACAGTTAAATATAACCGCTTTTTCTACTCCAGCAGCTTCTTCTCTCGCACTTCCCGATATTGGAACTCCCTTGCTCCTACTTGCTTCCATGTTGGCTATAATCTTCAAATATTCAAATGTAATGTCAGTCGACATCTTCTAATGCCTTGGTCCTGATCCATATCTATTCTGTATCCTTACTAATCCTCTTCTTTACTTGATAAACAGTACCTTACAGCTAGGCGCTCTAATTATTGGCACCTATTTCGATTGACTGGTCTGCTCGTAAAATATAGGAAATATATTTATTTATTTATTTATGCCTACCGGCCTAAATATTCGAGAAGTCATATTAAAGAAAAAAAAAATATACTCTTTCCGGAAGAGCTCTTATTTTTATCTTTAATAAAATTTCTTCCGTTTATTTAGTAAGCTGTATATTTATTTATTTTTGTCTGCCTGCCAGAATGTTCGGAAAAGAGCAAATAATTCTGTTTAATAAGATGTTTCGAATATTCAGGCCTGTAGACGAAAATACATAAATATATGGTTTAATCCTTTGACCCTGACTACCGCTTTACCGGTGGTAGAGGAAAATGACGTAATGCCCAGCCACCAGTTGAATGGTGGGTAAACACTTGCAGCGTGTTTTGCTATTGGTTGTCTTATTTTGAAGAGCCAATCAGAAAAGCCGTAATATTCTCATGTCATCGAACGTTATACCAAAATGTCCGTGCCTTTTCATTGTGTTTTATGAATGTAAGTACTTTTATGGCAACTGCCCCGACGAGCTGCTTTCACTGGTTCCCAAACTGCATGAATTCAAGCGTGGTAATAGGTTGGCATCTCGGTCCCACCCTTTCACTTTCGAAACGGCTACACCAACAGCTTCTTATCTCGCACCTCCCGTCAGTGAAACTCCCTTCCTCTCACTTGCTTCCCTGATAGCTATGATTTTCAAATATTCAAATGTAATGTCAATCGACATCTTCTGCTGCCTTGACCTTGATCCCTGTTCTTCTCTTTATCCTTTTCCCAAACACACCTCTTTACTCTTACTCTCACTCTCTGTAACTCCTTGCGTACTAACAACACTCCCGCCTTGTTTGGGGGTGAAATGCTTAAAAAGGTATCTCCCAAAACCTCTTACAATCCAAAAATATGTTTCGGCTTTAAATAACTGATGTAATGGAATAACCCAGCACCCCCATGAATGATTACACTATAGGTAGTAAGTATTTATAAAGTCAACTGTCTAAGAGAGACTGGAGGAGAACAGAGAGAGAGAGTGTGAGTGTGAGAAGACACAAGCACGTTCTACCTTCCAATTAGTTGCACTCACTATTAGATTGACATGTGCGTATAACTTTACCGTATTTCATATTGTACTTGTTGTGTACAATAAACTTTTCTTCTAGTATCCACTTGGTGTTATTTATTTATTCCTTTAGCACGGAACATAACAGTTCCAGCGAGGATTGTCAGAACATAACAATAACTTTAAAAATGTAGAAAAAACTTATCAATCAATGAGCAATCAAATCTTTTTTTTTTAAATCTCCAATGACTAAATCTTCGGTGAGACACAAAAAGGGACAGCCTAATTTATTCGTTTCTGGCCTGTGAGGGTTTTTTTTTTTAATGAAACTAGTTGTTTCCAGAAAATTCTCTTTAGAAGTTGAAAGGTTGATGGTTTACCTGGATCCAGCATCGACTTCTTTTTGATTTAGATTCTTGTCATAATTCTATATACAGTGTAACCCGGATATAAGAGAGTTGTCGGGACCGGAGAAGAAGTCTCTTATATCCGAGTTTCTCTTATATTCGGGTTTATCTTATATCCGGGTTTGGTCTGTTTTATATACGTTAACACAGGCTCTAATTTGGGACCAGAGAAAATCTCTCTTATATCAGGGTTTCTCTTATATCCGGGTTTCTTTTATATCCGGGTTTGGTCTGTTTTATATACGTTAACACAGGCTCTAATTTGGGACCAGAGACAATCTCTTATATCCGGGTCTCTTATATCCGGGTTACACTGTATAATTCTCAATGATCCAATGTCATCAAAGAGGATCATAGTTCTTTTCCAAAGAAATAGTTTTCCTGGAGATTCTAAGTCGACCGGGGACTCCTCGATTTGCCACACGATTTTCTTCATTTTTGTTTACGCTTAATTTTCCATTTTTAATCTCCAATGACTACCATAAGTAAGATAGTTTGTTTTTTTTTAATTCTGTGGAAGAACATGAAGAAACGGGTTCAAATTCTTGTCCGATGTTTTCTCTTAATAATTTCACGTCAATCGCATTTCTTCCAGTTTCTAAATATTTTCTATCTTTCGTCAGTGGGGTACTACAGCTGACTGACTGAGAGACTGTATATTTCTGATATAACTGTCTGCGATAATTGCTTAGGCTTACGGCCACATCACTTTGAAACGCCGATGCTCGTCCGATCCCCGAAATTAAGCAGAGTCGAGCCTGGACAACTGGATGCTTTCAGATTGGCGGGTGGCTTAATGGATAACGGCTTGGAATGAGAAATCGGTGAGTCGAGTTCGAATCCCAGTCGGGGTCGTTACATTCCCTTATGTAAATACACTTGAGCGATCATGAATAGAAAAGAGACATGATCATCGGAGCGGGTACCGTTCGTCGCTAAGAACACGCATTGGACCATCACGGTAGAGTAATCGCTTATTCCACCCCGTGAATCTGGGAAGAGCCTACGTCCAACAAAGGCCGAGAAGAAGAAAAAGATCACTGAGTAAATGTCAGTGACACTTCTAACATTTCCTCGTATCTAAGTGATGGTAACTTTTGCATCAACGTATAATATCCTCGCCTGATTCTGTTCTTTGCGTAACTATTGTACACATTAAATATCCAACCACGTTTCAATACCAATGCATGAGACTCCATGTTGTGTTTACCCTACAGTGGCTATGTTTCCAAGGATTTCGAACAAAACCAACTTTAGTAATATATTAGCCAAAATAATTTTCTTTAGATTTAAATGAACTTAGCAAAAAATTTATAAAAAAAAATAAAAAAAAATAAGCATTTCAATCAAGGCACAAATAACAAACATATATTAAGTATGCAAAATGATTTGAAGTTGAGGGCCGATAGTCAAGGCGACAAAAAGATGAGGGACAATTTTAAATTTGCTATTTGAGCTCTCCGTTCAAATCCTCTGTTGACTACTTAATTTCTGTGTTTGTTTATAATATATTGTTTTTTACAGGTGCTGTTATCTCAAAGTTGAAATAATCAATTGTCATAATAATATTATCTTAAATTTTTATTAGAGGAAACATTGTCAGCCATTATTAATTTTTAACTCGTATCTCTTTCGTCTTAATTTCAGTGGATTTTTATTAAATTAGGAGTTATAGTCGTAATATTTTCTTTATTAATATTATTATTATTATCATCATCATTATCATTATTATTATTATTATTATTATTATTATTATTATTATTATTAAATGAAGCATTATACACCATTATTAATATAGATTTGTATTTCTTTCGTTTTAATTTCTGTTGCTTTTTTACTATAATAGGATTATTAACAGTAATATTATTTTTGAATTTTATCATTTCTGATTAGATGAAGCAGTGCCAACCATTATTAAGGTATAACTATTATGTTTTTCATCTTAATTTCACTTGCCTTTTATTATATTTTGAGTAATATTATCTTGATTATTATTATTATTATTATTATTATTATTATTATTATTATTATTATTATTATTATTATTTTCTTTGATTTCTGGCGTTTACACATTTCTTTCCGGGTCCCGCCCAGGGACCAAAGGTTACAAATGGCATCATGACCCTTTGCACTGACAAAAAAAAAAAAAAAATTACATAGTAAAGTGTGAGATGTATTTGTCAGAACAATTTTTTGTATCTCTTTGAGGCATGGACTTCTAGGGATCCCTTCAATTAGTCTACTGCAATCTTTTCCAACCAGTCCTAGAGCTCCAACTACAACAGGGATTGTTGATGTTCCCATATGCCACATTTTTGAGATTTCTATTTCAAGGTCCTTGTATTTTGACAGCTTTTTGAATATCTTCAAAGATACATTGCAGTCAGCAGGGACTGCCATATCAATAAGGAGGCACTTTTTTTTGTTTGTGGTCTTTAATAACAATATCTGGGCGGTTGGCCTTGATTGTTCTGTCAGTGTGTATTGTGTAGTCCCATAGAATTGTAACAGGTCCTATTATTATTATTATTATTATTATTACAACATTTGTAGATTGCGACTTAAGAAAAGAAAAGACAGTGTTCAAAAATATTTCGACACTGTTTTTATCAAGTTATGCTTAAAAATTGCATAGTATAAATATATATATATATGAGAAACTGCACATTATTAAGTTTCAAAATAATAAAAATATATTAAACAATAGAAATGAGTTAACGGTTTTTTGCCGACATCAACAAATTTATGCATTGAATAATTAGCTTAAAAACAAACATACAATAAAATTGACATAGACACGTAAACCAGACTAGGTGAAAACATCTTCCGTTTTAAATTTAGACACCCCCACCTTACCCTGACTTGACATCTATGAAAGTAACTCTATACTGATACAAATTATTAACACCCAACACCCCTACCTATTTAAAAAATTCGCCCTGGCTGTTACCATGGAAATTTTGATTTCAATTATGAATATGCTATTAAAACACGTAAATTTCAGAAATAAGTTATTCCCCCAAAAATTCCGCTTGAAGATGGAACAGAGCTTACTTTAATTCAATTTAATTCAAATAATTATACTGAAGTTTTCGGCTCTTGTTTTGAAACATGAGAACTCTTATGTAGCGTGTTGGGATCATATTTTTAAATAAATAATTATATATATATATATATATATATATATATATAATAGTCTTTGTACAAACGTTGCTTGCCTTGAGAAAAACGGTTGTACTGGTAATCAACGCAGCAACACGAATGAAACGCAGCCACCATGACTGGAGTGCAACTTAAACTTAAGTAACATGAGGGGTCGGCTTCATCTTTAAATTTTTAAGTTAATAAGGCCAATTAATGAAGCATTTTAAGCATAACTGAAAAAAAAACAGACATACTGTCCAAATATTGTTAAATATGCTTAAATATTGGTAAGCATTGTTAAACACTGCGTCTTCTCTTCTTAAATCGCGCTCTTTATAAGTGTTGTAAAATACTGGATGAATTAGTCAATCATTTTATTATTATTATTATTATTATTATTATTATTATTATTATTATTATTATTATTAAATGAAGCATTGTCAACTATTATAATTTTTTACCATCTTAATTTCACTTGCTTTTTATTACCTTACAAATATTCACGATGATGTTCCAAATATTATGATTAAATGAAGCGTTGTCAGTTATTCATTTAGGTACTTCCACGAAAACGCTAAACATCAGCATACCGTAATGAAAAAATTTTTTCAAACTTAATGAAAAAATAGTTTTATCGTCAAAATCGTTATGTTATTGTTAAGAGGAAGGTTTAAAGTAATTTTTAGAACATTCGAAATTTTGATTAAATTCTTGTTTTTCTTGCGTCAGCAGTTGCACTAATTTTTAGCATCGCAAATTTTAGCCTTTTTTTTCCGCTAACAGACATTAATTTGGAACATCTAGCAAAAATCAAATAATTGTCAGATTTTAATGAAATTTTCAGGACTTATTCACAAATAATTATTTCTGAAATTTTTTTATTACAAAATGTTGGTAAAAATAAATCTTTTATACGTGCGTTACAACCCTTTAATTTTAATTTAACTTGACAAATTCATTGAGATAATTTTTAGTGACTATATTGGTTAAAAACAGAATTCTTTGAAGAATTTAGATCACCGAATAATTTTGGCAAAATCGTAACCGATCTTACTGAGAATTTGTTCTGAAAGGAAAAAAAACAAAAACTCACTAAAGCTAACACATTATTTAATTATAGAAACTTTTGTTCTTTTATGAATAATATGAATTAAACACAAAATTGTCTGAAGAAACAAATCTTCGACGAAAAATGAATTCTTACAAGATTTCTTTTCATTTTTTACAATTTTAAATTGAATAATTTATGATTTTAAATCTTTTAAAATTTATTTTCAATGAGATAATTCTTATGAAATATTGTTATTAAGTAAAACTATATGTACTAATCATATATGGTAAAGCTTATTACAATCTGACGACCACGAATATTTTTGAAAAAAATTCGATTTCTTTTTGTATGTATGATTACAAAACCAGTAAATCTAACATTTAAAGGTCACATGTTTTAAGGGTTGTTTTCCCTTACGGCGAAAAAAAAAACTTTATCGTCTGCTTCACCATATTAACTATGAACACTTTCGGCTCTTAGTCGCATGTAAATAAATCGATTGGCACATCACTAAAATAAAACACCTGAGTTAATAAATGTTTGTATACAACATTTTATGCTATAAGTAAGCAATATTTGTATCAAATCAGATTAATTTAACTTTAAAATTGCTAATTTCCCTTAAATAACGTTTCAGAAATCTATATTTTATTTTTGCAAGATTTTTAAAACCGGGAATTAACTTTTGTTAACAAATCTTTCAAAAATTGGTCGATTGTAATGACAAGAAATCGATTACGATCAATACAGTTTCTGTTTAAAATACACCACATAGTATTTTGCTGACTGGAAATAATAAAATTTCAACTCCTTCAGCTTTCAATTAAAGCTAAAATGAAAGCTTCCAGAAAGCTTTTTAATCTTTAAAAATTCATTTTAAATCTTATATATACCGAATTAATGGAGGTACCTATATTTATTTCATGCTAATTTCACTTGATTTTTGTTGTTGTTGTTGTTGTTGCTGCTGCTGCTGCTGCTCTCTGTGGCTGAGCGGTCTAAAACACACCGGATTATATGGTGAATATTCCTACAAAGAAGGACGCAGGTTCAAACCCTCGCGGAGAGCCCATTTTCTGTATTAAGTTTTCTCGAGGGGAATGCCGAGAGGTACACATTATATATATATATATATATATATATATATATATATATATATATATATATATATATATATATATTGATACTACTATTACAATAATAGTTATATTTAGTTTGTACACGTGTTTGATATGATCCCGTTTACTTAACACTGAAATTAATGTTTACCAACCTAGAGATTGTGTCTCTCTCTAAAAAAAATATTTCCACCGACTTGCTTTGCTGTGATGCCTCTGCGTATCCTAACGGTAAGGCACATTTCGCTTAAACGTGGTTTCCCTGAATGTTATATCGAAATTTCCGTTTCATACCTGCCTGTCGAGAGGCACATATTCTTTAGTAAAATTCTCATTCAATACCATGGTAGACATTAAGTTCACAGTGCCATTTACCCAAATACGTGATCGAATTAAATATAAAGTTCACAAAAATGATGTCACAGGCGGACATTTTCATTCAAGCATCGTCATTGTTTGGGAAAAGTTTATACCGAATAAAAGCAAATAAATTACAAAGATTTTTTTTTCATTTTAATATCTACCATGTTAGCTTGAAAAGAAATTATGAAATAATTTAGAATGTACAACTGGAGAAAGCTTAGAGTGTTTCTTTTTTTTTTTTAATCATTTCACCCCAAACAAAGCAATAAAGCCACTAGGACGCTATTATTAAGGAGAGAGGACAATAATACATATTACTTTGTGTCGAAAGTACGACTCCGAGATTCATGCAAAATACAATCTTCAGCCACTTATAATGGTGATTTTATACATTACTTTTTTATATACTTAATTTTTTTTATAATTAGTTGTTACAATTTTTTTTATAGTTATTTGTATAAAGTTACATAAAGAGCCAGAATTAAGAAAACAGAAGATGACGACTGACACTACATTTCGATTTTTGAAAATCAAAGTTAGCTCGGAAGGAAAGAAGCCGGAAGAAAGTTCCAGAAGCGAGAAGTCCGAAAGAAGAAACTGTTAGCGTAGAACTTCCGGTTACAGATAGCCATTTCAACTGTAAAATGATGAGACCTTGCCGCCAATCTAGCACTGCGCTTAAATTCATAAAGTCTAAGTAACATAGAAGAAATTTCATCAGCACAATTAGCATCGAAGTATTTATAAAAGCGGCACAGGAAAACTATGTTAAGGCCTTGGGAATTTGACTGAATCTGAGATGCCAGATCAGTACCAATAACATTGCAGTTTTTTTTTTGGATTTTATTAAAAATCTCTAAATATATAGCAGTAGCACCAAACCTGGTGTGGCAACAATATTCAAAGCAAGGTCAACTGGTAAACTTATAGATATGTAAGATAGATTCGGGGTGGGGGTGATTGTCCAGCACCACTAACGTGAACCAACTTTTCTCGCAGCAGACCTAGAAATTGATAAAATATAATCATTTCACTTCATGTCAGCAGAAAAAGTTAGGCCGAGAAGGCACAATGAGTCACACTCCTGGAGGTTAGCGTCAGACATACCCCACAAAAAAGGATCCATCAGTGATCATGGATTGTGCAGCAGTTCTTGGCCAAGCACAACATTTCACAGATCTGAAAACCGCCATATTTCCCAGATCCTGTCACTTGTGACTTTTTTTTTTTTTTTCAAAAATCAAATCCTACTTGAAAGGAACAAGATTTCAAAACGTCGATGCATTCCAAGAGAATGCGACAAAACTGCTGCTCACTATCCCAACAAAAGAGTTCCAGGGTTGCTTCCATCAATGGAAAGGCACTGGATAAGTTGTGTGGTTTCAGAAGGGGACTATTTTGAAGGAGATTAAATGCCTAATTGATATGTGTTGTAGTTTTCTTTTTATAGGATCAATCTCCATACTTTTTTTTATCAGATCCATTGAATATATATATATATATATATATATATATATATATATATATATATATATTCAAATTTATAACATATATATGTTATAAGATCACTACAAAGCTGTAATTTTGTCTCAACACTGCTGGTGTCTTATCAAGTGATGATGTGGAATTCAAAGCAGTAAATGTTGTTAATACTCTTTATTATAAACAGAGCATTATCCTAAATATTTGCATCTATAAAAATAACGTATTTATATCTATAAAAAAAAGGTATAGACAATATATATATATATATATATATATATATATATATATATATATATATATATATATATATATATATATATATATATATACCCAAGTATATGATTGGTGTATACGGAATAAGTTCCAATAACCAAAAATTACTATACTTAAAAGAGTGCTCAATACAGAGTAGAGCAGATATAATTATTTGTTTAATAAATCACTACATGTTGAATGGGTTTATTTTACATTCAACATCATCACTTGATAAGACACCGGAGGTGTTGAAACAAAATGGCTATTTTATGTAGCGATTTTATAACATATAACATATTTTTAAATAAATAATTATACATATATATATATATATATATATATATATATATATATATATATATATATATATATATATATGGAGACAAGAGGAAAACTTATCTTAGTCCTTTGATGGGCATTATCAATGCAAGGATTTTATTTTGTAACAGCAAAAATTTTATTGCCTTTTTAATTTTTAGGTATAGAAATACTAATAAATATTCATTAAATTTCGAAAAAGCAATAACATTTTTTTTGTATAAATTGCCTTGATAAAGTCCCTCAAAGGACGAAATGTGTCGATTAAGATAAGTTGTCTTTATTCCCGTTGTGCCTTTACAGATATACTTTATATGAAACACACACACAATATATATATATATATATATATATATATATATATATATATATATATAATGAAAAATTAAAAAAATACCAAAGAAATCCATCTCGGATATAATTTATTTCATGAATATTGTTATATCCATCTCTTCAGAGCCAAGGTATTTTCTTGATTTATTATAAATTGCTCAGTAACTTACATAGAGATTGGATTAAAGTCTACTTTGGAAGAATCTCTACTAATTACAAATTAGTATATATATATATATATATATATATATACGAAAAAATTCTCAGAGTTAACCTGTATAAAAAGACATGTATAAAGGCAAATGACAATAGGAAAATCGTATTATTAGCCGACGCGTTTCGTCCAATATAAACTTTTTCAAGGCAAAAACGAAATGAATTTATTAAAACAAAGTAACTATTAACAACAAAACAAAATGTCCTTAGCAACTAGAAGAATTTAAAAAATGCTATTGTATTCATATTGTCAACTGAAAATTACGTCAAGTACTGTCACGTGTGGAAATATTGTTTTTATTGATGTGTTGACAGATTCAACCATTTTCTTTTTATTTCTGGATACAGTTGTGTACGTTTGCTTGGAAGAGTAGGAATTCTGTTAGGAAAGGTGATCCAGGGGAAAAGCCTGGGCATAGATTAATATTTGGATAATAATCAATGGTGGCACTCTCGAGGATTTTCCTTCTGAGTAAGTTATTTTCTTTTTTTATGAGTGCAGCATTTTTAAAACCAAAATTGTGGTTGAATTTATTTCTATGTATGACTAGTGCATTAGCTAAGTTGTTTTTGTGGGGTCTCTTTTGTGATCATAGAGGCGTTTATTGTTTTTTTTTTTTTTAATTTCTGCTTGTTTCTCCAATATACTGGTAGAACCAGTTTTGGCAATCTATTTTATAAATATTGGATTATAAGAATATTTTGGAGAAAAAGTTAGAAGTTTTACTATTTAGCCGATATCAGGGAGGAGAACAGCTTGTTCCAGACCTTTCCCAAGAGTATTTGAACGTAAGGGAATGTATCGAACCCGACTGGAATCCTATCTCAGCTCTTCGATTTGCCATTCCGAGCCGCTATTAATTACATTATTGGAGCGAGCCATTCTAATTTTACACCTAGGTTTGGCAAGACGATTTAATTTTCTGATTAAACCTGTTAACTTTTGTTGCATCTGTGTCTGTATGTATATATGTGTGTGTACGCCTGTGTGGAGGTGGTGTAAATATGTGGGTAGGGGTCAGCGCGCATCCGTACGTTATATTTTTGGATGTACCATTTTAAGATGAGTAATTCCTCCGCCTCATCACTTTATTTTTGCTCTTTTTCCCGCTTTCTTTTATTATATTTGTACAAATGTCTTTTTTAAAAATAAAAAAAAAATATTGAATATTGCTACCATGTGTGGTGCTCCTGCTACGTATCGCGAGACTCTTAACAAAATCCAAAGAAGACTCTGTAATATAATCGGTCCTCACCTGGCATCTCGACTTCAGTCACCTTCCTACCGCCGTGACATGGCTTCTCTCTGTGTTTTCTATAAATATGCTCATGGTAGTTGTGCTAATGAGCTCGCCTCCTTAATATTCACTGGAGTTTCTTTAAATGTAGTTATTTTCATACCGAACCCCAACTGACAAATTGTACATGTGGGAACTAGTTAGGACTACATAGAGACTCTGAGGTATTATGGTGGCTGTAGTAAAAACTTTTAGTAAGAATGTGTAGTTTTGGTGTAAAGAATACTGTGGTATGTGTGGTTTAGTAATCGTGGCTTGCTAAGTTTAAGATAAGACAGATGGAAGATCAGCCTTCCGCTATCCCCCCTTTTGGCTTTGTGTCATGTTTTTGTATTCTTCAAAATAAATATTGCTCTCCTCCGAATTTATTGAATCGTACGACTAGAGTGGCAAATAGGTCGCGCCATTTTACGTTTAAAATAGCTAAATCTAACAGTTCTGTTCTATAAAAGTTCCATTCTAATAGTTTATTTTAGTCTAGACGCTAAGAAGTCTATCCAGCATTCATAGCCATGTAAGATATTATATATTAAATAGACGTCCAGCAATCTCCTTTTGTTTCTAAAGACGTTTTAGTATCTCTCAGTACTTTACTTAGTTTCTGAATTGTATCTTTTCGATAATTCTAACTTTCGCACTTCTTGCCTGTGGAACTCTCTTCCGGTTTCTTGTTTCCCTGCCACCTGCGATCTTCAAAAATGTAAATGAAACGCCAATCGCCATTTTCCTTCTTCCTGAAAGCTATTCTTTTATTGTCCTTCCTCATCATTAAAGTCTTCTCATTCTCTTCCAATTCCAGTAACGTTTTAGTGACTCCATCGACTTTTTTTGTGTGAAATGATTAAAAATATGTTTTTAAAGTCATAAAAGAGGATTTTTAGAAAAAAAAAAACTGTATTATGAATTTATGAAATAATTGAATGGAGAGAATTTAGGATAATGATGGAACCTGTGCTAATGAATAAATTCTAACTGTAATTTTAAATTTAGTTTTATGACTGTAATAGACAAAAGGCCGAGTGTCGACACACGTGGACAACTGGTAGGCGGTCGATAGAGGCGGGCGGGTATTCGCTGCCGCTGCCGCAACCGCCGTGAGCGGACCGAAAGTTTGGCATAGACCAGCAAAAGCAGGCGACGAACGACAATCATTCGACGTCCCGGGGTCTCCACTGCGTAAGACGGACGGACGAGCTGGGGACGGATGTCGGCGGCTGGTTTTTCGGTAGCAGAAGCAAACGAGCTACTATTCTGCGAGTGCCGCGGGCGGCAACCGCACCGTACAGTAATGGATAACGGCTCGGATTGAGGAATGGCCGAGTTTGACAATTTTTTTTATAAACATAAAGAAAATATTGTCTTCGACTGAACTTGATTCATCAACAGGTGATTTCTACTCGAAGACTTTGGCATTTCAAATTTTGTTCGCTCATAACCATTCCTTCAGCTCGGATTGAGGAATAGTAGTTCGAATTCCAGTCGAGCCCATTATATTCACTTACGTGCTAATACCCTTGGGAAAGGTATGAATCCTCTTCTTCTGCCCCCCAGCTAGGGGTAAATAGCAAAACAGACTGGGTTCTATAGCCTTGGATAGCAACTGGTCTACCGCAAAAAGAAATGTCAACCTACTGCGGGAAAAATCTGCCTCTTCAGTCATGTAGCGAAAGATACTTGATCGACTAAGCGTGTATCACGCATGGTACATTACTAACAGAAGCAGTTTTATCAAACAAAAATTAATGAAATAAATTCGCACAGTCGCTTTGCTTTTCAAAATCTCTCTTGACTATATAAAAAAAACATAATGGTGGTCTTTTTTTATCTCCATATATATATATAACGTCATCCACAGACAGACTGCTTCGCAGCTCATCAGTGTGGCTAGACACCCGGTTGCCTCTAGCTAGGATCGAAACCCGACTGAATTGGTGTCAGTCGGAGATTCTACCACAGTCGGCGAACTGCAGGGATGTAGGGATTTTTACCGTATTTATTTTTAGAAACACGCTATGCGAAGAGTCTCGCTATATTAGCTATAATAGTCACTGTTTACAAACCCATACCTCCTCCCTAGAGAGCCCAACTGGAATTAATTTTTATTTCAGGAGCCAATATAACGTCATCCACAGACAGACTGTTTCGCTGTTTCACAGCTCATCCGTGTGGCTAGACATCCGGTGGCCTCTAGCTAGGATCGAAACCCGACTGAATTAGTGTCAGTCGGAGATTCTACCACTAAGCCGTCGGCAGGGATGTAGGTGGATTTTTATATATATATATATATATATATATATATATATTTATTATATATATATATATATATATATATATATATATATAGCTAAAATAAATCCTAAAGAGCCAGAAAAACCTACCTAGGTTTCACCTAAACGGATTTTCAAGGTAAGCTCTTTAGGATTTATTTTAGTTATTCCCGCTCTACTTAGCGTATTGAGCACTCTACGTTTTAGCTTTACTACTCGCTTGTTTTTTTTTTTTTCTTTGGACTAAAGACTTAAGGCATTGGTCGATTTATTTCCCCCTGTTCGGATGTTTCTAGTTCTTTCTTTTTATCCCCAATTTTTTCCTCATGTACCGATTTGTTTTGACATATCTACAAATTTGAGCTACCTGAGTTTTTTTTTTCCAAACGAGTATTACTATATATATATATATATATATATATATATATATATATATATATTGCTTGTTCTCAGTATAACGGCCAAGCTAATACTTACTCAAACAAATTTGTTTTTCATCAGCTCTTGCTGAACCTGCCGGTACTTTATACCAATGTTTACCAACCTTATTCATTGTAGCCCATTTTTTGTATAAAAAAAGTTAGCCCCACATAACCACAAAGAGAAATGTCGAGCCAAAGTAAAGCAGTTTGTGTTTTTGTAATTTTATGTCCGGAGGTAAAAGAAAAAAAAAATAGAATTTCAAATTCCATCTATTTTTCTTTGGCTAAGTTTAAGCCCATTTTAAAAACTGGTCAGGCTCAATTTTGAACCTAACAGGCCCACTTCGAAAATCCCTGGTTTATGCGACGACTACCCTGAACGAACATTACTTACAATTTGTGAGAGAGACCACATTATCCGGTGTGATCAGTATTTGAAGAACGCCAGTAGTTTCAAACCTGACAAAAATAGTTTGATGGTGGAAATGATTCATCTAGAAATCGACAATACAATGAGGCAAATCTAGTAATAAAATAATCATATTAAAAATACTTGATCTGAAAAGTAACAAGCTGATGTGACTCCAATAATAATGGAAAAATGGACATTTTTTATCTGAAATAACATGATAAGATGGAACTAAACTAATATTAAAATAAGAAAAATGCTTCTTCTAAAAGTCCACAATATTGAGATAGTGCAAAACTAATCAAACCATATAATAATTATCAATGATTGATCTACCTCTTTTCTTACTACAGACGGGACAGGAAATATATAAATAAATATTTATATATTTCCTGTTCCGTCTGTAGTGAGAAGGGAGGTAAATCAATTTAAGTCAGTAAATCTATGAGGGATTACGTCCCTTAGTCGTATTAATAATCGATACGAATAAAATATTGATCTGCAGTTAGACAAAATTACTCCCCAAGCAAAATGAACGGCTTAATTAATCAGTTCCTTTGTTTCTTAGATTGCAGTCTTATTTGTTCAAGCCTTTCACACGAAGGACACAGATACCTTTGTTTGTTTATTTGCTTCGACTTAGTTTGAAATAGTTTTTGTCGTCGCCTCTTTGTCGTTCTTTTGCTATTTTTTTTCTTCCGATAGCTATTTCCATTTCACTGGTATAGAAAACACATAAATTTCTAATCTGAAAAGATATTGAGCGAAAAGCGATTTGTATAATACCAGGAGTAATCAATGGATGATAGATACGATTGAACGTCTAAAAATATAAAGGAAGCGGATTAATTAAACAGTTCATTGGCCTCCATTTTAGTTGTGAATTTTTTATGTCCGCTTTATTGAATCTCAATACAGTGTTTCAAGACTTTTGTTTCATTATATTTTATTCTTAAATCGTTTAAACAATTGCCATCATTTTTAACGGTACGGGTTCGCTAATAATAATAATAATAATAATAATAATAATAATAATAATAATGATAAGCATATACTTCCTGACAATGGTACACACATACACAGAAAAGACAAGAAAATCAGGAAGTGCATGCTTATTGACATAGCAGTACCATCTGAGACAAATACTTTCATGGAAATTATCGAGAAATTATCCAAATACAAGGATCTGGAGATCGAGATTAACAGGATGTGGGGAATGAAGACTGGGACTGTACCAATAGTAATCGGAGCACCGGGCCGCGTCAGAAAAGGAATGGACAATTTTACTAACAGTTTCCGAGGTAGTATCAACATACAAGTTGCTCAGAAGATCGCTCTGCTAGGAAGATCCCATATACTAAGAAAAAATGCTCTCAGTTAAATGACAATTCTTCTATAGAGCCCAAGGACCATAGTTTGTACCCGGCTCTACAGGATACAAAGCAGAAAACATTACACAGATAATAATAATCATAATAATCATAATAATAATAATAATAATAGTGTAAACGTTTCATGTAAAGCCGCAATAAGTTGGAATAAAACAAGAATATTATGGAAAATGCTTCATCTGAAAAGCAAAAGCAAATCCGAGTAAAGTTCGTAATAAGACAACAATAATAATAATAATGGCGAAAATGCTTCATCAAAAAAGTAACATGAATAAGATAAATAAAAATACTAATAAAATACTAATAATTGTGATAATGTTTCATGTAAAAAGACAACGAATAAATAATTTCGCATTTTGATACGAAAGGAACGTCTATGTTCACAAGTAATAACTGGTGGTAACAGGTTATTTTTCACCCTAACAATAAAAAAAAAATACTTCCCCTGTTGTCCGTCTGCCAAGACATGATTACAATTCGGGTTAAATCTTGCAATCTGGCTGTGTGTCCAGTTCCAGACGCATGCGCTTTGTCGAATTTTATCCATCATGACACCATTTTGTGTATTCCTTTTACATTATTCTTGCCTATTGTTTCTTTTATCCGAATTTCGTTTTTGTTCCCCCCACCTCTCCTGATATGTTGAATACTGACTGTTAAACGCTAAATTTCCAATAATTTTTTACTTTCTCCTTTCCTGAATGTTCTTTTAGAAAATTATTCGAAGAACACAAACAGGACCCAAAAACTTACCAGAAAATGTCTGCCAGGAAGACAAATACGTCCGTTTTAATTTAGATATCAATTCAAGCGATTTCCAATCAAAGATATAAAGTTACGCTTGAGCTTTTGTCAGCATTAGCTAAAGTTAGTAAAACTATTATCATTATGCAATGATCTATACGCGAGAGGAAGATACGGCCATAGATGTACATGTACAGGTCTGTACCAATGATGTCAATGTCGGTGTGGTGTCATCATTGTGTTCTTGGCCTCCCCGTGTGATAAAGAAAAGGGTAAGAGGCAAAATCCGTAATCTCCAAACACAAGAGTTTTTTAAAGAATTGTACCCTCCTTACGATTGACCTAGAATTATATATATATATATATATATATATATATATATATATATATATATATATATCTTATTCTATAATAAAATATAAAATACATATATATATATATATATCTTATTCTATAATAAAATATAAAATATATATATATATATATCTTATTCTAGAATAAAATATATATATATATATATATCTTATTCTAGAATAATATATATATATATATATATATATATATATATATATATATATATATATATATATATATATATATATATATATATATTCATAATCATATTCCTTCTAGGTCAATATATATGGTGACACGGTGGAGTAGTGGATAGCAGCTTGGATTCAGGAATCGAAGAGCTGAGTTCGAATTCCAGTCGAATCCATTGCATGCTAATTCCCTTGGAAAATGTACGAATCCCCTTCTTCTCCCACCAGCTATGGGTAAATAGCAGGACAGACTGGGTTCTATAGCCTTGGACGGCATAATGGGTATCACGTTCAACTGTTATAGGAGAAGGACAGCTCTGAATTCAAAACTTGCGTAGGGTCATTTGGGGATCTTGTGGCACGTAGTGCAACAGGTCTCTATATTCGGCCCTTCAAAAAAGTGTGGTTGATTCTGAACAAAATGTTCACCTTTATAATCAAATCATATGTGCTCGTGCGTGGGCAGTCGATTCCTTGGAACTGAGTTGCTTGACCCTCATACGTCGAATACGACAGGAGAGTCCGCCATATATATATGGATTATCTATAAGGGTGTTTCATTAAGACGGATCAAAGTCAGCAGTAAATAATTTAGTGTTATTGGTGAAAATTTATTCATTTCTCTATTGGATCATGTTATTTCAGTCATGGCAAATATGTGTGAAAAATAATATTTCCCAAATATCCGCCAAATCTGAAAGAAAAAGAAAAAATCATCAGGTGGCTTAAATTTAATTCACATTCAAAATCGGTCCAAGTTATTGGAACCCCCTTCATATATATGTATATGTAGGCAATATATTTTCATTCAAGCATGTTTGGTCAAATAATTCAGACGTATTATGTTTATTTATTTTAGTTTTAATCCTTTTAAGTCCACGAATTAATTTCTTGGTAGCTGTAGACAATTGTTTAAGAAAATTCCAAAATTTCTTTCAAATGATTTTTATTTTTCTAAGCACTTTTAATCTCATCTGAGACCATCTTCAGGCGTTGCATATCTATGGTCTTTAAAGATAAAGATGTTAATACCTATGTTGGTTTTACAACAAGGACGATGACGAGAAGGCTTACGTTTCACTTGAATGATCATCGTTCAATCTCAGAACATTTAACGGAACACTCATGACCCTATTAACAGTTTAGACATATATTGTTCGAAAATACATCAGTGTTCCATCAAGATAAGCAAAAACTTAAAATTCTGCAAGCCCTTTATCTAAGAGAATTGCGGTTAGAAATTAAGTCAACTACGAGTATAGCAACAAATGTTTAAATGTTGACAGCAGCAAAGTGTTATAAAGAAATTCTAAATAAAAATACTACAATTAAAAATCTTTTTTTAGAAATCGCGTAATTTACCTCCCTTTCATAGCGGAGAAAAAATATTTTGAATTAGCGGTTGTAACGCATAATGCTTTCATAAATATGTAACTTTTGAAGATGGTCTAAGAAGAAATTGAAAGTACTTGGGAAAATAAAAATTATTTTAAAGAAAATTTTGCAATATATATATTAGGTTGGTGCAAAAATAATGACGGTTTTTGACGTTAAAAATACGTAAAAAAACGTCATTATTTTATATATATATATATATATATATATATATAAGAATGAAACTGTAAAAATTATACGATAAGAATGATAGTGTTGACACATGCAGCGAAGGTCGTCTGTGTGTGTGTGTGTGTGTGTGTGTGTGTGTGTGTGTGTGTGTGTGTGTGTGTGTGTGTGTGTGTGTGTGCATTATACACCACACAAAAGTATCCAAGAGAGAAGAAAAGTACACGAAATACTTCGTGTAATTAACTATCGATATGAACTTCGGACAATTTCTGATGGGAAACCCTCCTTGTCTGAGAAAGATTATTCGTAATTTAGAATAGACCATAATTAAAATTAATCGACATAAAATGTCTGTCGGTTTTAATAGTATTTGCCTTATAGAACATTTGCTGCCTATATATATATATATATATATATATATATATATATATATATATATATATATATACAATCAACATGAAAAGACAATGGACATAAGAGTAAGACTAATCAAAACAGATAACTGAAATTTTTTCATGTTGAATTAAATATAGTCTAATGTTAATTGTGTTTTATGAATATGTCCTCAAGATGGTCTACTAGACCGAAACGTCCGACGTTGACATTATATTAACATTAAAACAACATAATTGCATATTAGGATTTTTGTTTGTTTTTCCGTATATTTTTCTTCATATATATATATATATATATATATATATATATATATATATATATATATATATATATATATATATAATATATATACACGAGGTCTGATCAAAATAATATCAGGAATATTGCTATAGAAACGGAAATAAAGTGCGCTGTGTAAAGCCGCTAGGCGAAGATTGACTTTGAGCTTCGTCGAAATTACACACTAAGTTCTCGCTCACTTGCGTTGTATATACCAGTGATTGGAAGGACAATGTGTAGAGTGTGATCATATCACTACACCACAAAGTTTCCATCAGGGACCATGGTCTGTGAAACCGCTTTAAGCCGAGTAAAAATTCCCTAGGTCCAACAATCTCCATCTTCCCCAATATTTGCTGCTTGTGACTTTTTCATCTCCAAAAGTCAAAACACGCTTGAAAGGGACAAAATTTGAAGACGTCGCGGCAACCCTAAAAAATGAGTCAAGGCAGCTGGAGGCTATCCCAAAGAAAAACATCCCCGATACTGGATAAAGTGCGTGGTTTCAGAGGAGACTACGTTAAAGGAGATTAAATAGAGAATGAATATGTGTTGTAGTTTTTTTTATAACACCAGTCCCAATACGTTTTGATCAGACTTCGTATATATGCAAAGATAAAAGGATAATGTAACTGACGCGTTTCGTCTCTTAGTGACATTATATCACTTAGCGTCTTCCATAAATTGCGTAGACTTTTCAGTTAAACTTATGAATATTTATGAGGGTTTCTTGAATTTAATATTCTAGAAAAACTAACTACATTTTTGCTCTTGCCTATAAATATTTGTAACAAAAAAAAATTAAGTTTTCCTTTTGTCTTTGTTCAAATTGTCATACATATGCTATCTGAAATTTAACACACACATACACATATCTATAGATCCATATATATATATATATATATATATATATATATTGATGATAATATATATATATATATATCCACATACAGACTGTTTCCCTAAAGCACATCTCATAAGTGTGATAAAACATATTACTTCAATTTTCCTTACTAGTACCACAACCCACTGCACTAGCACTAGCACTCGATGTACTATATATATATATATATATATATATATGTGTGTGTGTGTGTGTGTGTGTGTGTGTGTGTGTCTGTGTAATATTTGTGGGTGTTAGCAATAATACATGTATCTATATATGCGATATTATATATATATATGTGATATATATATATATATATATATATATATATATATATATATATATATATAAACATACATACGTACATACAGGATGCGATGGATAAACTGTCGTCTAAATTACACAAATATAAAAATGAAACTGACACATCATTTTAACAGATACATTTACCAAAGTTACACCAAAAATATCTTCAAATACTAAAGAGCAAATCTATTCATTAAAATCGCCATTGGCTTCAACCACGGACCCAGATGACTTCGGAACATCCTGCAAATCCTCTGGGCAGGCTCCTTGCTTTCAGTGCAACTTGGTGTTACAATAAGTTTGTTGGTCTCTCGATCAACAGCAACCCACACATAATAATCAAAGGGGTTGCAGCTGGGGGAGTTAGATGGCCAGATGTAAAGCGTCATATGATCGCAGAAATTATCTGACATCCATGACTATTTTCTCCCGCTTGTTGAGTAATGTTGCCAAACATTGGATCTTCCAGCAACCAGCCTGTTGCGCCAGGGCAGCACTCCCTCCTGAAAGCACTTCTTGTTGAGTCTGGGTCGCTGTAGGAAGATGAATGGAGCCATAACTTTGATATCACTATTGATCACTCTGAACACCATCATTTTGACTGGATATATCGTTCAACTCTTTCCAAATCCTCTTAATTATTTTCAGATTGACGCCTAAACACTCTGAAATGTTGGCATTGGAGCTTCCGGTGCGAATGCCAAGCAGTACAGTATGCCATTTCCAAATTTCTGGCGGAGTGAATTGCGTCATGATGTTCTTTTTCTCACAGACGGTACCCAACTGACCCTACTATAGAGTGCATTCGACAAAATCAAAAGCAAACAACGCGCATGCGTCAAATTAGAAATATAAAATGGCGACAATTTACCCGTAGCACCCGGTATGTATGCATGTACATACATATATATATATATCTATCTATCTATCTATCTATCTATATATATATATATATATATATATATATATATATAATCTTCCATAGTCGCGCATGCAAACACATTCTTGATGCCGCGTTTTAAGAAACACACACACACACACACATATATATATATATATATATATATATATATATGTATGTATATATATATATATATATATATGTATATATATATGTATATATATATATATATATATGTATATATATATATATATATATATATATTTTGAAGAGGGAAACTTCGCAAGTGCGATATATATATATATATATATATATATATATATATATATATATATTCGTAATTTCAAGAAAATGGAAACTCTTTAAAATATTAAAATGTCACTCGATCTGAAAAAATCGCTGAGAAAATTTTTCATAAAAATTGATAGATATTTTCTATGTTTTTGCACTTAATTTTTAGCTTCTTATTTACGCTTTCTTTAGTTTTAATCAACGTAGCCTATTTCCAAATTCAAATTTTCCACGAATAATTAACCATTAGATAAAAGCATTTTGAAATTGGTCTCCAATTGAAAAAGAAATTTTAAATATGCGAGATGAAATATAAGAAAAAAATACTTTAATCTTGGTATATTCTCATTTTTCATGCTGACAAAATCCTCTGAGATTGAATTTTTAACTTCCATGAGTTTAAAATTATCTTAACGGAGCAGTATTTTTCAAGTGTTTGTAAACCATTATTTTTTTTTCTTTATTTTATTCTTCCCCCTTCAATATTTTGTTTTCCTTTTTTTTTTTTCATTTTAGCTAAAAAAAAGATTCCCTTTGCTTATTTTTTTTTCATCTTTTGCTTTTTTATAAAAATATATATTTGTTTGTTTGATCAGTAGCGCTTTGAACAGAAATTTGTATTTTTTTGTCTTTATTATCGGCTGGTTTGTTTCTTAAATTTGTGTTACTTCTCTTATTTGTTTTATTCGATAAACATTTGCTATTTGTTGAAGCCTAAAATCTTTGATAGTCGCCCATGTGAACGCATTCTTGATGCCGCGTTTTAAGAAATATATATATATATATATATATATATATATATATATATATATATATATATATTGTTGTGTCTTTGTGGGAAGTGTTTTGTTTCTTTTTCTTCCGTTATTCCTGAATGAATTTTAAAAGATGTATTAATGAAGGTGATTTTATTAGAGGTAGAAAATGTAATTAATGCGATGAAAATAGACCTAATAAAAAGGGACGAGAGAAAATCACAAAAAAAAGAGAAAAGAATGCCATAAAATAAACTAACCGCTTCTCGCTCCCCACTCCTCAGAACTCGATCGAAAAAAATTAAAATATTGTGCACACGAACTAAATAGAGGAAACATTATAAAAGAAAATACCCACCTGCCAATGATATATTGACACAGGCTTATCAATAGACAGATTACACTAAGTCCAAACAACCAGCCCTTTTGCTCGCATAAGAACGGTTGTTTGGATTTAATATAAGATGTCACGAGGACTTTTGATTTGATCGGCTTAAAACTGAGAACATCACCTCATGGAAAGATGATGTACATTCTCAATTTTTTAGTAAGATGTTCCGAGATTTCAAACCTGTATATAAGAGAATTTGACTTTTTCGAATACACGCTGGTACGTGTCGGGCACTTCTTTTCGCTAGGATTTGATTGGTCCTACCTATGTAATCAGCTTCACACTGGCACTTAAACTGATAAATTACAGAACTATTTTGAAAGACAGGTGAGGCATCTTTATGGATTAATTTTAACACTGGTCGAGAAGAGAAGATGCTTGAACTGGCAGCAAGATTGATTCTGGCAGATATTTATTTTGCAAATCTTGCACCAGCTTTACTAATCCCATGACATTTGTGAGATATTTTGTCCCTTTTAATTATGTCTCTTTTTACTGCATTACTTATTAATGAAATGAACAAAGGTCAAATTGTCGAAAACGGACGCTTCAAAAATACAATATTAAAACATAATCTAATATAAAATACCGTGTGCCTGGCATTGTTTAAAAATAAACTGCCAGGTTAATCTTTTTTTGATAATAGTCTTTCAGATCTGTATGACGAAGTTTTAGCATCGACCATGTAACTATTATAAAGCCAAGAGATTTGTGATAAGAACTATTTCGATATATTCATACGTAATATTATAATCCACATCAGGTATATGTTGCTGCCAATATGCCTGACCAAATTATTAATATTGATATTCCTGCATCATCACATATAAAGGGATCCTCAATACATAGCACATCCACTAAAAATGGCACAACACATGATAAGTTGTTGCGTATTACATCGTAGAAATTTTTGTCAAGGTGATTTTATAATTGTAATTTTTTAAACATGAAAGGGAAATAAAAAGCATTTAATTAAATTTTAATTGGGATCAAAAGGAAAAGCTAACTTTTAAAATAATTAAGAAAAAAAATTTACTCTTCAAAACAAAGGATACAACCTTTAAAAAATCATCTGGATGTGACACCATTCTCAGTAGCAAACATTCGTGCAAATAGTCTTAGCGCGAAATGCGCATGCGTATTAGTTTCCATTGAACGTTTTCAATAATTACCATAAAGATGTTTTTAGTAATATTTATTAAAGATTATATATATATATATATATATATATATATATATATATATAATATATGTGGACCATCCATCTGCCTTGGGGAGAATTCATTTAGATGGTGGCTCATTCAACACAGCCTTGCAACTGACTGTGGTATTTTGCCGCCGAGGTGAGGCAACACTGGAATGTCCTCTCCAGGGAGAACGCCCGGACAGAATGTTTTTTTATAGATCAACAGTTGCCATCACTCTCCATACTACTGATGTTGTCCAAAAGAAAAGCAAAGGCCGATATTACATGGCAACCAGCATCGTCGAGGGAGATGTCAGACCGAGCTAGTCTGTCTGTCTACTTTTAAAGAACCGTCTCCAGATTTCATAGCCAGGCGTTTCCCATGACCGTATCCTCCCGCGACGCAGGGAAGCTTCCAAATCTGAGTTTTACTTATCTTACAAATAATATACCACGTGTATATGTATATCCTTGTTTGGAATGACTGTAACCTTTTTCTGTTATACAGTTATCTAACATGAACGGTGACACCGAGTGGCAGTGTCTTCTTTATAAACAGTGATATGTTTAAAGATTTTTTTACGAAGCTGGAAGTTGAAAAGATTGATTCGGTGAAAGAAACAACAGTAATAACTGAAAAAAAACAACATATATTTAAAACTCATCTAATAATGATTTTAAGATGGCAGTATGACAGGGTAAAGTCTTACATAAATGATTGATATTTAATAAATAAATATGCAGATATTTTATCAATGTAGAAAATTTACAGCTTGCTAAAATCAAAAAAATCCTGAACATAAATCCTTGGAAATCCTATTAATGGCGTCTTTTCCAGGCATCTTTTAATGGCCCTTTCTTCGTTTCATTATTTGTATTTTTAGAATTATTTTAAATTGTTTTTTTCTTTCTTTCGGTTTTATATACGACAGTTATGTTTGTGCAAAACTTCTATTTGATATGTTGCTATTTTCGAAGTGTTCGTCTTCTATGATTTTGACAAAAAAATATTTTGTTGAAAATTGTTTTTTTTTGTTTTTTTTTTTCGACATTTATATATGTAAAGACAAATAGAAGATAAAAGGATTTAGTATAAAACAAATCCGTTCTATTCTTATTAATTCGGCCTATTAATTCTCATCTTTTTTTTTTCTTCTTTTTATTTAATCGCAAAAATCTACCGCTGTACCCTTTACTTTTCGTCAATTGGTTTCTTGTCGGACTTACAGCATTTGAAGATAGAACAAACGCCTGCAGAAAGAATGCAATTAGAAAACCTTCGTTACAACAAATAAGATGGCGATATTAGTCCAAATTGACCAAAACACAATGAACAAACCACTTCATCTAAAATAAATAAATAAATAAATAAAAAAGTGCCTGAAAACAGTTTCTTAAATTATTGTCCAGAAAAATAGTTTCTCTCGTATAGGAGTTAAGTTTTCAAGCCGAGAATTGCGGGAAATAAATTGAGATTCGAATTATAAAACCTTCACCAAGTCCATGAGTAATAGAAAAGAGTTAGCAAATGCACTTAGTTTTAGACACAAACAAATATTTACCTTTTACAGTCTGCTTTATGACTGAGATAGGACACGTATATTTCAAGAGCTAGTGATCGGCGTTTGAGTCCAGTTAATTGCCTGGATAGTAAACGCCTTTTTTTTAAAAGAAAGTACAGGGTGGTCAGAAAGTCTTGTCACCCCCTACCAAAAATTAAAGAGAACAGTATAACAACAAGTAATATAGTAATAAAAAAAGGCGCATGTACTGGATTCAGTTTAGTCACTTTCATTAACGCACCGTGAAGGTCTGTATGAACACCGTCATTTTCGTAGCACAAAATGATGCGGCGCCATGTCCTGTGTGATATTTTACGAAACTGTGCTTTGTTGATTGTTACAAAGGCTCTCCAAACGACGTCCTGCAACTTATGGGTATTTTGGTATCGTTCATGTGAAACTCTCTTCCTGATAGTACCCCACAGAGCGTTGTTATTTATATATTATGTAGTGGTACCAAGACTTTCGGACAACCCAGTAGTATCGGCCATTACTAATTTCATTTGACGAAGTATTGTCGGATATTACTAATATTATTGAATTAAGTACTGCCGGCCATTACTAATTTATTAAATGAAGTACAGGGTAGTGCAAAAGTCTTGTCCCTCCCCTACCAAAAAGTATTGAGAACAATAGAAGAACAAGTAAAACAAAGCACATATACTGGATTCAGTTTATTCACTCTCATTGACGCTGTCACATATCGAGAAGGTCTGTATGAACACCATCATTTTAGTGGCACAAAATAATGCGGCACCATGTCCTGTTTGATATTTTATGAAGCTGTGCTTTGCTGATTGTTGCAAAGGCTCTCCGGACGACGTCCTTCGACTGATGGTATTTTGGTATCGTTCATGTGAAACTCTCTACCCTCACAAAGCGTTGAAATAGAATATTATATTATATACGGGTTACAAAACTTTCGGGCCACACTGTAGACTCCGATGTACCGATTTTGTAACGATTATCAGTGTAGACAACGAGTTCAAATTCTAATAGCGGCCATTACTAATATTATTAAATGAAGTACTGCCAGCCATTACTAATTTATTAAATGAAGTACAGGGTAGTGCAAAAGTCTTGTCCCTCTCGCACTAAAAGGTAATGAGGACAATAGAAGAACAAGTAATACAGTAATACAAAGCAAATATACTGGATTCAGTTAATTCACTTTCATTGACGCTGTCACACATCTAGAAGGTCTGTCAGCCATCTGAAATAGAATATCATATTATGCAGGGGTGACAAAACTTCCGGAACACACTGTAGACTCCGATGTACCTGTTGTGTAACGATTATCGGTGTAGACAGCGAGTTCAAATTCTAGTCAGTTCACTTCGCATTAATTTATTTGGGTAAAAGCATGAATTCGTGTTTCCTTTACCCACCACCGAAGAATTATTTAAAATCGCACGTAGACTGGTCTCAAAGCAACCCGAGAAGAAGAACAACTCTTAATTTTTATAGAGTGAACAAAAAATATGATGTTGCTTTTTAACATGAAGACGGAACTTGTTGAAAAAAAAAAAAAACAATAATTCTTGTAAATGAAAATGTGCCAATTGAGTTTCTTTTAATCTCAAATCCGTCCTGGATATGACGATTAACTATGTCCAGCAGCAAGCCCTCTGATCAGGAAGTTTTGAGGAACGTTGAACCACCTCCTTATTGCTGGTGTTCCCAGGTCTACCCTGACCCGGGGTAGAAGCACCAGTTAGGGTCCCAGCAATGGGCTGTCCAGGTTATAACAATAAACTACATCCGCGTCCAGGGTAAGACGATAAACTACGTCCAACAGCAAGGCCTATGATCAGGAGGTTTTAAGGAGCGTGGAACCACCTCTTAATTGCTGGTGTTCTTAGGTCCACCCTGACCCGGGGTGGTAGCACCTTTTAGGGTTCTAGCTATGGGCAAATAGTTAACACTGAAACTGGGGTAAAAACACCATGAAAGTGTAAAAACAGGTTTTAATACCAGAAATATTTTGAAAAAAAAAAGTATTACCAGCTATAAATTTTTGAAGAAATAAAAAACTATTACCAGCTATACATTTTTTAGGAAAAAATATTACCAGCAATAGTTTTCTGATAAAAATTATTACCAGCAACACATTTTTGAAAAAAAAACTTACTACCAGAAATAGATTTTTGTTAAAACAAAATATCAGCAATGAAAATTTTGTCGGCATTAAATAACCCATTGGGTTACTATGCCATAAAACAAAACAAAACAAAACAAATTAATCTCAAATGGTTACGTCTCGATTCCTCGTGAATATTAACCTGTAAACAGTTTCTAGAATCGACAAAATTATTTTGAACTCTTGATGAACTTATCCTGTAACATACTGGGGCCATTAGGACATCACACGTCGAGCAAAAATAGCATCAATGACTCCGTCGAGGGCAAAAGTTACCTGATAAACGCCATCACACTGCAGGCTTAATTTGAATACAATGTTGTCTTTCTACTAGACTGTTTGCTATCCAAGTGTCCAATCTTCCGCTACTATTAAACCTATAACTAGTGATAGAACATATGTCTATTCATACCATTCCCAAAAATATTTCTGCGAAAGTAAGCGCAACGATTTCAACTGTGGCCGCTAAAATACACGCACGTCCATTATTTTCACCTACAAAATAGATTCAGAAGTAAAGGAGATTAACGGATTGAAATTTAAAGGATTATCTGCTGCTCTCTGCAACTGATTTAACCCATCTTATCTAAAATGAGGCCTTCTTTTTTCCCCATATATTCACGCTGAATATTTGATCGAAATAAGTTAGAAATATTCCATGTTTTCGTCTGAAATTAACGAAAATGGACAAAATATGTGAAAAAAAATGATTAAATCAGTTTAATCTGCCGTCAGGAAGATACGGATTATCTTCAGGTATTAAAATATTAATGCCCACTGGGAAATCCGGTATTAGTAATAAAGATTAGATATCCAATACTATAGGTTTCAGGATTAATTATAGGTTTATGAAAATCCGGTATTATTTATAGGTTCCTATAATAATCCGGTATTATTTATAGGTTGCAGTAATAATCTGGTATTTATTATAGTTTCCTATAATAATCCGGTAATATTTAAAAATTTCTATAATAAACCGGTATTAATTATAAGTGCTTATAAAAACTCGGATTAATTATAGGTTTCAGAAATAATATGATATTAATTATAGATTTCTATAATAAACCAGTAGTAATTATAGGTTTCTGAAATAAATATGCTATTAATTATATGTTCCTATAATAAACCGGAATTATTTATAGGTTTCTATAATCATCGGGTATTAATTATAGGTTCCTTTAATAATCCGGTATTATTTATAGGTTTCTATTATAATCTGTTATTGTTTATAAGTTCCTATAATAATCTAGTATTAATTATAGGTTTCTATAATAATCCAGTATCAATTATAATTATCTATAATAATCCGGTAACATTTATAGGTTTCTATAATAATCTGGTATTGATTATAGGTTCCTAAATTAATCATGTATTATTTATAGGTTCCTATAATAATCTGATATTAATTATAGGCTCTTATAATAATCTGGTATTAATTATAGGTTACTATTATTATCCGCTGTCATTTATAGGTTTCCTTAATAATCTCGTATGAAACATTGGTTCCTATAAAAATTTTGTATTATTTATAGGTTACTCTAATAATCCAGTATTATTTATAGGTTCCTATAATAATCTGGTATGAATTATAGGTTTCTGTAATAATCAGGCATTATTTATAGTTATTTTTTCATTTCCGGTATTGATTATAGATTTCTATAACAATCCAATATTAATTATAAATTTGTATAACAATCTGATATTAATTATAGGTTTGTATAACAATCCGATATTGATTATAGGTTTCTGAAATAATCCATTATTAATTATACGTTTCTGCCTATAGCCTGTTATTGCTCTCTTCTCCCCAAAATAGGACGTTAAAATTCACGGGTGAAAAGTTTGATGAAATCGATACTGATGAATCAGTCTCCTTATGAGATGTATTGCTTATCTTGTTTTTATATTAAATCAATATATTATATAAAAATGCTAAATATATTTATATAATAATGAATTTTACAAGAATTAATAAGAGCTCAAGATTTGAATGTCGCATCGGAATTTGAGCGTAGAAAATTCATCCAATGAAATATAAAAAGTCAGGCCCTGTTACAATGAAACTTGTGCGGTAGCTAAATAGTTGTTGTTTCGAAAAAGAAGGATTTATTGTTGTGTCATTGTGAGAAAACTCCAGGCAACATATCTCAAACGCCTGTAATTGTACGTGTGCTTCGTTCGAATCTGGCTTGATAAATTTGATAAAATCTACCGTCCGGATTCATTCGCGTCGTTGGCGGCAGCCATTACTGGCGTTGTTTGCATACAATCACTGCGGAAAGATAAATGTAGAAGAATATAGTTAACGTCATTTTTTTTCTCATCTCACTTGTCTCAATTACTGCGTAAGAGAACTATTTACGTACACACGCTCAATTGTGCGCTGCTTGCGCAATAATCAAGACAAGTGAATATTACTCGTAGCTATTCCGCAGCGAATGTATGCAAATGCCTGTAATGGCTGCCGCGACGCGAATGAATCCGAAATTTTACTGTCGATAACTCGAAAACGTTAGATTTTATCAAATTTATCAACTCATTTTCGAAAGAAGCACGTACGTTTACACATAAATGTATGTATTCTGAGAATTTTTAATGCGAACTGAGCGTTGGGGCTAAACTGCAAATTAACCAAATTCTGTTCAAAACATATGTAGCTGAAGCCATAAACTTCCATAGAAAATATTTATATTTCGACATTAAATAACCCATAGAGGTGTTGATATGCCGCTAAACAAAATCTCTATTCATTGTAGTAGATTTAACAGCCAGATTAAAAATTACGATAAAAAGAGACTATAGATGGTGTATAAAGTAAATAGTAGTCAAAGGTAGATTAGTTAAATTAAATATTTGTCAAAATGAACAGTAGTAATGGTTGGCAATGCTTCACCAAATAAAAATAAAGCTAACTTTGATGCTACAGTGTAACCCGGATATAAGATACCCTGATATAAGAGAAACCCGCATATAAGAGAGATTTTCTCTGGTCCCAAATTAGAGCCTGTGTTAATGTATATATAATAGACCAAACCCGGATATAAGAGACTTATTCTCCGGACCCGACAACTCTCTTATATCCGGGTTCCACTGTACTAATCTCATTGCAAAAATGAAACATGGCTTCGGTAATGAGTTTGCTAATTTGATAAAATCTACCGTTCCGATTCATTCGCGTCGTTGGCGGCAGCCATTACTGGCGTTGTTTGCATACAATCACTGCGGAAAGCTAAATGCAGAATAGCACAAATTGCAGTGCCAGTACAAAGGTACTGGCGCTGCAATTTGAACTCGGGTCTCCATTTCCTCAATCCGAGCCGCTATCTATTATTCCACCGTTATGGATTTACGCTATGATTATCCTCGGAATTCTCATAGGTTAAGATTAAAGCAGCTGGTAGGTTCAATCCTGCTTCCATTAAAATAAATCAGATACTAGTCCTAATATAAACAATAACTTATCTTTTATTTCTGATGGTTACTTATGGCCGTTCGTCATGTGTATGAAAATGTTGTGGAGTTATTTCGCAGTGGAGGCTTGTATTTGTACTAAGTTGGTCCTGATATAGGTTCGACGTACAAAACATTAGGAACTTGGTATTACGCAGAGTAATCTGGTCGTGGTCGCTGATACTTTCGTATTCGACTAACTGTCGTCCGACATCGACTGACTCTCTGACGATATTCAGTCCCCGCCACTGATTTTCTAACCATAGCTTAGAAGTGGCACAAGGCCGAAAGTATGGGGCACCCAGTGAGGATCGAACTCACTACTCAGTCGTAATTGATCTAGCAAGACAAGCTTGCTAACCATTACACCACGCCGATGTGCCCCTCTCTGACTGCCCGACTGACTCGTTACTCTTACTACTCCTACTTATTATAGGTGGGAGAGTCTATTAACTATAGAATAGGTGTGTTCCACCATAACAGAAAATAAACTACATCTGGCAGCAAGACCTCTGATCTGAAGGTTTTGATGAGCGTAAAACCACCTCTTAACTGCTATTGCTCCCAGATTCACTCTGACACGGGGTGGTAGCACCTGTTAGGATCCTAGCTATGGGCAAATAGATGGGCAAAACCTTATGAAAATATAAATTTATATTTTATAATAAAAATACCAGCAACACATTTCCATAGAAAAAAATTACCAGACATACATTTTTTTAAAAATTACCAGAAAATACATTTTTTTAAAAAGATTACATTAAATGCGCCGTAAGGATTTGATATGCCATTAAACAGCAAAACCAAACTATTTACTGCCGTAGATTGACGTCATGAGAAAAAGTTGCAAAAGGAACTTGTAGTGATATGTAAATGACTAGCCTAATTAGCATAACTAAGGCATACATACTATATAAATGCCCAAATCGTAGGAGGATGGGCAGAATACTATACGCGAATATTGCATTCTGGCCGGCAGAGGTGCGAACTTCTCTTCCAGTAATTTTAGATCAAGCCCCAGAGGTCCGGCCCACCAAGCAGTACCTCTCCTTCGAGTTGGAGCTGTGTTTATTGTCCGGCGTCTGGGGTGTCCCTAAAATGTAGAACTGCCGCAGAAGATTGATACTACCGATAAACCCATATTATAGACCTTGTGTCACATTAAGTCAAAATTGGCTGTGAAAATATTAAGCAACAGAAGCCAGATAACTGGATGTTCACTGTCGCTTAATTCAGGAGATTAAAATTTTCCTGTTTCCATATCACTAAGTCCATAACACCTTATCCTCTGATCAAATAACATTCATGTTCATGAGATTAAGGCCAAACCAACAAAATATCATAATTGGTCCATTTGTGAACTATTTGTTATCTTGTTTTATAAAACATTCTATCTAGAATATCCAGTTCATTTTAAGCAAACATATGAATTTAACCTATTTTTGGTATACTAATGTCTACATGACAAATTTTTGGTATACTAATGTCTATATAACAAATTTTTGGTATACTAATGTCTATATAACAAATTTTTGGTATACTAATGTCTATATAACAAATTTTTGGTATACTAATGTCTATACGAAAAATTTTCATTTGATTATTTGGTACCACTAAAGAACAAAAGATAAGGAAAGCAGAGAGAATGGTTTTGTTTCTTATTTCTTTTCTTTTTTTTTTTCTTTTTTTTTTTAATGGCATAACAACTCCTCATGGGTCATTTAATACCGAATTCTTTGGAGCTTTAATAATTATTTTGTTTTTTTATTCCTTGTTGCTCACATTTTCTGTCAATGGTATTCTCAGTTTTCTTCTACAGATATATCTTCAGTTATGTGCCAGGGGTGATACATACTTAGACAATCATGTATCATTTGATACATGACAGAGAAGTGTTTCCATATGATATGGCCATATGCACATCCAAGCTTACAGCTCCTGGTATTCTCAAGCAGTCACCCATCTACGTACAAACCATGCTCATCGTTTGAAAACTGCTGTTTCAATGTGAGCTGGCCGTAAGTCTATAAAGTTCAAAAACAAAACGCAAAGTTTGTCTAACACACTGTGTGTATGTGAAAATATGGACTAAATCCAAGAGAATTATTAAATAAAGAATAAGCAGATTTAATGGTTCTGCTATTTAGCTTCAGAAATTTCTCAGCGTGAAATAACGCAGAGTTAGGTTCAATTTTTTAATTCTATTTACTAATACCAAAAGGTATGCCCCTAACGTCTACACAGTCAGTCTGTTATCCGCCAGGCGTGATAAATGACTAATGAGGCAGATTTTTTCCCACCGCAGTAGACCGGTTGCTATCCAAGGCTATAGAACCGGTCCTGCTATTTACGCATAGCTGGTGGGGGGGGAGAAGAAGAGGATTCATACTTTTCCCAAGGGTACTGGCCCTGCAATTTGAACTCGGCTCTTCGTTTCCTCAATCCGAGCCGCTATCTATTATTCCACCGGGCCTCCTCAGAAGAGCCAACATATAAACCAGTGATTTTCAAAGTGGGCCCGTTAGGTCCACAATTGGGCCTGACAAATTTTTAAAACAGCCCTAAACTTCGCCCGGGGAAAAATATGTGGATTTTGGTATCATCTTGCCAGAATAACTTCAAATGCCTAATTACAAAGTTTCCTTCCGGGGTCTGTGACTAAAAAGGGCAATCTAGGAGAGTTGTCTATGCACATTTGGGACGTTTCGTTTAGATGGAGAGAATTTTGCGGATATGTGCAGTTCCACACAGATTAACATTTTGTAGCTCTGAGCTATATAGGAGGACTTATATTACTTTTCTCTCTTTTATTTTTTTTCTAACGTGTTTAAGATAATACAGCTATCAGTCCGTCTAAAAGCAGCTGAAAGTAAGAGGAAAGAAATACGAGTCAAAACTTAATAATCGTTAACAATATCAGGTGTCAAGGAATTTTACTCTCATGTTTTTCAGTGCCCTTCTTTATCATACCCAATGTTCCTAATTATTAGGTTGGTGCAAAAATAATGACGTAATAATGTCGTTTTTTGACGTTCAAAAATACGTCAAAAAACGACATTATTACGTCATTATTTTTGCACCAACCTAATACAACAGGGATAATCGTATTTTTAAGTTTCCAATTATTATTATTATTATTATTATTATTATTATTATTATTAATATTATCCGAAGCTTATGATGTTGGTTGCTGGTATAAATTTCATTCTCAGGTCACCACTAGTGATTTAAGAAAATAAACCGATCAGTTCTCCTTTTCACCGACAGGTTATATCCAATACTTTACGAAATATCCTCGCTGTTCCGAGGAGGCAATCTTTTTGCAGTTGCTCCATTTTCAAAACACAACCCAATATCTGAAAGGTTCTTCACACGTTTATTGTGGCACAAGGCCGAAGGTTTGGAGCACTCAGTCAAGATCTTTTAGGTTGGTGCAAAAATAATGACGTAATAAAGTCGTATCTTGACGTTAAAAATACGTCAAAAACGACATTATTACGTCATTATTTTTGCACCAACCTAATACCTCAGTATACAGTCGCAACTGATCTAGCGATTTATTTGTAAACATCGCAGTACTCCAGTGATCGCTGGTACTGGAATTACTTTTTTTTCGCTAATCTTTTCCGAACATTCAGAATTTCATGCTTTAAATCACTATAGTTGTCGATAGTTCTTTGTGTTCAATTCTCGTGTGAAATGGAGAGGAAACTGCTATCAGTTAAGAAACCTTTTTGCTCTGTTTGTTCCGCATAATAATATCTGATTAATAGTTGCCTCTGTCTCTATCGAAATATCCCTTTTTCATATTAACGACACTTTCTACTACTCCTTTCTGACCACATTCAAAAACCGTACTTTTTACACAACTTTCGATGAATAACGGCATCAACTTCATGCCTCCTTTTCTTGCTCTCATTCTGAGCCGTACACTTATGTTCTGATACAATATGACTGATCTCTTCTCTCGCTCCACACATTCGACAACGCTGAAATGCTGACCTTATCGTCATAGTTTTACCAAGTTTATCCACAATACCTGATCATAAGCTTCTATTAATAACCCCTCCGTTTCTTTCTTTAGATAACCCTTTTTTGATCCATGTCAACGTTGCCCTGCCTCTTTTCTCCACTATTATTATTATTATTATTATTATTATTATTATTATATCTAGTGTAGTAGTAACATTATCTTCAATTCTGCTACCATTATATGTACAATTATTGGATGAACGGTGGCGTAATGGGGATTTTCTAAGCTTAGATGTGGCACAAGGCCAAAAGTATGGGGCACTCACTGAAGATCGAACTCAGTACTCAGTCGTAATTGTTCTAGTGAGATACGCTTGCTGGCCATTACATCACGCCGAAGTACCCAAAAATGATTTTTTCTAAGCGTAGTTTTGGAGCACCCAGTCAAGATCGAACTCACTATTCAGTCGTAATTGATTTAGCGAGGCAAACTTGTTAACCATTACACCACGTCGAGGTGCCCAACGGTGGTGTCATGGATAGCGGCTCGGATGGGGAATCGGAGAGCCGTGTTCGAATTCTAGCCGTGTTCCTTACATTCACTTACGTGTTCATATCCCTTGTGAAAGGTATGAAGCCATTTCTTCACTACCAGGAACCTGTCTAGGAGAAGGAAAAACACTGAAATCAAATAATCTTGGAGAGGGTTTAGCTTGACCAGGAATCCAGAGGCACCACGTGTAAAGCAGCAACGACTGCAGTACACATTGTGCCCCTACGATCCTAATGGGACCCGTGATATTGTTAACGATTATTAAGTTTTGACTCCTATTTCTTTCGTCTTACTTTCAGCTGCTTTTAGACGGACTAATAGCTGGTATTATCTTAAACACGTTAGAAACAAAGAAAAAAAGGGCAAAGCAATATCAGTTTTTCTATATGACAGTGAATGCGGCACAATTCCCACAGATGAAGAGAAATACTTGGGACAACAAATATAGGGTTCTACAGAAGGATACTGAGAATACCTTGAATGAAGCGCGTAATCAACGAAGACGTCTTAAGGAAAGTAGAAACAAAAATGCCATTTATATTCAGAATCAGAAAGAGATAGCTATAATTTCTTGGACATGAGGAAAAAAGGTTTGGAGAATTTGACATCCACATAGCATACCGATGACAATAGGAACATCTGGAGGCAGCGACCCTAACCAACTTTTGTGGTTGGATGTCGAAACTGGTGGTGGGGGTAACGATAAAATGAAACAGTCATTACTAAGTGCCATAAGTGATAGAACGTTGTGGAGAGTCATGATCACCCACGGCATGAAGGCACAGAGAAGAAGAAAAATTACCCTTAACTTTTATTTAATGAAGCATTGTCAAAGCTTATTATTATTAATATTATTATTATTATTATTATTATTTTCATATTTCATTCATTTTAATTTTTTCATCGCAATGCTCCAAATAATCGTTCTTTGGAGTAAACAGCGCAGAACAAAAATATTTAATTATCTCGCGATAAGATTCGATCTCGCAACCCTTTTACTTTGTGAATTATATCTATGATACAACCGCTTATATAACATTTGAATTGCGTGAGTCAACATGCAGGCGATCAACTTTAACTTTCTTGTTTCTTCCTTATTTTAACCCAACATTCAAGGCAGCCATATTTGATGTCCTGTTTTTGGATTTAGGGACATTCGTCTAAAGAATATTGGTCTACGGGAAACGTGTCTAAAGTGATTTGTCTAGGGAATGCTCGTCTAAAGATATTGGTCTATAGAATGCCCGTCTACGGATCATTGACCTATAATAATAATTTTTAATGAATTAAATTACATTCATGTACAAAATACTCAATTTTATTGATATTCACTATGTCACAGAATAATATTTAAGACAACAACAACAATTATTATTATTATTATTATTATTATTATTATTATTATTATTATTATGATGATGATGATGATGATGATGATGATGAGGCACGGTGGGGTAATGAATAGCGGCTGGGATTGAGGGATCGGAGAGCCGAGTTCGAATCCATCGCATTTACTTACGCGCTTGTGAATGGTATGAATCCTCTTCTCTCCCCCACAGCTTGGATTAAATACCCTGGGATGTCAGAAAGAAGTGGAAACCTCCTACAAGTCTGCCTCGTCAGTCATGTATCGAAAGATACATGATCGCCTAAGCGTGTATCACGCATGGTACATAACTGACTGATAGCAACAATAATTATTGATTATACGTGTGCTTTATAAGCATTTACTGGCATGCATTGTTTGTATATTAATACAAACCATGTTAGACCATTATTTTTAGAAGAGAGTTCCTTAGACCAATATTTCTTAGACTAGTGTTGCTTATACGAAGGTTTTTTAGACGAATGTTCTGGATCTCCCTGTTTTTACGTACATCGGTAGAACTAATAAGAAAATTATTAACTTATATTTTTATTATTAGACAAAGCATTATCCGTTATTATTAATTATTGTCTAATTTTTCTTTCATGTCATGTTCACTTGTAAAGCAAGGGAAATCAAGATGAAAGACATGTTAGTCAAATGTTAATATTGGTTAATTAACGGATTTTTTTTTCAAAGTAAATTCTGCGATTTTCTTTTTTTTAATTTGATTATAATTTTTATTTTTTAATTTAAATTTCCTTGTTGAAATTGGTTCTTCTTTTAGAAATGACACAGAAATATTAAAGTAATATTTTATTTTCAGGTAGGTCACAATGGTTACTCTCATTTAATCTTATCAAAATCATTGTCTTCGTTATTTCATATATATATATATATATATATATATATATATATATATATATATATATATATATATATATAAAGAAAGAACAGTAAGATATATAATCCGGTGTTCTTATTGATATTTTTATTTTTACAAAATAGTGCACAATGTAAATTTACAGAGCATTAGTATTATAAATTAATGGAACTAATGTCTTTAATTTAATTACAAAATTAAATTCGAAGCTTTTAGCTTCCATTTTTGAAACATGCTTAGAACTGTGTAGCGGAAAAAAACATATTTTAAATCAATTAATTTATTATACATATATATATATATATATATATATATATATATATATATATATATATATATATATATATATATATAGAAAGAAAGAAAGAACAGTAGGATATATAATCCGGTGTTCTTATAGATATTTTTATTTTTACAAAATACTGCTCAATATAAATTTACAGAGCATTAATATTCGCTTGATGATGAAATGGAACTAATGTCTTTAATTTAATTACAAAATTAAATTCGAAGCTTTTAGCTTCCATTTTTGAAACATGGTTAGAACTGTGTAGCGAAAAAAAACATATTTTAAATTAATTAATTTATTATGTATATATATATATATATATATATATATATATATATATATATATATATATATATGCAATAGTAAAAATTAGACAATTATTTCCACCGTTGTTTTGAAGTCAACTTTCAATTTCTATTTCATTTAAACTGTGGGAAACCATTTTCTTTTTATATACTGTTTTTTTTTTATTGTTGATGTTGTTAATACTAAACTGATGTTGACTTTTTTTTTTTAATGGATTAATTAACTTTGTCATGCATTTCCTTCATTCTTTCTTTATTGATGTAAAATATCAAAGTCCGTATGAAGATATGCTGTGTGATCTTTTCACAAAAGAGTCCATTTGCTAGTGGCTTGTTTCCCCAAAAGCCTATCTTTTAGTTTTGCATTCCATGAGCCTGATCCAAATCTGCGGCTTTTTATTTTTGTTTGTATGTTTGTTTTTAATCTGTATACTTTTCCTTTTCATATTTTGATGTCGTTCTCGAAAAAAAAATATCAAAAATGTTTTGTCTCGTTTTAATCATGTCGGGCATTTGCTCTCAACTGATTACCATTGTCTAGCATCCATTCGTCATATATATACATACATACATACATACATACATACATATATATATATATATATATATATATATATATATATACATATACATATATATATATATATATATATATATATATATATATATATATATATATATATATATATATATATGTATGTATATGTATAAGTATATGTATATATATATGTATATATATATGTATATATATATTCTTGTAATAAGCTTCAGTATTCCAGCTATGGCCTGTATGGTAAAGGCGTCCTCAATCCTGTTCTCACCTCTGTGCTAACAGTAGTCGCTACCTGCGAGACAAGGAAAATCATTTTTTTAAATATATATATTTTTTTATTCGTTCGTAACTTTTTGCTATTTTGTTGTTTTACATATATGCATTTCACATTATTATTATTATTATTATTATTATTATTATTATTATTATTATTATTATGTTTCATATATTTACATGTTTACACCAGATGCTGGGGGTCATTGCTTGGGATTGGGCGACAGCAAGTCTGTTACCTAACACCTTTCCCAGTCGCAGTGTCATTTCTTCCTCAGATCTCTCATTCAGTCGTTCCTTATTTGTTTTGGGCACGTTTCCAAGTGTGCTACATATTATGGGCACGACTGTAACATTCAATTCAACAGCATAATCTTTTCCCGGACAAGGTCCAAGTGTTTTGTTTTTTATGTTTTGTTTTTTTCAATGTTTCACTTTCTTTTTTACTTCAGCCTCCCATATCGACGATTTTCATTATTATTATTATTATTATTATTATTATTATTATTATTATTATTATTGTTATTGTCATTGTTGTTGTTTTTGTTTTTTGTTTTTGTTGTTATCGTTGTTCACTTCTGACTTTTCCTTCTTCTTTATCCTCACCTTCATTTTCTACTTCTCCATCCTATCATCTTCTTCTCCCCATTATTATTATTATTATTATTATTATTATTATTATTATTATTATTATTATTATTATTATTATTTTGCTTTATTATCATTAATTTATTTTTGGAATTTATTTAAGCATTTCTGTTACCATATGGTTTACTTTTCTGCTTTGAAATTACGTAGCTGCATCAATAAGTGACAGAGAAAACATTCGTTTTACACAGCAGATACTGGCTGCGGCAAAAGAATCGTTCGATTTATATGTTCACGGTGGTCAGTTGGTTGTTTTGATGTCCAGTCACTCTCCAGTTGATTGAATCAATCAAATTAAAAAAAAATAATTTTCTGGCTTTAAATAACCTACAAAGGGTTGGTAAACCGTAGAAAACGAATCAATCAAAATAAAAATATTTTCTGGCTTTAAATAACTTGCAAAGTGTTGGTAAACCGTAGAAAACGAATCAATCAAAATAAAAATATTTTCTGGCTTTAAAAAACTTGCAAAGGGTTGGTAAACCGTAAAAAAAAACGAATCAATCAAAGAAAAACATTATGCAGTGAAAAATTCAGATCAAAATTCAGTTGTTATTTACGTGTCAAACTATGAACTTATTGATGCAGTCTCGTATATTATTGTTTTTTTTATTAATGTCTCTCTCAATTCAGTTTATATTGTCTAAAAAAATAAATAACAAATAAGTATTAGGTTGGTGCAAAAATAATGACGTAATAATGTCGTTTTTTGACGTATTTTTAACGCCAAAAAACGACATTATTACGTCATTATTTTTGCACCAACCTAATACCATATTATTTATTTACTATTTATTTTCCAAAAGTATTACTATGTTTTTCTTTTCTTTTCATTGTTTTTAATTTATTTTTTTCGTTATATATCTTTTTTCAATCATTTCGCCACATGCAAGGCAATAAAGCCACTAAGACGCAAAAGGTCATGAAATGTTACAGAATATGAAAAAAACACTATTAATGGGAACAACAAAAGAACACGAATTAAGACAGAAGATAACGATTGTCATTGCATTCGAATTTTTTAAGATCAAAGTTGTTAATTTTTATTTGTTTGTTTTGATTTCTTTGTGTTATTTGCATCGTTGTTTATTTTATTATTTAAACATTTTTTGAGGTTTTGTTTTCATTTTATTATTTTTTAATTGTTAATTTAACTTTATTTTTGTATCTTGATGGCTGTATTTTTTATTTTTCGTTGTATCCTTTTTGTTTTCTGTTTCGTTTTTGATGAAATTACCATTTTGATAGGGCTTCATGGCTATGTATGCTGTCACGGCATCGGTCAGTATTGGGCTTTATATACTGAAGTCAGCAGTCAGGGTGGTGGTTGTCCTTGACCAAAGCGTGCCTTCATCGTTGGAGGGTATCGTTTGTGGTCTGGTCTAGAGAGGGATAGGCTCTGCCAGATCTGCTAGCCGAAGACTCGTTTAGCGTGAATGGATACCTCTACGACTTTAGTCTTTTCTGTGTACAACATGGATGACAATAAGATATGCCCGTCTAGCACGAAAATATGCCTGAAAACATGTTTCGCTATCAAAAGAGGTTTGCCAAAAAGCTAAGCCAAGTCTTAAGAAACAGGAAAGATTCGTTAGAAACAAAGAATAGCGTGCAAACATGGACTTTCGTGCCCGAAAAAAAAAAAAGGGGGAGTTTTCAAGAGGATGTTTTTTTTTTGTTGTTTTTTTTTTTAATTGACACTGCTATTATTTTATTAGGGTGGTGCAAAATAATGACGTTTTCTGACGTATTTTTTAACGTCAAAAAACGTCATTATTTTTGCACCAACCTTATACCTACCTTCTCGGCAATGTTTTTTTTTTTTGTTTTTTGTTTTTTTTTTAAGCGATTATTGGAATTTTCATAAAAGCTGAATGTTTCGTTTCATTCATTTTGTTTTCTCTTTCGTTTTTGACGAAATCATCGTTTTCATTTTGATTTTTTTCTTTTGTAATATTTTCTTTCTTTCTCTTTTTCTTTTCGGTTTCTCATATTTCTTTTGATATATTCCTTCTCTCTCTTTTATTATTTTCCTTTACGTTTTCCCTCATTTTCTTTTCTTTTCATTGCGAACTTTCATTTTCATTTTATTTTAAGGGTTTATTATTTATCAATCCATTTATTTGCAGAATTTATTTTATTTTATTATTAATCATTTCATTTATTTTTGCCATTATTTTTTAACACATACAGTTTTAAGACGCACATTCTCCGATAATTCATTCGAAAAGGAACCAATGTAACGGCGATGCTCAAAAATAACATGACGTGTGAAGACGCGATATTAGAAAAACGATCTGACAATATCATAAAGTACGAAGACTCTTTATTAATGACGTGGGGAAGCTGAAATTACTCAGACACTTGACAATTTCTCTTAAAGCTTTCACTGGAAACCAGGAAAATTGTCCGAAATATAGAAGACAAATACATTTTTAAAATACTTAACAACAAAGAACATTCGTTGTGTTTTTACCAAATTTGTATAAATTAAAAAACTGCTACCGAAATACACTATATATATATATATATATATATATATATATATATATATATATATATATATATATATATATATATATATATACAATGTTTATACGTTATTTTTATACATATAATTTATTTAAGTAAATGCTCTGCTTTTTTTTTTAATTAAATAGTATTACATTTAGCAGCATGAATATTCGAGAAATTTCCTAGAAAATATGCGTTCCCCGACAAGAATCGAACCTGTATTCCTATACGAAAACCGTCATTTGATCTGACGTGCTAATATCATTTAGCTATAGAGAAGCGTCTGGTTAGCAAAGTCCAAACTACTGTTTTTGAACATAGTTACAATTATTATTATACTGCAGCATTCATAGTTGATTCTGTTCAGTAGTGTGTTTTTTTTGTTTTTGTTTTTGTTTTGTTTTTTTAATATAAATTGCTTCTAGTATCTGTAATCTGAATTTGTGGTTTCCTTGATGTAGGATAGTTGTTTTGTTGATTAGTAATTTTTATATTGTAAATGTGGACAGAAATAGAGCACGTTTATCTCATCCTTTAACATCAATACATGGAAGGTTATTCGTGAGTATGAAAGGATTTTGTTAAAAATTAGCAGACATAATGTCCGTAATTGATTCAATGAGACATGCCTAAAAGAGAATTTGCTGCCTAGATACAAATATATATATATATATATATATATATATATATATATATATATATATATATATATATATTTAATTTTATTTTTGTCTCTTTGACATTTAATATAATCGATTAGGAAGGTTATTTGTTAATATGAACGGATTTTGTTAAAAATTAGCAGACATAATGTCTGTAATTTATTCAATGAGACATGCCTAAAAGAGAATTTGCTGCCTAGATACAAATATATATATATATATATATATATATATATATATATATATATATATACTTAATTTTATTTTTGTCTCTGACATTTAATATAATCGATTAGTTTTTCACTGATCGATTTTCTTTATCATTAAGTATTTATTTGCTGTTGTAATTAAAAACTGTTTTATCTTAACATTGAAGTCTTGAGTTATATTTAATTATAAACGGCCATTGTACGTCGCAAAAATAAGTTATTATAGTTGGCGCAATAATTTCGCTACTTTTGGACTCTCAACGGAACCAGAGGCCGTACAACCGTAATTATTAAAAATTCAAAACCAGAAGTAAATTTTTTTACCCGATTCTAGAAAACACATGCAAAACAGATGCAACCAACGACATCAATCGTCTGTAGCCGGCTGATCTGTACTGATCGCAAACTGCTGATTAAATTCGATTTTCGATCGATTTCGCACAAACTTATTTCAGTGTTGATTAGAAACCTTACTTGCTCCATACCCGCCCGCCAACTCCATCTACGACAGGTTGATTTGTCGGTCATGATTCGTTTAAAATTCTCTCACTTACGTTGATGAGGATTGCATTTGAAATTCTGAAATATCTCTCTTTCTCTCTCTTTCTCACACGCACACATATACACACACGCACACACTCACAGACGGGTGCGAGCTCATTTACAACAATGAACTGGATGCGATAGCGAGGCTATAAAGCAGAGATTTATTAAATGAATGACAGTGGGTGGAAACAAATGTTAATCACTCGCTCGGTGAATCGGTTATAAAGTGAGAGAGGTTGGGACCGGGTAAGCAAATCCGAATTAACACCCGACGCCGGAAATGAAGAATAAGATTCTAACTAAAATTCGAACTGGGATCAGAGCGGCGAAGAATATCGAAGAACACACATATATGCAGCTAGATTCAATGCCTTGCTAGAAATCAGCAGACGACTGAGGAAGGGCCAAAGCTACATGGTCGAAACATTGTAAAAAATAAATAAATAAATAAATAAATAAATAAAACAAGAAAAAAACTAGTTGAAACGGTTTAGATTTAAAAAATGAAATATTTATTGGGTGTGTGCAAAAGTTCTCATCGGTATTTTTCTTTCTTTTATTTTTTTGAACTTGATACTGAATACACAATTGAAACCGAATTTTCGCTGGAAACTTTTGCACACTCAGATAATCATTATCATTTTCAAGTCTCAACTGATCGTCGGCCATGTGTAATTCCTGACTTCACTCATTCAATCATTCACACTCTCACTTTCTCTGTCTCTCTCTCACCACCACCCATACATATATATATATATATATATATATATATATATATATATATATATATATATATATATATATATATATATATATATATATATATATATATATATATATATATATATATTACTGTCTTGTGGAAATCTTCGGGGGAAGAAAAGGCTAAGGAGTAAACGCTACCCAAATCCGGAGTGGAGCCCCCAAGGCGGATGGACGGCACTTTGTGCTACCTTCCGGCAACTCCTGCAGCCCCGCTGGTACCAAACTGTATTGGTTTATCCTCTCCTTTGGACTCTGCTAGCAAGGCCGAGAGGGGGAACTATGTATGTATGTATGTATTTATTAGGACTAATGTCAAATCGGTCGGGTTTCGATCCCGGCTTTGAAACAATCAGACGTCTAGCCACACTGAAGATACAACAAAGCAGTCTTTCTGTGGTTGATTATATATATATATATATATATATATACATATATATATATATATATATATATATATATATATATTTGGGCAGCAAACCCTCTTTTATACAAGTTTCCTTAAAGGTGACTGTCAAGGGACTGCGATTATGATTTTTATTTCATTTTTCTTGTTTTCGTACAAGTGCTTTTTTTCTGTACACAAACTGTAAAAACAGTCCAGGAGTTTTGCATATCCGAGAGCTTTCTGCTATTCTGTTAGCCATTATCAAGGACGATTTTTATTTTTAACTGAATGTGTGGGCTAAAAAGATTAATAACATTAATTACAAAGACGGCCATACTGTGCCGACCGTGTTTGGAAAATAAAACATTCCTCTAACTTACATATAGATACATAAAAAGCACACATTCAGTTAAAAATAAAAAAAATAAAAATCGTCCTTGATAATGGCTAACAGAATAGCCGAAAGCACTTGAATATACAGAAATTTTGGACAGTTTTTACACACTTTGTGTGAAAAGAAACCACTTGTACGAACACAAGAAAAATCCCCGCCCCCACCCCATTAGAATGTCTGACGCTCAACTCCACGAGAGCGCCTCTTTGTGACTGCTCGGTCTCACATTGACTGCTGACCTGAGATGGAACAAATAAATTGAGTCAATAGCTTCGTCCACCACAAGGAAAGTTGGCTCCCTGTGCCGCGCCAGGAAATTTTTCTTGCCGGAGTCGATCCTTCAAATCTACAAATCAACCATTCGCCCTTGCTTGGAGTATTGCTGCCATATATGGTCTGGAGCCTCTTCTGTTTGTCTCAAGGTCCTTGATAAAATCCAGAGACGGATATCCAATGTAATTGGCCCTGATCTGGCATCTCGTCTGCAGTCGCTCTCTCACAGACGTGCTGTTACCTCCTTCTGTCTTTTTTACAAATACTTTTTGTCCAGTGCTTTCTGCTTTCTGTTGAGGTTTCTTTCAGATTAGATGACTTACTTAATTATATATATATATATATATATATATATATATATATATATATATATAAGTGATAGAAATTAAGGAGGATTTGAGATAATCATAATTAAGTAATTCACCGAGTCTAGAATAAACCTCAACAGAATGCAGAAAGCACTGGACGGCCGTTTCGTCCTATATTTGGGACTCATCAGCAGTTTGCATCCACTTGTATATCCTTGCTTGAACCGGCTTCTCATGCTCTGGATGAGCAGCTTTGAGATAGTAGTCGTGGCTCTTGGGGGGAAAAATCCTATGAGTAAGTGAAAATTGGATGAGTTCCACCACAGAATATGTGATCGAGCGGTGCTATATCGAGTCTAATCCGTTACCTCTCCGCCACCGAGGCCCAATGGTACAGTTGGTATGACTTTTGCTTCATATCGTAATTGTCCGGGTTTCAATTCTCGTTAATGGATGCGCACTGCTGATGAGTCCCAAATATAGGACGAAACGGCCGTCCAGGGTTTTCTGCATTCTGTTGAGGTTTCTTTCAGACTCGATGAATTACTTAATTATATATATATATATATATATATGAGTGTGTATTCTTTAAAATTTGCTATAATTATGCGGAAAAGTGTCCAGTATCGGATATATATACCAAAGGATCTGGCAGCTAATGTTGAAAATCAACGTTGGAATCTAAACACCCCACACTACACAAGCCCCATATCCGGAGAGTTGGGAGAAGTATATTCATGCCTTCACCAAGCACATTAATGTGACGAAAACGTAAAACTGTACCAGACAGAGTTTACATTCGAATCATTGATGTCATTCTCTGTAAATGTTAAAGGTCAGGCCATACGCACGCATCTCCTTATCAGAGTTCTTCGGCTTTCCGTAACCAAAAATATTTTTGGTGCAGTAATTTATTGATTGTCTTCTATTTATAATTCGGCCTGTCGACATTCTCGCTATCATAGCAAGTATTCCACACTTAACTATCGCCAAAGTCATGATTTTATTTTCGTCTGGATTTCTCAGAAAACGAATACTTACGCGTGATGTTCGAAAAGTAAAACACCAGTATTAACTAATCCAACATATTTCTTTTTACTACGTAAATAAAATACTGTAAATCTTTTAGCAGAAATAACCGCGCGGTCACTATCGAGAGAGAGAGAGAGAGAGAGAAAGACAACATCATCCTTCTTCAAACCTCGTAAGCTGGCGCTACACAATCACAAAGAAACGTGCCAAATAACAGAAAGCGCGTCACTTGAGGACTTTCAAAATCGATATCACCTATATACATAGGAGAAAATAATGACTTAATCATGATGTCGACATTCCACACTACTTCAAACAAAAGGTTAGGAATGAAACCTCCATCCTTACTGGAAAGAGCGACATCAGCTACTGGATTTCAGAAACCGATTTTCATCCGAAATCCTTTTCACAGAAAGATTTCATAAAATTCAACAGACAGCAGCGTGTCCTGGGTAAGATGATGAACTACATCCTGCAGCAAGGCCTCTGTTTAGGAGATTTTGAGAAGTGTGGAACCACTTAATTGCTGGTGTTCCCAGGTCCACCCTACTAGGGGGTCCTAGCTATAGGCAAATAATTAACTTCCAAATTTGGGTCAAAACACTATGAAAGTGTAAAAATAGGTTTTAGTACCAGCAATACATTTTTGTAAAATATTATTACCAGCAATGAATTTTTGAAGAAAAATTATTACCAGCAATACATTTTTTTTAAAATATTACCAGCAATAAAAATCTTGTCGGCATTAAATAACCCATTAAGGTTGATATACCGTAAAACATAACAACCACAAACCAGACAGCAGCCACTGCTGCTCGGTCAATGAATACCAAATGTTTCCTTATGAGGAAACGAATAATAATACCGTTAACTGTCTATATTTATGAGATGAGGTATTATGTACACTGTTTACATTATTCGGACTATTGTCCTCATCTTTGTTGCCATATTTATCACAACGTTTCGGTCGTTGTACGCTCCGGCCTTCTTCGGGTGGTTGGAATGTCGAACTGAACCCTTTATTTCGCTCACTGGGGTAGACTGTTCTTGTTCCACGTGCCATGTTTTAATGGATGTCAGTTTTCATTTATCGCCTGTTAATTCCCTTCCCCACGTTCTCCACTGCCTTAACCGGGTATTGAACTCACACTCTTTGGGTCCTGTTACTGGATCTAACCAACGCCTTTATCCACTGTGCCATGTGTCCTTGTGGATGTCAGTTACCCGTTCAATACCTGTTTAAGGCGGTGGAGAACTTGAAGAGGGGAATTAAAAGGCGATAACTGATAACTGACATCCATTAAAAACACGGCACGTGGAACGAGAACAGTCTACCCCAGTGAGCAAAATAAAGGGTTCAGTTCGACATTCCAACCACCTGGAGAAGGCCGGAGCATACAACGGCCGAAACGTTGTAATAAATATGGCAACAAAGATGAGAACAATAGTCCGAATAATGTAAATAGAATACCGTTACCATTAATATATGTATATAGTTATTTAATAAACATAGATTATCCCGAAAGAAATAGTAACTGTAATATTAGACGTTTCCTTAAAAGGAAACATTCAGAATTTATTGGCCCAGCAGACAGTATTGCTGTCGGTTGAAATTTATAAAATCTTTCTCTTAGAATATTTTTTTAGGAAAATAGATTTCTTAAGTCCAGTAATTTAAGTAGTGGTCTATCCTTTGTTTCTTGTTTAGGATTGGGTTTCCGGTTCCTTCTAATGTCTACTTCAACCCTATGCTTCCAACGTCTCCGTCTAAAACTCTGATTTTTTTTTACTATTGATTTTTTTTTCTTTTCTCAATAGAAGTAAATAGTTTAGCCCATCGTCCGGCTCATGATCCTCCGCAGTCTTTTGAACAGGAGTAGTGGTTTATCCTTTGTTTTCTGTTTAGCATCAGGTTTCTGGTTCATTCTAAAGACTCTCAATTCTTTTTCACTTCCGGTGGCCCCTTGCGTCTTGGTGGCATTATCGCGTTGCTTGAAGTGATGCCTCTTAATCTGCAACCATCTTCCTCGTGTGGATCTTGGACCATGTACAAGGGGAACATAATTGTAAAAAATAGAATAGGGCTTTCTTTCTAACCGGTGTGGAATGTCAGCAACTTGATTCTGTGATTATTTTCACTTCGAGATATATGTTATCAGTTTTAGCTGTTTTTTGGCATTCGTGAGGATTGAACTCACAACGCTAGATAAACGGTACGTATTTGCTTGAAAAATATTTTTACGTAAATGTACTTATTTTCGTATATATAATGTATGCCCGAAACGTAAGGTACATTTATTTATCAAACATGATAGTATTATTTTTTTAAAGTCGACCGCAGCGGGGATCGCCGAGTCAATGCGAACGATCCTATCCTTATCTATTAGGTTGGTGCAAAAATAATGTCGATTTCTCACATAGTAACATATGTGAGAAAACGACATTATTTTTGCACCAACCTAATACATAGTAGTGATTTTTCAAGCGTAGCTTAGATGTGGCACAAGGCCGAAAGTAGGGGGAACCCAGTGAGGATCGAACTCACTCGTAATTGTTCTAGCGAGACAAGCTTTCTAGCCATTACACCACCTCGAGGTGCCCAACCTAATACATAGTATGTGCTTCGCCAGGGTTACATACAGTTTTGAATTCAGAATTTTCCTTCTCCTAGACCGGTCACCACTCAAGGCTATAGAACCCAGTCTGTCCCATAGCTGAGGGGAAGAGAACAGTTGGATTAATATCTTTCCCAAGGTTTTTAGCACATAAGTCAATTTAATGAACTCGACTGAAATTCGAACTCGGCTCTCCATTACTCTACCGTGCCTCATGTGAGTAAAAAAACATTGCGCAATACTATGCTACTTTTTCACGCATTCACCATCATGATTGGCGCACTTGTTCTAGCGGTGAATACGCATATTGATACGCTCATCGAAGAAGGTCCTGGGGCCATATTGGCACCTCTGACTATGATCTCAGGCGATGAAGCCCGGTTAAAGAGCCCTACCCACAAACAAAGATTGATTTCATAACCTGAAATCTTTCATTTTCACAATCACCACTGGCTCTTTTGTTATAAAGATAACGACTAGACGTGATGTCCCTAGACATTTTCAGTGGAACGAGAGCTGTCTACCTACATAGATTAAATAAAGACTTCAGTTCCGAATTTCTTGAAGGTTAGCCAGATCAATATACACCTGATGAAGGCCAGACGTCGCAACAGCCGAAACGTTGTGATAGGAACAAAAAAATAATAATCTGAATAAAAATAGTGCAATAAATAAAAAAAATCCTGAAAAAAAATCCTGATTCCAAAAATTCAGACACAAATTATTTTTTTAAAATAATGATTAAAGAAAAAAAAAATCAATAGTCAGTAGTTAACAAAGAATTTCTATTTGGAAAATTTCACGGTATATTAACGCATGTCGACGTATTTAAAATCGAAATCTGTTTTTTTTTTAATTTTTTCTTTTTTTTATCACACTTGAGTCGATAGAAACATTGGTTGACCTTATGCTTGCGTCTATAGGAAAACATTGATACAGTTAATACTTGCGTCTATAAGTAAGTAGTAATTGTGCTTAGAGCATGAGTCCATAGGTAAACACTGGTCAGGTTGATACTTGAGTGTATTGTTAAATATTACCTGTTTTCACGCGTCTTTTGGTAAACATTGGTTTAGTTTACAGCGGTACCTGTAGGTACACATTCGAGGGCTTTATACCTCTGTCTATAAGCAGGTGTGCAAAATTTTCAGTGTAAGGGCCACATTCAAAAATTCACAATTTTATTGAGCCGCAGAGAATAGTATCTCAAAATAATTGATATTTAAAATAGAAAAAAAAATAAGGCTTTTAAAGAAAAAAATGGATTTATTTTTATTAATTAATATTTTAAAGTACTGTAAAAGATTCACACGAAACGAATTTATTTGAAAGAAAAAGTAACTCCGTTTAAATTACTTTAAAGGAAAAATATTAATAGGTATTTTTTAAGTTGAAGCTTTACATGAAACAAATTTGAAAGACAAAATAACCTTGTTTTAAGAAAAAAGAATATTTTTATTAATTAATATTATAAATTAGAAAACATATTTATTTGGAAAACAAATTAACTCTGAATAAAAAAAATGAAAAAAACAATTCTTACTATTTTTTTAAAGTAGAAACTTCAAATAAAACACATTTAAAGTAAGAAAATTTAAAGAAATAAATTAATTTAGATTTTAAAGTCGAAACTTCACATGAAACAGATTTATTTGAAAAACAAATAACTTGCCAACAATGACTCAATGAGAATAATGTTATCTGATTGCAGTCGTTTACCAGTTTGTTAAAATTGGGCGTTAAGTTGCGTGTAACAATTATTTGGCGTTGCTTGTTAACTTTCTCTTTCAAATTTACTAACATTTGGCGGGCCGCGAAAATTCTTTTGGCGGGCCGCGAAAATTCTTTTGGCGGGCCGCGAAAATTCTTTTGGCGGGCCGCGAAAATTCTTTTGGCGGGCCGCAAAAATTCTTTTGGCGGGCCGTGTAAAATCTTTTGGCGGGCCGCGGATGGCACGCGGGTCATAGTTTGCTCATCCCTGGTCTGTAAGTATACATTGGTCGTGATATACGTGAAAATGTAGGTAAATTTTGCTTGTGTTTCTACTTGTCTATAGATAGATATTGGTCGTTTTTTTTTTTTTTAATCCTGAGTCTATAGGGAAATATTGTTTGCGTTTTATACTTGAGACTGTAGCTATTGGTCGTGTTTATACTTGAGGTTATGTGCAAACATTTGTCGTGTTTATGCGTGTCTATAGGCAGACCCTCATTGTGCCTATACATGAGTCTCTGGGTAAAAATTGTTGGTCTTTATAGTTGTGTCTGTAAGCAACCTACCGAAATCTTGCCCCTATTGGCAGTACATTCTATATCCCATCGACAAGGTAAAAAGAACTGATGCCAATTGTCTTCTGGAATCGCAAAATGTGTGTTAAACTTCGGAAACGAGTCGCCATTGCTATTATATATTGATTCTTTCCAGTTAGTTGCCTTGTTTTCGTTCCCTCAACAAGCCACTCAAACAGAAAGTCACTTGATCCACTCAGCTCGACGCCGCTCGGCAGATTGACTCATGAAGTTGTAGACGTACGTTACTTAGCAACACATCCAACAACTAAGATCTGATCCCATACTATCGACAGATTTGTATCTGGATGTCCACCAAGTGTGAATACCTACAGCAAAAACATATTTAAAAAAAAAAGAACTGATGAGATATTTCTTTGTAAACATCCTCAGACATCGTACTTGATCTCAAGTACAAGTCGAAACTTGAGTCTTGTTTTTGCTTGGTTACCCTACAAAATAGAGTCGTTCTCGTTGGATCAGATGTATATTTCTGCCTATTTATTCTATTATCGGCCATGCAGCTTTTTTTTTTTTTTCTTTTTTAAAGAATCCTCAATGGCAGATTTCGAAAGCAAATATTTGATGTGATATATTTTTTTCTCGAGAAAACCACTGCTGAAGGAATGACTATGTGAGTGCAACATTAAAAAATGTTTATGAAATGAAAAACACATCTCCCCGGGAGATTTTCACATTTTTCAATGAACAATCTGAACAATCTTAGCCATTTCGTTTAGTCTTGAACAAAAGCAGTCGATTAGGACTGCTTCTGTCGTCATCGATTGACTAATGTTTCCTGGAGAGGCCAGAAGACAAGTATCGCCAAAATTACATGCACAGTTGTAGAAACACTATTTACTTTATTTATTTATTTGGTTGGAATGTCGAACTGAACCCTTTATTTTGCTCGCTGGGGTAGACTGTTCTAGTTCCACGTGCCATGTCCAATGGATGTCAGTTATCAGTTATCACCTGTTAATTCACCTCTCAGAGTTCTCTTTATCCTTAAGCAGACATGACTTAATGGATAAAGGCATTGCTTCGATCCAGTGAATCTAACCAACGCCTTTATCCATTAAGTCATGTGAATTGTGAGTTCAGTACCCGGTTAAGGCAATGGTACCTTGTCTATCCCAGCGAACGAAATAAAGGATTCAGTTCGACATTCCAACCAACTGAAGAAGGCCGGAGCGTATAACGGCTGAAACGTTGTGATAAATATGGCAACAAAGATGAGGAGAATGTTCCCAATAATGTAAATAGTGTAAATAATAGCTCATAATAGAAATATAGACAGATGCTAAAAGGCCAAAATGTTGTAATAAATATGGCAACAAAGATGAGGAAAATAGTCCGAACAATGTAAATAGTTTACATAATACCTCATCTCAGAAATATAGACAGATACTGAAAGGCCGAAACGTTGTAATAAATATGGCAACAAAGATGAGGACAATAGTCCGAATAATGTAAATAATGTACATAAGACCTCATCTCAGAAATATAGACAGATACTGAAAGGCCGAAACGTTGTAATAAATATGGCAACAAAGATGAGGACAATAGTCCGAACAATGTAAATAATGTATATAATATCTCATCTCAGAAATATAGACACATACATTTGTAGAAAGATAAAAGAAATGCATACCGAATCTGTTCAACAAATTTTCTCAGCTCGAATGGTATTCACTGGCTATTATTAAAGACACAATATTTCAAATACTGATTTTCGAGACAAATCAGATTCTTATCTTTGGCCACATTGATAGTGCCAGATGGTATGGGATACCGAAGACTTGGGCTTAGGTTGGGGAGAAAATAACCTCTCTTACGATCCATGACCTAAGAGACGACATGGTAGACAGATTATGAAGAGTTATCAACAAGTTTACAATTAATGATGCAGAAACCATCTAAGTAGTCACAGGGAAGCATTGGCTGTATCCGTGTGCATCTTTCAGTATGTATATGGATCGTCGGTTTCCAGCCACGGACAAACGATCGTTGTATCCGTGTGCATCATTCAGTGTATGTGGATCGTCGGTTTCCAGCCACGGAGAAATGATCATTGTGTCCGTGTGTCGTGTGCATCTTTCAACATATGTGGATCATCGGTTTCCAGAAATGATGTGTCCGTGTGCATCTTCCATCGTAGCCGGATTGTCGTGTTCCAGCCACGGAAAAATAATCGTTGTGTCCGTGTGCATCTTTCAGTGTATGTAGTTCGTCGGTTCTCAGCCTTGGCAAGCAATTGCTGTGTCCGTGTGCATCTGCCAGCGCAGATGGACCGTGGGTTTCCTGCCACGGACGAGCAATCGCTGTATCTGATTGTGTCTGCTAACGTCTTCCAACATATGGGGATCGTTGCAATTCAGCAGCTTCATCTATTTAGCGTTTCGTTTCAGGTCGTAGGCGATCATGACTCTCCACAATTTCCTGTCCTTTGTAGCACTTAATAAGTTTTGTCTTTTAGTTATCACTGCTAAACCCTGTACCGCCCTCTGTTTATCTCGATAGGCAGGTTATGCGTTGTTTTCCTGTCGCTGTTGTCCCGTGAGTATCAACTGTTCCAAACCATATTTCTTCATTATACGCCCTAACGTCTTCCACATATGTGAATCGTTGCATCTCATCCATGGGTCGGAATTGGGTGTGTGTTGTGGCATTTTCCCGCGTATAGGATTCGTTGGCTCTCAGCCATGTGCCTGTTCTGGGTGTTGGCTGTGAGGCATCTTCCAACGTGTGTAGAGCATCACATCTATTTCGATGGCCATCGTCCCGTATAGCTGTCACAGTGAACGAAATACTTACGTAAGGAGCATAGAGACTGGGGATTTGTTGCCATATGTTCCTCCATAAAGTCATCAAACGTTACGAAATAACAGAGTCCAAACAAGATGTAATTGATATCTTACCATCTTTATCCATTTAAATACTATGTAAACACAAGGTTGTTTTAGGGGTCTACGTGAGATTGAAGGGCACATAAGGCGCGAGCGGATAAACTTAACTCCAAATTCGAAGCTTCGAGCTGATTTTCTCCAAATTTGGGTATCTTCTCCTAGACATCTTCAGGCTACGCTCAGTCGGTTTCTTTCGCATCAACACTTTTGCTTTCTTTTATACACACTACAAACATTCACTTACGTGTAAATAATATTTGGGACAGGTATAAATCCATATCCTCTCCACCAGCTATGGGTTAAATAGTAAGACTTGTATCTGGAAAAAAATCATTGTTATTCTCCAAAAATTGTTAATAAAAAGAATTATTCTAATAATGTAAAATATGTTTAAGCTTTAAATAATTCAAAAACGGTTGATAAGCAATTAAAAAAAATAATGTAATTCATTCGATCAATCAATTAATCGCTTTACCCACAGGGAAGATGAACGCGCACACGCAAGTCGATCGCGCCCTAGCTTGTCTCTCTTCTGCCAAACTTATCGACCTATTGATCAGTTTCATTTCCTTTTTCGTTTCCAGTAAATGAGAGACAAGGCTGTAATTCATAATTTTTCGTCATATGCATTTGAGTGATCGGCTCGCACATTCCGTCCAGCTGCGTCGTATTTCTTTTTGAACTGCATATGGTTATCTCGCCACTTCAACCCAGGTGCCTTTTGAAGCAACGAGGATATTCCGTCATAAATGAAGTGAGTTGCATCCTCACTAAGCGACACGCTAATATGGCGGCGTGCAAAGCCTTTCACATAACCGATTTACCCATGCTTGAGAAGTCTAAACCAAATGTAATCGTGTAATTAGAATAATCGAAAACCTCTACTATTAACAGACCACCTGCATATGGATGAAAAAAAAGAGTTCAGTACAAATACAAGTATAGAAAGGCGTGTAAGACAAGGATGCGTCCTCTCAGCAGACTTATGTAAATTATACAGTGAGGTGATTCTGAGGGAATTAGAAGTCCTACCGAGTTTAATTATTGGCGGCCACAACAGCATAAGATATCCAGATAACTGTATTGATAACAGACAAAGAAACGAAACTATAAGAAATCCCACAGAAAGTAATGAAGGAAAGCGAGAAGAAAGGACTAAACGTCAATTACAAGAAGACTGAATTCATGTTTGTTGCTAAAAGGAACAGCTCAATATATATATATATATATATATATATATATATATATATATATATATATATATAGAGAGAGAGAGAGAGAGAGAGAGAGATAGATAGATAGATAGATAGATAGATAGATAGATAGATAGATAGATAGATGTTTCACAGCAAAAAAAAAACAAAATTGCCTCAACATAATATAATCTATTTCAAGCCGTTCTGTGCGTGGCTAGCATCAGTCCTAAAGTGTCTGTCTCGGAGCATTGTTTTAAATTTATATTTTATTTTCAATTTTAAATCCATTTTACCTGTACTATATATATATATATATATATATATATATATGTATCGTCCAATAACAAAAACATACTATTCTTAAAAGAGTGACCACTACAGAGTAGAGGTTCTATATTCAACACCATCGCTTGATAACACACCAAAATTGTTGAAAAAATGGCTACTTTTGTAGTGATTTTATAGCATATTTATGCTATAATTTTCGAATAAATTATATATATATATATATATATGTGTGTGTGTGTGTGTTTATACGTTATTTTTATAGATACAAATATTTAAGTAAATGCTCTGTTTATAATAAACAATATTTACCGGCCTGAATGTCCGAGAAATTTCAGAGAAAATATGTGTCCTCTGACAGGAATCGAACCTGTATTATATCAGGAACCGTCATATAGCCTGATGTGCTATACCACTAAAGCTACAGAGGAAGCGTCTGGTTAGCATGGTCGAATTAGTGTTTTTGTTATAAGCAGAGCATTTACGCAAATATTTGTATCTATAAAATAACGTATAAACAGAAAATATATTAAGTAATTGTCGATTTCATAATATCTGATGTTATTTATTTACATTAAGACACGCTTCGAGCAGATATGAAAATTCTATCATGCGAAATTTGTAATTTAAAAGCCTTCTTTGACAAAAGCGTCAAGTGATATGAAGGTTTTGTGTAGGATACTGGTTCAAATCCTGTCGGAGGAAAAAAAAATGTTTTGTATGAAATTTCGCGGATATTCAGGTCGGTTAATATCGTTTATTATAAACAGAGCATTTACTTAAAAATTTGTATCTATAAAAATAACGTATAAACAGAAAATATATTAAAATAATTGTCGGTTCGTTTCATTATATATATATATATATATATATATATACTTTCATGGTAATTGTTCTGATTAACTTTTCTCTGTGATACTTTATGAATTTAAGTGCAGTACTAGATTGAGAGCAAAGTCTCATCATTTTAAAGTTGGAATAGCTAGATGCAACCGTAAGTTCTATGCTAGCAGTTTCTTCTTTTGCACTTATCGCTAGTGGAACTCTATTCCTATTTCTTGCTACCCAGTCAATTTTGATCTTCAAAAATTGAAATGCAATGTCCATCTTTATCTTGTCTTATTAATTCCTGTTCTTTTATTGTTCTCTTTCCTTCTCTGACAATCAGTAACTAGCTCCTTGCGTCTTAGTGGCTTTATTGTCTTCGCCTTGCTTTGGATGAAATGATTAAAAAATAACATATATATATATATATATATATATATATATATATATATATATATATATATATATATATATATATATATATTCAGTTCCTAGAACACAACTGAAATTAATTTGTTTAATGTTTTTATTTTATAGAAAATATTTGGAAAGAATTTTTTTCTGGCCGCTTTCTGTTTTCATAAGCCATTATTAAGTAGTTTTACTCTTGTGTTAATAGTATGAAGACATCGAATAATTCATGTTCAAATTATCCCCGGAAATTGTGAAAACAATGCAAAACAATGACAAATTGTTTGCCATATATATATATATATATATATATATATATATATATAAAATAGAAATATTAATTTTGTTACTTAGCTGATTGATTTTATATTAAAGATCCAGAGTTTTATACACGGACCATTTTGTAAAGGTTAAGTCCTCTTGTTAAGAGGTGCCACCAATATTATATATATATATATATATATATATATATATATATATATATATATATATATATATATATATATAAATAAGGATAATTATGTATTTGGGCAGCAATCTCTTTTCTATACAAGTTTCGTTAAAAATGGCTGTCAAGTTACTAAGGTTAAGTTTTTTTATTTAAGTTTTCTTGTGTTCTTACAATTTTCTACTTTTCTGGAAATGAATTATGTAATGCTTTCGGCTATACTTTTATAATAGATTAAATTATACAAACATTCAGTTAAGAGTAAAAACAAAATCATCCTTGATAATGGCTAAAAGTATAGTCGAAACTGCTCGAACATTTGCGCAATTTCTACAGAATTTCTGTCCAGAAAAAAAAAAAATGAAAATTGTAAACACTAAACAATTAAATATAAACTTTACCATAATAGATTGTCAGTCATTTTTAATGAAACTTACATATATATATATATATATATATATATATATATATATATATATATATATATATATATATACATATATGTGTGTGTGTGTGTCAGAGAGAGAGAGAGGGGCGAAGATTGCCTTCTTCTTAGAAAAAACCCTAGCCAGTGTATTACTGGAGGATAGCTCTTCTAAGGCAAACAGTAGATAGAATTACAAGTAGATAGTAGATAGAATTACTGGTAGACAGTAGATAGAATTACTAGTAGACAGTAGATAGAATTACAAGTAGACAGTAGATAGAATTACAAGTAGACAGTAGATAGAATTACTAGTAGACAATAGATAAAATTACAAGTAGACAGTAGATAAAATTACAAGTAGACAGTAGATAGAATTACTAGTAGACAATAGATAAAATTACAAGTAGACAGTAGATAGAATTACTAGTAGACAGTAGATAGAATTACTAGTAGACAGTAGATAAAATTACAAGTAGACAGTAGATAGAATTACTAGTAGACAGTAGATAGAATTACAAGTAGACAATAGATAAAATTACTAGTAGACAGTAGATAGAATTACTAGTAGACAGTAGATAGAATTACAAGTAGACAGTAGATAGAATTACTAGTAGACAATAGATAAAATTACAAGTAGACAGTAGATAAAATTACAAGTAGACAGTAGATAGAATTACTAGTAGACAATAGATAAAATTACAAGTAGACAGTAGATAGAATTACTAGTAGACAGTAGATAAAATTACAAGTAGACAGTAGATAGAATTACTAGTAGACAGTAGATAGAATTACAAGTAGACAATAGATAAAATTACTAGTAGACAGTAGATAGAATTACTAGTAGACAGTAGATAGATTTACTAGTAGACAGTAGATAAAATTACTAGTAGACAGTAGATAGAATTACTAGTAGACAATAGATAAAATTACTAGTAGACAGTAGATAGAATTACTAGTAGACAGTAGATAAAATTACAAGTAGACAGTAGATAGAATTACTAGTAGACAATAGATAGAATTACTAGTAGACAGTAGATAGAATTACTAGTAGACAATAGATAAAATTTCTAGTAGACAGTAGATAGAATTACTAGTAGACAATAGATAAAATTACAAGTAGACAGTAGATAGAATTACTAGTAGACAATAGATAAAATTACTAGTAGACAGTAGATAGAATTACTAGTAGACAATAGATAAAATTACAAGTAGACAGTAGATAGAATTACTAGTAGACAATAGATAAAATTACTAGTAGACAGTAGATAGAATTACTAGTAGACAATAGATAAAATTACAAGTAGACAGTAGATAGAATTACTAGTAGACAATAGATAAAATTACTAGTAGACAGTAGATAGAATTACTAGTAGACAATAGATAAAATTACAAGTAGACAGTAGATAGAATTACTAGTAGACAATAGATAAAATTACTAGTAGACAGTAGATAGAATTACTAGTAGACAATAGATAAAATTACAAGTAGACAGTAGATAGAATTACTAGTAGACAATAGATAAAATTACTAGTAGACAGTAGATAAAAATACAAGTAGACAGTAGATAGAATTACTAGTAGACAATAGATAAAATTACTAGTAGACAGTAGATAGAATTACTAGTAGACAGTAGATAGAATTACTAGTAGACAATAGATAAAATTACTAGTAGACAGTAGATAGAATTACTAGTAGACAATAGATTAAATTACTAGTAGACAGTAGATAGAATTACTAGTAGACAGTAGATAGAATTACTAATAGACAATAGATAAAATTTCTAGTAGACAGTAGATAGAATTACTAGTAGACAGTAGATAGAATTACTAGTAGACAATAGATAAAATTTCTAGTAGACAGTAGATAGAATTACTAGTAGACAGTAGATAGAATTACTAGTAGACAATAGATAAAATTACTAGTAGACAGTAGATAGAATTACTAGTAGACAATAGATAAAATTACAAGTAGACAGTAGATAGAATTACTAGTAGACAATAGATAAAATTACTAGTAGACAGTAGATAAAATTACTAGTAGACAGTAGATAGAATTACTAGTAGACAGTAGAGAGAATTACTAGTAGACAATAGATAAAATTACTAGTAGACAGTAGATAGAATTACTAGTAGACAGTAGATAAAATTACAAGTAGACAGTAGATAGAATTACTAGGAGACAATAGATAAAATTACTAGTAGACAGTAGATAGAATTACTAGTAGACAGTAGATAGAATTACTAGTAGACAATAGATAAAATTACTAGTAGACAGTAGATAGAATTACTAGTAGACAATAGATTAAATTACTAGTAGACAGTAGATAGAATTACTAGTAGACAGTAGATAGAATTACTAGTAGACAATAGATAAAATTACTAGTAGACAGTAGATAGAATTACTAGTAGACAATAGATAAAATTACTTGTAGACAGTAGATAGAATTACTAGTAGACAATAGATAAAATTACTAGTAGACAGTAGATAAAATTACAAGTAGACAGTAGATAGAATTACTAGTAGACAATAGATAAAATTACTAGTAGACAGTAGATAGATTTACTAGTAGACAGTAGATAGAATTACTAGTAGACAATAGATAAAATTACTAGTAGACAGTAGATAGATTTAATAGTAGACAGTAGATATATTTACTAGTAGACAGTAGATAGAATTACTAGTAGACAATAGATAAAATTACAAGTAGACAGTAGATAGAATTACTAGTAGACAGTAGATAGAATTACAAGTAGACAATAGATAAAATTACTAGTAGACAGTAGATAGAATTACTAGTAGACAGTAGATAGAATTACTAGTAGACAGTAGATAGATTTACTAGTAGACAGTAGATAAAATTACTAGTAGACAGTAGATAGAATTACTAGTAGACAATAGATAAAATTACTAGTAGACAGTAGATAGAATTACTAGTAGACAGTAGATAAAATTACAAGTAGACAGTAGATAGAATTACTAGTAGACAATAGATAGAATTACTAGTAGACAGTAGATAGAATTACTAGTAGACAATAGATAAAATTTCTAGTAGACTATAGATAGAATTACTAGTAGACAATAGATAAAATTACAAGTAGACAGTAGATAGAATTACTAGTAGACAATAGATAAAATTACTAGTAGACAGTAGATAGAATTACTAGTAGACAATAGATAAAATTACAAGTAGACAGTAGATAGAATTACTAGTAGACAATAGATAAAATTACAAGTAGACAGTAGATAGAATTACTAGTAGACAGTAGATAAAAATACTAGTAGACAGTAGATAAAAATACAAGTAGACAGTAGATAGAATTACTAGTAGACAATAGATAAAATTACAAGTAGACAGTAGATAGAATTACTAGTAGACAGTAGATAAAATTACTAGTAGACAGTAGATAGAATTACAAGTAGACAGTAGATAGAATTACTAGTAGACAATAGATAAAATTACAAGTAGACAGTAGATAGAATTACTAGTAGACAGTAGATAGAATTACTAGTAGACAATAGATAAAATTACTAGTAGACAGTAGATAGAATTACTAGTAGACAGTAGAGAGAATTACTAGTAGACAATAGATAAAATTACTAGTAGACAGTAGATAGAATTACTAGTAGACAGTAGATAAAATTACAAGTAGACAGTAGATAGAATTACTAGGAGACAATAGATAAAATTACTAGTAGACAGTAGATAGAATTACTAGTAGACAGTAGATAGAATTACTAGTAGACAATAGATAAAATTACTAGTAGACAGTAGATAGAATTACTAGTAGACAATAGATTAAATTACTAGTAGACAGTAGATAGAATTACTAGTAGACAGTAGATAGAATTACTAGTAGACAATAGATAAAATTACAAGTAGACAGTAGATATAATTACTAGTAGACAATAGATAAAATTACTAGTAGACAGTAGATAGATTTAATAGTAGACAGTAGATAGATTTACTAGTAGACAGTAGATAGAATTACTAGTAGACAATAGATAAAATTACAAGTAGACAGTAGATAGAATTACTAGTAGACAGTAGATAGAATTACAAGTAGACAATAGATAAAATTACTAGTAGACAGTAGATAAAATTACTAGTAGACAGTAGATAGAATTACTAGTAGACAGTAGATAGATTTACTAGTAGACAGTAGATAAAATTACTAGTAGACAGTAGATAGAATTACTAGTAGACAATAGATAAAATTACTAGTAGACAGTAGATAGAATTACTAGTAGACAGTAGATAAAATTACAAGTAGACAGTAGATAGAATTACTAGTAGACAATAGATAGAATTACTAGTAGACAGTAGATAGAATTACTAGTAGACAATAGATAAAATTTCTAGTAGACTATAGATAGAATTACTAGTAGACAATAGATAAAATTACAAGTAGACAGTAGATAGAATTACTAGTAGACAATAGATAAAATTACTAGTAGACAGTAGATAGAATTACTAGTAGACAATAGATAAAATTACATGTAGACAGTAGATAGAATTACTAGTAGACAATAGATAAAATTACAAGTAGACAGTAGATAGAATTACTAGTAGACAGTAGATAAAATTACTAGTAGACAGTAGATAAAAATACAAGTAGACAGTAGATAGAATTACTAGTAGACAAGAGATAAAATTACAAGTAGACAGTAGATAGAATTACTAGTAGACAGTAGATAAAATTACTAGTAGACAGTAGATAGAATTACAAGTAGACAGTAGATAGAATTACTAGTAGACAATAGATAAAATTACAAGTAGACAGTAGATAGAATTACTAGTAGACAGTAGATAGAATTACTAGTAAACAGTAGATAGAATTACAAGTAGACAGTAGATAGAATTACTAGTAGACAATAGATAGAATTACTAGTAGACAGTAGATAGAATTACAAGTAGACAGTAGATAGAATTACTAGTAGACAGTAGATAAAATTACAAGTAGACAGTAGATAGAATTACTAGTAGACAGTAGATAGAATTACTAGTAGACAATAGATAAAATTTCTAGTAGACAGTAGATAGAATTACTAGTAGACAGTAGATAAAATTACAAGTAGACAGTAGATAGAATTACTAGTAGACAATAGATAAAATTACTAGTAGACAGTAGATAGAATTACTAGTAGACAGTAGATAGAATTACTAGTAGACAATAGATAAAATTACTAGTAGACAGTAGATTGAATTACTAGTAGACAATAGATAAAATTACTTGTAGACAGTAGATAGAATTACTAGTAGACAATAGATAAAATTACTAGTAGACAGTAGATAAAATTACAAGTAGACAGTAGATAGAATTACTAGTAGACAATAGATAAAATTACTTGTAGACAGTAGATAGATTTACTAGTAGACAGTAGATAGAATTACTAGTAGACTATAGATAAAATTACTAGTAGACAGTAGATAGATTTAATAGTAGACAGTAGATAGATTTACTAGTAGACAGTAGATAGAATTACTAGTAGACAATAGATAAAATTACAAGTAGACAGTAGATAGAATTACTAGTAGACAGTAGATAGAATTACTAGTAGACAGTAGATAAAATTACTAGTAGACAGTAGATAGAATTACTAGTAGACAGTAGATAGAATTACTAGTAGACAGTAGATAGAATTACTAGTAGAAAGTAGATAAAATTACTAGTAGACAGTAGATAGAATTACTAGTAGACAGTAGATAGAATTACTAGTAGACTGAAAGAAATTGTTCAAAGACTTATCATCCGACTGCTGGTTTCGTAGATGTTTCTCCACTCTTCCGGGAAGAAATAAATTAATTGAATTTATTGACATACAGAGCAACCTTCGTTCTCGAACCTCAACATGTCGAACAAATCGGTTTTCGAACAGAATATTCGAGATGTAAATACCTCGGTTATCAAACAAAATTTCGGTTCTCGAACAACATTGATGTACCGAGTTAACCCGAACGGAATCATTTCTTAGTCAACCGCCATTTTGTATACATTCATGTGTTTTGCTCTGCTTTTCTTTTCTAATTTTATTGTACTGTGACTTTTTTTTCTCTCTTCATTTAATCCTTAGTCATGCCTTCAAAGAAAGCTAGCAGTGATACTGTAAAGGAAAAAGAAAAGAGTAAAACAATTGTTGATATTGTCTTTTCTTACTCAGTTTCATATGGCAAAATCAACGATCTATACTATTCTTATAAATAAAGAGACGATCATGTCTTTCCTTCTCTTTCCCAAACAATAAAATCTCTTTCCTTCCCCTCCCACTTATGCCATCAACTCTCCTACTTACAGCTACGGTAAAATTGAATTGTTCGTCTATATTTTATCTGCTTAGTATTGAGCTTATTTAGATTTTTCTTAGATTTAATGATTTTCATTAGTTTTGTGTATAAACTTGTGCAGAAAATACTTTTGTAAAAATTTAAATAAGCAAGCATCTTGGGACCAGGAACGGATCAATCCATTTCACATTAATTCCTATTGGAAAAATAGTTTCGGTTTACGGCGTTTTCGGGTTACGAACAGGCATCAAGAACGAATTAAATTAGTAAACCGAGACTCCACTGTATATCATATGATATCTGTTAATAAAGTCAATTATTTTCAACAGTGCGGAGTAATTTCTTCAAAACTCGGAATCGGCAGATAGGTCTTTGAAAATTTTAGGGGGTGTATAGTATAATCGATTTTATTCCCATCACCTCTAATCTATTATAGATATTACCATCTAAACGCACGATTTTACAAGTAATTTAGCGTATAGTATGAGTTTTTATTAACTTTTTTTACATCATAATAGGGGGCTCGTACTGATAATTTTTTTGAAGAATTTAAAAATGATTCATTTTCGCCATCGCTATGCACAGGTAATTCTTTTTTCTGGAAGGGTTAAAATCTATGCAAAAGAATTTCAGTTGTGGCATGAACTTGGCTTATGTTCGAGTATATACGTTATTTATTTTATTTCATTTTATTCACGTAAATTTTGAACTCTTTTCTGTAGTTAATTTTCTTTGTATTACTTTGTTTGTCTTCCTTATTTTCTCCAACAACATTCCCCAAGGAGGCTTTAATCAAATATTATACACAGCGCGCCAATGATCCCTGTGTGTTAAAAGTAAAGCTTCTAATTACGATAAGCAAGAACAATCCAAGAAAATTTATCGTCTGCTCTTTCAAATCGATTTACCGCTTTTGAATTAGTTTTTTTTTTCTTTTAAATTTTTAAGACAAATAGCTATCCCTTTTATAAATTAATCTCTCTGGACTAATGTCTTGATCTTGCTTGTTGTAGCCGCACTTCTTGAAACGTTAGGCTTTCTTCAAATCAAATGCTTTTATTGAATCTGAGAGAAGAGATTACCCTTAATCGGCTAATGATGCTAGGGGAGATAACTCGTATCTGTTAATTTATCCTTGTCTTGCAGTCTCTTATTTCTCCGATGAACTCGGTCATGTAAATGTCACTATCTGATTCAAGGAATGGCGATTACCAGATAACTCAGTGCACTTAATCAACGCTTTTAAAGACCAGGCGAGAGTCACGTGAACGTGAAGCCCCGGCATGATAATGACAAATTAACTATGGGAATGTGTGAGAGTATCTCCTGCATGGATATGGAAATGAAAACGATTCACCCAATACAAGGACGAAGAGACACTCAAAGCAGAGGGTTACAGAATAAGCCGCGTGATATTAACCTAAGAGGAAGAAATTAAAGAATTAAATTAAATAAATTAGGAAATTAAGATTATGACGATATGGCGAATAGATAGGTGCTAATCCTATACTTGAAGAGGTTTATATTGTACTGTTCTGGAAAGCATCCACACAGGAGTTTTTCTTCTTTTTTTTTTATAAAGTAGCAGTTTGTGGGAAGAAGCTTTCGGATCGAAACACCTTTCTTATTAAAGGGATACATAGAGAATGGGAAAGTAATTCAACTCTGCGGATGTAGACTGAATTGGTTAAGTTATAAGGTTATTTACCTCATCACCCCGCGAGGCAGGATGTGGTACAAGACCTTTTTTAATGCGGGGTCAAACCGTGCCTGTGGGCTCGGGCAAAATTTCCCCGTAGACCCGGTAAAAAACGTGGTCGATTAGCTGTCTACCACCCCAGACGAGACACTGCGTTTCGGCATAGCCTCGTCTTGGTTTCTCTCTGCCCGAAGACAGAGAGTTCGACTTAGCTGGAGACGAATCTCCAACTAATTGCCGAAGCAATCCATGATTAAGTTATAAGACTTTTGTATTGTTTTGTTTCTTGGTTTAATCATTTCTTTTTCCTCCAGTTTGACAGGTGGATATTTACTTGTTGTTGCCGTCTTTAAATATTCCACAGGGAAGACCACAGTAGGCACCCTCCCGCGGATGTAGGTCTGTATGTTCACGGTAGACAGTGAGTGCGTTGTTCATTTATATGCATGCCTCTTGCTTGCTATTCTTGTTAAAGCCTTTTTTTTTCTTCATGCTTGTTACCATTGTGTTTGTTTTATTTTTCTTCTGAAGACGTGTTCCATATTTTTCCATTGCAGGATATACCGGGTATTGGGACCGTCAGCGGTGGTTTGCTCAGTGGGCCTCCTCTTTGCTGCCTCTTTCTACTGCTATTGTTATTTGTCTGTCGATTCGAGGCTGAAAAGGAAGAAGGTAAGACCAATGTCCTTCATCTTGATCTTGGATCTGATTGATCCCAAAGTTTTGGCTACCGATCATTTGTTTATAAACATTTGCTATCGAAAAAGTTGTTAGTTCAATATTCACTCGCCAAAAAAATAAAATAAATAATAATAATAATAATCTTACCATCCAAAATACGTTTTGGCTTGAAATTGAATGGGTTGATAAACCGGAAAAAACATCAAGCAATCTCAAGCTCACCACTTCTTTGTTCGCTCTCTCTCTCTCTCTCCTTTTTTTTTTTTTTTTTTTTTTTTTTTGCAATGACATGTTTTAAAGCCATGTTGGAAGACAGACTGATAGATTTATTTGTTTTTTACAGATTATCAACCACTTTGCCGGTTGTTTAAAGTCAGAAAATAATTTTAGATTGTAAGAAATATTTAGGAAATAATAATGATTTACTGATACAATTCCTACTCTTTAACTCATAGCTGGAAAAGAAGAGGTGGAGTCATACCTTCTCTCACAAAAAAGAAAAAGAATTATTCTTACAATCCAAGATATGTTTAGGCTTGAAATAATTAACAACGGGTTGATAAACCGTAAAAAATTAATTCACAAACTCGACATTGATACTATTTTTCTCTTCTTTTCTCTTTTTTTTTTAGTTTTTTGTCAACGGTCATGTTTTACAGTCATGCAATATTGGTGATAGTTTGATTGACTAATGGATTGATTTGTTTTTTACGGATTATCGACCGATTTGCAGTTTATTTGAAGCCAAAAAACATTTTACATTGTAACAAGTATTCGGCGATAATAATGATTTATTGATAGAATTCCTTAATATTTAACCCATAGCCGGGGGTAGAAGAAGTGAATTCAAAACTTCATACGCAAAAAGAAATATATTCTTAGAATCTAAAATATGTTTTGGCTTGAAAGTACCACCAAAAGGTTACTAAATCCTAAATAAATAAACTAATATCGAAACTCACCAGAATTCCTTCTTTTTTATTTCTTTTTTTTATTTCTCAATAGCCATGTTTTACAGCCATACGGAATTGATGGAGTTATTGTTTTTTTACAGCTTACTAACGTTTTTGCTGTTTATTTAAAACCCAAAAAATATTTTTAGATTGTAAGTATTTTTTAAGAGTTAATACTGATTTTACTGATACAAGTGCGACTAATTAACCCATAGCTGGGGACGAGAACAGGAAGATTCGTACCTTTTTATAAGGGTATTTGCGCATGAGTTAACATAACGAACACTACTGAAATTGGTACCCGGCTCGCCGATTTCCAATACTGAACAATTATATTTTAATCCACCCGCACATCCAAGCTAACAGCGGTCACCCATCTATATACTGACCAAGTTCGACATTGCTTAACTTCGGTGATCGGACGAGAACCGGTGTTTTCGCACTATATCACTCAAGAAACACCAAGGGTGAGAAAAAGTGACGATGGCGCAAAGATTTTCAGTTGGATTAAGATTTCGACAAGCATGTTAGTCACTAATTAAATCGCCCATTTATTTATTTATTTATTTTTTGAATGCTAATTTAGTTAAATATTCAATGGTTGGAAGATCAGTAACAGCTTGTATTAATATTAATATCACTTTCTCCTTAAATGCTAGTGTCTTTTTCAAGAATTCGGCAGGAGAGTTCATTTTGACGCTACTTTCGACTGGCTTCGCCAAAAACTTTCTGAAATTAAAAAAGAAACGTAATATATCGTGTTATGTTACTTCGATAATTTCTTTATTGATTTTTTTCTTTTCTTTTTTAGTCTGTGACGTTGCTATATTCGGTTTAAATGACTGAAACTTGTTTCCTGCTTTGTTTGCAAACAGGCTTTACTAACAGGAAAAACAAATATCTTTATATTTGGTAAACCCATCTTAATAGGCCCAAATGCAATCGATCGATGTATCTTGCAGCTTGCTTCTATACGATTTAGATTATTTAGCGTACCTTTGAAATTGCTTTTCCCTTCGGAAGAGTTAATGATTCCAAAGATTAATCGCAGAGTGGGTGGTTTAAGCAAAGATCAAAGACTTTCTACTGATTAGCAGAATTCCTGATGTTAAAGAGACAAAACAGGGTATGTTGCTATCTGACTCCATCTTGACGCATCATATTAAAGATTTCCTTAATATATATACACACATATATATACATACACACACACACACACACACACACATATATATATATATATATATATATATATATATATATATGTGTGTGTGTGTGTGTGCATAACATGACATGCACGGAAAATCATGAGAGAAAAAAAATTTCTTTTTGAGATTCAAAGGTAATTGGCCAAAAGCATTGATTAAGATTGCTCGTTTAATGGTCAGGTAGTTATGTATTAATCACCAGTGTCAGAGGGCAATGTTGAACTCTGGTATGATCTAGTGCAGCAGTCCCCAACAGCAGATCCGGGAACCATTTGGTACCAGGCCGGGGTTCGTTTGGTACCAGGCCGGGGTTCGTTTGCTACCGGGTCGGAGACTATTTAGTAACGGGCCGCGGATTATTTGGTACTGGGCTGCGGACTATTTGGTACCGGGCCGCTGACCATTTGGTACCGGGGTGGGGACCATTTCGTACCGGTTCGCGGATAATTTGGTACCGAGCCGCGGACCATTTGGTACCGGGTCGGGGACCATTTGGTACCGGGCCGCGGACCATTTGGTACCGGACCGCGGACCATTTGGTACTGGGCCGCAGACCATTTGGTACCGGACCGGGGGCAATTTGGTATCGGGCCGCGGACCATCTGGTACCGGGCTGCGGAACATTTGGTACCGGGCCGCGGAACATTCGGTAACAATCTGCTAAAGTCAAGTTTTTTATTGTGTTTAGTTAAGCGCGTAACCAACACCGATACCGATTCCTTCCACCGGATACGGTCTGTGGGAAAATTGTCTTCCATGACACCGGTCCGTGTCGAAAAAAGGGATGGATACCGCTGGTTTAGTGTCTCGGTTTCTGATTTGTTCACGCTGGAAGGTCATTCTCTATTTTGATGACTGGAATAACCCAGCCTTCTGAGTCTGCTAAAAAGAAAAAGTGAAGTGGACAAAGATTAAATAGGAATGTTGACCAGCATGCTAGGGATATCATGGACCGAGCATGTGAGCAACGATGAGATCTTAGAGATGATACAAACAAGGACGAGGCAGCTGAAGTTTCTGAGACACATGATGAGGAAGGACGGCCTGGAGAATCTGATACTCACGGGTCAAATAGAGGGAAAGAGAGACAAGAGAATACAACACGTGACATACCTGGCGGGCTTAAACAAACGGATGACAAAACGTAGTCTGGGGGAGGAAGCAGAGGGAAGGAACTTGTTGAGAGCTGAAAGGGATAGCGGGAGGTGGAGAGCCATGATCGTCTACGTCCTGAAAGGACATGGCACATAAAAAAGAAAAATAACTTTTCCACAGGACAATCCCCTCCCAAGCGTTGTAAATGCGCCATATGAACTGGCAAAGAGAAGTGGTTCTTTCACATGAGATACATTCTTTAGACTTTTCCCTCTTCAGGTTATCACATGTTACTAGCTGTATAATATTGCCTTTCTAGTCAGTGGTTCAGTCAATTTCAAACTGTCGAAAATTTGAGCCAAGAATTAAATTGATCAAATCTACGGTTGTCCTTGTGTCCTATGTTCCAACATTATATGCAAATCAATAAAACTATAATAAACACGGAACAAAAGGTCATAGAGCCATCAAATATCGGTCAAATATAGGTCGTATGTTTATGCAGAAGATCTAAAAAGGTCTACGATCGTATTAACATATATTAACATATATTTTCATTTATGTACATGAGATAGTGATAAAAACGAAAGAATACTCATATACAATCCAGTTTGTCGGAAGATCTTAATCTTTTAATATTTTTACTGTTCAAAACATATATCTCTATCTATAAAAGCAGGACGTGTGTCTGTGTGTGTAACTAATACACGCCCGCAATTTTCGACGGATTTACACGAAAATTTACATGCACATGCTCCAAGTTAGCGAGAAGGCCAAGACCGACTTTGCATTTCCTAACTCCCATCGATAGTGGAAATAATCGATTTTTTCATGCTTCTATGGCAGTTTTCATGTAGTTTGCAGCCATTTTCTACTGGCCAGAGTGAAAACCAATAGCTGGCTGCCAGGAATAGGCAGGAAGATTCTATTGGCCAGCGTGGGAGCCAACAGCTGACTGACACGAATGTTAAATAGCATGCTAGCATGCAAAAAAAAATCGATAGCTGCATTCGTCACAAGTGAGAAAAATTTAAATCTGCATGGCACTTTACTCAAATTGTCTCATTCGCTTGCTTAAACTCGACATTGATTCTGATTTCGCAAAAAAGTGTGAAAAAAGTATTTGTTGTTAACATTCTTTTTTCATACGGTTTTTCCAGTTACGAGTCCTTTTTTAAAGGTGATCGTTTTGTGTTCATTTTGTTTAGTTCTTTTTTCGTAACAGATTTAATGTTTAGTATAGAGCTTATAAAAAAATCGCAGTGTGAGACAGGCAAGAAGTAAGGCATGTAGCAACATCAGCACGGCAAAGGCACTACTTTAAAGGGGAAGGAAGGGCAAAAATATTTTAAGTCAAGTGATAGCGATTGTTGTATGAGTCATACGATTTTTGAATCAAGCACGGGCAACGCCGGGCCATGCTGCTATTATATATATATATATATATATATATATATATATATATATATATATATATATATAGTAACCCTATTTTACCAGTAACGCTTCTATTAATTCCTGACAATTAACAATTTCCTACTGATTTTCTATGCATTTCTCTGTTAAAACAATTAACAATTAATTTACATTATTCATATAAAAGACATTCTGATAGCAAGACATACATTAATTCCTGATCATATATATATATATATATATATATATATATGTGTGTGTGTGTGTGTGTGTGTGTACATGGTACACTACAAAATGTAGTATAGATCTACTTCAACCAACGAGAACTACGTTATTCTTATTCAACCTGGATGTACAGTGATGGGATCGATTCAAACTAATGAAATTCGAAGACATTACAAGTTTTATATATACAGTGTATCACAAAAGTGAGTACACCCCTCACATTTCTTCAAATATTTAAGTATATCTCTTCATGGGACAGCACTGAAAAAATTACCTTTTGACACAGTGAAAAGTAGTCTGTCTGCAGCATATATAACAGAGTTAATTTCTTTTCCCCTCAAAATAACTCAAAATATAGCCATTAAAAGCTAAATCCCTGGCAACAAAAGTGAGTACACCCCTAAGAAACTACACCCTTAAAAAGTGAGTACACCCCTAAGAAACTACACCCCTAAATGTCTAAATTGAGTACTGCTTTTCATTTTCCCTCCAGAATGTCATGTGACTCATTAGTGTAACTATGCCCATGTGTTCATGGGGAGCAGGTGTATTCAAATTTGTAGTGCAGCTCTAACACTCTCTCTTACCGGTCACTGAAAGTTCCAACATGGCACCACATGGCAAAGAACTCTCTGAGGATCTTAAAAAACGTATTGTTGCGCTACATAAAGATGGCCAAGGCTACAAGAAGATTGCCAACACCGTGAAACTGAGCTGCAGCACAGTGGCTAAGATCATCCAGCATTTTAAAAGAGCAGGGTCCACTCAGAACAGGCCTCGGGTAGGTCGTCCAAAGAAGCTGAGTGCACGTGCTGAGCGTCACATCCAAATGCTTTCTTTGAAAGATCGGCGTAGGAGTGCTGTTAGCATTGCTGCAGAGATTAAAGAGATTGGGATTCAGCCTGTTAGTGATCAGACCATACGCCGCACACTACATCAAATTGGTGTGCATGGCTGTCACCCAGGAGGAAGCCTCTTCTGAAGGCAACACACAAGAAAGCCCGCAAACAGTTTGCTGAAGACATGTCAACAAAGCCCACAGATTACTGGAACCATGTCCTATGGTCTGATGAGACGAAATTTAATTTGTTTGGTTCTGATGGCCTTAAGGATGTGTGGCGGCGACCAGGTGAGGAGTACAAAGATAAGTGTGTCATGCCTACAGTCAAGCTTGGTGGTGGGAATGTCATTGTCTGGGGCTGCATGAGTGCTGCAGGTATTGGTTACATTTCATTGAGGGAAACATGAACTCTAAAATGTACTGTGAAATACTGTAGCAGAGCATGATCCCCTCCCTCCAGAAACTCGGTCGCAGAGCAGTGTTCCAGCATGACAATGACCCCAAACACACATCCAAGACAACCACTGCTTTACTGAAGAGGCTGAGGGTAAAGGTGATGGACTGGCCAATCATATCTCCAGACTTGAACCGAATAGAACATCTTTGGGGCATCCTCAAGCAGAAGGTGGAGGTGCGGAGAGTCTCAAATATCCGCCAGCTCCACGACGTCGTCATTGAGGAGTGGAAGAGCATTCCAGTGACTACCTGTGAAGCTCTGGTAAACTCCATTCCCAGGAGAGTAAAGGCAGTTTTGGATAACGATGGTGGCCACACAAAATATTGACAGTTGACATGTTGTATGTTAATATTGACAACTTTTCCTAAGGGGTGTACTCACTTTTGTTGCCAGGGATTTAGATCTTAATGGCTATATTTTGAGTTATTTTGAGGGTAAAATAAATGAACTCTGTTATATATGATGCAGGCAGACTACTTTTCATTGTGTCAAAGTGTCATTTTGTCAGTGTTGTCCCACGAAGAGATATACTTAAATATTTGAAGAAATGTGAGGGGTGTACTCACTTTTGTGATACACTATATATATATATATATATATATATATATATATATATATATATATATATATATATATATATATATTAAATAAAATCAGCGAGCTCTAAGTGAGTCTGCTACATAGGCCCACCGGAAAAAGAAAATGAGTGCATGATTGGAAAGGCTAGTTCTGCCTTCGGTAATCTTAGGGATTGCTAATTTTATTATATATATATATATATATATATATATATATATATATATATATATATATATATATATATATATATATATATATATCTTTCTAAATACTTCCCCAAAAATTCAGAATTGTATAAGATATTCAATAAAAATACAGTTAAATAAAGCTACAGTTGCACTAGTAATTTAGATACAATAAAAATACAGTTAAATAAAGCTACAGTTGCACTAGTAATTTAGATACAATAAAAGTACAGTTAAATAAAGCTACAGTTGCACTAGTAATTTAGATGCAATTATAAATAAACAAAATGCCAGAAACCTCAAAAATAACGTGCAGCAAAATAATAATAGTAGTTTATGCAACTGCAGAAATAAATTTAGATGTCCATTAAACGGAGCTTGTAAAACAGAAGCCATAATTTATAAAGCAGAAGTAACTGATATTAATGGTCAAAATAAAACTTATATAGGTTGTGCAGAAGGTTCTTTCAAGCGCAGATGGTACAACCGCAGATCGTCTTTTAAGCTAGCAAATCTTAGACACTCCACCAAACTTGCTAGACATAAGTGCAATTTACAAGAAAGAAACAGGGATCTGATTGTAAGTTAGAATATTTTAAAAAAGATAAAACCATGTAACAACGATATCCGAATTTGAAAACTATGCCTACACGAGAAATTAGCGATTATGACATTTCCGGTTACAAAAAATCTTTTAAACCAAAATCCGAAATTTTAAGTTCTTGCCTTCATATTAGAAAATTTTCATTAAGTGAATGTGAGGCCGGATAAATAAAATCTAATTTAAAACCCCACTGTTATTCTTAAGATAGGTTTGCCTCCCCATCCTTCCTTACATTTAGGTTAGATTTGCTTTTCTTCTTCTTTTCTGTATACATTTACAATACACTTGCGTTCCCGTTTCTTTCTTTTCTTTTCGTTTTTTTTTTCGCCCTTCATTTTTCTTCTTCTTTCTTCTCCATACTCCCTACGTTTCGATTACACTCATCGTCATGTTTTTCGACCGTCATGTGCCTGTTTATTTCTTTTTGAAAAATAATAATGTAACGTTCTATATGCTCCTAAATTGCTTGGGGTATTATGTATGATGTAAGCTGTATATAATGGATTCGACTAGAATTCGAACTCGGCTCTGAGATTCCTCAATATAAGCCGCTATCCAATATATATATATATATATATATATATATATATATATATATATATATATATATATATATATATATATATATATATATATATATATATATATATATATATATATATATATAAAGGCTTAAACACTAATATTCCATGGTCATAATTTATTCCATTGGAATCGTAAATACGATCCGATATTTACGATTCCAATGGAATAAATTATGACCATGGAATATTATTGTTTAAGCCTTTTTATTATAACCTTACTCTGGACATTGAGTTCTACTTGGATTCTATCCTCTCGGAATTTTTTATTCAAAAAATATACATGTGTGTATATGCACCTGTGGATTTTGCATATATATGTATATTTACCACTAATATATATATATATATATATATATATATATATATATATATATATATATATATATATATATATATATATATATATATATATATATATATATATGTGTGTGTGTGGGGGGGTGTCAATCTCCTGACAGATGAAGAAGAGACAAGAGAAACAAAGAAAAGAGTAGTGAACTGTTACGTAATAACAGTCCTCCGATATGGACAATATCCTTACAGATGCCAGTGAATGTTGGACAGTCTCCTCAAAAATGGAGTCTTGAAGCTAGAGAATTAAAAAAGATTACTGAACTGTTACGTAATAACAGTCCTCCGATATGGCAGTGAATACTAGACAATCATCTCACAGATGAAGAAGAAACTTGAAACAATAGAAACAAAGAAAAGAGTACTGAATTGTTACGTAATATCTGCCCTCCTGTATGGCAGTGGATGCTGGAGAATCTCCTCACAGGTGAAGAAGTGACTTGAAGCAAGAGAAACAAAGAAAAGAGTACTGAACTCTTACTCAGTCTTCAAATATAGCATTGAATGCTGAACAAACTATCCACTGATTAAGTCACTTGAAGCAACAGGAATGTTGTCCTACAGAAGGATGATGAGGATACCATGGAATGAACATGTAATATATATATATATATATATATATATATATATATATATATATATATAAACCAATACGTCATGATTTATTTTACCTATACCGGTTTCAAAGGCAATTGGAGGTCATAAAAGATGATATGTCCCGGAAAGGAATATATTTGAACGAAGTAACTAAGTGGTTTTGGCTATTATAAGTTTTAGAGAAAATGGAACCAAAAAAGACACTTATACTTGGCATCAGAAAGAGATCTTGAAGTTTCTAGGACAGATAATGAGGGAAGAAGGCTTGGAAATTTTGATACTTACAGGATAGATTAAAAGCAAGAAGGGGCACCTCGGTGTTGTGTGTGAGTCGCCAGATCAGTTACGTCTGAATCTTCACTGGACTCCCCATATTTTCGGCCTTGTGCCACATCTAAACTATGCTTAGTACATCACTCTACAAAGCGAGCTTGAGTAAATGGATGGCGAGGCAAGGTTGAGGAAAGATAACAAAAAGACATTATTTATTAATAGCCAAAAAGGACAGGAAATTGTGGAGATTCCTGATTGCCAAAGCTCTGAAGGTACACTGCACATAGGAGAAACGAAGAAGAAAGAAAGAAAGAATGGCTTCCATTACCTCCTGACTATTTAACGATCTGCTTGCAAATGATTTTCAGTGTATTTTCTATAGTAATAAAATTAGCAAAGTATTTACATTGTAAATGTAAAAGACATTCTGATAGTAAAACATACATTAATTCCTGATCATATATATTATATATATATATATATATATATATATATATATATATATATATATTAGGTTGGTGCAAAAATAATGACGTAATAATGTCGTTTTTTGACGTTAAAAAATACGTAAAAAAACGACATTATGACGTCATTATTTTGCACCAACCTACTATATATATGACACAACAAAATCCAAAATTACCACATATTTTGCCAATAAAACTTGCATTATTTCATGGCTATTAACAATCGATGCCATACTGATTTTGAATTCATTTATCTAGCAAAGACATTTCTGATGCATTTACTTCATATATATATATATATATAATATATATATATATATATATATATATATATATATATATATATATAGGTAATTCAGAGCAGCATGAATCCATCCAGCTCTTATCTTAAATCAAAACTTTAAAGAGATTGTTTGACCAACACAAGGACCGACCAAATTTCATGTTATAAAAATAAAAAGCAAATGAAAACTACAGAAAAAAGTTCATTTTCCCCATCAAGCCATTCAGTTCACTGTTGCTAACAAGCAGAATTCTTTTTACTCTTGCTGAGGGCCACGTTGGCCGAAACTAGTCGAGGAATTTAACTGAAATAATAAAAACGAAAGAATATTCATATACAATCCAGTTTGTCGGAAGATTTTAATTTTTTAATATTTTTTATTGTTCAAAACATACATATATATATATATATATATATATATATATATATATATATATATATATATATATATATATATATATAACGTAAATGTATATATATATATTATGTTGGTGCAAAAATAATTTCGTTTTCTCACATAGTAACATATGTAAGAAAACGAAATTATTTTTGCACCAACCTAATATATATATATATATATATATATATATATATATATATATTTACTAACCCTATTTTATTAGGTTGGTGCAAAAATAATGTCGTTTTCTCACATAGTAACATATGTCAGAAAACGACATTATTTTTGCACCAACCTAATACCAGTAATGCTTCTATTAATTCCTGAACATTAACAATACATTCCTTACTGATTTTCTATGCATTTCTCTATTAAAACAATTAGCAATTCATTTACACTATACATATAAAAGACATTCTGATAGTAAGACATACATTAATTCCTGATCACACACACACGTATATATATATATATATATATATATATATATATATATATATATATATATATATTACAAATAGTATAAATCTACTTCAACCAACGAGAATTACGTTATTCTTATTCAACCCGAATGTACAGTCTCTTCGTGTCGGAATTAGAAAATTAAAATTTAACTAGGATATATATATATATATATATATATATATATATATATATATATATATATATATATATATATATATATATATAATACAGGTAAGAAATTTGGTAGGTATATAATCCAGGTGGATCCTAGTTAAATTTTAATTTTCTAATTCTATATATATATATATATATATATATATATATATATATAATTGGCGTATTTTACCAGAAAGGCTTTCATTAATTCCTGACCATTAATAATACCTTTCTTTCTGATTATCTAGTCATTACTATAGTAAAATAATGATCCATGCATTCTTATTATACATATAAAAGACATTCTGCTGGCAAAACTTGCATTAATTACTGAACATATATCTACCGTTACCTCCAAATTCTTTGGTTTTTGTTGTTCACTGAAGACATTTGGATTTAAGATCAGAAGATGAATATGAGATAAGAATTCCAAATTTCAGCTTTTATTGCTTTATATTTGCATATATATTTGTTAAACAACTTCGGTCGTACCACTTTTTGTCTGAACACTGCCATTTTTCAAGTGACCAAAACTATTGAAACACGTGGCTGCATTATAGATATTATAAGTGTATGATTTCAGTATGGTATGTAAAAGATTTTGGTGGTTTCACCATAACATTTTTTGACCCCTGGAAAAAACGGCATTAAACTAAAATGTATTTCACAACGAAAAAACGTAGTTATAAATATGTAAAAAATAAAAAAAAAAAAACAATAAAAGTACAAAAATTATTAAATATTTAAAACTTTATTTTCTCCTTGTTTCGATTTATAGTTGCGTCATTTATATGAAAACGACTTACGGCCGCATCACGCTGAAACAGCGGTTCCCGTAAGAACACCAAATTTACGCAGCGTCAAGCCTGATCAGTATATAGATGGGTGCTCACTGGGGAATACCAGGTGTTGTAATCATGGATGTGGGGTGGTTTTATAGATATGCCTCAAAATTGTTAATTGGAGTGTCGATTTCCAGTTCACGCTGGGTTCCTTAGCATAAATATCTGTGGGGATAATAACTCGATGCCAAATTTTGTCTCTTTTCAAAAGAAGTCACTACTGGTTACATTTGAAACAGTCAGATGTCAGTTTACCTGCAAAGAAACAATGCATTTATTAATAAGAAGAGTTGAAATTAATGCATGTAAGATTAGCTCCTTCATCCCTCCTATCATTGTCCACAACATTTAGCTGGAAAGAAACAATGTAATTATTAATAAAAAGAGTTGAACTTAACATGTGCAAGATTTCCCGGCGCTAGCATCACTCCTTCATAGTTAGTCTTTGAACTTTTCAGCCTACCCTCAAATATATATATATATATATATATATATATATATATATATATACTAGCAGTTGAGCCCGGCGTTGTTAACAGTAAGAGATAGATCAAGTATCGACCATCATAAAGACTGAAAAATAAAATTGACAAAGATTATTGTTTAAGGTTGACGGACACGCATGTCTTAAATAGTTTTTTTTTTTTTTTTTACGAATTGGTCAAACAAAAACACTGTTTTGAATCGTTATGAGTCTACCCATTGAATAGAATTTTATTATAAACAATTGTCTTGTAAAAGGAATTTTTAAAGCGTTCTGAATGTAAAAATAAAGAAAAAAGTGTGCAAGACAATAAGAAACACTACCTGCCAAAAGAAAGTGAAGTTTTGTTGAAATCGGTTGAAAAATGTAGGAAATCCGATCCCATATATAAACGAACACACACACACACACACAACCTGGGTTTTATAACTCGATATGAGTTGTCCCCCTTTCATTCTCGTGATGCTTCTTAATTGTGTTTTCAAATTTATTTCGTGCAAAAACAATTGTGTTTTTCCAATTTTTGGCGCTGTCAGATCCACCGCAAGGTAATTTTACGTAGTCCTGTGAAGTTTTGTTGAAATCCGTTGAAAAATGTAGGAAATCCGGTCCAATATATAAACGTACAGACACACACACACACACATAGTCTGCGTTTTATAATAAGTAAGATATATATATATATATATATATATATATATATATTAATTAGTACACTATTTACTTTGCTCAGACTATCATCCTCATCTTTGTTGCCATATTTATCACAACGTTTCAACCGTAGTACGATCCGGCCTTCTTCAGGTGTTTGGAATGTCGAACTGAACCGTTTATTGTGCTTGCTGGAGTAGACTTTTCTGGTTCCACGTGCCATGTCTAATAGATATCAGTTATCTCCTGTTAATTCCCCTCTCCAGGTTCTCAACCGGCTTAACCAGGTATTGAACGGATAACTAACATCTATTAGACATAGCACGTGGAAATAGAACAGCGAGCGAAATGAAGGTTTCAGTTCGACATTCCAACCACCTGAAAAAGGCCGGAGCCTACAACGGCCGAAACGTTGTGATAAATATCGCAACGAAGATGAGGATGATAGTCCAAACAATGTAAATAGTGTACATAATACCTCATTTCAGAAATATAGACAGATATTAATTATTACATATGCGTACACCTACGTTTTGGTGTGCCAAAGCGTAGGTATACGCATATATACTAACTAATATATGTATATAAATAAAAAGAAAGAACAGTAAGATATATAATCCGGTGTTCTTATAGATATTTTTATTTTTATTAAAAATTCGCTTGAGAATGAAATGGAACTAATGTCTTTAATTTAATTACAAAATTAAATTCGGGGCTTTTAGTTTCCATTTTTGAAACATGGTTAGAACTGTGTAGCGAAAAAAAACATATTTTAAATCAATTAATTTATAATATTATACTAACTCATATATATCTTTGCTCTGTATAACCACATCGAGCACTATTATGCTTACACCTCATGTATAAATTTGACGATTATTTGCTTGACTGCGTATACACACCAGCACGCTTGTATACCCTTGCTTATATCTAGCCGTTTGATTTATCTATTATATATATATATATATATATATATATATATATATATATATATATATATATATATATATATATAGGCTTATTCAAACGGAGTGAACCCATTTAATTAGCCAACATAAGGAAATGTAATAGAAAACTCCAGCCAATACCCAAGTATTCTACTCCCAAACAAATTTAACTTTAATGTCGCCACCAACTGCAGCTCGGAGAACATCAATGCAATAAGAGAATTCCCCCCAGGCGCGTATCAGCATATTACGATCCACTGAGTTGATCGCTGTTGTTATTCGATGTTTAATGTCATCGTGGTTAGTTGGTAGCGATCTTTGGTAGTTGGTAGCCAACTCTTACGTATTCCTACAAAATATCTCACACGGGGAATCTCGCAAGCCAAGCACAAAGAGCAAGGCCTTGGTAAGTGCCTGAACGTGGCGTAGGCTGTAAGGTTTCAAATGTAGACGTCTCGTTAGCCCACACCAGATAGTAGATCTGTGAACTTCTGTGGACTCCCCTCAAATGCAGCACGGATTCTCGCCACGTGTCCCTCCGAAACTCGTGATCATCCTGTTCTTTTACTGAGGACTCGCCATTCAGGGTGGGGGCGATTAAACAAGAAACTGAACATTGCCGTAGATACGACGCGACTAAAGCACACCTGTGGCAGCCATTTAAAATTAGAAAATTCCTCGTTCAAATGGTAAATGACTCATTCCATGACGATGCTTCAGAACTGAAGTCATGAAATCGGTTCATTTTTTGTTAATATATATATATATATATATATATATATATATATATATACGCAATCTGGTGGCGTTTACAACTGCATGTCGTAAAACCAATACGTCATGATTTATTTTACCTATACCGTTATAGACTTAGCTCTCAGACTAAGGCTCTTGACTTCTGACTCTCCTACACGTCCGTCTGTATTTATGACGGACACCAGCCAATCATATTCCAGTGAGGGGGAGCATAGGTGTACGCATATTCCATTATATCAAAAGATATGTATCAAACGATTACATGTAATTATTTCATAAATCGTAGTCGCAGTATATATATATATATATATATATATATATATATATATATAGAGAGAGAGAGAGAGAGATAAAGAAAGAGAGAGAGAGGGAGGGAGAGAGAGATAAAAATCGAAAGAGAGATACATACACACACAAATATATATATTTCACAGGCGAGAAGGTCGTGAAAACTGTGAGCATAGAACTTATGGTTACATCTAAAAATACCAAAAATATAATTATGAGACCTAACTGCCAACGTAGTACTACGATTAAATTCATGAAGTCATGCTAGAAAGAGGAAACTTCGCCACAATTTCCATGAAAATATTTATAGAAAAGACACATTAAAACAGTCGGAAAGTGTCTGAAGCCTAGACACTAAGAGGTTTATCCAGCATTTATTTCCATGCAAGGTTAATCCTGGGTATGAAGATAAACTACATCCGGCAGCAAGGCCTCTGATCGGGAGACTGGAAGGGTTGAGAAGCGTGAAACCACCTCTTAATTCCTGTTGTTCCCGGGTTAGGACCCAGATAATGAACCCTCAAACACTATGAAATTATAAAAATACATTTTTATAGTAAAAATACCAGTAATAGATTTTTATATAGAAAAATTACCAACGGTACCTATTTATAGTAAAATTACCGAAAATACCTATTTTTAGAAAAATTACCAACAATGCATATCTACTTATATTATACTAAAAATCTGGGATTCGTGTTTGCGTAGTGCGTCGTCCACCCGGCGCATAATAATGATTTAAGTTTCTTTCCACCTCTTCCTTTCAACCTCTCTCTCTTTCCACCTCTCTCTTTCCACCTCTTTCCACTTCTCTCTTTCCATCTTTCTGATTCCGCGCGTGCTTGCGTAGTGCGTCTGTCCGGTGCATAATGATTTAAGTTAATCTAATCTAAGTGAATAAGATTTAAAAATACGAGTTATTTATACAGTAAATATTTTTATCTTAACTTTCTTCAAACGGACAATTTATTTAATCAAAATATTTTGAAGTTAAAGACAGACAAAAAGAAATCCCAATTTGCTGTTTCGTCTAGTTGCTCATACAGTAATTATTTATATTTCAGCTTTCTTTAAGCAAACGATCTTTTAAATATTTAAAATGTATTTTTTGCCATATTTAAAAAAATATTTTCAAGTGAATATGATTTAAAAATATTTTTTGGCATGTTAAAAAGATATTTTTAAGTTAATGAGATTTTTAAAAAAAATTTAAGTGAATAAGATTTAAAAATACGAGTTTTTTATACAGTAAGTATTTTTATTTCAACTTTCTTCAAAGAGACAATTTTTTATGTTGAAATCAAGGTCAGTGATTTATAATCTGAACCTTCAGTGACCCAACGGTTCACGGATAGTCTAGTTTATAGTAAAATTACCAATAGTACTTCTTGAAAGGTAAATGACTAGCAATACATTTTGAAAGCAAATGATCAACAATACATTTTATCTGTAATTGAAGACATACAATTGCGTTCAAAATATATTTAGTTGACACCATAAAATTTGTGCTCAAAATATTTAAATCTCTGCATTAAATACCACAGAGCGGCTGCTGAATAAGAACAACTAAAAAAAAACATCTAAGATATTAGATATCAGATACACTTTTAACATTTTCTTTTGTTTATAAAAACGTTTCCTTATCTCTTAATCTCTGATTTGTGTCTTTTCGATATCTTCCCCTTTTTTTTCTCGTACTTCTAGTCTGTGGGGCTCTCTTCTGGTGTGTTCCTTTCCAGTCAAATTTGATCTTGAAAAAGTTAAATACAGCGTCAATCGTTATCCTTGGTTTTCTTAATTTCTGTTTTTTTACTGTTGTCACTCGTTAATAATGTTTTTCATTATCTCAGGTTCAATCACACTCAGCAACCTCTTACATTTTAGTGGGTTTATTGTGTTACTTGGGGACGAGAAATGATTTAAAAAAAACAAAACAAAAGTAAACAATAAGTGTTTAAACATTCATTTTATTAACTCGTAGATCATTTTACATAGTAGATTTGAAGAAAGAAAAAATGGATTATGTTGAAAATGTTTTAATTTCAACTGAAATATATATATATATATATATATATATATATATATATATATATATATATATATATATTAGATGTGTATATATTAATATAATATAATTGTAATATTAATATTATGTTTATTTGGCAAATTGTGAAATATGTCGGCCTAAATACCCCTCAGTCGAGAAAAAAATGTCTATATTAATTCACCTCTAATTGAAGTTTTTGAAATTTACGGACATAGATTTGCGTCCCAAATTGAAAACTTAAATAGTGTAGGGGAGGAGCAGAATGTCCACAAAGAATTGGGTAAGAATATAAGGAGAAAAAGAAACCATGACTAACATAAAAATTCATTAATAAAAACGAGCGGGAAGAAAACATATACATATACTGGAAAAGAGTCAATGTAAAGGGTTCCTAGTGGGTATAAAATTGAAAACATTCACTCACATACCGCCTCCTTATATTTTCTTTTCCCGTTTCTTTTCTGATTAAGTGTTGATTGAAAAGGATCGTTAAAGAAGGATTTCTTGCGTTTTCATATATATATATATATATATATATATATATATATATATATATATATATATATATATATATATACAGTGCTGTTCGATAAAAGTGACTCACCTGATTTTTTTTTTTTTTACTAAATGTTCTCTTCTCCGATGGAAGGAAAGTTGAGCCAAATTCAAAGGATAAGCGATCTGAAGAAGAAGCTTTGAAAGCTCTTTGAAGTTAGCAGTAAATACTGTAAAGAATCCGTTCAGTATAATGTCCTGGGGATGCTTTTCTTTTCAAGGAAGTGGTTTCTTACCTATTGAAAAGACCCTCAGGAGCGAGCAGTACAAGAGAATTCTAGAGTCTTGTCTGCTCCTTTCTGCTGAAAGGGTGCAAATCGACCCCATAAAGCTCATTTTGATGCAGGATAATGTTCCCTGTCACAAATCAAAATTGATGAAGGAATACTTTGATGAGAAGCAGGTGAGTGTTATGACATGGGCGCCCTAATCTCCTGACCTCAGCCCCATAGAAAACTTATATATATATATATATATATATATATATATATATATATATATATATATATATACTCGACTCTCCCGTCGAATTCGATCAGTTTCTAGGAACTGAAAGCCTGACACCAGCTCAGAGATTTGATTATAGTGGTGAAAGTTTTGTGCAGAACCATCTACACGGTTTGAATGGCCGAATTCAGAGACCTGGTGCACTACGTGCCACAAGGTCCCCAAACAACCCTCCACAGGTTTTGAAGTCAGAGTTGTCTTTTCCTAGACCAGTTGCCATCCAAGGCTAAAGAACCCAGTCTGTTCTGCTGTTTACCCATAGCTGGAAGGAGAAGAGTATTCATACCTTTCCCAATTAGCATGTAAGTGAATGTAATGGATTCGACTGGAATTTAAAATCGGATCTCCGATTCCTCAACGCGAGCCGCTATCCATTATTCCACCATATATATATATATATATATATATATATATATATATATATATATATATATATATATAAAATTGAACATAGACGTCAACACTTAGACGCGACAGTCTGTTTCATGCTATATGCAATCGTCAGGTGGCCTGACGATTGCATATAGCATGAAACAGACTGTCACCTCTAAGTGTTGACTTCTATGTTCACTTTTATATTTACACACGCTCTATCTCTGATATTGAGCACTTTATCCCATAAATATAGCACACCTTAAGACTATATTTCTTCATATATATATATATATATATATATATATATATATATATATATATATATATATATATATATATATATATCGGCATGGCTGACGCTAGCCTCAAGGAGAGTGACTCATTGATTCTTATCCAGCTAACGTTCTTAGCTGACATGAAATGAAAAGACTATATTGAATGCATTGCTAGGCCAGCCGCTACGGAATTTTGTTCACTTTATCGCGCAAGACAATCTTTCTCTCCAGAATCTATTATATGTATATATATATATATATATAAGTCTACCATTCGTCCATGCTTAGAATATTGCTGCCACATATGATCCAGTGCCCCTGCTATTACCTGAAGCTTCTTGATAAGATCCAAAGAAGAATCTGCAATATTATTGGTCCTGATCTGGCGGCTCGGCTTCAGTCCTCTTCCCACCACCGTAAGGCTGCTTCTCTGTGTCTTTTTTATAAATACGTTCATAGTAATTCATCGGATGAGATCTTCGCTATGGTACACAAGACAGGCGTCAAGATCTCATTAATTTACAGTTGAACTGCCTAGATGTCGCCGTAAATTGTATGCTAACAATTTATTTTCTCGCACATCTCGCTGCGGAACTCCCTTCCTGCCAACTTTAATCTGCAAAAATTTAAATGCAATGTCAATTGCTATCTATTGTCCTCCTGATTACTCCTTTCTCTTCCTGCTCATTATAAATGTTTCTGTTCATAATTCTTCTACGTCATGTAATCACTTGTGTCTAAGTGGTTTTACTGCATTGCATGGGATGATACCGATTTAATATATATATATATATATATATATATATATATATATATATATATTGCATGAGTCATTCATGTCATTCATACAAAAAACAGATATAGAATTTAATGATTTAAATGACGAGAATACATCTTCGCAAACAATCTTTGCGAAGATGTATTCTCGCCATTTAAATCATTAACTTCTATATCTGATTTTTGTATGAATGACTCATGTAATGTATATTGAACTGCACCACATACTTGATATATATATATATATATATATATATATATATATATATATATATATATATATATATCCTTGTGCAAATTAATCGAAACAAACCGAATAATTCCGTTATTATTTATTTCTTTTTTCGTATTTTTACAATGAAACATGGCCTAGTGCACATGTTAGTATTTGATTAGATTTAAATCAGGGGAGTTTCCGGACCTGTCTATTGTATTTTGATTTGGTCACTGGTAAGGCTTGCCAGTGTGTTCTTGCAGCGTTACAATTTTCGTACGCTCTTTGGAGTAACTCCCCTCGCAGACATTGACTGTAGGACAGCTAATCGACAGTCGAACCAATAGTGTTTGGGCGTGATAAAAATTTGATGCAATCACGGATGATGCAATATTTGTCAAGGCGAAAAAATTCATCATACGCCCCGAAAATAGATTCATATTACAACACATCACCGCAGATGACCTAATCTGATGAAAAAATAGAAATTGATTACACCCTGTCACTTCAGGGAGTCTAAAACTGACCGTATAGTGAAAGAAAGGAAAGCGGTCGTTTCAATTAATTTTCACAAGGGTGTATACTGTATTTGCGGCGTCAAGGATACAGATTTTTTTTCTTTCTGAAATAAGTTTCGAAAATTTGTCTAATATGAAGGAATTCAGTTTACCATCTTGGATAAAAAGCCTTTCTCTGGGGTTAGCATAGGTCTGCGAAAGAGACTTATTTCAGGGGAAAAAAACTCAGAGTTTCATAGGTTTGGCAATCATCAGGTACAAAATGTTACAGTATTCTTTTTTAAATTGGTTTTCATGGTGGCAACACTCTATTATGTGAGGATTCAAAGTTCATGGTTATTATAAATATAATATAGTACTGATGTATGAACACACAATATAGAATATATTAATAGTAAGTTTAATAGGGATATTAGCATAGACCTACGAAAATCCTAAATTTCACACGGTAAATTTTGGAGATTTATCTCAGGAAAAATACTGCGTTTTTGACGTCGGCAAATAAGGTATATAATTATTAGAATGATACTGAATAATTTATACATTTGTTTAATAAAACTTACCCACTGTATAACAGTTTATATGTACATGTATTTAACTGGAAAGTAATTTCCAACATGTCTTCGTGCATTTGCTGTGTGTAATAATTCGTACCTTTTTCTTTGCCTTTTACAGCAGGAGTCTCCACCGGAAAAAGAGTACTCGGCCAATGCTAGTCTGAAAAACAGCACGTGTTCGGAAAACAACACAGATCCGGACATCAATATGGAATATTCGGGTCTCGATTACAGTGAAGGAGAACAATGTTTACAGTATGCCGACGGGGAGCAGTAGCACAAACCGGTTGGGCGTGGCCTGTCAAGGCGGCATTGTTGAGGGATATTTGGTCATATATGGTAAGATAATAACACAGCTATGATTTATATTAGGCACCTCCACTGAATTTTCGATACCTAAGGCTTAAAATGATTTTTTTTTAAGTATTCTTGAAGCTTTCATTTGTGATTTAATCAAAAGCTAAATGATGAAATTTACTATTTCCAGGAAGCAAAATGCCCTGGTGTATTTAAAATAGAAATTATGTTGAGTGGAATCCCATTTTTTTGGTCGTTTTCACAAAACTGCCATTTTTTGACACATTTCGACACATTTGAAAACAAAAGTTAATTCTCAGTTTTAAAAATCTTCCAAAAATAAAATATATTTTCTGAAACTTTTTTGTGATGTCAACGAATACTCGTTTGACACTTTTGTGATGCCAACATATACTCGTTGTCACTTTTGTGAGGCAAACGAATACTCGTTGTCACTTTCGTAATGCTCGTTGTTGTAGAGACTTTGTAATCGCAGATACAACTATAGTACACCGTTGAACAATGCTGTTGTCAGACGCCTTCGAATAATCTCGCACTAATAGTACTTGCCCGATAATACTAGCTCGAATTGTAATCCATAGAGTAGAGAATAGCGGTTCATATAGTAATAGAGGATAGAATAAAAATAGCGATCCGAATAGTAATAGAGGATAGACTTAAAATGGTGATCGTTAGTCGTCAGCTACTTCCTACATATATGCATTTCTTCTATGGTCACGGGGTCTACTTTAATTCAATAATGGGATCGCCTGTGTTTGCTTAATGACGATCTATGTTCAAACTCAAGTGTCAGCAGTGAGACTTAATTACTATATAACAAATTTTATTTGAGAAATATTAGCTGATTTAAACTATAATTAATCTGATTTAAAGTGTAATTAATCTGATTTAGGAAAATATTAATTACTTTAAGTTTAAATTAACAGAGAAATTGATTTTAAAAACAAACGATAGCGTTAATCACGCACTTATCACCGTCGCTTGTTACGCGTATATCACTTTTCAAGCGATGGTAACATCTGTCAGTACCTTTAGTATTGTTCTACGTAGGTTTTATCTGTTAAAACATAATTTAAGAAAATGACGGGTGAGCGCCTTTTTTATATAATTTTTAAGTACTAATGTTGGAAAATATTCTCCGTAAGCTAATTTTAGGAATGTTGAATTTAAATTTAATATAGTCATCGCTCTTATTGTCTGATTATGTCGTATATTGTCGACCATACTTTCAAAAAGAGGCACGTTAGGTAATATTTTATATACATAAAAAAATTAAAATATTGTAAAAATATTGGGTGTAAACGACTTTTATTGAGCTTTTCAGTTTTTGATTTGTAAATGTATTTTTCCGTTAATTACAGTAGCACCTAACCGGATTGAAGTAGTTCAGAATTTTAAATGTTTTATATTATTATAAATTATTATAATTAAAATTAAAAAAAAGAATGAAAACAATTCTTGTAAAAATACATTTTTCAGCGAAAAAGATTTTCTTAAGACAATAGTGTCTCTAATAAATCTTTTTTATAAAAGCAATTAATAGCCTTTCTAATTAAATAATGTCATAGTTTTATTACATTTTTTTTATTTTTAGATTCGGAGCAGATTTTCGGGAACTGTGTAGTAGTTTGAAAAATAACTGATTATCTCTAATGAGTCCTGCTTTTAACTAATAAAACAAATTTTGAGATTGAAATTTAATTTCTCGAAATTTTATGAAATTAAGTGGTGGGTAATATGCGTAATATATATATATATATATATATATATATATATATATATATATATATATATATATATTACCAAGATTTTCTAAGAAAAATTCCAAAAATAATTTCATTCATTTCTGAATAAGCCTTGAAAGTTTCATTAAAATCCGACAATTATTAGGTTGGTGCAAAAATAATATCGTTTTCTCACATAGTAACATATATGAGAAAACGACATTATTTTTGCACCAACCTAATATATGAGTTTTGCAAGAATTTCCAAATCAATGTCTTTTCACCGGAAAAAAAACGAAACAACACTAATCGTTATTATTATGTCGACCGCTGACGTAAAAAAAAGATTTTTAATCAATATTTCGAACGTGTTAGAAATGATTAAAAAAATTAATAAAAAAAAGTACTTTGGTCTTCCCTCTTAATAACAGCGTAAACATTTTAGCGATAAAACTTTGTTTTCCTTAATTTTGAAACCGTTTTTCATCATGCTATGCTGTTTTTTTCGGTGATTAAGTGGAGGTACCTAATTTATATTGATAACGATTATAATTTTTTCTGATCGGTAGCACAACTCTGAATTTCATGTACGATGCAATTGACAGGTGCTGACTGAAAACTCTTTCCCTAATATATATATATATATATATATATATATATATATATATATATATATATATATATATATATATAGATAGATAGATAGATAGATAGATAGATAGATAGATAGAAGACGCCCTAATGTACAAGATTAGAAATAAACCCAGCCGCATCCCTCTAGTAACCACTTTCAACCCCACTCTGCCTCCACTAACACAAACAATCAAAAGTCGCTGGTAAATACTACACCTCAAACCAAACCTACAAAATTGTTTGTGGAACCCGCCTTTCTGATATATTGTAGGTCTAAGAACCTAAAGGAAACCATAGGTAGTAACCACATTTAATAATGTTTTGTAATCCGTAATAAACCAAAACAAAAACAACAGGATTTTGCTAACCATGTAACAACAAAAGAAGTTTATGCTGCAACCACATTAGACACACGAATTCATTCACTAGCTCAGTCACTAAATATATTTTCAAAATCTACCACGACTCTAACTATAGAAGTCGTAACATAATTTACCTCCTAGAATGCACACTATACCAGAAACAATATGTAGGAAAATCTGAATGGCCCTTTCACTACAGAATTAATAATTATCAGAATCGAATTAAGTCGGCTCCCCATGAAAGATTATTACCTGCAGAACAACATTTCCGCCTAGAAAAACACGATTTTAAAACCCATGCCAAATTCACTAAAATCGAGAAAATAGAAAAGTTCAGAGCATATTACAGCATTACACAGATTTTAGAAGGACATGAAAATATGTGGATTCGACGCCTGAGAACGCTTTATCCAGACGGGCTTAATCACAAATTTAACAACATAGATAGAATTAATATATAACACCACAAATCAGGACCTACCCACATTTCCCACCCATACAAGACAGACATATTTACGGAGGTGTTGAGACCTCACACTTATACTCACACCCATACTAATATACACACTTACACACATCATACTCACTCACTCCCTAAGAACCAAATAACACACACACATACACACGCACTTAAGAGAGACACATCCCCTTTCCAGGAACCAATAAAACTGTCAAAATGACCAAGGGAATTCAGAGCAGCATGAATCTATCCAGCTCTTATCTTAAATAACAACTTAAAAGAGACTGTTTGACCAACACAAGGATTGAACAAAATTCATGTTAAAAAATTTAAAAAGACAAATGAAGACTACAGAAGTACAGTTTTTTATCCATTAAGTCATTCATTTCTGTAGTTCACTGCTACTAACAAGGAGAATGTTTTTTTCTCCTGATGATGGCCATGTTGGCTGAAACTAGCCGTGGAATCTAACTGAAATGATAAAAACGAAAAAATATTAATATACAACTCAGTGTGTCTGAAGGTTTTGACTTTTTAATATTTTTTTATTGTTCAAAACACACACACACACACACACACACACACATATATATATATATATATATATATATATATATATATATATAGTCAGCATATCTTCGTTCAATCATGTTTGGATGTTTGGTTGAATAATATGAATATAAGGTCTATTTATTTTCTTTTAATCCTCTCAAATTCAATTTCTTAATGTCGTTATTAAACTGATTAAGAAAGTAATGAAAATAACTACGGCTTTGTCAATAATCATTAACGATATTAAAAAAATTCATCCATGAATTTGAGAGGATTAAAATAAAAATAAATAGAAATAATATGTGCAAATCATATATATATATATATATATATATATATATATATATTAGGTTGGTGCAAAAATAATGTCGTTTTCTCCCATATGTTACTATGTGAGAAAACGATATTATTTTTGCACCATCCTTATATATATATATATATATATATATATATATATATATATATATATATATATATATATATATATATATATTGTTTATTTAGTGTTATCGTTGCCCTGTTCTTTTCCTTCTCTTATTGTTTATTGGAAACTTTGTCAATCCTGTTCGTTGAGCATTTCTGCCAATTACATTAAACCCTGGCCAATTCATCTACACACTAGACTATTGACGGTTCAACTAAGTCAAACGCTGTTGCTGTTGGACTGTGGAAGACCAGCATTGTTTTCGATTGGCCAAATGAATTACATTTCCAACTCTTTCGGGAAACTGTTTGTGTGAGGAGTTATGAATCTTTGTAACTCTTTGTTGTATTGCCGTATACCGTAGAGGTCGATACAAAACCGAATTTAGATAATATTTATGTTTTTGCCTCCGGAAAACTATTTGTTTTCCCCACTCTTCAAATATTTCAATTGGATTACCAATACGTATTAAAAGTCTTGTACGTTTCACGTATTCAAGATTATTTCGTGTAAAATAAAATTCTACATAATTATTCTTTCGTGAGAGAAACAAATTCCGATGATGTCGAAATTATATTATATGAGTAATTCTTCAAATACACTGGCCTCCGATGTTTTCAAGGTGAAATATATAAGAGCTGATTTCAAGGTGGTCTTTTATGCTCATTCCAAATTCAGACACATTTTTTTCTAATTTTACCCCAAATAATGTTAACTTATCGCAAATACTAATTCACCCGAAGCAATTATAAATTTAAAATCAATATTTGTTTTTTCATTAAATTTTTTGGTACTCTTTTGAGAGTGTAAATTTTAAATCAATGTTTGTTTTATTATTAATTTTTTGACAATTTTCGAAATTGTAAATAAGAGTTACTCTCCTTAAACCATGAAAGCAACGATAATGACTAGTAATATATATATATATATATATATATATATATATATATATATATATATATATATATATATATATATATATATAACCTCGAATAATCTGATAACCCTGGATCTGAGCTCAACGAAAATCCTTCCTTGCACATAACTTTTCTAGTGCTTTTAAATGAGATACGAGTTTTTGAGGAGTTGCTTGGAGAGAGAGACACACACACACACACACAAACACACACACACATACACTGTACTTTATATATAAGATTTACAGTATGATGCAAACCCCTCATGTTAAGCAATAAAATCTCGCACCACCAATATGTTATCGTAAATGGTTCTATGATATTTTCTGTTAATTCACCCTCAAATAATGTAAAGTAACATATCGTCAATATTAATTCACCCAAGAGATTATAAAATTTAAATCAAAGATTTTTTTTTTAATTAAATTTTTGGCACTCTTTTGAAACTGTAAGCAACAACTCCAAACCTTAGAATGCAAAATTAGCAAAAAGTGAGTTATTCACATTTCGTAAATGACAATGATATCCGTGGTATTTACAAGGAATTTTTACAATTAAAAAAAAAGAAGAAAATATCTGTCTTGAGCTTGTTTGTCAGGGTGAGAGCGATTGTAGACCCCACACTTAGAAATAGCACACTCGAGTCACCCACACTTGGGGTGACTGCAGAGATCAACCCAACCGTAGTGCAATGGAAGATCCTCACTCTAGGAGAATCTGATGTGGATTTTAGAAAAAAAAATTCTTTTTTATTTTGGGGTGAATTAATATTTTGGTGTGAATTAGATATCAAATTACACGCGACATTAAACATACCGACATTACTTTTTGTCCGACCCTCGTATAGTATATAAGAGAAATAATAAATATTTAAACATTTTCTTTACTGATCCAATGTTCTTTTTTTGGTGTCTCTTTGCAGACGGTTCAGATGACCATTACATCACTAGATTAAATGGATAACCGGAATACGACGAAAGCAGACGACACATATTAGGCTCCCTCTGCTCAAAAAGAGAGAATATTTGAATCGGAAAAATTAAAAAATATATATATATATATATAATCATAACATTAAAGAAAACAGTTAAACTAGTTTCTTGTAAATGGATTTAAAAAATATGTATAAATGAAACGGACGCTTATCAATTGTTTTAAAAACTCACGAGGCCTTTATTTGGTAAAAACAGTGAGCGCTAAAAAATGATTAATAAATAAAAAAATAAAAAAAAAATAAAAAAAAAGAAAGGAACAAGAAGAAGAACAATAAAACATAATAA
>OZ010600.1:58161877-58176877 GCA_963932145.1 Acanthosepion lycidas | reverse complement strand
TTTACCGAAAATTCAAACCCTGGTTTTTTTTTTTTTGGTTTTTTTTTTTGACGTTAATGACGTTAATGTGGCCGTTATCTTTGGAGTGGGGAATGGTCAGACGAAACCAATCAAGTTCAATATATTTATTAAATGTGCCCTTCGCATGCATAAATGCCTGATTATTTTTTTTTTCTAATAATAATTGCGTTAAATTATTAGAATTCAGAATTGTTCGTAAGTGTTACGCAAAGAATTAACTACAATTTCATTTTCTTAGTGTAAAGCATACTATCAACAAGATTTTTTTTTTTTTTTGCTTAAAGCAAGGCGACAATGCCACTATGAAAGAGAATGAAAAGATTTGAAAAGCAACTGGAAACCCGATCCTAAGAATGAAACAAGGGCTAAAAACATATATTCCTGTTCAAAAGGCCGGGGAGGATTGTGAACTGGATGATAGGCAAGTCTATCTACTCGGATTGAAGGGAAAAATAGTAAATAAAATTTCAAAGTTCGGATGAAGATATTAGAAGTATAGAGTTGAAGTAGACTTTAGAAGGAACCGGAAGCGCGGTCCTAAACAGGAAACAAGAGATAAATTTCTACTCCTGTTCAAAAGACTAGGGAGGAGTGTGATCCGAACGATAGGTATTTGATTTGCGTATTAATTTATACCTATTAGATTCTATTACAACAATATTAAAATACTACACACATTATTATTATTATTATTATTATTATTATTATTATTATTATTAATATTATTATTATTATTATTATTATAGGGCTCAGTTGTTGAGCGTTCACATCGGTCAAATTTTGATGACTTACTTTGAAGACTAAGTGATAGAAAGTTTCCTCTATAATCTAGCAATCTTCCGAGTATTCTAACAGTTCTCAGTAATACCGTCGTCTGGATGGGCCTGGCTCTCACGTTGACTTCTCGTTTGGATATAACAACCCACACCCAAGATATTTTCCTTGTCATCTTTGGAACCGTTCCAAGTTCTCCGATAACGACTGAAACGACCGTCACCGTCATGATGTACGGCTCTCTCAACTCCCTTGCAAAAATCGATCAAGGCACTTATCCACCTCTTAACTCCCCCCACCTCAACTTTCTTACCTTGTGTTCCTTGTTTATAATAACTAGATCCGGTCTACTGGCACGGATTGGGTGATACATTTGAATCTCATTGTCCCAGAGGCATATTTTTACGCACACGTTCTCGTTTTTATTATTATTATTATTATTATTATTATTATTATTATTATTATTATTATCTTTTTATTTCTCTTCAGTACAACCCCTTACCAAGTTATTATTTAAGACCTAAAGTCAGGCAAGGTAGCAAATATAAGTACCCTGATGCTAAGTGCTACTTAATATGTACAGTGTTTATATTCTCTTTAGATTGATAAAATTCTTCTGAATAGATGAATACTACCACATAGTGCAATTCTCTAAAACCCTTGTAAAGAGCGTCTGCCAAGGATTTTGTTAATGATCTTCCCCGTAGCTTTCTTTGATGGCGCCCAGAGCTCCAATTCTTTCTTCTTTTTATGTGCCGTGTTCCTTCAGGACGTAGGCGATCATGGATCTCCACTTCCTCCTATCCTATGTAGCTCTCAATAAGTTTTGTCCCTTTGAGGCCATGTTCTGTCATCGACTTGCTTAAGCCCGCCAAGTATGTCATGAGTTTTGCTTTTCCCTGTCTCTATTTCCCTCTATTCGACTTGTGAGTATCAGATTCCCTCCTTTCTCATTACGTGTCCTAGAAATTTCAGCTGCTTCTTCCTGGTGTTAAGTATAAGCTTTCTCCTTGTTTGCATCCTCTCCAAAACCTCATCGTTGCTCACATGCTCGGTCCATGATATCCTTATAATCCTTCTGTAGAACCACACCTCCGCCGTCTGGCGTTTCTTCTTCATCTTTGAGGAGACCGTCCAACATTTGCTGCCGTAAAGGAGGAAGGTATCACGTAGCATTTTGTTACTCTTTTCTTTGTTACCATCGAAATCCTCCTGTCTCATAATACTCTGCCTAGCTTTTGGATTTCGTCTTTGGCCATCCCAATAAGTCTTCAGATCTCAGCGTCGCACTGTTCGAACACTTCCCAGATATTCAAATTTCTGTACCTGTTGATTTTAGTGTCCCCGACCTGTAAATCGCATTTCAGGCTCATCCTTTTACTGATGACCATGCATTATGTCTTCTTATAATTTATGCTTAGTCCCTTCTTCTTGCTCTCCTTTGCTATCTTCTGTAGGAGGCTTTATAGTTTCCTTCCCGTGTCTGCTATCAGTATAGTGTGATCTGGGGACCTTATGTTGTTAAGACTGTGGACGCCAATGACGAATCCCGGTAGAAATTCTAATTCTCTCAGAATTGCGTATGGATATAACAGTAGCTTTGGGGTGCCACACTTTTCAATTTCAATTTCAAGATCCTTATATCTATTCATATTCTGGATCGTATATATATATATATATATTTTTTTTTTCTGGATCGTATATATATATATATATATATATATATATATATATATATATTTTTTCTCTGATGGCTATGAAAAGGCATCACTTAGTCATTACCCAAGAACTCGGTTAAGGCAACTCAGTTAATATATGCATTCTATCTGTACAAATTCTGATATTAGGTGTGACTTAATCTTTACAAGGTCTATTTTTTTTTATTATTATTATTATTTACATTGGTACTACACCACTGAGGAGATAAACAGTTGCGTATAGTCCAAATTTTTCATCTTGTTATTTAGTTTGATGTCCTCTCCGACTCTTAACTGTTTCGGTCGGGTGTTGATCATCATGACTCAGAATTCATCCGCAGCTTAGAGATCCAGCGCTATCCTAAGCAAGTGAGCACTGCTGCCACCTGCTCACTCTTGATGATGTCAAGTATCCTCAAGACATCTTGAGAGATTCCCAGAAATAAGCCTGAGTGCGCCAACAGCACAAAAGGACAAGATGAACATCTGCTTTTGGGCATCTATCTCTGATTTACCCTGACAGGTCTTGGTGCCTCTTGGCCTGCTCCGCCTTCACGATGTTCTTATCCCAGGGTATCTATCAAAATCAATTCATGACTACTCTTGTTCACAAGGAGGTTAATGTGCTTAACATTATTATTATTATTATTATTATTATTATTATTATTGTTGTTGTTGCTGTTGCTGTTGTTGTTGTTGTGTGTGGTATCATCTTGCCAAAGAGTAATTTTAAGCGCTGAGTTGTTGTAATATACAGTACCTATGAACACTAATGGTTATGTCTCAATCCTCATAAATATACTGTCATTCAGTAACCCTTTCTAGGATACAATAAACAGATAGATAGATAGATAGATAGATAGATAGATAGATAGATAGATAGATAGAATGAATGAATGAATGATAGGGGTTTTAGATAGTGTTATATACCGTACCTATGAACACTAATGGGTATGTCCCAATCCTCATAAGTATGTTGGACACTAATATAAGTGGGGGTAATATGCTAAGTAGTCTACCACTAGCAGTGGTTTACCTACTTCACGCCGCTGGCGAGTATTGTATTTTGTTGATGTTATAAAGATTACCATTTCATTTCCAACCTCCGTTTTGGTTATTCCTCATTCAATAACCCTTTCTAGGATACAACAAATAGATAGATAGATAGATAGATAGATAGATAGATAGATAGATAGATAGATAGATAGATAGGGGTCTTAGATAGTGTTATATACCGTACCTATGAACACTAATGGGTCCCAATCCTCATAAATACGTTGGACTCTATTGTACGTGGGGGTAATATGCTGTCTAAGTAGTCCAGCACTAGCAGTGATTTACCTATTTCACGCCGCTGGCGACTATTGTATTTTGTTGATGTTATAAAGATTACTATTTAATTTCCAACCTGCGTTTTAGTTATTCCTCATTCAGTAGCCCTTTCTAGGCTACAACATTTATCAAGTCCTCTACATATTCTATGAATAAAAAGAGACACTGTAGGAGAGTTGCCTATGCACATTTACGACGGTTCGTTTAGATAGAGAGGGTTTTGTGGATGATATGTTCAATTCCACACAAAGAAATCTTTTGTAGCCCTGAGTTTCTGATGTGTCCATGAATTTTACTTAAATAATTTTCGGTAGCCATCTTTATCATACCCAATGTTCTTTAATCAGAACAGGAATAATCGTAGTTTTAACTTTGCACATATTTCTTACTTCGGTTTGCAGGTCCTTATAATTTGACAGTTTTTTGAAATTCATTTTTTAGAATCACTGGAGTTCTGTAGGCAATTCATATCAATTAGTTGGCAGGTTTCTTTTTTGAAATCTTTCATGACTAGGTTTGGTCTACTTGATTTAGTTTTTTCTGTCTGTGTGAACTGGGAAATTCCAGATTAAAGAATTCATTATTAAACCTGACAGGATAGGACAAGATATTCATTGGCATGTCTGTTCGAATTATGTGCCTGATATACAAAAACCATCCAAATGATGCCACAAATGGTGATGCAGTAACTATTATTATTATTATTATTATTATTATTATTATTTAGGAGAAGTTTTGTAAATTTTTGTCAATTGTTTTCATAATTATGTGCGTGTTACTAACTTTATGTGTCGTTGAAACACCGCTTCTCGTACGATCACCGGAGTTGAGCAACGTCGAATCTGGCCAGTATCTAGTTGGGTAACCGCTTGCAAATGCCAAAGTGCTATAATCTTGGATGTTCGTGTGGTGTAATGGATAACGGCTCGGAATTAGAAGTCGGTATGAGCCGTGTCTCAATTTTAGTCTGGTTCTTACGCGTACATACACTTGGAAAGGTTATAAATCTACCTTTTTTCCCCACAAAGCTATGAGAGAACGTATCAGTAACTTATTATTGCCATCGTCTGCACACACACACACACACACACACACACACACAAAAAAAAAATTCTTACTCTCAAAAAATACTTTCTGGCTTTAAATAATCTGAAAAAGTTTGATAAACCGTAAAAAATAACTCAGTCAATCAAAAAGATTATCGTAAGACAAAATTAAATGATTCTGATGATTTATTCGCTACAGCTGATTTTAAATCACCACTTACGATAGGAACAATTATTTTGATATGACTACTACTTTTAATATTACTATGATTACTACTACCACTACATCAACTATTACTACTGCAATAAAAACTGATGATAATAATACGAAGAAGAAGAAGAAAAAGAAGAAAGTTATAAGGACCTGCAACCCGAAGTAACACAAATGTGGAAACTTTAAAACTACGATTATCCCTGTTCTGATTAGGGACATTGGATATGGTAAAGATGGCTACCGGAAACCATGTGAGTAAAACATTTGGAAACATCGGCATCTCAGAGCTACAAAAGATTTCTTTGTGCCGTAATGCATATATCATTCAGAAAACCCTCCCTATCTAAACGAGACGTCTCAAATGTGTACTTAGCATAGATAACTTTCCTCCGGGGCTCTTGTGACTCATACACCCCCGGAGAGAACTTGGCAGTGAGGCAAAATGATACCTCGCGCAATAATGGGGATAATAACGACAAGAAAATGCATCTTCGTCGACGTGGCTATTCCTGGTGACTATAATGACAAGGCCAAAGTAAATGAAAAGCTTAATAAATACTCCTTCTTCTGAAGTGAAGTTGCCAGAATATGGGAAGTTCGGGCTATTATTGCCTCAGTGATTATTGGTGCTTAGGGATCGATACTACACTGCAGGTTTTTACTCGTGGACGCTTCAGAGGACTTGGTAATTAGGCACTTAAAATTACTCCCTATTAGGATGATACCACGCACAACAACAGCAACAACAACAACAACAACAACAGCAACAACAACAACAGCAATAATAATAATAAATATAAAGAAATACAAAATATTGAACTAACAAGTACAGGTCAGACCTTACGAAGGGTTTTATCTTCTTTTTTTTAAATGATCAGGGGAAAATATCATGAAGTCATTTCAGACCTTATGTCTCTGGTTAGGACCAAGAAGGAAATGTGCACACCACAGAAATTAATAATAATAATAATAATAATAATAATAATAATAATAATAATAATAATAATAATAATAATAGCAACACTAAAAACAACAGGACATCAATGATTTCCCCTTTTGCTTTATTTCGGGAGGGAAAATAGAACATTTTTGTATTTTTGTTTTAAATGACAAATGAAGGGAATATATTAGTTTTGTTTGTCACCCGAAAATTTTTGGTTTTCCTTAAATATACAATCCCTATGGAAGCAGCTGGCGTCTCTCTCTGTCTGTCTCTGTCTCTGTCTCTCTCTCTCTCACTCTCTCTCTCTCTTCATAGATCCCACTCAAGAATTGTTTACCAATCTTCTGTTCAACATCATAAAAGGAATATTGGCAGTGGAAATAAATTTAAAAAATTCAAGAAAAGTAACTTAATGAGGAAAGAGGGCTCGGGAAATTTGATACTCACAGGGCATATACAAGGAAAAAGGGAGAGAGGAAAGCAGCGCATGACGTAACTAATATGCTTGTGTAAATGGTTGGCAAGAACAGGGATTGGGAGATAGAACAAAAGATAACTTTCAGTAACGACTACAATGGAGAGGAAATTGTGGCGAGCCATGATCGCCCACTTCTTGAAGGAACTTGGTAGATAGAAGAAGAACAACAAGAAGAAGAACAAAAATGAAGCTCTAGACGTTAGATCCAATTAGCAAGTATGGAATCTACATAATAACATAGAAAAAAGCAATAGGGAGAAATAGTCATGGAAATTCTACATATAATCGTATCTGTGAAATTCTTGACATTCAGTTCCTCACAGCATGAACCATATATCAAGGAAATGAAAGGAATTAAGCTAAATAAATAACATTTGACGGAACTCTTAGAAACGCTGACAACCCACTAGGCGATGTGTGTGGCTGGTTGAACAGGTTGGGGAGACAAAACGGATAATTTTCTTTTTTTTTATTAATTTTAAATGCAAATTTATTAATTGATTTTAATATTTAATTAATTAATTGATTAATAATAATAATAATAATAATAATAATAATAATAATAATAATAATAATAATAATAAAACTCAGTACCATCGTAAATTTTCAATTACATCAAATTGTCGTAATTCGTCCATTTAACATAAATGAAGATTTTACTTATTGACAGATTAAAAGAATAGTCAATCACTATGTTGGCGTTTCTGAACTATTCTGATATTGACTAATGTAAGTTTGGTTCGAAATTCAAGCAAATATCACCTGAAGAAGGCCAGAGTGTACCACGGCCGAAACGTTGTGAATGCAACAATAAAGATGAGGAGAACAGTAAATAGTTACAATACCTCATCGCAGAAATATAGACAGAGATTAAAATCAATCAAGCAATAAATAAATAAATAAATAAATAAATAATAATAATAATAATAAAGGACTTTATAATACACACAGAAAAACAATGAAAGCTCATCGCGCAAGCATCGTAATCAAAGAACACAAAATCAGAATGTGCTTTCTTATTGAGATGGCAGCCCCTACAGATTGTAATGTATCTTGGAAGATCTTTAAAAATACTATGAAAATACAGGGATCTTGAAGTAGAAATCTCAAAAATGTGGCACATGAGGGCATCAATAATTTCAGTTGTAGTTGGAACCCTCGGATTGATTGAAAAAGGTTCTGATAGACACATTGAAAGGATCCCTAGTAGCCCATGCTTTAAAGAAATACAAAAAAATGTACAGATTACTACTTACGAAGGTTTTTATCTATGTAAAATCTATGTATCTATGTCAGTGATCTTAAGGTGTCACTTCTAAGATATATATATATATATATATATATATATATATATATATATATATATATATATATATATATATATATATATATATATATATTTAAAAGAAGACCACTTTAAGGTACCATTATAATAATCTATTTCACCAGAGCTCTTTTAAAGGACGCCAGATCATCAGATAGCACTTCCAAAAATGAAATGAAACGAATATATATATATATATATATATATATATATATATATATATATATATATATATATATATATATATATATATATATATAAATTTATATATATATATATATAAAATTTTTCTTTCTTTTTTTTTTGGCAAAAATGATCAATAGAAATGTTATGATGCCATTTCTAACCTGAGCTCTCTGGTTGGGACCCGGAAGGAAATGTGTATACAACAAAAATCAAATGAATAATAATAATAATAATAATAATAATAATAATAATAATAATCACATTTTCATGTGCGACCAATATAAGCGAATTTTTTTTTATTTTTTATTTTTTTATTTATTTTTGTAAGTTTGATTTGGGAGTCACATGTAGATATTTGGAAACATTTCAGTCGGCGGACGTCTGAGCCGACTGGATTATCCGACCTGAAAGTATTTTAACTGGACCTCAACTGCAATGTTATGTGTTGCTTTATCGACGACAGTCACCGTATCGCGCACATTTGGCTATGATGCATGTGCCTGTTATACTCTTATTAGATGAAAAAGAAAGAAATAAAGAAGATTAGAAGATAAAAAGAAAGAAAGAAGGAAATATCAAAACTGAAGGATAATAAATTCGCGGTATATTTCATTTTAACGTTTCTTTTTTTTTTTTTGCATTTATGTTTTTCCATTCCTGTTAGAATCTAGTATTTGGATATCATTTGAAAAAAAAAATTCTTACTTCGTATTTAATTGATCGTTCAGAATTATTCTCTGTTGATGCATTTGTTTTATTTTTCTCTTTCTTTTTTTTTTTTCATTTTACTTTTTCTTTTCTCTTTTCTTTCACTTTTTCCCTTATCTTTCTTCTTTTTTTATTTTAATTTTTCGTTTTATGCTTTCTTTTTTTTTTCTATTTTCTTTTACTTTTGTTTCTTTTTTTCTTCTCTTTTATCGGTTTTTTATTTTTTTGTGTTTTTTATTCTTTTACGTTTTTTATTTTTTTATTTTTCTTTGTTCTTTCGTTCTTTTTTCTTTATTTGTTTTACATTTTCTTTTTTTTTTCAATTTAATTTTTCTACTTTTTTCTTTTATCTTTTTTTATTTTTTATTTTATGCTTTCTTTTTTTTTCTATTTTCTTTTAATTTTCTTATTTTCTTTTTCTTTCTTTTTTCTATTTTCTTTTAATTTTCTTATTTTCTTTTTCTTTCTTTTTTCTATTTTCTTTTACTTTTCTTATTTTCTTTTTCTTTTTTTTTCTATTTCTTTTTCTTTTCTTATTTTCTTTTTCTTTTTTTTCTATTTTCTTTTACTTTTCTTATTTTCTTTTTCTTTTTTTTTCTATTTCTTTTTCTTTTCTTATTTTCTTTTTCTTTTTTTTTCTATTTCTTTTAATTTTCTTATTTTCTTTTTCTTTTTTTTTCTATTTCTTTTTCTTTTCTTATTTTCTTTTTCTTTCTTTTTTCTATTTTCTTTTACTTTTCTTATTTTCTTTTTCTTTTTTTTTCTATTTCTTTTTCTTTTCTTATTTTCTTTTTCTTTTTTTTCTATTTTCTTTTACTTTTCTTATTTTCTTTTTCTTTTTTTTTCTATTTTCTTTTAATTTTCTTATTTTCTTTTTCTTTTTTTTTCTATTTCTTTTTCTTTTCTTATTTTCTTTTTCTTTTTTTCTATTTTCTTTTAATTTTCTTATTTTCTTTTTCTTTTTTTTTCTATTTCTTTTTCTTTTCTTATTTTCTTTTTCTTTTTTTTCTATTTTCTTTTACTTTTCTTATTTTCTTTTTCTTTTTTTTTCTATTTTCTTTTAATTTTCTTATTTTCTTTTTCTTTTTTTTTCTATTTCTTTTTCTTTTCTTATTTTCTTTTTCTTTTTTTCTATTTTCTTTTAATTTTCTTATTTTCTTTTTCTTTTTTTTTCTATTTCTTTTTCTTTTCTTATTTTCTTTTTCTTTTTTTTTCTATTTTCTTTTTCTTTTCTTATTTTCTTTTTCTTTCTTTTTTCTTATTTTCTTTTTCTTTTTTCGGTTTGTATTTTTTGTGTCCTTTTACTTTTTCTTTTCATTTTTCTTTTACGTTTTTTATTATATTATTATTTTTTTTTACTTTCTCTTTTTTTCTTCGTCTTTTGTTTTTTTTTTTCTTTATTGTACTATTTCGTTTTTCGTCTTTTATTACTTTTAGTTCCACCTTTTGCAATTTCTTCTTCCTTTGACCTTTTTCCTTCTGTAATTTTATTATTATTTTTCCTTTCTTTCACTTTTCTTTTTTCTGTCACAAAGCAAAAAAGTTGAGATATTTTTATCATGTTCTTAATTTTATAGAATTTTTCTTGAAATTATTTTACAGATTAGACAATAAGACATATTACAGTTTTTATTCACTTCTAAGAAATATATATCTGTGTGCGTGCGTGTGTGTGTGTGTGTGTGTGTGTGTGTGTGTGTGTGTGTGTGTGTGTGTGTGTGTGTGTGTGTGTGTGTGTGAGTAAAAATATATAGAAAATAGGAAAGAACTCGTTAGGTAAATAATCCAAAGTTCTTTAGTATTTTTGTTATTATTTTTTTTAAAAAGTGCTCGATACAAAAGTAGAGCATAAATATAATTATTTATTTAAAAATATGATTCCAACGCTACATAAGAGTTCTCATGTTTCAAAACAAATTCAAATAATTATATTGAATTTTTCGGCTCTTGTTTTGAAACATGAGATCTCTTATGTAGCGTTGGAATCATATTTTTAAATAAATAATTATATATATATATATATTAAAATTTGTCACATTAAAAATTTGGATAAGTTTTGTCTACTTATTTTTAATAGGATCCTCTCATAATTACGAACAAGTTTCTTAGTATTCTTATTAAAGGAAGAAAGACAATTACTCTGTTAATGCATAGTCATTTGATTACAAGTATTTTCCATATTAGTACAATAGCTTCATCGGGGTATTGTTTTTTCTAAGACAAAAAATTGTGTTCATCATTTTTCGAAGACAAAATTGTTGTGTTCATCTGAAAATTAATTTTTTACTTGTGAAGTGAAAGACGCTAAGGTTATGTACTGTACAATTTGTCTACATGATGAAATTTTAATTTCGCCCCAAAACTTAACTGCAACTCGTGCATACAATTCACCGTTGAAGATGCTGGAAAAATGGTCGGTTCCCTGTACCGCTCCAGTAAGCACCCGACTCCTCTTGATGTGCTCTATCTTTTCAAGAACCAGATCAGCCTACGCGGTCTTGTTGGTGATTAACTGTTTTCCTCCTTCCAACTACTTTCTCACGGACGAAATGTTTTTATTTCCATTTAGAATGTTCTGACGCGCTTCAGGTCCACCCTTACAGCTAAGACCCACCACGACGCCTACACCAAGGCGAACCATAGTTCCTTTGTATTCCATTAGTGAGGAATAAGTTCCCGAGAACTGCTAGTTTGTTGAACCGGGCCCCAAAACGGCGCTTTAACGACCACAACAATCTTGACCTGTTAACCGTTGTCTTTACCCCATCCTCATAAACTGCGTCTCTTACAATAACCTGAACACAACAACCTACTTCAGTAACCTTGACTTCAGTAACCTTGACTAGCTCTTGGGTCTTGTATAGAATAACATTGGATGCACGGTGATGTGATGGATAACGGCTCGGATTGAGGAATCGTGAGCCGAGTTCGAATTCCAGTCGAATGTATTATATTCATTAACGTACATTTGGGAAAAGATATGAATCCTCTTTTTTTCCCTCCAGCTATGGGTAAATAGCAGGACAGACAGGGTTCTGTAGCCTTGGATGGCAACTGGCCTACCGCAGAAAGAAATGGCAACCTACTGTGAGAAAAAATCTGCCTCGTCAGTCATGTATCGAAAGATACATGATAGCTCAAGTGTATATCACGTATGGCGCATAGCTGACTGATAGGGTGACATTAGCAAAAGAAAAGTTATATTTTAATAAACGGAGAATGATAAAAAAAAAATAACCTAAGTTAAAACAAAGAAAAGCAAAATATCTAATCCGAAGGTTAACTCAAATTTATATTGTTAAAGGACCAACTGGTTCTCTGTCCATCACACATCGTCTGCGTGTGACTATGCGCGTATTAAATATATATGCGTATGTTGGTGTTGTGCGTTCGTGATTTACATGTGTTTGCACAACTTAGTGTAGCACACACACGCATGCGCACAAACGTACATAAAGTGTGACTGAGTATTTCAAAAGACACTCAAATAATACTCAGTTTGAACAACCTTCACCTTGTGCTGAACAATAGAATTATAAATTTCGGGAGGTGAAAAAGAAACATCTCATTTTTTAAACCGTAAAAATCAGATAAAGCTACAATTGACCCACTTTCGGAAATTCGATAACAAATAGAATTATTTTTAAAGATATAAAAAAAAATAATTCACAAATATGTTTACGTGTGTTATTAAATTCAAATATAATGCGCACACACAAACGAACGTACTCACAATAAGAATGATACTAAAATCAACCTATGTGCCGTGTGGGCTAATTTCCTTTCTATCTGGCAAGGAACACTAGGTAACAAGAAAAATGTAAGAACCCAGGGGCACCACATTTCCTGCAGATATAACGGCAGTGGTGAGTCCACAATGGTATTTAATCCATATTTGGAGCTTAATTCCTTTTAGACGGATTTTCACCTCAAACCAAGAGAGGTGAGTGAACACTCGCATTTAATCCATATTTGGGGCTAAATCCCTTCTAGACGGGTTGACACCTCAAGGCAAGAGAGGTGAGTCCACACTGATATTTAATCCATATAAGGGGCTAAATTCCTTCTAGACAGGTTGACCCCTCAAGGCAAGAATGATGAGACAACACTGGTATTTAATCCATAGTTGGGGTTAAACTCCTTACAGACAGTTTTTCCACCTCAAGGCAAGAGAGATGAGTCAACACTGGCATTTAACCCATAGTTGAGGGTAAAGAGATGCGTATTTGTGCGGAAGTGAATGTGACACACTTGGTCAGAATTCGAACTCATCTCGCCAGTTTCTATTGTCGAATCGCTAACCGTCACACTACTTACACGGGTGCCGGACGAAATGTAAAAATGTCAAGAAAACATTTTTTTTTTAAATTCCAAAAAATAATTAATAATAAAACAAAATTCATGTTACAGAAATGTTTTTCTTTCTATTTAATATCCTTTGTGATCGTAGGTGATTACGACTCTCCACAACTTCCATTGCTAATACCATAATTGTTCTTAGGAAATCTAACTTAGTGGTTTTATGTTGTTTTCTCTGGTGTTATGAATTCAGACGTTTCCTGTTTTATTACACTTTCTGATCGTAAACGATTATAACTCTCCACAGCTTCCATTTGTAATACCTGCAAAATTTAGTAATTGTTCTTAGATGTTTTCTGTTGTTTTCTTTGTTGTAATGAATTCAGACGATTCCTTTTTAATATCCTTTCTGGTCTTAGGGGATTATGGCTCTCCACAGCTTCCATTTCAAAAATACATTCAAAATCACATAATTGTTCTAAGGAATGCTAACTTAACGGTTTTCTGTTGTTTAACTTTTCCGTGACGAACTGAGAGAGAGAGAAATCCGCCCAATTATTTTGTTATATATATATATATATATATATATATATATATATATATATATATATATATATATATCAAAATTTTTAATTACTTTAACTTTTCATTATTTTATTATGTTTGTGTTGCACATTGACAATGTAGTCAATGGAAATTCTGTTCTTGAGGAATAGTGCCGACAAGACTTCTCTAAACTAAAGAACATTTTCGGAAAAATTCTCAAAGATTAAATGATGCCGGTATTCTGAAAGTCTAAAATCTTAGTCTCAATTCCTTCTTTTTTTCTCCTAACTGCGCTTTCAAATTTCAAGACGGTGTTCCAAGATGACGTTTCTAGCGATATCTAGATGTTTATCTTGATGTTTAGATGTTTATCTAGATGTTTATCTACATGTTTCTAGCGATATCTGGATGTTTTTTCTAGATATTTCTAGAGATATCTAAATGTTTATCGTTATTTTTAGATGTTTATCTAGATGTTTAGATGATTATCTAGATGTTTATTTACATGTTTCTAGCGATATCTTGATGTTTCTAGATGGTGTTCCAAGATTATGTTTCTGGTGTTTTTAGATATTTCTAGATGTTTCTAGCGATATCTAGATGTTTACCTAGATGTTTATATGTTTATCTAGATGTTTAGATGTCTAGATGTGTATCTAGATATTTCTAGCAATGTCTAGATGTTTCTAGGATTTTTGAGCGATATCTAGATGCTGATCTAAGATAGTATCAATTGCAACTGCGACGGAAAGCGAAATTAAACTTTAAACCTGTCATTCTGTTCGATATTTAAGCTTAAGTTTAAATGAGTTATTTATTTAATTTTTAATTACGTATAACTATAGTAGTTACTACCTCTTCATGTTGTTTATGATTTGCCAAGATCGAAAAACGGACAGACGGACGGACACACGTACACTGCTCTTTATTTATAAAGATTATTAGTAGTAGTAGTAATAGAAGTAGTAGTAGTAGAAGAAGAAGAAGAATTTAATCTTATCTTTAATCTTCTTTATTCTGTAAAAATTGAGTAATTACTTTTGCGATTTATCCTCCAATAGCATTTAATTTCGTCGGAAATTGTTTCTAATCGTTTTAACAGTTACGATTAAGAATCAAATAGTAGCTTCTAGCAAAAATCATTTCGTACACCCATCATCTTATGATGCACGCCATCCATTGTGTTTTCTGAGGACACTGGGTGTTTTGGATCTTTAGACACCCTCACCCAGGTAGAGGGACCCAGTCGAGGTTGATCGAGTCTCGACTCGTGTCGAGGTATCAACAACGGCTCTCCGCTCCTGGTCCGTAGACACCTTGAGCGCACAGATTTTCTTAGTGACTTACTGGCTCCTGTGATGACCCAGTTTAATGTAGGCTCAGCAGAGGGCCTGACTAGCAAAACTCTTGCATCCCTCCTCCATGATATTCA
>OZ010600.1:58156877-58159377 GCA_963932145.1 Acanthosepion lycidas | reverse complement strand
AAATCCTTGCATTTACCTTGCGTCGATAAATAAAGTTTTCCATGTGTCTCTACACACACACACACATATATATTGTGCAGACGACATCCATGTCAAAACTTTCGATTGTATATATATTATATATATCATATATTATATATATATATCAATATACATATATATATACACACACACACACACACACACACACACACACACACACACACACACACATATATATATATATATATATATATATATATATATATATATATATATATGAAATAATATACTTTTAAGGTGTGTTATATTTATGGAGTAAAGTGTTCAATATCACGGATAGAGCGTATGTAAATATAAAAGTGCACATTGAAGTCAACACTCAGAGGCGACAGACTTTTTCATGCTAAATGATGATTGCGTCTAGCATGAAACAGTCTGTTGCCTCTGAGTGTTAACTTCAATGTTCACTTTCATATATATATATATATATATATATATATATATATATATATATATATGCGCGTGTGTGTGTATGCGTGTGTGTGCACGCGCGTGTGTGAGTATGTCTTATTATTTCATTGTTTTGTTTTTTTCTTTTTCAGTTTTTACTGTTTTACTTGTGATCGTGATTATCTCCCCTTTACCTATTATCGATTATCTTATGGTAAATCTAGGTACAAAAGACTTTAAAGTATAATACAACTCAGTGGCGTAGCTAAAGTGTGTGTCGGCTGGGACAGAGTGGGGGCCGTACGTACTCCTACCTTCCGCTCCCCACGGAACATAAAACTTACTGTACACTTACTACCACCCATATATATATATATATATATATATATATATATGTATGTATGTATATATATTAAAGAGCAACCGGCCAAAATATGAAAAATATAGCAACACACAACGTCAAACGAACTTCTGCCTAGGAAAATAACTGAAATTTATAGGAAAACAACCAAGGTGCGTTTCTCACACACAGCGACATTAAAAGAAGACACCTTGGACCCGTTCATAGATTTCACATTGTCAACTATGATAAAACAGCGACGAATACTTATAATAATTTTTGATTTTTCGCTGTATTTTGTCATTCCAGCTAATGTAACACCGTTTGCCCTTACGAGGGGTGGTTAATTAATTTGAAACTTAAAAACCTTTATTCTACAATCTACATTCAACATGATCACTTGATAAGACACCAGAGGTGTTGAAACAAAATGGCTTTTTTGTAGTGATTTTATAACATATTTATGTTATAATTTTTAAAAAAATAATTATATTCGCTCTACTCTGTATTGAGCACTCTTTTAAGAACAGTAATTTTTGGTTATTGGAATTTATTCCGTATACACTAATCATATACTTGTATATATATATATATATATATATATATATATATATATATATATATATATATATATATATATATGTGTGTGTGTGTCATAAGAACGAAAATAACATAATTTCAAACGTTCACAACATTAATTCAAAAGAGGGCTCAATACCAGTATAGCAGTAGTTATTTATTATAAATTTTTACATACGAAATGAGTAATTGTTTTTGACAGCATATTAAAATTGTATAATAGATAGATAGATAGATAGATAGATAGATAGATAGATAGATAGATAGATAGATAGTATTAAATTATAAGAATTTTTAGGTGACAAAATTGCTGGTTCATTTTCTGTAGTTTATTGGTGTAAATTGCTCGACATCAAAAGGCAAGAATAGACCGTTAATCGAATTAATAGAATGCGGAGAAATTAATCACATAAGTCCTGAAGATTGATGTCATTACTACAAAGCCCTCACGAAACTCGGTATGACTTAAATAACATCACCCATTATATATATATAAATATACATATATATAATTTTGTATCTGCAGTATTTATTGGAAAGTGCTCAACATCAGTGATAGATGTAACATATTCAGTTGTATAGATATGAGTTTGTGACCCTGGGTTTCACGCTTTTGCGATCATCATACAAACTAGATTATTTTTAAAAAAATGGGTCTGTTTATACTTGTTTATATGGGTGCGTTTGTGTGGACTAAAAAGCGTACACCTGTATCTGTGTGTGTACATGTGTGTGAGAGTGTCACCCCGAGCAGGCGCGGAGGTAAATTCCCCATCCCGCCATCAAATATAGCCAAACAAGAATAAATAGTTCCAAACAAACCAGTTTGTCAGATGATCGCAAAAGAATGAAACCCAGGATCACGAACTTATGTCCATAGACAGATAGATAGATATGATAGATATGAACAGACTGAGATAGATAGATAGATAGATAGATAGATAGATAGATAGATAGATAGATAGATAGATAGGAACAGATAGATAGATAGATAGATAGATAGATAGATAGATAGATAGATAGATAGTCCGTCCGTGTTCTTATCCCTTTGAATCTATACATATATATATATATATATATATATATATATATATGTGTGTGTGTGTGTGTGTGTGTGTGGTGTGCGTGTACGTGTGTGTGTGTGTGTGA
>OZ010600.1:58064377-58141877 GCA_963932145.1 Acanthosepion lycidas | reverse complement strand
TCTAAAGTCTCCATTGTCTGGATCATGATCTTTTCTGGTCTTTTGAACAGGAGTAGAGGTTTATCCCTTGTTTCCAGTTTAGGATTGCCTTTCAGCTTCCTTCTAAATTCTACTTTAGCTCTATACTTCTAAAGTCTCCATTGTCTGCTTCACAGCCTTCCAGGTATTTTGAAGAGGAGTATGGGTTCATCTGTTGTTACCAGTTTAGCATTGACTTCCTTCTAATGTCTACTTCAATTCTCTGATTCTAATACCTCCATTGTCGGAATCACACACCTCCCTGGTCTTTTGAACAGGAGTAGAGGTTTATCCCTTGTTTCATGTTTAGGATTGGCTTACCACTTCCTTCTAAAGTCTACTTCAACTCCGCATAAACTATTCTCAATAACAGCAGACAGGTTTGCCTATCGTCTGATTCACACTCTCCCTAGGTAATTTTAACCAGGAGTACAAGTTTATCCATTGCTTCTTTTTTAGGATAGGGTTTCCGGTTCCTTCTAGTCTTCTCATTTTCTTTCAATACCAGTAACAACTTTCGTCTAAGTGGCATTAACGTCTTATATATATATATATATATATATATATATATATATATATATATATATATATATATATATATATATATAAGACGTCAATGCTACTAATATATATATATATTTACATACATACAAACATACATGCATACATATACACACACACACACACACACACACACACACACACACATATATATATATATATATATATATATATATATATAAGGTAGCATGTCTGTTGGGCTTAAATTTTTCATTAATGCAAACGTTTTTTTTTTAAGTATTTTGGTTAATTTTTCTACGTTGCGTTCGTGCCACTTCCTGCTTTCCAGGGAAAATTTGAGCATAAATTGTCCAATGCCTTCACGGAGTTCTCGGCTTTCCCAAGCAACTCTCAAAGAAGGTGTGCGTGTGTGTGTGTGTGTCTGCGCGGGCACACGCGCATGTGTGCTTGCTGATAAGTTTGTGTTTGTAGGAATGAGTTGGGATTCATTGTTGAAACGGCACAGTGAAAAACCAGTATGGAAACACAATGCACCCCCCTATTATAAACACAAATCTGTCACCATAGAAGAGATTTTTTTTTTTGATAATGCTGGTGATAGGTGAAAAGGCACCATACATTTTGGACAATTTATGTTCAAATTATCGCCGGAAACAACGAAATCCAAACCGGAGAAAAATTAACCTTAAAATCTGAAGTAAAAAATATCCACTATTCTTCAACCAAAGGTGCATATATATATATTTCAGATTTTTAATCGATTCTTGTCGCCTATGCATGCTTTACATATATATATATATATATATATATATATATATATATATATATATATATATATATATATATATATATATATATATATAAAAGGAATTAATGGATTTTATTTTGAGATCCGCCATATTACTTCAAGCGTTATTTTTCTAGTCGATACCCGTATTTCAGTAGACAGACCGTTTTGTACAAGCCTGTAGACGAAATAAATTCTGCTTGAAATAAAACAGGGCGTCTATTCAAATATGGGTATCCAGTAAGATTAGGGTTTGAAGCAATATAGATATACATATGTCCGTTGGTTCTATCAACGGTTTTGATTTTCATTTAGAAATACATATATATATATATATATATATATATATATATATATATATATGCATACATATATATATATATATATATATATATATATATATATATATATATATATATATAAATATATATATATATATATATATATCAAAGTGAAAACGCACAGAGGTAGACACGCACATGTATACACATGCATACAGCGGACGATTCAGAATTAGATTAAGGATTAGCGAGGCTTGTCTGGCTGACCATTATTATTAAGATATGATTTCAAACATCACTGTATGTCCCGTACAAAATTCGGCATTAAATAACTCAGCAGCGGTCGATATAATCTAACACACTCACACACAAGCATGTGTTTATATATAGCGAGGCGGGTGTAATCGTTGGCAAGCTTGTCTCGCTAGAACAATTACAACTGAATAATGAGTTCGATTCTCACTGGGTACCCCTTACTTTCCACCTTGTGCAACATCTAAGCTACGATTGAAAAATCACTACATATATATATATATATATATATATATATATATATATATATATATATATATATATATGTGTGTGTGTGTGTGTGTCTATGAGTGTGTTCGTGTGTCTGTATGTGTACAATGCGTGTATTTTGCCAAGTCACCTAATAACTAGATTTCAGGCGAAATACTTACAGATCCCTATCATATATATATATATATATATATATATATATATATATATATATATATATATATATATATATATATATATATATATATATATATATATATATATATATATTCTTCCCTCCATTTTGTGAATTCAGTGGTTGAGTCCAAGTAAATACCAGGGTTTCAAATTGTGATTTTTGGGACTAGCAAGCAGAGTGTCCTACGCTTGAAAATTTGGCGCCACTCGATCTTCCTACCTCGTGTCTTACTATGCTAAGCTTAGTATATTTTAACATAATATGGTGGAGTCTGCTTTGTGCTGCTTTAAAAAGGCTGGAACTGTTGGCTTTTCATGGAACGCAAGGCAGAATATTTCGCCTGTGGCTTGTTCCAATGTGACTTACCGAGTGAATGGGCCAATGGTCACCTTCTCAGATATCCTGAATGGGTTGAAATTGCCCCGAATAAATAACCCACTTAGTCACAACAAATAGTAAATACAAATCAAGCATATAAGGAGTGATGAGAAATTATCTGGCCAACCAACTTCTCAAAATTTTGGACGATAACTTTTCAACCTTTCGCGTATATGTAAATACATTATTCATGTTTTTACTATAGTAATGACCTGTGAATGATTTTACTACAAAATTAACTGTTTATAATTTAATAGATTAAAACATAAAATATAATTTTATTAAAAACATTCTTGTAACTTATTTTACTGTGGAAATCACAGTAAAATAATTTTACCGTAAAATTACATTGTAAATGATTTTGCTATAGAAAAACCACTGAAAATAAATTTACTATAAAAATTAGTTTGTAAATTATATTATTACTGAAAATCATTGAACATAATTTTATTTTAAAATGCTTTATAAATGAGTTTGATATATTAGGTTGGTGCAAAAATAATGACGTAATAATGTCGTTTTTTGACGTTAGAAACGAAAATGATTTTACGTAATTTTAATTACAAAATGTTATTGTAAATGAGTTTATGGTATACAGTATTAATCTAATGTAAATGGATTTGCTATCAAAATACATTCATTTGGATTTTACTATAGTAACCATTGAAAAGAATTTTGCTATAAATTGCTTTGCAAATTTTTTTTTTTTTTTAATATTTACTGTAAAATGCGTCGCAAGCTGAAAATGATTTTATTATAATTTTATTAAAAACCTTATTTTATGTGGCTTTACTATAAAAATGCATTCTGCATGATTTTACTTTAGAAATAATCATTTAAAATAATTTAACGGTAAAAAATATTATCTAAATGTGAATACTATAGGAAAATCTTTCAAAATAACTTTAATACAAAATCCATGGAGAATAATTTTAAATAATCTTATAAAAAATTCATTGTAAATGTTTTTATTTCAGATAATTGAAAATAATTTTTACTATAAATCTGTAAATGGCTTTACTATAAAAGGGATTTATATATGATTTTACTATAAAAATGCAATCATATATGATTTTACTATTAAAAAAAATGCACTTATATAAGGTTTTACTATAAAAATGCATTTATATATGATTTTACTATAAATATGCATTTATATATGATTTTATTATAGAAATGCATTTAGATAAGATTTTACTATAAAAATGCATTTATATATGATTTTACGATAAAAATGCATTTATATGATTTTATTAAAGAAATGCATTTATATATGACTTTAATATAAAAATGTACTTATATATAATTTTACTATAAAAATGCATTTATATATGATTTTACTATAAATATGCATTCATATATGATTTTACTATAAAATGCACTTATATATGGTTTTACTATAAAAGTGCATTTATATATGATTTTATTATAGAAATGCATTTATATATGACTTTAATATAAAAATGTACTTATATATAATTTTACTATAAAAATGCATTTATATATGATTTTACTATAAATATGCATTCATATATGATTTTACTATAAAATGCACTTATATATGGTTTTACTATAAAAGTGCATTTATATATGATTTTATTATAGAAATGCATTTATATATGACTTTAATATAAAAATGTACTTATATATAATTTTACTATAAAAATGCATTTATATATGATTTTACTATAAATATGCATTCATATATGATTTTACTATAAAATGCACTTATATATGGTTTTACTATAAAAGTGCATTTATATATGATTTTATTATAGATATGCATTTATATATGACTTTAATATAAAAATGTACTTATATATAATTTTACTATAAAAATGCATTTATATATGATTTTACTATAAATATGCATTCATATATGATTTTACTATAAAATGCACTTATATATGGTTTTACTATAAAAGTGCATTTATATATGATTTTATTATAGAAATGCATTTATATATGACTTTAATATAAAAATGTACTTATATATAATTTTACTATAAAAATGCATTTATATATGATTTTACTATAAATATGCATTCATATATGATTTTACTATAAAATGCACTTATATATGGTTTTACTATAAAAGTGCATTTATATATGATTTTATTATAGAAATGCATTTATACATTATTTTACTTTAAAATTGCATTTATACATAATTTTACTATAGTAACCATTTAAAATAATTTTACTACAAATTGCACTGTAAATGTTTTTACGATAAAAAGTATTGTACATGGTTTTACGATAGAACCATTGAAATCAATTTTACTATAAACATGTATTTTAAGTGGCTTTACTATAAAACCGAATTGTACGGGATTTTATTACAAAAATCATTAAATGATTTGACTGTAACTATGTATTTTAAATGGCTTCACTATAAAAAAAAAATAATTGTACATATAGGAACCATTAAAATATTTTTTACTATAAATTGCACTGTAACTGATTTTTATTATAAAATGCATTGTAAATGAGTTTACTACACTAAAATCAGGGTAAACAATTATCAAGTGTCAGAAGTTAATGCTAGCAAAAAATTAGAAATCATATAAAAAAAAGTAGACTGGAAATTTTTTTTGAACGACTTTTAGTAAAATCGGTAACACCATTTTTCCGGCCATTAAAGTGTCCCATCATGCATTATAAAATAAATAACCTGCGTTTGTTTTGTGTTAGTGAAATTAGTCAGTTATCGTTAGGTTAGACGATCTTTTTTCAAGCTGGTAGAGATCACACGTTTCGAAAAAAAAGGTTAGTTGCCATAAAGCTATTTCGATTGTTAATTAACTAAATACTACCTAACGACAGCAAATGTGCACAGGCTGTAAAATATCAGTCAGATAAAATCTAAAATAGTACGTGATTAGTCATAGCTATTTTTTCCTTCAGACTCTTCATGGAGTATAAATCGAAAACCATACCAAGTGAACCTCAAACTCGGAATTTGACTATATAAAAGCATTGCTAATGATTCTTGTTGTAGGAAAATTACTTCTGATAACAAAGCATTGCTCATGATTTTGATTATAGGAAAACGATACAAATGATATTACGTTAAGAAAGTATTGTAATTTTTTTTTTTTATTATTATAATAAAACATAGCAAATGATCTTACAACAGCAAAACGTTACTTAACATTTTTGCTATAGGAAAGCGTTGCAAATAATTTTTACTATAGGAAAATATTAAAAATGATTTTAACATAGGAAAGGATAGCAAATTGTTTTATCTAGGAAAGTACTGCAGCTGAATTAACTATAGGAAAATATTGAAAATTCTTTTAGCGTAGGAAAACATTGCAAAAGATTTTCACTACAGGAAAGTATTGCAAATGATTTATTCTATAGGAAAGTATTGCAAATGATTTTCATACAGGAAAGTATTGCAAATGATTTTTATTATAGGAAAGTATCGCAAATGATTTTACTATAGGAAAGTATTGCAAATGATTTCACTACAGGAAAGTATTGCAAATGCTTTTTACTATAGGAAAGTATTGCAAATGATTTTTACTATAGGAAAGTATTGCAAATGATTTCACTACAGGAAAGTATTGCAAATGCTTTTTACTATAGGAAAGTATTGCAAATGATTTTTACTATAGGATAGTATTGCAAATGATTTTCACTACAGGAAAGTATTGCAAATGACATTTTGCTATAGGAAAGTATTGCAAATGATTTTACTATAGGAAAGTATTGCAAATAATTTTACTATTGGAAAGTATTGCAAATTATTTTCATACAGGAAAGTATTGCAAATGATTTTTACTATAGGAAAAATGTGCTAATGATTTTTACGATAGGAAAGCATTGCAAATGATTTTCATACGGTAAAGTATTGCAAATGATTTTTACTATAGGGAAGTATTGCAAATGATTTTACTATAAGAAAGCATTGCAAATGATTTTCATACAGGAAATGATTTTTACGATAGGAAAGTATTGCAAATGGTTTTACTATAGGAAATTATTGCAAATGATTTTTATTACAGGAAAGCATTATAAATGATTTCTTCTATAGGAAAGTATTGCAAATGTTTTTCACTATAGGAAAGTATTGCAAATGATTTTACTATAGGAAAGTTTTTCAAATGATTTTTACTATAGAAAAGTATTGCAACTGATTTTTACCATAGGAAAGATATGGAAATGATTTTTACTATAGCAAAGCATTGCAAATGATTTTCATTTAGGAAAATATTGCCAATGATTTTACTATAGGAAACTATTGCAATGGATTTTTTATACAGAAAAGTATTGCAAATGATTTTTACTATAGGAAAGTTTTACAAATGCTTTTACTACAGAAAATCATTACAAATGCTTTTACTAAAGGAAAGCATTACAAATGATTTTTATTATAGCCGAAAATTGATTACGAGAGAATCAGTGAAATATACCATTCCTATATAGCAATCATTGCAAATGATTGTTACTCTAGGAAAGTATTGCAAATGATTTTTTCTATAGGAAAGTATTGCAAATGATTTTTCTATAGGAAAGTATTGCAAATGATTTTTTCTATAGGAAAGTATTGCAAATTATTGTTAGTATAGGAAAATATTACAAATGATTTTACTGTTGAAAAATGTAGAAAAAATTTTTTTTTTGCTTTTCTTTTCTGCAGCCTCTTTATTGAAAAAATGAGACGGTCCACACCAAGTGGTACTTCTGCGGTTTCTATATAAAATAAATTTTATGCGTTTATATTCCTAGCCTGACGCCCATAATGAACTACCTCTCGGCATTAAATTGTTCTAACTGCGGATTCATGCCTTCCGTAATAACGTCAATTAACCCAAACTATACCGGATAAAGTTTTAAACTCAATTCGCTTACTGTTCGAGCCGTTAATCGTGAGGCTCACCATTAGCATTTTCTGCATTCTGGGATATCGCGAGTAGAATTTCTGAAAACAATAATCCCAGAATCTTTGTCTACTGGTAATGATCACATATACAGCGACACAGCGAATGTTAAAAGCGGTTGTAGTAGATGCCGAAATGTCCATCGTTATTTCAGAGAGTGACTCGATTGATCTAAAACTTGCCTATGTTCTGTGAGACAATATGTACGAAATACTTACTTCAGGTGTGTTATAGATTCTGTCTCCCCTTCTCACAGAAATATTTCTAATAGCTCCCATAACCCCTGTGTTATACACTAAAAATTTGGAAAAGAGATTGTCAGCGATCAGGAATTAATTCAAAGCGTTACTGATAATTCTATACTATTACATATATAGATAGCTTCACTTATCGTCCAGTTCACAATCCTCCCCGGTTTTTGAACTGGAGTAGAGATTTATCCCTTGTTTCCTGTTTAGGATCGGATTTCCGTTTCCTTCTAAATTCTAATTCATCTCTATACTTCTAGCGTCTCCGCCTAAACTCTGAAATGTATACTATTATTAGGGTTCTGGTTCATTCTAAATTCCTTTTTCTTCTTTTTCACTTCCGGTAGCCCATTGCATCTTAGTGGCATTATCGCCCTGCTTGGGGTGAATTGATTAAAAATGCTTTGCTAATAGTTTTACTATTGAAATACATTGAAAATCAAGAAGAAGAGATAATTAATGGTCAGGAATTAATGCAAGCCTTACTGGAAGAATAGGGATATTAGATGTATAATGTAAATGCATTGCTAATGATCTTAATATAGACATGCAATGAAAATCAGGAAGAAAGAGTTTGTTAATGGTCAGGAATTAATAGAAGCCTTACTGGCAGAATAGGGTGATTAGATGTATAATGTAAATGCATTGCTAATGATCTTACTATAGAAATGCAATGAAAACCAGGAAGAAAGAGATTTTTAATGGTCTGGAATTAATACAAGCCTTACTGGAAGAATAGGGCTATTAGATGTATAATGTAAATACATTGATGATGATCTTACTATGGAAATACGTTGAAAATCATGAAGAAAGAGATTGTTATGGGTCAGGAATTAATACAAGCTGCACTGGCAGGATAGAAATACCAATAGTAAAATTATGTAGGTAATTAAAATGTAATGTGATTCTATTTTTAAAAAAATCTACCTTGCATACATTTTCCCTCAAAAGAGGACAAGATCAACCATTTGCAATATACAAACATCAAAAGGCTGACACATCAAAAGGGCATGGGTTTCTGATTACCCAAGTGGTATCGATATATCTGTCTGTAAATCTCTTTATATATTCATATTCATCTATCAACCAGTGTTGCCATCTGTCCAGTCGTATCTTTTCTCGTATTTTCGTTCTTTTTTTCGTTTATTCATTCAATAAGTTACTGAGTTTTAGGGCTTATGTGTAATTAAATGACTCACTGAAAAGACCTTCTTAAAGCTAGAAAAATATCCTTTTTTCTAGTTGTATAAACTGCTATCTCTCTCTTTCCCTTCTCTCCGCTTTCTCTCTCTTTCTCTCTCTTACTTTCATTCTCTCCTATCTCCTCTTCTGTCTGATTTTAGGGAACTTTTCATGATCTGTTTTCTTTTTCTTTTCCACTATCTTTCATTTGTTAAAAAATCTTTCTCTTTCTTTGTTTGTATGCCTCCATCTTTCTTCTTATATTAGGTTGGTGCAAAAATAATGTCGTTTTCTCACATATGTTACTATGTGAGAAAACGACATTATGTTTGCACCAACCTATTAGCTTTTCCTATCTCCTTCCTTTCTCTATTTTTTCTACATGGTTATGGAATTCTATAATCATTTTTTTCTCTCAACTCTCACTCTGTCTCTCTCTCTTTCTTTCTTTCTTTCTTACTTACGTACTTATTTCTCTCTCCTTTCTATCTGGTTCTTTCTTTCATTTGTTCACTCGTCTTTTTATCACCCTTGTTTCTTTCTGTCTTCTTCCTGGTTCTTTTTTCCCAGTTCGCTCATTCTTTCTTTCTTTCTTTTTCTACATTGTTATTTTATTCTATACCCATTTCTCTTTCTTTCTTTCTTTCTTTCTTTCTTTCTTTCTTTCTTTCTTTCTTTGACTGCCTTTCTATCCGTTCTGTACAAACCTTTCTTTCTTTCTTTCTTTCGATCGTTCGTTTGTGCGTTCGTTCTTCTTCCCCCTCTCTTTCATTTCTTCCCGGTTCTTGTTCCCCTCTTTCTTTCTTTCTCTCTTTCTTTTTCTTTCTTTCTTTCTTTTTCGTTCTTTCTTTCTTTCTTTCTTTCTTTATTTATTTATTTATTTATTTCGATTGTTGGTTTGTGCATTCGTTCTTTCTTTCACTTTTGTTTCTCCCCCTCTCTTTCATTTCTTCTCTTTTCTTGTTCCCCCGTTTCTTTCTTTCTTACTTTTTTTCATTCCCGCTTACTTTATCCTTGTCGTACTTAACGTTTTTCTATAAAAAAAAAAAGGAAAAAAAAAAGAAAAAGATAAAAAGAAACAAAATTCATTCTGTCTTTTACTTTATAGACAATCTCTTTCCTTTCCTTTTCTTTTTTTTTTCCATTTTCGATTTCAGCTCATTTCTCCGCCCTCACCGATTTTTCCAGATACTCATCGACCATTGTGCAATTACTTCATCATTAATTTCTATCTCTTAATCACTTTAATAACATATTTTGCTATGAATTCACACGTTTCTACCAATCTTAACAAAACTTTATATCCTTAACTTAACTCGCTAAAAAGGAAAACCACGTTATTAAAATTAATAAATAAACCGTTTTCTCTCGCCCATCTTCTAAGCTATACATGTAGTTTGTACATTATCGATAAACGCCTTTATTTTAATCTTACCTTGGATATTTGTTCATAATTTGCAATTTTAAAAATCATACGGCTTTATTAGTTTAACTGTCTCTGTGATCAGGCGTTTGCTTATATGTTCAGCTGTTCGTTCATCAGTCTAACTGTTTGTTTAGCAAAGGAAAAAAAAAAAAGCAAAAAAAGAAGAGAAAAAAACAACATCCGGTTCAATAATTTCCAATGAACTTCCGATCTATTTACACGCTCATTTACCTGCTTTTGGACTTCCTGCCTGCTTATTCGCCTCTGCATAATTATCTCTTATCTACCAACCGATCTGACTCCCTGTACAGCTAACGACCCGTCTTTTGTAGAAAGCTGCCATTCTTTAAATAATAAATTTAAAAAAAAAGAAAAAGACCCAACCCGCTCCCTTATGTCCTGTTGGCTATTTGTCACAACCTAACACCAGATATGTCCCGCCAGTCTGTTTGTCTGTTTGTCTGTTTGTCTATCTATATTTCTCTCTCTCTCTATATATATATATAAATACATATATCTCTCTGTGGACACAATACTACCTTACCTTATGTACAGCCATGTACATATTAATTTACTGACCGACCAATAATCCTACCTACGTACTAATTGAACTGTTTATCTCTGAAACTATATGCCTGCCTCAAAAGTACGCCTAAGTACAAAATTTCTCAGCTTTTTTTTCATACTTTTCAGCAAAAATATGATCAACTTCCTCTAATTTCTGTCCTAAGCTCAAACGTAAGAAAAAAAAAATCAATCAATCTATCTATATGTCTACACATATATATATATATATATATATATATATATATATATATATATATATATATATATATATATATATATATATATATTCTGGCCGTATCTCTCTCTAAATTTCTGTTTGTTTTATTTTTCTCTTTCTTTTTCTCTGTCTCTCTGAATATATACATCTTTGCATTCTTTTCTTCGCTCTCTCTATCTTTTTTTATCTATCTTTCTATCTATCCATCTATCTATCTATTAGGTTGGTGCAAAAATAATGACGGTTTTTGACGTATTTTTTAACGTCAAAAACCGTCATTATTTTTGCACCAACCTATATCTATCTATCTATCTATTACTCTCTCTCCCTCTCTCTCTCTTTTTCTCCCTCGCTCTCTATATATACATATATATATATACATATATATATATATATACATACATACATATATATACATATATATATACATATATATATATATACACATATATAAATATATATACATATGTATATATACGTATATATACACATATATAAATATATATATATACATATGTATATATACGTATATATACACACACACACATATATATATATATATATATATATATATATATATATATATATATATATATTATTCTATGTTGGCCATATATTTGTCTCTGTCTTTTATCGCTCTCTTCCTTTCTCTCCCTATATATGCATGTTATTCGATTCTATTCTTCTCTCTCTCTCTCTGTTTTTTTCTATCTCAATTTTTCCATATGTATCTATTCGATCTAAGTCTATTTCTATCTATCTCTCTATCTCGCTATCTATCTACCTATCTATCTATCTATCTATCTATCTATCTATCTATCTGGTCGACCTCACCCACTATCCATAATTCGTCATAAACATCTCTCTATATATTTCTACTCGTCTTTTCTTGTTTGTTTGTCCAGCTGTGTGTCTGTTCGTCCATTCCTCTATGCGACACGTGACTGACCAGTGAGGTCACGTGGACATACATAGACACCCTTATTCCTGTACATACTTGTACATCTTTATGTATATACAAGCACTTGTAAAAAAAATGATAATATATACATACAACTTGATACAATTACACCTTCATTTCTTTCTAACATAACGCTACAAAAATGCATAAAAAAGCACATCATGAAAAAAAATAAAAAAAAGAATATATTAGCACGTAAGGATTCATTTATTTATGTCTCAAAAGTTCTTGTAAAATGTATTCCACTATATCTGGAGGAAAAATAAAAGACTTCATAATATAGCGGTAAAATTTGAATTTCGCAACTGTAAAATAAACATTTACAACAAATATATATTACGGAACAAATACATATATTCTTAAACAACTATATATATTATTGAATAAATATGTACATTATTGAACAGATACTTACATCACTGAACAAAAATATACATTATTAAACAAATATTTACATTATTAAGCAAATTCATTATTGAACAAATCATACACACTTGATCAAATAAAAGTATTAAATAAATACATACATTATTGAACAAATACATACATTATTGAACAAATACATGCATATAGATATATACACACATATACACATATATTTACATATATAACTATGTCTATATACATTCTTTTTATGAAGCTAAGATGTAACATTTATCATGTATAATTTTTTAAAGAAAAATAACTTTATATTTGTTTCTATGAAGACTCGACATTCTCGCCATTTTTTTAAAATTCAATTTGAATTTCTCAAATAACTGTGCGTGAGTAAAACTAAAAAAGAGACATATATATATATATATATATATATATATATATATATATATATATATATATATATATATATATATATATATACTATTATCTGTCAAGAAAAAGCACAGATCTATTTAGTACATTATGCTTTCTTTTTTTTTTTAATCTTTCGGGCGCTACACGCACATATGCAAACATTCAAACAGTATAACTAAAAAAGAAAAAAATATAAGTTAAACAAATGCACCAAATTGTATAGACCAAAACACTGAAGGCGCATACAGTTGTTAACAGCTAAACCTGAATTGACAGGATAAAACCCCTCGTCCCCCCTATTGTACGTCCTATTATTACTACTACTAATACTACTACTACTACTAATAATAATAATACTGTCACACAATAAACGGTGTGCGCATGTGCACAACCTTCATATATACATACATGGTAGATTTGTTTAATCTACGATACAGTGGGATAATATTTATTCGATGGAATATAAATAAAAATTCCAAATTGTGGTTCATTTCCTTTTTTTGCTCAGATTCATTTGTAAAATTTGCGAAGTATGTTTGGTATAATTATTTTAAAAAATGTATTGTTTTTCAGCCATTGAGAAAGTCTTCCAATAATGGTCATTTGCAGTCCTGAAAATGAAAGAGTCCGGAATTGTTCTTGGTTCCACCAATTAATCTGACCTAGGACACCCACTTTCGTTGCTTTTGAAGAATAATGCATCCAGTAAAAAAAATCTATCTATCTATCTATCTATCTATCTATCTATCTATCTTAGTATGCTCACATCTATCTATCTATCTATCTATCTATCTATCTATCTTAGTATGCTAACATCTATCTATCTATCTATATCTATCTATCTATCTATCTATCTATCTATCTATCTATCTATCTATCTATCTATCTATCTATCATTCCCTTCATTTCTATCTATCTATCTATCTATCTATCTATCTATCTATCTATCAGTTCTTTCATTTCTATCTATCTATCTATCTATCTGGTCGACCTCAGTCTGTCTGTCCATATGTCTGTCTTTCTAGAGTACACAATATCAGATATAGCGCATGTAGATATAAAAAATATAAAAGTGGGTACTGAGTAATGCAATCGGTGTTAACATCACTCATATTTTTATGCCTATATCTATATCTATCCATATCTACATCTATGCATCTCTCTCTTTACATGTATATATATATATATATATATATATATGTGTGTGTGTGTGTGTGTGTGTGTGTATGTGTGTGTGTATGTCTGCATATGTCTATCTATCTATCCATCGATCTATCTATCGATTTAGATAAATTTGTCTATCTTACTCTGTTCATATCTATCTAGCTATTCTTGTCTTTCTCTTTTGCTATCACTCCCCCACTTTTTCTTTATCTCTCTCTTTCCATCGCTTACTTTATTTTTCTTACTTTTCACCTTCTCACTTTTCATCTATTTCTCTCATTTTCTGTCGCTGTTGTATTCTCTCACTTTCTGTCTCACCCTCTCTTTGACTCGCCCTCTTGCTGATCTCCCTTTCTCCTCTCTCTCTCTCTCTCTCGCTCCGACTAAATTTTCCCTTTCCTTCTTCGCTTCCTTAAGAACACTACAATTCACGATTTCCGGGAGATCGCGTCAAAGTCTCGTACCGTACGAGACGCCAATCGTATCCCGAAAACCACGTGAATGATGTGTGATGGTATTACTGGACAAGTAAAGACAAAAACAAAAAAAAAAAATGAAATGTCTCGAAGTAAATATCTGCCGAATCGTTGGGACTGATCAGGAAAATAATTCAAAACACCTTTTCAAAATTTGTATTGTACACGTGTTTAAAGTTGTTTATTGAAAATGTGTCTTACTTACCCTTGTATTCAACTTGACATTCAAACATGAATTGTTGTCTCACAAACTACCGTATCTGACAGCATGCAAAAAAAAAAAAAAAAAAAAAAAAATTAAAAAATAGCTTAAAATCAGCCTGGGTCTTATATTTGAAGCTGAAGCCTTTCTGAAGGTTAATTTGTTCCTCAATGGTCACGATTTTTTTTTTTTTTTTTATGCTTTGCCCTTTCAGGAGGTAAACAATCATGACCTACCTCAGATTTCTTCTTCTTCTTCTTCTTCTTCTTCTTCTTCTTCTTCTTCTTCTTCTTCTTCTTCTTCTTCTTCTTCTTCTTCTTCTCATTATTATTATTATTATTATTATTATTATTATTATTATTATTATTATTTCCTTTGGTTTCTGTTGCATAAACATTTCCTTTCGGGTCCCAACCCGAGACCTAATCTCAGAAATGGCTTCATGACATTTTCCACTGACCTTTATTTTTATATAAGAAAAGAAGTAAGATCACATTTTACATAGATAAAACTCTTCGTAATGTTTGAGCTGTACTTATGAGTACAATTTTTTTGTATTTCTTTAAGGCATTTTTTTGTATTTCTTTAAAGAATCCCTTCAATGTTCCTATCGGAACCTTTTCCAACATTTTCCATGGCTCCAGCTACAATTGGAATTATTGATATCATCATATGCCATATTTTTCAGATTTCCACTTCAAGATCCTTGTACTTTGACAGATTTTTAAAGATTTTCAAAGATACATTTACAATCTGCAAGGACTGTCATGTCAAAAAGGAAGCATATTCTGTTCTTGTGGTCTTTGATCACGATATCTGGGTGATAAGCTTTGATTGTTCTGTCTGTGTTTATTGTAAAGTTTATTGTTATTATTTATGAAGTGCCATGAAGGACGGTGGAGTAATGGATAGCGGCTCGGATTGAGGAATCGGAGATCCGAGTTCAAATTCTGGTGGACATCATTACATTCATTTACGTACTAATACCCTTGGAAAAGGTGTGAATTCATCTTTTCTGAATCCAGATATTGTTAAAATAGCAGGACAGACTGGGTTCTATAGCCTTGGATGACAACCGATTTAGGAGAAGGAAACTCTGAATTCAAACCACCTGCTGCCTATTTAGGGAAAAGCTAGAAGGTAACTACAAAAACAAATCCACCTCTGAGAGGCGGTAGCCTCAAAATCCCCGGTGCAAATGGAACTGGCAAGCCATTGCATTCTTCTACCTTGAAGGTCAGCATAAATCACAATTGTGAGATGAAGGGGAGTGGTGGACACAGCGGCGGCGCAAAATGCGCTAACTGAATTCTAGGGTAAAATAGTGAAATGTTTCACGTTGCCTTCCCCATGATTTGAAATTAAGAGCATTCCTACTGTTAGAATGTTGCTACCCTTAGCTTGAGAGCCTATAGCTTGGGAGGGGAGACGGGTTCGTGCCTTTTTAAACAGCATTTGTGCGAAAGTGAATGCAGCAGACTAGATCGGAATTTGAACTTGGATTACCCATTCCACTTGCCACGCCGATATCCTGTGTACTACCCGCATGTTATTACCGCGTGCTATAATTTTACAAGAGACGGTTATATATACAAAAATGATCGATTTGTTTTTACGGCTTATCAACCCTTTGCAGGTTATTTAAAGTTAGAAAATAGTTTTAGTTTATATGATTTTTTTTGCAAGAAGAGATAATGGTTTAGTTTTTTGTTTTGTTTTTTACAGTTAAGGTTCACCCTGTACAAGGCCCGGGGCCACTCAAGGTAGAGAGTTACGTTAAGGTGTAGTTTATATGAATAGGACGGGAAGATAACGGTTAACTTTAGATTTGAACAAGCTAAGATAATAATGATCGAAGTAGTATCCGCTTTGGAAGAAGTTGTTCGGGTGGAACCTTCTCGACGATGCAATACGGAAGGAATGTGGGTGATTTGCTGCAATATATGCAGCATGGCGGATCCTGGCCGTGAAACTCAGACCTGACGGAATCGGGGATTGTAGCTCGTCCGAGCACATTCCATGGAAGTAGCGATAGAGCAGTAAGAGGCTTGCTACGTCCCACAGAGAGAGCAGTTGGAGGGTGAAAAATAAAAAGGACACGGAGACGCTTTTGAACTGGAAAGGGGGGACTGGATAGCTCCCACTGCAAGTTTTACTGATTAACCCGTAGCTGGGGGGAAGAGGTGGATTCATATCATTCCCAAGGATATTTGTGCGTAAGGGAATATAACGAACCTAAACTAGAATTGGAACTCGGTTCGCCAATTCACAATTCCGAGCCATTATCCATTAAGCCATCCATATACCCGAGGTTACATCACCTGATATTCCCAAATGATAACCCATCTAGATACTGACCAGACTCGACATTATTTAACTTCTAAATCGACTCTATAATATAATATTATTGTTGTATCCTTAAAGAGATTACAAACAGACAAAGGTGGTACTCAAGTGAAAGGAATACCAACACACGCTTAGATGAAAGAAAGAGAGGTTTATTGTAAAAGAGAATACACTGCTGAAAGACAGGGAATCGGGTGGCAGGCTAGTAATTCCCGAAGCAAAGGTATATATTTACCTTAACTTCCCGCGAGGCAGGATGTGGCACAAGACCATTTTTTTAATGCGGGTCAAAAAAACAAGCCTGTAGGCTTGGGCAACAATTCCCCTGGCTATATACGGTGTCGGGTAGCTGTCTACCACCCCAGACAAGACTCTGCCCTTCGGCATAGCCTCGTCTGGGTTCGTCTCTGTCCGAAGTCAGAGAGTTCGACTAGCACAGCTGGACACGAATCTCCAACTAATTGCCGAAGCAAAAATATTTGCCAACCGCCCCACGCTATTAGATGTGGCACAAGGCCGAATTTAACGTGGGGTATCCGAGCCCGTAGACTCGGGCAAAAATTTCCCGTAGACCCCATAAAAAACGGGATTGGGTAGCTGTCTGCCACCCCAGATGAGACTCTGCCCTTCGGCATAGCCTCGTCTAGGTTCCTCTCTGCCTTCGGGCAGAGAGTTCGGCAAACAAAGCTGGAGACGAATCTGCAACTAATTCCCGAAGCAGAAGCCCCAAGTATATCCTGTGCTCACTTTATATATATATATATATATATATATATATATATATATATATATATATATATATATAGTGATATAGTCAGTCCACATAGGGGATAGGGAGCGTGGGACATTCCATTACAATAATTATGCACTAAGGCGATATTATTAAAAGGAATTATGATAACGAAATACAGATGACGTTCGTTGGTATCAGCTGATTCATTATACCTATATATATATATATATATATATATATATATATATATATATTAATTCACTCCTGTCGTTACATAATAATATCCAGTCTCTTCTGAGTACGGTAATTTGCTAGGGTGACAAGCTATCTATTTTGCAGACTCCTAATCAAGCGCATTTGTGTTTTTTTTTTTTCAACAGCCACGGAGCCTACCTGTGGCTTGTACTGCAACTGTGCTGAGAGACCGCTCTGAGCTGAGGTTTCCCCAGTTGGATCAACGGCTACGAAACGGCCGTCCAGTGCGCAATATCGAGTCTAGTTCGTTACCTCTTCGCATGCGAGGCCCGTTAGTACAGTTGGTATGACGTTTGCCTTTCAATGTAGCTGTCCGGGTTTCAATTCTCGTTTGTGGTATGCGCACTGCTGACGAGTCCCAAATATAGTACGAAACAGTGCTTTCTGCATTCTGTTGAGGCTTCTTCTATATTCGATGGATTCCTCAATTATAACTATATATATCACGTGGCACAGCATAATTGTCCATCCCACAAAATGAGGAGGACAAAATGAGCCTTCAAGTTGGGGAACATCGGCTGTAGTTGTACCTGGAGACGGGTGGACTTCCCAAGGTTTACTATGTATGAATGAATAAATCTCTGGCTTTCAACCCAGATATGTGGAAGGATATGCTTATAGTAACGGTAATGTTAATATTAAGCGTTTCCTGATAAGGAAATGTTATGTCTCGGGATGGGATATATTTGAACGAAGTAGCTAAGTGGTTTGGGCTACCATAACCAAGTAGAATACGGTAGCAGTAATCGACTGGTACGCGTCGTATTCGCAGGTAAGAAGTGTAGATCAATGGCGTAGTCCAATGGGCGTCGTTATAGACTTAGCTCTCAGACTAAGGCTCTCTTTGACTCTCCTACACGTCCGTCTGTATTTATGACGGACACCAGCCAATCATATTCCAGTGAGGGGGACCACCGGTGTATGCATATTCCATTATATCAGGAAACATTCAGCATTCGTTGAGAGAGCAACCGGTGCTGTCGGTTGAAATTTATAAAATATTTCTCTTAAAATATTTTTTTCAAGAAAATAGATTTCTCTAGTCCAGTAGCTGTTATCTTTCTTTCCCGTATTGAAGGGGGCTCGAAAGGGGGCTAATCATTTATTTTATTTATTTTTACAGTAAAGTTCACCCTGTACAAAGGTCACACGAGGTTGAGGTTAGTGCTATAATTCGAAGGGATTGTCAGTGATTCTTACAACAAATGGTGTCAAGATGTCTAAACTTCTTATCTGAAAACATGAGGAAAAGAAACTCATTTAGTTCAGTTATTTTTTTTTTTTTTAAGATATGAAACATTTTGTGGGATGGACAATTATGCTGTGACACGTGGTATATATAGTTACAATCAAGGAATACATCGAGTATAGAAGAAGTCTCAACAGAATGCAAATAGCACCAGACGGCTGTTTTTTACTATATTTGGGACTCATCAGCAGTGCGCATACCACTAACGAGAATTGAAACCCGGACAGCTATATTGACAAGCAAACGTCATACCAACTGTACTAACGGGCCTCGGATACGAAGCCGTAGCGAACTAGACTCGATATTGCGCCGCTCGTTCACATATTCCGTGGTGGAACTCATCCAAGTTTCCTTTACTGTTTCTCCGAGAGCCACGACTACCATTACCAAGCCGCTCCATCCAGAGCATTAGAAGTAGGGATATTCAAATGATAAAAATTAAGGAGGATTTGAGATAATTAATTCATCGAGTCTAAAAAGAATCCTCAACAGAATGCGGTAGACCGCCGCTTCGTCCTATATTTGGGACTCATCAGCAGTGCGCATACCACTACCGAGTATTGAAACCCTGACAGTTACGGTATGAGGCAAACGTCATACCAACTGTACCAACGGGACTCGCCGACGGATAGTTAACGAATTAGACTCGATATAGCGCCGCTCGATCACATATTCCGTGGTGGAACTCATCCAAGTTTCCCTTATCCAAAGGACTGTGCTCCCACGAGCCACGACATATATATATATATATATATATATATATATATATATATATATATATATATATATATATATATATATATATATATATATATATATATATGGTAACAAGTGTAGACGTATGGTATGACAACGGATTAAATAGAACAGCAGAAAAACTTGAATGCCAGGGAAAGAATTGTTGAAAGAAAAGAACCAATAAACATACGTCGGTCAATCCACGTTCCCAAATTTATTCGCACTCAAATGGTTATGGTTTGGTTTGGTTTATTTTGTTTTACGGCATATCAACATCCGAATGGGTTATTTAATGCCGAGAAACTTTTTTTTATTGCTGTTTATATTTTGTTTTATCAAAAATCTGTTTCTGGTAACATATTCCCTTCAAAATTGTATTGCTGGTAATATTTTTTTTCAAAAACGTATTGCTGGTAATAGTTAACTATTTGCCCATTATTGAGACCCTAACAGGTACTACCACCCATGGTCAAGGTGGACCTGGGAACACCAGCAATTAAGAGGTGGCTCCGCGCCCCTCAAAATCTCCTGATCAGAGGCCTTGCTGCTGGACGTAGTTTAACGTCTTACCCTGTCGCGGATGTAGTTTAACGTCTTACCCAGGACGAAATGGTTATGGTAATAGTAATATTAGCCGTTTTCTTATAAGGAAACATTCGTCATCCATTGATCGCGCGGCGAGTGCTATCGAAAGTTGAAATTTTTAAATCATTCTATTAAAAAATAAAAATTTTCAGGAAAATTAATTTCTCAAGTCCACTAGCTGTTTCGTTCTTTCCGGTTCAGATGCGGGGGTTCCTTCCTAAGATATATATATATATATATATATATATATATATATATATATATATATATATATATATATAAAACATTAGGCAGCATATAATTTACATACAAAGAAATAATCACACATAGAATCAATCAGAAATATTAATGCGATTAATGGTGACATCCGTCACTAGAGACATAATATATGCATTAAAATACTGTTAATCCATAGAGTGAAGTGATCCTCGTCGAAATCATTGATGTCTGTAGTTTTCAGTTTATTTGATGTTAAAATGCTAGTACTTACGAATAGTCCTCTATTCATCATCAGGCATCTATGGTTTCGACGAGGATCACTTCACTCTATGGATTAACAGTATTTTAATGCATATATTATGTCTCTAGTGACGGATGTCACCATTAATGTCATTAATATTTCTGATTGATTCTATGTGTGATTATTTCTTTGTATTTAAATTATATGCTGCCTAATGTTTTATGTTTATAAAAAAACTATTGATCCGCAGTACAGAAAAATTCCTATATAAAAAAAACTACTACTAAGACATTACACTACATAATTGAACTGTATGCTTAGTTCATGCCATATAAACTGAATACACTTGTAAAATAGAATTCGTGGATTTAACACATCACAAGAAATATTTAAATAAAATTATCACTTAAAATTTTGAAAAAATTGGCGTTGCGTTTTTGCACGTTCCGAAAATTGTTCCTAACCGTCATTAATAGCAGATATTCAAAAAACATCTTTCGGTCGACAAACAAGTATTTCGTCTTCAAGTTTTTGATTTTATAAGGAAAAAAAACACATGTCTGATGATGAATAGAGGACTATTCGTAAGTACTAGCATTTTAACATCAAATAAACTGAAAACTACAGACATCAATGGTTTCGACGAGGAACACTTCACTCTATGGATTAACAGTATTTTAATGCATATATTATGTCTCTAGTGACGGATGTCACCATTAATGGCATTAATATTTCTGATTGATTCTATGTGTGATTATTTCTTTGTATGTAAATATATATATATATATATATATATATATATATATATATATATATATATATATATATATATATATTTGAGGTAGTGTGGAATGTTAACATCTTTATTATGTCGTTATTTTGGTGAGACTTCAAGTTGGAGGAAATCGGCTGTAGTTGGAAAGGGAGAGGGATGGACTTCGCCAGGTCTACCTGCCCAGAACGCACTATATATGAGCCCACATATGTCGAAGGATATGGTCATAATAACGGTAATGGTAATATTAATTATTTTCTTAGAAGGAAACATTCAACATTCAGCCAGTGCAGTCGTTGAAATTTATAAAATGTGTCTCTTAAAATAATTTTTTCAGGAAAATATTCTCCAGTATATTATCTTCCTTTCCAGTTTTGAAGGGGATTTCCTTGCTAACTTTTTCTTTGAAGTAACGTGGAACATCAACATCTTGATGGGGTTATTATTTTTTCTTCGAATTACATGTGATACCCATTTTTGCTGTTGCTGCCGTTGAAAGTCCGCAAGTGCTGTGGGTTTTGTTGTCTCGTACAATTCTATGCTTGTATTTATGTAGCGCCAGTCCACAAGGTTCGAAAAATCATGGTTTTCTCCAAGATCATCAGATTTCACTCGCTTATCGGTATTTTTATTCCGAAAGCGATTGCATACAGGTGTAAGTAATAGCAGACACATAATTGGCGGTCGTCTCAAAAAAACGGCAGTGGGTATTAATTGATTCCAGTTATTCGAACAGGAGTAGAAGTTTATCCCTTGTTTCCAGTTTAGGATTAGGTTTCTGGTTCCTTCTAAAGTTTACTTCAGCTCTATGGATCTAAAGTATCCATTTTCTGGATCAGAGTCCTTCCTGATCTTTCGAGCAGGAGGAGAGGTTTATCCATTGTTTCCAGTTTAGGATGAGGTTTCCGCTTCCTTCTAAAGTTTACTTCAGCTCCATGGTTCTGAAGTCTCCATTATCTGGATCATAGATTTTTCTGGTCTTTTGAACAGGAGTAGAGGTTTATCCCTTGATTACAGTTTAGGATTGCCTTTCCGCTTCTTTCTAAAGTTTACTTCAGCTCCATGGTTCTAAAGTCTGCATTGCCTGGATCATAGTCTTTTTTGGTCTTTTGAACAGGAGTAGAGGTTTATCCCTTGTTTCCAGTTTAGGATTGCCTTTCCGCTTCTTTCTAAAGTTTACTTCAGCTCCATGGTTCTAAAGTCTGCATTGCCTGGATCATAGTCTTTTCTGGTCTTTTGAACAGGAGTAGAGGTTTATCCCTTGTTTCCTGTTTAGAATTGTCTTTCCGCTTCCTTCTAAAGTCTACTTTAGCTCTATACTTCTAAAGTCTCCATTGTCTACTTCACAGCCTTTTTGAAGAGGAGTATGGGTTCATCTGTTGTTACCTGTTTAGCATTGACTTCCTTCTAATGTCTACTTCAATTCTCTGATTCTAATACCTCCATTGTCTGAATCCCACATCTCCCTGGTCTTTTGAACAGGAGTAGAGGTTTATCCCTTATTTCATGTATTAGGATTGGCTTTCCACTCTCTTTTAAATTCTACTTCAATTCCGCATAAATTTCAAACTATACTTCTAACCTCTCCGCCTAAAACTCCGAACTTTTACTTACTATTTATTTACTTGTTTTTTCCCCATCAGTAGGAGTAGATAGGTTTGCCTATCGTCCAGTTCACACCGATTCCAAGTCTTTTGAACGGGAGTGGGGATTTATTTGCTGTTTCCTGTTTAGGATTGAATTTCCGGTCCTATCGACAGTCTTTTCCCGCATTTTGACTTCAGGTTGTTCCCTTGCGTCTTGTTGTCATTATCGCCTTGCTTGGAGGCGGTGCCTCTTACACTTCAAACCTCTACCATGAGTGGCTCTTTTATCCTTGTAAATTATCACTGTAAAAAAAATCACCATTAAAGCTGAATTTAACCTTTCCAAAACATATATGCGTGAAAGTAAATTTAGCGATTACGACCAAGATTCGAACTCGGTTCGACGATTACCCCTTCCGAGCCTCTACTTCTTACACCACCCCACATACCTGCACTTTTCAAGGCATTTAAATTATCGCAATGCGTTTTAAACGTGTATAAATACGCGATGATTGTTACCTAGTTAAGATGAGCAATATTTAAGATCTACCATTTTATACAGATGTGTGTATTATGTATAATATGCAGTTATGTATAATATATTATACGGTTATGTATAATATATTATACGGTTGCGTACTCAAAACAAGATGTTTTCTGTGCTCTGTATTTTTATATATTAAAAATTCATAGCACAAACAGGACTTGCGAATTACAAAACATCGGGGACTGGGATTTGAATTAGGTTGAGTCATAATTAATTTCCACTTTTGGCAACCAATTGTAATAATGACTGAGTCATTCTATCGACTAACCATGCGTTCACAGTTAATAAATTTGAAGTACACTAACAATCCTTAATCTTTTATTCACGGTTAGTCGCAGCATACACAGAGGCTTAAATTATACATTTCTAGACCCCACCAGTGAAGGGATTGAAAGTGCATTTACATCCCATATTTCTACCAGAATTCAAGCAAATGAATAACCCGATCATGGTATCTAGAAAAAAGAAAAAAAAAACAAAAAAAACAGTGTTCTTTAGGGTGAAAGAATCAACTTGCAAGAAATCGTTTTACAAAGTCCAAATGGCCTTCTGTTATGTAGTGGTTTCACAGTGGAGGCTTGTATTTTGTACTAAGTCGGTCCTAAAATAGGTTCGACGTACAAAATGTTAGGAACTTGATATAATAGGTAATGACGCAGTAATCTAGTTGTGATGGCTGATACTTTAATATCCGACTAACGGTCGTTCGACATCGACTGACTGACAAACTCCACGACTATATTTAGTCACCCCCCCACGAGGGCATCATGTGTCACAAGGCCGGTTTAACGTGGGATCTCCGAGCTCGTGGGCTCGGCCAAAAATATGCCCATTGAACCCGTATAAACGGGTTCAGGGTCGGTTTACCTCTTCGAAAGAGAATCCGCAGTTCGGCCTAGCCTCTTTCGGGTTCCTCCCCGCCCGAAGGCAGAGAGTTCAACCGGTTAGCAGGCCGTCCGACTTCAGACTGAACTCAGACCTAGCCACTGAGCGACTGACTTTTTACTCTTCCTACTCCTACGTATTATAGGTGGGAGAGTCTATTAACTATAGAATAGGTGTGTTTCACTATATCACCTTCAAAGATGAACTCAGACTCATCAGACTTTGTTGATAAAGCTATTAGGGAAAAGAAACACACGGCGGCAAAGTACACGGGAATTAGTAAAACAAAAAAATATTAGCCACATCACAATGAAATATATACCGATACAGAGAAAAGACTGAGAGAGCCCACAAACAGGAGGTTTGGGTTCCACACACTCACAGCGAAAAAGAACAAAGGAGGTCGTTTATCCATAGCGTCAAATTCTCTTCGCTACGGGATGTAGACATTTTTAAAATTTAAGCGCAATACTATAGCTCTAGTCTCTTTCTGGTCATTTGAACAGGAGTAGAAAATGTCTAGATCCCATAGCGAAAAATTCTCTTCGCTATGGGATCTAGACATTTTAAAAATTTAAGCGCAGTACTAGACTAGCGTCGAGATCTCAACAATTTACAGTTGAGTTGGCTAGATGTAGCCATAAGTTCTATGCTGTAGTGGCCTTGTTAGGGTCAGAAATAAAGGCATACGAGAGCAATCGATTTAAACAAATATATTAACAGAAACAGTAATACAAACATATACAAACGAGAGTGTTACAGCAAAAATGCCTGGTCCGACAGTCAGAGCTGACTGCTGGAAACTTACATCTCTAAAAGGCAGTACCTGTTCCTATTTATAGCTGGAAGAGTCCATGCGTGCGTGGATAAATTACCATAACACCCCCTCCTAAGTATAACCTCTAAATTGTTGTGGACTTGTTAGGGCCAGAAATAAAGACACAAAGAGATGAATTGAATTAAGCAAATATATTAACAGAAACAAACGAGAGTGTTACAGCAGAAATATTCGGTCCTACTGTCAGAGCTGACTGCTGGAAGCTTCCATCTCCAAAAGGCAGTACCTGCTCCTATTTATAGCTGGGAGAGTCCATGCATTCGTGGGTAAATTACCATAACATATGCTAAGAGTCTGTTTTATCGAAATTTTGCCTGTAGAACTCTATTTCTGCACCATGCTTTCCAGCCAATTTTAATCTGTAAAAATCTAAATGCAATGTCAATCGCAATCTACTGTCCTACTGATTAGTTTTTCCTATTCCAGCTTATTATTAATATTCCTGTTCCTAATTCTTCTACACCCAGTAATCCCTTGTGTCTTACTGGCTTTACTACCTTGTATCAGGTGATACCGATTAAAAAATGAAAAATCAAAATGGCTCCTTTCACAACAGAAAGATAAACTAAAGAATAACCCGTTCAATCAATTTATCATCATTAGTGATGAAAAGTGGGTTACAGACGACAATGTTAAACGCAAAAGACAGTGAATCTACATGGCTAACTCACCGCAACCGACTCACCAAAATCTGCCAATTTTTGGAACGACACAGTGGACCAACTGTTCTAGAAGATTTATTTTCAGTCATTTTTAGGGAAGATTATGTCTTACACCACCCCACATACCTGCACTTTTCAAGGCATTTAAATTATCGCAATGCGTTTTAAACGTGTATAAATACGCGATGATTGTTACCTAGTTAAGATGAGCAATATTTAAGATCTACCATAACATATGCTAAGAGTCTGTTTTATCGAAATTTTGCTTGTAGAACTCTATTTCTGCACCATGCTTTCCAGCCAATTTTAATCTGTAAAAATCTAAATGCAATGTCAATCGCAATCTACTGTCCTACTGATTAGTCTTTCCTGTTCCAGCTTATTATTAATATTCCTGTTCCTAATTCTTTTAGCGCAATACTATAGCTCTAGTCTCTTTCTGGTCATTTGAACAGGAGTAGAAAATGTCTAGATCCCATAGCGAAAAATTCTCTTCGCTATGGGATCTAGACATTTTAAAGTAAAGTAAGAGAAAGTGAAAGTAAAAGTAAAAAAGAAAAAAGAAAATATATAGAAAGAGAGTGAGAAAGAGAGAGAGAAAGAGAGTGAGAAAGAGAGTGAGAAAGAGAGTGAGAAAGAGAGTGAGAAAGAGAGAGAGAAAGCAAAGAAGAAAAAGAAAAATATATAGTAAGTGAAAATGAAAATGAGAAAAAATAATATATATATATATATATATATATATATATATATATATATATATATAAACGCAATAAGAACGAATCAAATATAAATTCAAACGTTGATAACATTCATTTAAAAAAGAACCCAATACAAAAGTAAAGCTATAATTATTATAGGTTATTACATTCGAATATACATATTTCCGCTACAAAAATGCATTAATGTTTCGATGCAACATAGCATATCATCGGGTGGTAATATATATATATATATATATATATATATATATATATATATATATATATATATATATATTATAAATTAATTGACTTAAAATATGTTTTTTCGCTACATAGTTCTAACCATGTCCAAAAATCAAAAATCATTTTGAAACATGGTTAGAACTGTGTAGCGAAAAAAAACATATTTTAAGTCAATTAATTTATAATATTAATGCTCTGTAAATTTACATTGAGCACTATTTTGTAAAAATAAAAATATCTATAAGAACACCAGATTATATATCTTACTGTTCTTTCTTTTTATTAATATATATATATATATATATATATATATATATATATATATATATATATATATATATAGTAAGAGAAAATTAAAGTGCGAGAAAACAAAGAAGAAAAAAAGAAACATTATAGTAAGAGAAAATGAAACAGCAAGCAAAAAGAAATATATAGAAAGACAAAACGGAAGTGATAGAAAATGAAAAAAGAAAGAAAAGTACACAGAAAGAGAAAGTGGGAGAAAGAAAGAAAGCAAAAAAGAGAGAAAGAGAAAGTGACAATGAGAGAAAACAGAAAAGAAAGAAATAAAGAAAAATAGGTAGAAAGAAAAAATGAGAGAGAGAAATTAAAATAGAGTAATAAAGAAAGTAAACTGAAAACCAAGAGAAAATGAAAAAAGAAAAAAGAAAAAATATGCAGGAAAAGGTGAAAGAGAGAGAAAAAAGCGGAAAAGAAATGAGAGAAAAAAGCGGAAAAGAAATGAGAGAAAAAAAACGGGGCTTTATGCCATAAACCACGATACAACTTCGGGAAGAGAACTTCAGGAGATCAATTTTACTGGTGGAATTTCGAAATGTTTAATTTTACATCATTATCGATACGGTTTAACATGACATCAAAGAAAGTTATTGTATTCGTTGTTTCTATTTCATAAGTAAATTCGATTCTCTATGTAATGTTTTGTTTTCTTTATTTACAAGATCAGGTATTAATGTCTTTCCGGGATACATTAATCAAGCATTGTCAATATTTTAAAATGGAACAGTTTCTAGAATGTCTTTGAAAAGATAAGATAAAACACTGTTAAAAGGCGATCCCTTCGATAAGATAGATAGATAGATAGATAGATAGATAGATAGATAGATAGATAGATAGATAGATAGATAGATAGATAGATATGTTGGGGTGATCGATATGATGGAACTATAAGTGCTTGTATATACATAAAGATGTACAAGTAGATACAGAAATAAGGGTGTCTATGTATGTCCACGTGACCTCACTGGTCAGTCACGTGTCGCATAGAGGAATGGACGAACAGACACACAGCTGGACAAACAAACAAGGAAAGACGAGTAGAAATATATAGAGAGATGTTTATGACGAATTATGGATAGTTGGTGAGGTCGACCAGATAGATAGATAGATAGATAGATAGATAGATAGATAGATAGATAGATAGATAGATAGATATCGAGAAACAAACAAACAAAAAACGATAGTGTAAGAGAGCAGAGGAGAAAGAAAGCGAATAAGAAAGTAAAAGTAAAAGCGAAGAGTACAACACGAAACAGAATGCGACTGGATTTTTTATCGGTCGAACAACCTGTTTACGCCTCAAAATAATGTAAGCTTGTGTTGCTAAAGTAATACAAGCACACCTTGAAAATACTGTCGTCTGCGTCTGTGAAACGAAAGAAAAAGATTCAGTATGTCATTGGTGCTTAATGGAAACATAATAATATGCTTTATTTTAGATAAGCTGCTGATAAACCCCACATCAAAAACATGATGAAAATAAACACTTAACATTTTTTATGACATAATCTTCCCTAAAAATGACTGAAAATAAATCTTCTAGAACAGTTGGTCCACTGTGTCGTTCCAAACATTTTTTCTCACCAGAATCCATCTTTCGTGTTCTACCATTCATTGGTGTATTGAATATTGCTGCCGCCTCTGATCTGGTACTCCTTATATACGTCTGGATACATAGGCAAAAATGCATATTTTGAATAAATGAAAGTTTCAACAATATTTTCTTGAATTAGGATATCAACAAATAACATCTTCAATGTGATTTCCATCATTTGTGATGCAAAAGTTGATGCACTTTGCAAAATTGACGTGAACTCAATGCAATAACCCGACATTGCCGTCAATTTTAACACATTCATTCTTTATACGATATTTCAATTATGTCGCATCTGTGATTTCGATTGAGTACACCTTCTCCTTGAGAATACACCTGAAAAAGAAGTCAATTATTTCTTCTTTCGACAAAAACCACGTTTAATCTGTGGGGGTAAAAAATAACATAGTTAATGAGATTTTCTGTGTGCCCAGATTTTAGGCACACTCTGCATATATCGAGAATCTTGACAAAACAGCTTATGGCCACATTACGTTGAAACACTGGTTCCCATACGATCAGCGAAGTTAAGCAACGTCGAGTCTAGTCAGTATAAGCAATATTGTTAATATGCGCTGTTGAACTGGATTGATTGTTTTGCTTCTCTTTTTTTTCTTTTTTTTTTTACAGCTTATCAACCTTTTGTCGAATATTCAAAATATTTTAGATTGTAAATCTTTTGGGGGATAATAATGATTTACCGATATAAGTCTTACTAATTAACCCATAGATGGGGGAGGAGAGATGCATTCATGCCTTCCCGAAGAGTTTTTTCCACGTTTGTGAATATGTAATGAACCCTACTTGAATTGGAACTCGGGTCTCCGATTTCCAAATCTGAGCTGTTATCCATTACACCAATTGCATGTCCAAGTTTACAGCACCTGGCATTCACGTGCAATCACCCATCTAGATACTGACCAGACTCGACGTTGCTTAACTTCAATAATCATACGAGAAGTGGTATTTCAACGGGGTGTGGCCGTAAGCCTTGTTGAACTGTAAGCTCCATGAGTCTTATACGCCATCGAATACGTAAAGATTAAAAGAGAACAAAATCCTATCGAATTTCCACAAAAGCTTTCGCAAATTTGTGTTTGCCGTATTTACTCATCGAAGAGCAAAATATTAGACAACAAATGTTTTAGGCCTGAGAAATAATTCCTAAAAAAAATTGATGTTATTTTGGCACCATATGCAGCCAATGCTATGATAACACGGCATCTTTGGGGGTGGGGGGATTTTCGAGACTGGAGTCAGCTGCCAGAACGGAGGGTTCTCGTGTTTGTGATCACTTTAAGGTTTAATCTGGAGGACATCGTTTATGGTCTGACTAAGAATAGGATGCATATCTACTTGCCCTAGATACACTACGCCTAAAGAAATAGCTTTTCGGCCTAATGCACAGATATGAGGCGGAAACTGGTCAGGTGCTCAGCCGTACAGCGTCTCTATAAACTCACTCCGTCATGGTGCTTCTGCTATTGATGATGAATGTGATAATTTGGTGTAAACATACAACGTGACCCATCATCCATTCTCAGAATGCTTCTGTAGAACCACATTTCCGTTGCTTCAAGTTTCTACTTCATCTGTGGGATGATTGCCCAGCATTCACTGCCATGAAAAAGAACTAACATTAAGATGGCAATTTCAACAGTAAAATTATGAAACCGAGCGACCAATCTAGTCAGTTCAGTTATGTGTGATACACGCTTAAGCGGTCATATATTTTTCGATACATGACTGACGGGGCAGATTTTTTCCCGCAGTAGGTTACCATTTCTTTCTGCGGTAGACCAGTTGCCATCCAAGACTATAGTACCCGGTCTGTCCTGCTAGGCCATCCATTAGACATGACACGTGGAACTAGAACAGTCTACCTCAACGAGCGAAATAAAGGGTCCAGTTCGACAGTCCAACCACCCGAAGAAGGCCGGAGCCTACAACGGCCGAAACGTTGTAATAGATATAGCGACAAAGATGAGGACTATAGCCCGAATAATCAAAATAGAGTACCTCATCTCAGAAATACAGACAGATATTTTTGTAATTTAATTCAAACTTTCCTATATAAGGAGTTTGCCGTATTTGCCGGTTTATTGGACGCAGAGACGCATTGGACGCACCCAGATTTTGGGATCAAATGTTTAGAAAAATTAAATGTATGCATCACAACCAAAAAGATCAAAATTATAAATATACATTTATGTGACATTCTGACGAAATATAAAGAAATACTTACGTTTAAGCACAAATTATACTACTTGTACTTTTTTTTAATAGAAGTAAGGTTTGATTACCAAGGCATTTATTGGAAAAGAAGAATTTTAGTACACTTCATCATGTGTTTATTAAAAACTGTTTTAGTTGTTTTTCAAGAACCAACATATTTACACATACAGTAAATTCATAATCGCTACAAATTATGAACACTGGTACGTATGATAATAGGCAAAAAAAACAGAAATATCGTTGTTGTAACCTAGAAAAGGTTACTGAATGAGGAATAACCAAAACGGAGGTTGGAAATGAAATGACAATCATTATAACATCAACAAAATACAATACTCGCCAGCGGCGTGAAGTAGGTAAACCACTGCTAGTGATGGACTACTTAGAGAGCACTTTACACCCACTTACAATCGTGTCCAATGTATTTATGAGGATTGGGACATCCCATTTGTGTTCATTGGTAAGGTATATAACATTATCTAAGACCCCTATCTATCTATCTATCTATCTATCTGGTGTAACCTAGAAAAGGTTACCGAATGAGGAATAACCAAGACGGAGGATGGAAATAAAATGGCAATCTTAAGAACATCAACAAAATACAATACTCGCCAGCGGCGTGAACTAGGTAAACCACTGCTAGTGGTGGACTACTCAGACAGCATATTACCCCCACTTACAATAGTGTCCAATGTATTTATGAGGATTGAGGCATACCGATTAGTGTTCGTAGGTACGGTATATAACACACACACACGCACGCACGCAGACACACACACACACACATACACACACACACACACACACACACACACATATATATATATATATATATATATATATATATATATATATATATATATATATATATATTGTTGCAACCTAGAAAAGGTAACCGAATGAGAAATATCCAAAACCCAGATTGGAAATGAAATGGTAATCTTTATAACCTCAACAAAATACAATACTCGCCAGCGGCGTGAAGTATCTAAACCACTGCTAGTGCTGAACTTCTTAGATAGCATATTAGTCTCACTTACAATAGTGTCAAATGTATTTATGAGGATAGGTACATACCCATTGGTGTTCATAGGTACGTTATATAACAATTTGACCCCTATCTATCTATCTATCTATCTATCTATCTATCTATCTATCTCTAAATGTTCATATCTATCTATCTATCTATCTATCTATCTATCTATGTGTATTAACCTAGGAAGGGTTACTGAATGACGAATAACCAGAACGGTGGTTAGAAATGAAATGGTATAACATCAACAAAATACAATACTCGCCAGTGGCGTAAAGTAGGTAAACCACTGCTAGTGGAGCACTACTTAGACAGCATATTACCCCCCCACTTACAATAGTGTCCAACATAATTATGAGGATTGGAACATACCCATTAGTGTTCATAGGTACCGTGTATAAAAGAAAGAAAGAAAGAAAGAAAGAAATGCTGACAAGGGCGAGAGAGAAAGAAAGAAAAATGTGTTGTAACTTAGAAAAGGTTACTGAATGAGTAATAACCAAAACGGCGGTTGGAAATGAAATGGTAATCTTTATAACATCAACAAAATACAATACTCGCCAGCGGCGTGAAGTAGGTAAACCACTGCTAGTAGTGGACTACTTAGCATATAACCCCCACTTACAATAGTGTCCAACGTATTGATGTGGACTGGGGCATACACATGAGTGTTCATATGTACGTTATATAAAAGTGGTATTTGTTGAGGTAAGGTTTAATTACCAGGGCAATTTTGGAAAAGAAGAATTTTATTACATTTCATTATGCATTTATTAAATATTGTTTTAGTTGTTTTTTAGGGAGCAACATCTATTCATAACAGCTAAAAAGAAATCTACTGGCATCAATGAACACTTGTACATATAGTAATAAGCAAAAATAGAAATATGTTACCTGTTGGTAAATGAAGTTTCATACCATATATGCAGAAATACCTGTATATGTACAAAAACACGCAGAAAGTAAGCAGTGATATATCAATCGAAACAAATATTTTTGTAAAATCTGGTATTTCTACAATACAAGCAGCAAGATATTCGGCAGTTTCATAAATTTCTGAATTCCTTTTTCCAGTGTGAATATTTCAAGGATATTTTAATTGATATCTTTTTTGTTCACTCTGAAGGGTCCTCATTTCAGAGCTAAGCTGTATGCGCACACCGATTTCTAGTGAACCCCACTTTTTTTTGTTACGGTTTTTTGTGTATATTTTATATAACTAGTGAGACAATCCAAATGACTCAACTTCCTTTATAGTCTACCAATAGGAGCTTAACCAATCAGAAGCCGCAGAACATTGTATTCGTCGTGTATAAAGGCGGCCATCTTTTTTTACCCTACCGGAAGGACCAGTGCTAACTTGACAGGCGAAGATGATAGAAGGAAGAACTACGCTCTGCTAAGATATCCACTGCGAACCTGAACTACGCTTTCCTATTGTCTCCGAAATATTCACTGCCAACCTCTGGATTCTATACTCGAAGACGACCGTCATGAAAAGGTCTAACAGTCTTCATGTCCTTATCATGTATGATACCGCTGTATTGGATACAGGGTAATTATTATTTGTCTATATTTCTGAGATATTATGTACATTATTTACATTATTCTAACTATTGTCCTCATCTTTGTCGCCATATTTATTACAGCGTTTTGAAGAAGGCCGGAGCGTAAAACGACCGAAACGTTGTAATAAATATGGCGACAAAGATGAGGACAATAGTCCGAATAATGTAAATAATGTAATTTTTTTTTATTTTTTTTTTTTGTTAGAAAAATCCGCGCCCGGCAAATACAGAAAAGTCCGGCAAATACGGGAATTCATAATTCTGAAAGTGATCCGTTGGTTAACCAACTCAAACGGACTGAAATACCGAGACGAAACTTCTGCCTTCAAATTGCATCATTATTTTATTGGAATCTATACAACAAGGCTTGGCGCCATCAAATAACCGCACATTGAATAAGTTAACGCGACCAACGAGTTCTTCAACACCGCCCTCGCAATGACGAACTTCTTTCTAATTACTTGTTGAATAATTTCGTTTCGCAACAAGTCTAAAGAACCTCCCACGCACTCCTCGACAAGAACTTGCAGGAATCAGAAGGCTTATCGTCTTGATTAGAAGTCTATATAATAAAGGTAAAGATCGATATAAGACAATTTTAATTTACCATCTTTCGTCATCGTTCTCCGATTTCTATCTCAAAGCGAAGTACAGTTCTTCGATTGGCGTCGTTTCAATTTCCAGGCTCAATACTTTCAGATTCCTTATTTCGTGTTTTCTTCGTCTTCGGGCAACTGAAGATGAATAAATATTCAACAGGATCCATCCATTCTAGGACTTATCCAATCTACTCACTCTTTCGCCCCAAGGAAGGCAATAATATCACGACGACGCAGGAGGTTTCAGGAAGAATGAGAAGACATTAGCGAGAAACGACGAAAGGACAATGAAAGATTCATAAAGACAGAAGATGCCGATTCAGATTGCATTTAATTTTTTTCTTTTTTTTTTTTTTTTTTTTTTGCAAGATTGTTGGTGGCAGGGAAACGGAAGAGAGTTCCACAGGCGAGCAGAAATTGTTAGAGTAAAAGTGGCGGTTTTATCTCGCTAGTTGAACAGTAAAGCCTAATTACCAATCTAGTCTTTCTTTTTATGTACCGTGTCTTTCCAGGACGTAAGCGATCATGGCTCTCCACTTCCCCCTATCCCTTGTAGCTCTCAATAAATTTTGTCCCTTTGCTACTTCCCCAAGCTATGTTCTGTTATCCGCTTGTTTAAGCCCGCCAAGTATGTCATGCGTTGCTTTCTCTTGTCTCTCTTTCCCTCTATTCGACCTGTGAGTATAGGATTCTCCAAGCCCTCCTTTCTGATTACATGTCCCAGAAATTTCATCTGCCACTTCCTCATGTTAAGTATAAGTTTCCTCCTTGTCTGCATCCTCTCCAAAACCTCATTGTTGCCCACACACTCAGTCCATGATATTTTTCGCGTGCTTCGGTAGGACCATACCTCCGTTGCCTAGAGTCTCTTCTTCATCTTTGAGGAGACCGTCCAACATTCATTGCTGTAAATGAGGACAGATGTCATGTAGCAGCTCAGTACTCTTTTCTTTGTTACCAAATAAATCTTCCTGTATCCTAATACTCTGTCTAGCGTTTGGAATGCATTTTTGGTCATCCCAATATGTCTTCTGATCTCAACATCTCACTTACCCTCCTCCATCAAAACACTTCCCAGATATTTAAACTTCTGCATCTGTTTGAGTTTAGTGTCCCCGACCTGCAAATCGCATTCAGGTCATTTTCATGTTGGAACGTCCAGTGATACCGTAAAGACAGCTTTTATTTTATATTATTTCTAAGAATATCTTTAAGAATAGTTTCGTCCCTCTGTCACCTCCCCCAGACCACATTCTGTTATCCACTTGCTTAAGCCCGCCAAGTATGCCATGCATTGCTTACCCTCTACTCGGCCTGTGATATAGTATTCTCCAGGCTTTCCTTTCTCATTACGTGTTCCAGAAATTTCAGCTGCTTATTTTTGATGTTGCGCATAAGCTTTCTCCTTGCTTGCATCCTTTACAAAAACTTCATTGTTGCTCACACGCTCAGTCCATGATATCCTTAGCATCCTTCTGCAGAACGATACCTCCGTTACCTCGAGTCTCTTCTTCATCTTTGAGGAAACCGTCCAAAATTCACTGCCATAATGGAGGACAGCTAGTACAGCGTAACCCGGATATAAGGGAAACCCAGATATAAGGGAGATTTTATCTGGTCCCTAATTAGAGCCATACTTACCTAAACAAAATAGACCAAACCCGGATATAAGATAAACCCGAATATAAGAGACTTCTTCTCCGGTCCCGACAACTCTCTTATATCCGGGTTACACTGTACTACGTTTAAATTTATGCAGCCGAAGCACTAAGGTAAAAAAAAAAAAAAACTCATCACTTGCCATGAAAATATTTGAGGGGAGTGTTTTTTTTTTATTTTATATATATATATATATATATATATATATATATATATATATATATATATATATATATATATATATATTTTAATTTTTGCTGCATTCGTTAACAAATAAAAAAAAGATCGGATTTAAAAAAAAAAAAATCCATCTAAAAATTAGTGTTTCGTTTCCAGTACGAAAACGAGGCTGACAGATATAGATTCGAAGATCACCCAACGAGAAGTGTGCATCGCTTAAACAGATAGCTGAGCCTTGCTTTATGTGTGGGTAGGTTAATTATTAACGGCTCGTAATGAGAAATCGGAGAACGGAGTTCGAATTTCAGGCGCATTCATTGCATTCGCTTATACGCAAATACCCTTCAGAAAGTGATGAACCCATCTCCTACCCAACAACTATAGCTTTAAATAATAATTCTTTTATCGGAAAAAAATCATTGCTAATCCCCTCCCCAACAAAAAAAATATTAATGCAATATTCACTCGCTTAAAAAAATAAATATTCTTACATCCCAAAATATGTTTCCGATTTAAATAACCCCAAAAGGGTTAATAAACCCTAAAAAAATCAAACATTCAATCACAATTTTGCTTCATCACGACGGCCTCCCGTAGCTAAATTGGTCACGACATACTGCGGAAAAACGGATACCGGTTTGATTCCTGTCAAGTGGTACATTTTACTTTGGTAGGGCTTTTCGATCTAGGCCGGTTGATATTAATCTCAATGTTTAAGAAAATAAAACAAAAAGCATAGATATCAACTCAAATATGTATACCCAATAATGATAACTTTTAAAGTAATAAGGAATAATGCCAGATTAGATATTAATTTAAAAAACAATCCAGAATGGAGTCAGGCCTTTTTCTCATCCGACCGTAGTCAGGATCATCGAGCCAATGTGAACGATCATTTCTTTAGCTTTATATAGTTTTGAATTAAGAGTTACCTGCTCCTAGACCGGCTGCCACCCAAGGCTAAAGAACCAAGTCTATCCTGCTATTTTACCCATAGCTGGCGGGGAGAAGAAAATGATTCATACAGGTAAGTGAATGAATCTGATTTGAATTCGAACTCGGCTCTCCAATTCCTCAATCCGAGCCTCTATCGATTATATAAAATGAGCAAATGACACCTTATTATTGGCAGACGTAAGAAGATAGAATATATACCGGCAAAATGAACTAGAAGTTTACGCCTGCGATCTCGAACGTTTACGGGACGATAATAATAGTAACAGAAAAATAAAGGAGGACAACTTGGCAGCGTATTATCGTGAAATTTCTTCCTTTTGGGGACAAACGACACCAATTACGATATGAACGTTAACAATGACAGCGTAGGAAATAAACGACAAACGCTCGAGGTTTATAGAAATAAGAAAGAGAAACTTTATTTACAATAAAAAAAACACAGTTATAGGTACACAAAAACGATTAATACATGAATTGCACTAATAATGGCTTTTAGTGCTATGAAAACTTTCCCAGCCATTTGATATAAAAAAATATAGAGAGATTTTTTTTTTACTTACAAGAACAACGAAAAGGATAACTCAGGTTTCATCTTACCTGTTGTCTTTTTTATAAAAGTTTCAGACCAAGGAACTTAATAAAGGGTTATTAATTTAATTTAACCATGTAAAATTTCGGCATGCTCTGTCGGGTATATAAAAATGCATGTTTTAAGCTAAAAGAAAACAGCTTTCTTTGTGGAGATCAGACCGCTCCGTTTTCTGTGGTAGTCGGTTGTCATGGCGACGTCGACCTCTCCCGGTTGCGACCTATCAGTGAGTTGAAGGAGGAAGGGATTTTGACGTTACTCTTCTGTCTTCAAGGCTGCTGCCAAAAAAAAAAAAAAAAAAAAACTTCCGAAAAGCACGAACTCACTCTTTTATGAGCATGTCTAAGGCATGGCTAAAATCAAACGAGTCAATTTGCATACACACGAGAAAACCTTAAACTGGCAAAATAAACAGAATAGTTACCTTTTATTTCCTTTTTCTTACTAGTTTACAAAGAACAACATTAAAATAGACGATAATTAAAACTGACGTGACCTATCAGTGAGTTGAAGGAGGAAGGGATGATGACATCACTCACCCTTCTGGCTAAAGGCACTCTTCAAGGCCCGCTGCCGAATAAAACTTCCGAAACGCCCGACCTCGCTCTTTTATGAGCTTCTCCAAGGCATAGCTAAATTCAAACGTGTCAATTTGCATACGCACTAGAACTTAAGTAGGCAAAATGAACAGCATGGTTACATTTTCTTTCCTTTTCTTATTTGTATACAAAGATCAACATTAGAATTAGAACGTCTGCAAAAAAAAATCAATAAACTAGCAATTATAATTCACCGGTCAAAATTTTGACACTTGTATACATGATTTTTAATTTTAAAATGAAATAGAGCGTATCTAGAAAATAAGTTTATTCCCGTAAATATGACACAATGTTTAGTTTTGTTTATTTTAGTTTTAATAACCATGGTCGTCAGCAAGATTGGCAGTGCAATATGCGGGCTACAGACTGGAGATATCAAAATAAAACAAGCGCAGAAATTTAATCACACGGGAAGTTTTATAACAAAAGTAAAAACTTGTGACACAGAAATCCGAAGACGCACCTGGATAGTGAAATTATCCTTCCACGAACTAAACTAATTATTACGCAGTATCGACTCGCCTATATGACAGTGAACGATGAACAGTTTTCGAAGAGATGAAAAGAAGCAGCCCCATAACTGAATGTAGCCTTACAGTTGTAAGGCTGAACCCGTAACCAGTTCCCTTCACATATCTGCGCAGTAGGCCGGAAAGGTATCCATTTGCCGGGATGATCAAGACCTGACGGAACGCATTCCATATTTGGTCAAACTATGACGACTCACACCGGCTGCTCCGTATTCAAGTTCGAACCCCTCGGCTGATCGTAGAGATGATCGTTTCGTCCTACTCCACGTTATGATAAATTGATCGCAAGATTAACTTAGACAGAATGGTCGACTGGAATCGATCACTTGGTTTGGTCCGGTCAGAGTAAAGTCACACGAAAAAGAAATTGGATAAAAGAAAAAAAAAAGTATTTATATACCCTCCCTTGATACAAAGTTGATGGTACAGTCATTGATGGCTTAAGCAGGACTATATTCTCCATGCAATAACTCTTGTCCATTCCTGATTATCGTGGAACACTGTCGTTATGATTTTGGAACGAGACTTGTAGAAGTCGGAGACTTTTTTTGCCAAGGCGGCAAGTCACATGAGATCAGGCGACTCTGTGGTCTCTCGGCAGTCTCTCTGTCGTAGTCTGTCCGCGGTGTCTCCGCTGTCTCTGTTTCTCTCTGACGTAGTGTTCTGTTTTTATGGAGCATGCGCAGGGGTTGAGGTGGGGCATGATGTACTCTGTGTATGCCAGCGCCCCCCAAACAACCAATCAGAGAACTTCCTTTCAAATGACCAAATATGGCAGAGCCCCTCCTCCCTCATTGGAATTATGTGTGTGTTCGTTTTTCGAATCTGGAATTTATCACTCTTGTACCATCGTTAACCCTTTGGTCAACAAGTGGCAAGAACGGAACAATCTTTTGATTTGGGGAATTTTTTATCGCGTTTCGGCAGACGAAAAGTTTAATTATCATTCTCATACCCATTTTCTGCTGGAAACCTGTCTGCTTTTAAAAGATAATCCGTATAAATCGACCAAATTCTCGGCCAAAGGTCTGTATCTTTAATGGTCGTAAAAACATTATCTATTTCTTTCCCGGAAGTCCTTGGTCCTCCAGAATAGCTCGTCACGTAATCTCAGTTCTAATCGAAAACAGATGGTCTCTCTGTCTTACCTCTCCGGCGAACTAGAAATTTATTTACCTTCTTCTAGTTTCTTTTTCCGATAAACAAATATCCCTTTCTTTCGTTTTCCTTCGTCTGGTCATCGGTATATCTTCAGTCTATCGGAATTTAGCGTTTTTCAGTTTCCTAGAGCCTTTCCAATAGAGTCACAAAACCACACCCGATGTCCTCGAAACTGAATCTCGCCACAGTCACGCATAAGCGGCCGTTCATTCCACTAGGGAAGCCTCCCTTCTGCCGTTGCCTTCGTTCTAGCACTCCGCCCAGTAGTACCATGTCATGATCACACTGGCTGCATATGGCACCAAAATAACATCACATATTTTAGGGCTTCTTACTCAGGCCTAAAACTAATGTCGTGTAATTTTTGCTCTTCGAAGAGCAAAGATGGCAGACACAAATTTAGGAAAGCTTTTGCGGAAGTTCGATAAGATTTTTACCCCTTTAAAGTTGCCGTATTCGATAGCATATAAGACTCGTGGAACTTCCAGTTAAGCAAGGCTTACGGACATATCTCGTTGAAATCTCGCTCACGATTATCACAGTTAAGCTAGGTGGAGCCTGGTTACTACCTAAATGGGTGCCCGCTTGGGAATATCAGTTGCTATAAACTTGTATTTGCGGGTTATTTAGTAGGTAACGACTCGGAACTGGAATTTGGAGAGCCGAGTTCCAATTCCAGTTGCGTTTGTTATATTCACTAACGCAAAAATATTTAGGGCCGTGGGAGACATATATATATATATATATTATAAATTAATTGATTTAAAATATGGGAAAAACCATATTTTAAATCAATAAATTTATAATATTAATGCTCTGTAAATTTACATTGAGCACTATTTTGTAAAAATATCTATAAGAACACCGGATTATATATCTTACTGTTCTTTATATATATATATATATATATATATATATATATATATATATATATATCTTTGCATATGCAAAATAAAGTATTCTTTGTACTTACAAGCGGAACGAAAAGGATAATTCACATTTTTATCTTATCTGTTGTCTTTTTTTCATAAAAGTTTCAAACGACCATCAAGGATCTTAACAACGGGTTACAGATTTAATTTGACCGTTTCTAATTTCGGCATTCTCTGCCGAGTATATAAAAATGCATGAGAGAACTGTTTTTTAGGCTTAAAAAAGCTTAAAAAAACAGTTCTCTCATGCATTTTTAAGCTTAAAAAGCTTTTAAAAAAAACAGCTCTCTTCGTGAAAATCAGATCGCTCCGTCTTCTGTGGTAGTTGGTTTTCATGGCGACGTTGACCTCTCCCTGCTGTGACCTATCAGTGAGTTGAAGGAGGAAGGGATGATGACGTCACTGACGCTTCTGGCTAAAGGCACTCTTCAAGGCCCGCTGCCGAATAAAACTTCCGAAACGCACGATCTCACTCTTTTATGAGCATCTCCAAGGCATAGCTAAATTCAAACGTGTCAATTTGCATACGCACTAGAAGGCCTTAAATGGGCAAAATGAACAGCATAGTTACCTTTTCTTTTCTTTTTTTCTTTCTCGAATACAAAGATGAACATTAGAATAGACGATAATTAAAACGCCTGCAAAGAAATCATTAAACTAGCAAACAATTCGTCTGCTAAAATTTTGACGCTTGTATACATGTTTTTTTTTTTTTTAATTTTAAAATATAATAAAGCGTTATGTACAGAATACGTAAATTTGACAAAATGTTTATTTTTATTACTTCAATTTTAATAACTAATATATATATATAAATTCCCAAGTTGGCATCTAAGCGGACGACACTACAATTTACTCCTGCCTCAAAAACAAATCTAGCGTCACTGACAAAACTAACCTGGCCATGCATCTCGAAAAGGACCCCCAATCGGTTGTGAACTGGGGCAGGAATTGGCTGGTCAACTTTAACGCCTCAAAAACAAAACTGCTCTCTATTAATCACCACAGAGATCCTTCCCTGCCCACACCCCCACCCCATTAGAATGTCTGACGCTCAACTTCTCGAGAACACCTCTCTGCAGCTGCTCGGTCTCACGTTGACTGCTGACCTGAGATGGAACAAATACATTGAGTCAATTGCATCGTCCACTGCAAGGAAAGTTGGCTCCTTGTACCGCGCCAGGAAATTTTTCTCCTCGGAATCGATCCTCCAGATCTACAAATCAACAATTCGCCCTTGCCTGGAGTATTGCTGCCATATATGGTCTGGAGCCCCTTCTGTTTGCCTCGGGGTTCTTGATAAGATCCAGAGGCGGATATGCAATATAATTGGCCCTGATCTGGCATCTCGTCTACAGTCGCTCTCTTACAGACGCGCCGTCACCTCTCTCTGTCTTTTTTACAAATACTTTCATGGTAATTGCTCCGAGGAGCTGCATTCGCTGGTTCCCAGACTTCATGAATTCAAATTTAAGAGTTGGCTTTTTTTTTATTATTATTAAAGCTTCCATTATTTTTAGTCTTTTTTGCAGGTGGATGCAGTTAATATATTTGTGTTTTCTACTAACAATATTAACTACGAACAAAGCCACAATGTGCTAACCGTATTCGGAAATTAAAAACATCCCTACCACATACTAAGACATACACAGAACGCACACACGCAAGTAAACTGAAAAAAAAACGACATTACTTGGGGATATAGACCTTTCATTTCCCATAGCCCCATAGAAAAAAAAGTCACAAGGTGTCAAGTCAGGTGGACGTGGTGGCCATTTCAACAGTACATTGTCATTATCACTGGCACGCCCGATCGATCTTCCTGGTAGATTTTCATTGATTTTAAATCAACTTAGTTTTTACACATTTTGTTAAAATTTGCTATCATTTACGCGAAAATTAGCTATGTAATTAAATAATAAAATGATGTCAATTTTGGGCGACACACACACACACAAAACACTCTATATCTATCTATCTAGCTATCTAGCTCTCTCTTTCTTTATATATATATATATATTTAGGCAGCAATCCTTCCTTTATGCATGTTTCATTCAAAAAGACAGACAAGGTACTACGGTTAAGCTTTTTATTTAATTTTTCTTGTGTTCGAACAAGAGCTTTCTTTTAAAAATATTTTCACGGTAATTATTGTGATAAACTTTCCTCTATTGTACCTAGCCTTTACGAATTTAAGCGCAGTACCAGATTGGCGGCTAGGTCTTAACATGTTACAGTTGAAGTGGATAGATGTAAACGTTAGTTCTATGTTAACAGTTTTCCCTCTGGAGTTTCTCGCTTGTGGAACTCTCCTCTGACTTCTTACTTTTGAGAGAGGTTTGAATTTCAAAAATGTAAATGCAAAGTCAATTTATGTTCTTATATTATTGTCTCTCCTTAATTATTTTGCCATATTCTCCCACACCGTCCTTGCTTACTGTGAAATTATATATATATATATATATATATATATATATATATATATATCTGTGTGTGTGGTTTTCAGGTACTTTCCAAAGGTGCCGCACGCCGGGATCTACCCTTCCAGTCTGATAACACCAGGAAGTCTCCTTTCTGACAAATCGACCATGATGAGATTCAAACTCGGGTCTCATGGTCAGAATGCGAGCGTTCTAACCACTCGGCCACACGCTTAACCCAAGGCTTGTGAGTGAAATCGGATAGACAGAACCCTTGAAGGTCGTCGATAGCTGTGCTAGCACGAAGTCACTAGTCATCGTGACCGAGGGCTTGAGCGTGCTGGCCTTGTTCACATTGTTGATCGCGCTAGATAACACGCTCATTCACAGAGAGTATGACTATGGTCTACTCAGAATAGTGGCAGTATAAACCACAGAGCAGACATCTCCAATACGGATTGGCTAACTGCCCTACTAGACGGGTATCTTCGAATACTAGTGGCCAGTTATCATATATATATATATATATATATATATATATATATATATATATATATAAAAGTGAACATAGAAGTCAACACTTAGAGGCGACAGTCTGTTTCATGCTATATGCAATATTGCATATAGCATGAAACAGACTGTCGCCTCTAAGTGTTGACTTCTATGTTCACTTTTATATTTACACACGCTCTATCTCTGATATTGAGCACTTTATTCCATAAATATAGCACACCTTAAGACTATATTTCTTTATATATATATATATATATATATATATATATATATATATATATATATATATATCGAAATAATTCGATTGAGCTCTCAGAGAGAAAGGAGTGATTTCATAAACAGTGTCTGCTGCTGTTAATGCAATGCTCTTCTACTCTAATCAAGCTCTTCTAGCTACTGACGTCTCTCGCATAGTAAAAATGTCCCTTCCGCTCTGCCGTACGACGATAGCTTGGGGGTAGAATCTTTGACCAATATCAAATCAATCGGGTTAGATCCCGGCTTGAAGCAATCTGATGTCTAGCCACACTGATGAGCTGTGATACAGCGAGTCTGTGAATGACTATATATATATATATATATATATATGTGTGTGTGTGTGTGTGTGTAATAAGGAAAAAGACTTAAATAAATCATTTAGTCAAAGGACCATTTTTCTGGTTTCGCAGGAGTAAAGGGTGTTTCATTAATACGGCTTATCTATAAGGGTGTTTCATTAAGACGGATCAATGTCAGCAGTAAAGAAATCAGTGTTATTGGTGAAATTTTATTTATTTATTTCTCTATTGGATCATGTTATTTAAGTCATGGTAATTATTTGTGAAAAATAATAGCCCCCAAATGTCCGCCAAATCTGAAAGAAAAAGCAAAAAACACATTAGACGCTTAAAATTAATTCGCATTTAAAATCGGTCCAAGTTATTGGAACACCCTTTCTTTGTACATAGATTGTCCGGTGGTACTATATCGTGGGGTCGATCTCAATATGTCGTGCACCTCCCCTCACGCGGCCATCAGGTCAGATCAGGTCAGGTCAGCTCTAACATGGATCAGGTCAGGTCAGGTCTAACATGGATATTTATATATACCTCACTATAGCGTGAGGTCTACCCCAGGCTATAGTAGCACGAATTTCCAATGTTTTCTGAGCGCTTTATTTCAGATTCGTCTGTTGAATTATTCTGCGAAAGCGTTAATATTCATTCGAATAATTTCCACAAAAGAATGTCCAAAGTTTAAGAAAATCCTGATGTCCATTCACTTTGAATGCGATAGTAACGCAACAAGCATTCAATAACGCCTCACTTCGGACCGCTTTACCCTATGGGAGTGTATCTACTCACGCATGTGTGTTACGGTCCCCACTAAATGATTGCTATGTTGGATGAAGGCCTCGTTCTCGAGATATTCAAAACCGACGGATCATTTACGGGCAAACCAATTATATCCAATACAGTTACACCGTCTGTCTGCGCTTCTATCTGTCTCAATTGTTGGATTAATGAAATTTCCTACAAACAAGTGAATCAGTCCAAAGTCAGCGACGATATTGTCTGTGAAATGTGCATGCTTCGGTGCCCATCAAAATGATTTATGTCCCCAAAGATGAGTACAAATCGAAATCAATCATATATGCTCGAACAACCAAATCGATTGCTAATTTATGTGGATTATCGAAGACGGCTTCCAAGATATGTTTCCCTTAAACAGTTTAATTGTGTATGCATGAACAACGGCATGTAGATCGATAGATACACACACACACGCACACACATAGATAGATAGATAGATAGATAGATAGATAGATAGATAGATAGATAGATAGATAGATAGATAGATATGACCAAATTTCGAGATAGATATGAACAGAGTCGGAACTAAATATATAAAATGAGATAGATAGAGAGATAGATAGATAGATAGGGGGACATGAACAGAATCAGATAGTGATATGAATAGACTTCGACATATACACACACACATATATATATATATATATATATATATATATATATATATATATATATATGCATGTATGTGTATGTATGTACGTGTGAATTAGGGTCATGTATATATCAAATACCGATTGGAATCCGACTAAGCGATAGGATAGGGAACAAATAGGATGTCTCTTTATAAAACTAATATTATTAAAGGTTCCCCAGAGAATGAAATATGGAGGAGAAAAAGAAGAAAAAAAATGCTATTTTTTAATTTTTGTGATGTTTGCTTTTCATTGATTAAGCAAACCTCGCGTGCAACCGTCTTGTCAAGCAGCGTTCGTAGGTAAATGAAGAAAGAGACAGAGCGAGTGGGATAGAAAGAGAGAAGGTGTAATCCATGGGAGACCGGAGAGAGAGAGATAGAAAATTTGATAAATTAAAAAATAATAAATCTGATTAATGAAAAAATTAATGATCATTCGATATATATATATATATATATATATATATATATATATACACACACAAAAATACGATACATATATATACACAATTTATATATATATATTATTTATATTAGGTTGGTGCAAAAATAATATCCTTTTTTGATGTATTTTTAACGTCAAAAAACGATATTATTTTTGCACCAACCTAATATATTATGTATGCGCGGTACTTATTGGAAAGAGCTCACTATCTGTGGTAGATTAGTTACATTGATGTGAGTCTGTATCCCTGCGTTTCACGCTGTTGCGATCGTCAGACAACCCAGGGTCACAAACTCACATCAATTTAACTCTCTCTCTCTCTCTCTCTCTCTATATATATATATATATATATATATATATATATATATATATATACGCTCGTGTTCAAAAGTTTGAGACCGTCCGTGGTAATTTGTTTTAAATTGGTCCAAAATTTAGTTGTTTTGTAATTTATATTAGAGAAAATGATTATATAAGGTTAAAAAAGTGAATCATATTTTATTATTAGAAATTTTATTTTGATAAAAAATTTAAAAAAAAAATATTTGATTAAATTTTGCTCTCATCAGAAAAGTCTTCTTTTAGCCCTGATTACTGCAGCACAAATTTTTGGTATTCGTTGAAAAGATTTTAAGTATAATTCTATTATTATTACCGTAATTTTTTCATTATGCTTTTAAATGCAAAATAGTTGACAATATGCTGTGTGTTCATTAGAATGCGAAAAAAATCTATTATGTTTTTTTTTTCCTCTATGTTATAATTACGATGATGGATAACAACGCATATATTTGTATAAATACTTATACTAATGAACAACATAGTTTTGTACCACTTGCACTCCTGAAGATGATAGTGGAAGAAGATCGAAAGTACTTGGGAAATGAAAATAAAAGAAATTTAAACAGCTACAGCACATTTCTTTCATCCTTTAACATCAATACATCAATCAATTGAATAATTTACAGACATTATGTCTGTTAATTTTTAATAATCGTGAGTATGAACGGATTTTATTAAAAATTAGCAGGCATAATGTCTGTAATTTATTCAATCAGATATGTCTAAAAGAGAATTTGCTGCCTAAATACTCACACAGACACGCACACACACACACACACATATATATATATATATATATATATATATATATATATGAGTGTATATATATATATACACACACACACACACACACATATATATATATGAGTGTGTGTATATATATATATATATATATATATGAGTGTGTGTGTATATATATATGTGTGTGTGTGTATATATATATATATATATATATATATGAGTGTGTATATATATATATGAGTGTGTGTATATATATGTGTGTGTGTGTATATATATATATATATGAGTGTGTATATATATATATATGAGTGTATATATATATATATATATATGTATATATATATATATATATATAATTATTTATTTAAAAATATGATTCCAACACGCTACATAAGAAGTCTCATGTTTCAAAACAAGAGCCGAAAATTTCAAAATAATATTTGAATTAACTTGAGTTAAAGTAGGCTCTGTTCCATCTTCAAGCGAAATTTTTTGGGAATGACTTATTTCTGAAGTTTACGAGTTTTAATAGTATGGTCAGAATTGAAATCAAAAATTTCCATGGTAACATCAAGGGCGGATACTTTGGAATCGGCAGGGGTGGGGTGTTAATAATTTGTATCAGTATAGAGTTACTTTCATAGATGTCGGGTCACGGTAAGGTGGGGGTGGCTAAATTTACGACGGAGGAAGTTTTCGCAATATATATATATGAGTGTGTGTGCGTGCGTGTGTATTGTTGAAAATTTGATGTATTTATGAGGGAAGAACATTTAATATCGGGGGAGGTCATTTGTAAATACAATGTATTGTAATGAGAAAAAGTGAATGAAAAGAAAAGAAAAGAAATAAGAGATAATGAGATTTTTACAACCAGTACAAGGCAGGAGAGTCACTCAAGGTAGACAGTCAATGAATGACGTTATCCTATGGACGTAAGAAGTGAAGTGAAGTGCAGATAGTAAGGATATATGTGATAGACAATTGTTGACCCAACTCTTCGTAAGGTTAAGATTAAAGTGATCGAGAACGTATCCTCGCAGGAGCGTGAATGGAACTTCCTTCTTACCAATGGAATACGATAGGAATGATGATGATCACTGCCTGCGCATATAGCATTGCGGGTCTTAGATGTAAAGATCTGAACCGATGGTTCCAAGAAATGTAGCACGGCAGGAGAATTTCCATGGAGATAATGAGAGAGTATGGAGAATAGTTCTTCTTTTGGATGGGTCAGGACTTGCGCATCAAGGAATGTTGCTCGTCACCACACTGAAAATGGTTTTAGTGTGGAAAGTAATTCCTCACACCGAAAGATTTTGAACTCTGTCAAGAAGACTGGGTAACTCCAACCCAGATACCTCAGTAATACACCTTTTTTTTTTTTGTTCTGCTCTGACACTTGTAAAGATAGATCATGCTAGGTACTTTCTGGAGCGGAACTAAACATTTTCCACCATCTTTAGCGATGATTTGGATATACGAGTCCTACATGGGGTCTAGGTCAAATAAATCTTCAAGGCAAGGAGGTTCGTTGAGAATACAAGCTCTCAGCATTAGTGAAGAAAAAAAGTTGCTAGTTTCTTTTTTAGGTATTGAAAGTTATAAGCCTGCATTTGCCACATTGGACTGTTAGAGCTGGATCAGATGAGAGATCAGCAATCAGACACGGATCATCAAGTGTCTTGTTCGTGCAACCATATACCGTAGTATCATCTGCATAGATATTTAAGAATGATCTGAAGATGTTCTTAGGCTGATTTTTAACATAAAACTGAAAGATGGTAGGTCCAAGGAGGGAGCTTGGAGAAAACTTGTACGGATCTCATGGACTTCAGAAGCCTGGCCATTTATAATAATCATCAAGGGCCTACCTGATAGAGAAGGACTTTATTCTTTTGATTGAAGATATAAGCTCCTCTACCGTGGTAGCATTGTTCTCTATGGAACTGAGCCCTTTTTGCCACACCGGCAAGCCTTTCCTGGTGGATTTTTTTTTTTTTTTGGCTATTTCTACCTTGGCTGAATAGGTATGTCACCACGAAATGTATCTTTAATGTATTTGACATCCGACAACATTCATTTTCCCCCTTCCACTCACACCTAGTTGTAAAAAATCCCTCTCTGTTAAGTTTTAATCTCCCAAATGTTACCCATCCCTTTAGAACTAACATTCGTCCCACACTCTCATATTCACTCTCTCTAAATTCTATTTTTATTTCCGGAGTTGTTCTTTTCCGTTTTCTTTTTCTTTTTGAATTTGTAGGTCTGATGAATTGGATCGTATTTACGAGTCCAATGGAATAAATTATGGCCATGGAATATTAGTGTTTAAGCCTTTTTATTATATATATATATATATATATATATATATATATATATATATATATATATATATATATATAAACCGGTTCCCGCACCAGTCTTTTCTGGTAAGGAAGGTGGGTTAGACACCTGTCAGAATTAAAAAGTGAACATCTTAAATGGCAAATTTAACTTCTTGTAGTTCAACGGCTATCTACCATCTTTGCGGTGGGGGTACTGGACTCTATATCTATGGGTGCGGCTAGTGTGGTGACGATACTGAATCGTGGATTAGTAAGATTTCTAGACTGAAGTTAACGGTCAGTACGGAGAGTTTCACCGATGGAGTCAATGGCTACGTTTCCGTGACCAAGGCAAGCCGTCAAGGCGGTTACAGTTTGACACCTCGGGCCTAACCAGTTCTATTTGCCCAGAACATTGTACACCTGAATGAATACGTATTTAGCTTTCAACCATATTTGGAGGGAACTGATCAAGTCCTAGGTGCTAAGATGCGCAGCGTCCCTAGGACCACCCCCCGCCCATGCGACTGAATCTATCTATCTATCTATCTATCTATCTATCTATATATATATATATATATATATAGATAGATAGATAGATAGATAGATAGATAGATAGATAGATACATTCAGTCGCTTATATATATCTATATATATATATATATATATATATATATATATATATATATATAGATAGATAGATAGATAGATAGATATAGATATATGTATATATAGATATATCGATATCTCCAAATAGGTTTTATTAAATTCCACTGACATAGTCTGCTTATATTCAGTTATTATATTATATCTTTCCAATTTCCGAAGGTGTTATATATCTGGATTGAAGTTATGAATAAATATTCTAACGTTAATGCTTTTATCTTGTTATATTCAAGTTATTTCGACTATCACTGTCATCGTCAAAAAACGAGCCTTTATCTGTATGGTGACTATATTCTGGCGTTTAAAAATTGGTATGAAAATGTTGCAATCAGTTCAAAGTGGCATCATTTATAACGCTTAAACGAAAAATTATGTATCAAATATCTATATGCTTCCTTTTTCTTTAAATTCAATCTCCTCTGGTGAAAGCTATTTTATTTAATGTTTGCTGTTTATTTTGTATTATAAGAGCTTGTTGAATGTTGACACTTTCTTTGCAATGGCTCCTGTATAATATTTTGGTGTTTTCTATCAAAATCTCTCTTATGTCAATAACATTTTCATTTCTTGTGATGCGCTGATCCATATGTGCACAAACTGCACTAAAAAACGACCAGGGACAAGTCAACATAGTAGATAGTGCGGTGTATGTGTGGCCAATGTAAGAATTTAATGTTATTTGTTGATTATTCGTATCGGAGAATTTATAAACAACATTATTTTACACAAACACACACACACACACACACACATATATATATATATATATATATATATATATATATATATATATATATATATCATTTACAGACAGACTGTTTCGCTGTTTCACAGTTCATCAGTGTAGCTAGACATCGGATTGCTTCAAGCCGAGCTGATTTGGCGTCAGATTTTCCCCCCAGTCATCCGCGCACGGTCGAAAGAAAGGCGAGTTTTTACGTACTAACTCTGTGAACAAACATGCCAATGTTTGAGAGTGCTCAATTCAGGAAAGAGCTTTTTAATATATATATATATATATATATATATATATATATATATATATATATATATATATATATATATCCAGAGGCTATAGTCTGTTTCATGCTAAACGCAATCATCAGGCCATGAGGGATGCGCTTAGCAGGAAACAGACTGTCGCCTCTGGGTATTGACTCCAGTGACCACTTTTATAATTTCATACGTTCTGTCCCTGATCTTGAGCACTTTAACCTATAAATATAGTATACCTGAAAACTATAATTCATCATATATATATATATATATATATATATATATATATATATATATATATATATATATATATATATATATATATACTCGTATGTAAGGGAATAAAAGCAAAAGAAAATCTTGTGTTAGCCGACGCGTTTTGTACTCTTAGGGATTTTATCAAGGCAAATGAATGGATTTTATTTTGTGACAGGTACAAGTTTTGTAACAATTATATGCAAGGGAAAAAATGTTATTTTTTACGTTATAGAACGCTCATAAATATTCATCAGGTTAGTTGAAAGGTCAGGTAAGCAATGGGGGATATAAAGTGACAAAATTCTTTGTCGTTATTAATATTGTCCTTTTACAGATGTACTCTATCTGAAACTTTTACACACCTGTATATATATATATATATATATATATATATATATATATATATATATATAGAGAGAGAGAGAGAGAGTGAGAGTGAGAGAGAGAGTGGGCGGAAGCAAATATTCGTGCACATAGAAATTTTTAATTTATTGTATTTCTGACTAATGAATAAAGAAACTTTTCATATAATTAACTGTATACAGATGCATACTAACCAAATATGCACAGACATCAGAAAAAATTGATTTAATAGAAATAAATCCCATTTATCCATCTTAATGGGTGAAAAAAGTATTCGTACAATGCAAATTACAGATTTTAAATCTTTTAAATTGCTTTAATGCTCTAGATTATTCAAGTGGAATATTCTAGAATGTTCCAATAAGGTTATCAGTAGCTATTTGTAGCCTGAAATATACAAACAGAAGATTCTGTAATTGATAGACGTGCAAGAAGGTTATCATCATGACAAGAGGTGACTTTTCCGTACTCATCAAATGTCAGATGAATGATGTCAAGTAATATTTGCATCGTTGTTTAATCGTCTTTCAGCATGGTTACGCAGTTGACTGATTAGGCTAACGATGAAAAGCGGTGGCATGTCTGCAAAAAGTCAGTATGAATAAGAACAATATTTCCTAGAAACAGTTAATTATATGAAAAGTATCTTTATTCATTAGTCAGAAATACAATAAATTAAAAATTTGTATGTGCATGAATATTTGTTTCCCTCATATATATATATATATATATATATATATATATATATATATATATATATATATATATACACAGGTGTGTAAAAGTTTCAGATAGAGTACATCTGTAAAAGGATATATATCTGTAAAATATATATATATCGATCCAGACATGCCACAGCTTTTCAGCGCAGGCAGGATCAGTCAACTGCTTAGCCATGCTAAAAGAACATTAAACAACGATGCAAATATTACTTGACATCATTTATCTGACATTTGATGAGTACAGAAAAGTCACAAACAAGAGATGATACAACTGGTTTGCTAACCCTGTGGAAATGTGTGTAAGTAACTTGCTGGTTACAAAAGTCACTCCCGGTGTGTAAAAATTTTAAATAGAGTATATCTGTAAAAGGACGATATGAATAAAATCAACACTCGCTAGTTCTACGAATTTTTGCCATCCTTCCAAAAAACCAGATTTGTTGAGCATAAAACCAATAGTTGTCCTGTGGACAGATTCTCTCACCTGAGGAGTGGATCTTTGCAGTTCTTCTAGAGTTACTATGAGCCTCCTGGTTGCTTCGCTGATTAATGCTCTCTTTGTTGGCCTATCTGTCTTAGAGAATGGCCTTGTCGTCCTTGGGTTGCGCTTGTGTAGTACTCTTTCCATTTGGGAAGCTTTTGGATTTAATAGTGCCCTGTGAGATGTTTAAAATGTGGAATACATTTTTTATATCTGTCTATATTTCTGAGATGAAGTATTATGTACACTATTTACATTATTCGGACTATTGTTTTTATCTTTGTCGCCATATTTATTACAACGTTTCGGCCGTTGTACGTTCCGGCCTTCATCAGGTGTTTGGAATGTCGAACTGTGCCATGTGTTCTCAAGGACACATGGCACAGTGGATAAAGACGTTAGTTGGGTCCAGTGACAGGTCCCAAAAAGTGTGAGTTCAATACCCGGTTAAGGGAGTGGAGAACTTGGAGAGGGGAATTAACAGGAGATAACTGATAACTGACATCCATTAAACATGGCACGTGGAACTAGAACAGTCTACCTCAGTGAGCGAAATAAAGGGTTCAGTTCGACATTCCAACCACCTAAAGAAGGCCGCAGTGTACAACGGCTGATATGTTGTAATAAATATGGCAACAAAAATGACGACAATAGTCTGAATAATGTAAATATTTTTCCACACTTCAAAATGATACATTATTTTGATTTGATCTATTATATAAAACCCCGTTTAACATTTAAATTTTGGTTTCTAATGTGAGAAAATCTGGAAAAATTCAAGGGGAGTGAATACTTATGCACCGTATTGTTGCACTGCATTTCGACACCTTTAAGATAACTTCATGATTCCATCCTCCCAGAACTTGACGAGGTGATAAACTCGTCTAAGTGGTTTTCTAGAGGATTCAAAACAATTGAATTTCTTCCCATGAAGAGAATTTTGTAGGCTTCAAAACATGTTGAAAGATGAAGGTGCCAGTTCAGGTGAGTACATCTTTAACTGTTGGGTCTATAAAGAGATGTGAAGTCTGACGTTGTACCCATGGAAGTCGACACCCTACCGGTTTGTCAATTCTACACGCTTTTCAGCTATCTATTGCTGCCTTTAACTGATCCAATTAGGAACGATACTTCCTTCTGAAACCAACGTCTGATTTTACGGAAAGAGCTCGCAATAAACAATGCCTTCCCAATTCCACTAGTTAAGCAGCATCACATTCCTTTGATGTACGCCTGTTTTGTTTTTTTTTTGTTTTGTTTTTTTTTGTTTTTTTTTTCTCTCTCTCTCTCTCTTTTCTCACAGGTTCGTTTTCACTCCACATTGTTGCAAACCATCCATTTTTCATCGCCTAGGTTCATTTTCAAAAATAAGTCGCTTTGTTGTTTTTAAACAGAGAATAACATATTGAAACATCCCAAATATCGTAACGATTCAAATACCCAAGTGTTTTCCAACGCCTTACAAAACTTATATAAGATATATGGACTATTTCTGCAATGGCCCGTGTTTTTTGTTTTTTTTGTTTTTTGTTTGATTTTTTTTTTTTATCAGCGTTTCAATTTTGGTCATCATCAACAACAGAAAGTCTGGTGGATTGTTCTCGGTCTTCCAGATTAAAGTTTCCTCTTCTGAATCCACCGAACCACTTTCGAACTCAACATTCAGCGATGGCACCATCTCAACAAATAGCAAATATATATTTTTCTGTTTGTGCAGCTTCTATTTTTTTTTAATTTCCAGAAAGAAAAATCGCAACTCACTTTCTTTCATTTTCACTTTTAACGTAAAAAAACATTTAAAATTCGCAATTACCAGTCAGACCATAAACAAAGACGAGTTGAAATGTCCTCTTTCAAAATATGCAAAATAAGTTTCTGTCAAGTGTGAAACGAAATCACGTGTTCAAACGTCGCCTAATGAAAAATGCTAAAACGTAAAAACATTTAAAATCCGCAATCACTAGTCGAATTATACAAAAATACGTGTTGAAATGTACCCTTTCAGAATATTCAAAAATAAGTTTCAGTCACGTGTGAAACGAAATCTTGTGTTCAAACGTCACCTATTGAAAAATGCTATAAATTTGTTTTCCAACCTAATACATCTAGCGGGCTTTTACTTATTATGATTTTACTAAACGTGTACATACAAATACATTGAGCTCTCTTCATGGATCTATATATATACATATATATTTTTCCCTTCGTCTCTTTTCCTGTCAGATGACTTATTAAATAGGTCAGTCTCTGGTCCTTACCCCGATCCTTTACCCCTAAGTATTTTAATAAAAATAGATTTTAAATTATTCCTATCTCTCCCTTCCTTCTCTAATTTCGACCATATCTGTCGTCCTCCACTTCCCCCTCTCTCTATCACCTTACATCAACTTGAAACTACCCCTCAAAAGCGTATAAAATAATAGGAAAATTTAAACCATTTGTTATGCATGGAAATGTTATCTGAAGAACCAGGGAAATAAAATGTAATCAGCGGACCCTTAAGGTTATGTGGTTGTTTTTTTTGGGGGGGGGTATTTTTTTTAAAATTTAATTTAATTAATATTCGCTCTGGTTTGATATTGAGCTCTCTGGATTACATCTTCCTTAGAATTGTCCATACGGATTACCAAACATTTCATTGCCTACCTAACTACCTATATATATATATATATATATATATATATATATATATATATATATATATATATATATATATATACATGATACCAAATCCGTAAGCGTTAAGGATAATCTGGGGAGTTTGTTTTAATATTTTATATTAAAAAAACTTACTTGGATTTGGTATAACTATTATTATTATTATTATTTATTATTGTTATTATATATATACATACATATATATATATATATATATATATATATATATATATATATATAGAGAGAGAGAGAGAGAGAGAGAGAGAGAGAGATTTAAGCGTGCACTTAATACAGGGAAGATTTTAAATAATTGTATTTTTCTGCAGGTTGGCGTGGGTTCTAGCTTAAAAATTCGTGGAACTTTATTCTGTGTGTGGGTCTGAGAAACGGTACAATGGGTAGGATTTTATTTTCTGAAATCCTATGTGTGCCTGTGTGGTAATTGGCTTATGACTTGGAACCCTGACGCGGAACTGGCGGTGTACGTGATAGGGTGAAGAGTGCGGTTTAAGCTGGCAGCCATGAAGCGAGAGCTAAATATAGCCTGATAGGAACGGATCAAAAATTGTCCCTCATTAGGTGCCTGGTCGCAGTGCGAAAGGAGTGACATCAATGGTGTGTTTCGCGCCCTTTTTTTTTAATCTAAAATACTGTGTTATTTGCTGTTTGATGTAAATAAAGACCACGAAGTGGCTGAGTAGGATAGGGCAGGGGTAAAAAATGAAGGCGTGGTGAAGAAACGAATCATAAAAGAGATACATTCGAGAATGGAATGGATTTAGAAAGGGTGAGGCCGAGGAAGAGAAAAAAAAAAGACCGAAGGAAAACTAGAGAGAAGGGATAGAAAAATCAATAATAAGGTATAATTCACGAGAGAGGGAATGTAAGAGAGAAAGAAAGTTGAGGATTAGGAAAGAGAGAGAAAAGTTAGTGGGAGGAAGGCTTTGAGGAAGAAAAAGGTAAGAGACAAAAGAGGGAGAAGGTGAAGAAAGTTGGATAAGAGAGAATTTAAGTAATACAATAACAAACTAATGGAGACGAAGGAGAAGGAAAAGGAGAAGGGCGTGAGTTGCCGAAGTTGACAGCATAAAAGGCACACGGCTATTAGAGGCAACGCCGACATATTGAAGAAATAAGTTTTTTCGTATAGCTAAGCTAGGAATGATAGCTCATTAGAACACATCCAGATCCAATTACAGGGTCTTTTCACTCCTTAGAGAAACCCCACCCTGACTGACCATGATTTCTCACTTCTGTTGGAACAATCCCTCCCTGACTGACCATGGCATTCTCCCTCGATAATTAACCAAGTTTTTCTCACTGCTGCTGGAGCAACCGCTCCCTGACAGACCATATCTTTCTCACTCCTGATGGAGCAAGCCCTCTCTGACTGTCCATAGCTTTCTCACTCCTGCTGGAGCAAGCCCTCTCTGACTAATCATATCTTTCTCACTCATGCTGGAGCAAGCCCTCTCTGATTGACCATATCTTCCTCACTCCTGCTGGAGCAAGACCCCTCTGACTGACAATATCTTTCTCGATACAGCTGGAGCAAACCCTATCTGACTGACCATATCTTTCTCACTCCCGCTGGAGCAAGCCGTCCCTGAATGACAATATCTTTCTCATTCCTGCTGGAGAAATCCCTCTCTGACTGAACAAATCTTTCTCACTCCTACTGGATCAAGCCCTCCCTGACGGACTATATCTTTCACACTCCCGTTGGAGCAAGCCGTCCCTGAACGAAAATATCTTTCTCACTCCTGCTGGAACAAGCCCTGTCTGAATGACCAAATCTTTCTGACTCCTGCTGGAGCAAGCCCTCTCTGACTGACCATATCTTTCTCACTCCTGTTAGAGACAGCCCTCCCTGACTGACCAAAACTTTCTCACTCCGGTTGGTGCAAGCCGTCTCTGACTGACCAAAACTTTCTCACTCCTGCTGGGGCAAACCCTCTCTGAGTGACCATACCTTTCTCATTCCTGCTGGAGCAAGCCATCTCTGACTGACCAAAACTATCTCACTCCTGTTGGAGCAAGCCCTCCCTGACTGACCATATCTTTCAAACTCCTGCTGGAGCAAGCCCTCCCTGACTGACTATATCTTTCTCACTCCTGCTGGAGCAAGCCCTCTCAGACTGACCATATCTTTCTCATTCCTGCTGGAGCAAGCCGACTCTGACTGACCATATCTTTCTCACACCTGCTGGAGCAAGCCCTCTCTGACTGACCATAACTTTCTCAATCCTGCTGGAGCAAGCGGTCTCTGACTGACCATATCTTTCTCACTCCTATTGGAGCAAGCCGTCTCTGACTGACCATATCTTTCTCACGACTGCTGTAGTAAGCCCTCTCTGACTGTCCATATCTTTGTCACTCCTGCTGGACCAAGCCATCCATAACTGACCATATCTTTCTCACTCCTGCTGGTGCAAACAGTCTCTGACTGACCATATCTCTCTCACTCCTGCTGGAGCAAACCCTCTTTGGCTGACCATATCTTTCTCACTCCTGCAAGAGCAAGCCGTGTCTGACTGACCATATCTTTCTAATTTCTGCTGGAGTAAGCCGTCTCTGACTAACCATATCTTTCTCACTCCTGCTGAAGAAAGCCCTTCCTGACTGACCAAATCTTTCTCACGCCTGCTTGAGCAAGCCGTCTCTGACTGACCATATCTTTCTCACTCCTGCTGGAGGAAGCTCTCCCTGACTGATCATATCTTTCTCATTTCTGCTGGGGCAAGCCCTCCCTGACTGACCATATCTTTCTCACTCCTGTAGGAGCAAGCCCTCCCTGACTGACCATATCTTTCTCACTCCTGCTGGAACAAGCCCTCTCTGACTGTCCATTTCTTTCACACTCCTGCTGGAGCAAGCCCTCTTAGACTGTCCATTTCTTTTTCAATCCTGCCTGAGGTAGCCCTCTCTGACTGACTATATCTTTCTCACTCCTGCTGGAGCAAGCCCTCTATGACTGATCATATCTTTCTCACTCCGGTTGGAGCAAGCCGTCTCTGACTGACCATATCTTATTCACTCCTGCTGGAGCAAGCCCTCTCTGACTGATAATATCTTTCTCACTCCTGCTGGAGCAAGCCCTCTCTGACTGACCATGTCTTTCTCACTCCTGCTGGAGCAAGCCTCCCCTGACTGACCATATCTTTGTCACTCCTGCTGGAGCAAGCCATCTCTGACTGACCATATCTTTTCACTCCTGCTGGAGCAAGCCCTCCCTGACTGACCATATCTTTCTCACTCCTGCTGCAGCAACCGGTCGCTGACTCCCCATATCTTTCTCCATCCTGCTGGAGCAAGCCCTCCCTGATTGACCAAATCTTTTTCACTCCTGCTTCTTGACTGACTTGACTGACCATATCTTTGTCACTCCTGCTGCAGCAAGCCGTCTCTGTCTGAATATATCTTTCTCACTTCTGCTGGAGCAAGCCGTCTCTGACTCCCCATATCTTTCTCATTCAGAGAGGGCTTGCTCCAGCAAGAGTGACAAAGATATGGTCAGTCAGGGAGGGCTTCCTCCAGCAGGAGTGACAAAGATATGGTCATTCAGGGGAGGCTTGCTCCAGCAGGAGTGAGAAAGACATGGTCAGTCAGAGAGGGCTTGTTCCAGCAGGAACGAGAAAGATATGACCATATCTTTCTCACTCCTGTTGGAGCAAGCCCTCCTTGACCGACCAAATCTTTCTCACTCCTGCTGGAGCAAGCCCTCTCTGAGAGACCATATCTTTCTCACTCCTGTTGGAGCATGCCCCCTCTGACTGACCATATATTTCTCACTACGGTTGGAGCAAGCCGTCTCTGACTAACCATATCTTATTCACTCCTGCGGGAGCAAGCCATCTCTGACTGACCATATCTTTGTCACTCCTGCTGAAGCAAGCCCTCCCTGACTTACCATATCTTTCTCACTCCTGCTGGAGCATGCCATCTCTGACTGACCATATGTTTGTCACTCCTGCTGGAGCAAGCCCTCTCTGACTGACCATATCTTTCTCACTCCTGCTGCATCAAGCCGTCTCTGACTGAACATATCTTTCTCACTTCTGCTTGAGCAAGCTGTCTCTGACTCCCCATATCTTTCTCACTCCTGCTGGAGCAAGCCCTCCCTGACTGACCATATCTTTCTCACTCCTGTTGGAGCAAGCCCTCGCTGACTGACCAAATCTTTCTCACTCCTGCTGTAGCAAGCCCTCTCTGAGGTTACCATATCTTTGTCACTCCTGCTGGAGCAAGCCCCCTCTGACTGACCATATCTTTCTCACTCCTGCTGGGCAAGCCCTCCCTGACTGACCATATCTTTGTCACTCCTGCTGCAACAAGCCGTCTCTGACTGAACATATCTTTCTCACTTCTGCTGGAGCAACCCGTCTCTGACTCCCCATATCTTTCTCACTCCTACTGGAGCAAGCCCTCCCTGACTGACCATATCTTTCTCATTCCTGTTGGAGCAAGCCTTCCCTGACTGACCATATCTTTCTCACTCCTGTTGGAGCAAGCCGTCTCTGACTGACCATATCTTATTCACTCCTGCTGGAGCCAGCCCTCTCTGACTGACCATATATTTCTCACTCCTGTTGGAGCAACACTTCCTTGACTGACCACGTCTTTCTCACTCCTGTTGGGGCAACTCTACCCTGACCGTTTTTGACTTTTTCACTGCTTCTGGCGGAACCCCTTTCCTGACCGTCTGACCGTGTCTTTCTCACTACTGTTGCAGGAATTCCTCCCTGACTGACTATAACGTTCTCACTAAAGTTGGGGGAACTCCTCCCTCGTTTGGCTTGGCGGTAGGAGTGTAGCCGTACTCAATACGCTTTGCTAATTGTCTTTTGCTGAGGGTATTTTACCCATATTTGGAGGTTTTTAATTCAGAGTTTTCCTTCTCCTAGACCGGTTGCCACCCAAGATTTTTAAGGCCCAGGCTGTCCTGCTATTTACCAGCAGGACTGAGAAAGATATGGCTAGTCAGAGACGGCTTACTCCAGCAGCAATGAAAAAGATATGGTCAGTCAGACACGGCTTGCTCTTGCAGGAGTGAGAAAGATATGGTCAGTCAGAGAGGGCTTGCTCCAGCAGGAGTGAGAGAGATATGGTCAGTCAGGGAGTGCTTGCTCCAGCTGGAGTGAAAAAGATATGGTCCGTCAGAGACTGTTTGCACCAGCAGGAGTGAGAAAGATTATTGTGTAATAAGAGAAGTGATAGCTTCACACCTTTCACTAGGATATTTGCACGGAAGTGAATCAAACGAACACGTGTGGAATTCGATCCGCTATTCTAATGAATACAGTTATCGGTGGCATAACCAGCGAGCCGAGTTCAAATCCCAGTCTGCCCTTTTGCTTTCGCTTTAGCACTTTTAGGACGGTAGAAACCTATCTTGTTTCGCTTCTCTCAGCTTTGGGTAAGTAGCTGAATAGTCTAGGCTCTCTAGAATTACATTAGATAAAAAAAAGTATCACGGTGGTGCAGACAACAGAAAACAATTTTCCTCAGTAGTTTTTTTTTTTCTTTTTAATAATTTAACCCCAACCAATACGGGAATGCCACTAGTACAAAAGGGGTTACAGGAAGTGAGGGAAAACACTGAGTATAAGGATGATTGGGGGAAGAACAAAAAATGAACGTGTTTTAAGAAGATGCAGAATGACAATTGACGTTGCATTTAATTTCTTTGAAGATTGCAGCTACAGTAAAGAATGTAAATTTAAATATTAGGTTGGTGCAAAAATAATGTCGTTTTCTCACATAGTAACATATGTGAGAAAACAACATTATTTTTTGCACCAACCTAATATAAACCGAAAACAGAAGAGAAATATACAGTGATCACCCATTTTGAGCCCACACAATTTTGCAATGAAATCCCAATCATAAGAGTCGACACAAAGGCAAAAGCAAGCAAACGAAAGGGAGTTCTAGAGGCGAGGAGTGTAAGAAAAAAAAAGTGACGGTAGCATTTATCTAGTGGGTTGGTGCATAACTATGAAGCGTTTTTGCAGGCGAGTTATTGGCTAATAAAAATTGCTGTTTTTTTTTTTTTTTTTACTTTTTTTAATAAAAATATTATTTTATTTTCTAGTTACAAAAATGCGTGTCGATAATCATACACTCCAGAATAATCATTTAAAATGTTATTTCTAAATTGATATGTTTCTTTTTTTTTTTCCTAAACGCCTAATAATTATGCACCAACCAAGTATTTCAACAATAAATGGGTCGGCCCTAGATGCCAATCTGGTAGCATGCTTAAATTCATATAGTCAGGGCACCAGAGTAAAAAGTTCGTCACAGCGGTTGCCATGAAAATATTTCTAGAAAAGACAGAGGGAAACCACGTACCGTCGGTGAGAAAGTGACTGATGTCGAGATGCCAGTTCAGGATCGATTATATTACATATCCTTCAATGAGAGACTGCCTAACGGCTGTTTATATAACTCTATACCCTGCTTCTCGTTCCCATCGTTGAGAAATATCGGATGCAGCTTCTAGGATCATGTCCCTTCCATGGTGTTCCCAGCATTCGTCTGTAGAACCACGTCATCGTAGCTTCGAAACTCTGGGAGAAAATTGTATGTTGCATAAAAGGATAGATATGGCATAACAGTTCAGAACTGTTTCTTTCTAAGAATTAAATGCAGCGATCAATTTTAAGTTCTTATGTAGTTTATTGTGGCCTATCGCATACGGCAGCAGTATGCCTCACAAAAAAGAAATATCCGGGAACAGATAACCAGATTGTAATAAAAATAATCCAAGGTTACAGCGAGGAAAAGAGAGTCCTGTTTAAATGAAAACCCAGTTCAAACGGCAGTAAGAAGAGCTTCTATTGCTGAGAATATGAAAAGAATAAGAGACTCTCAAACTCCTGAACAAACCGAAGGTTCAATCAAGCGCACTCCGGACAGAAGGGCGGTTTTAACTTAGTTTACTTATATTTTGTTTGCTGCGAACAGACACTGGATGACGGTCAGGTGAGACCTGTCGCTCATGTATTCTCTTATCGGATAAAGGATCAATCCCAGGGACTTCGGCCACCTTTACGTTATTTATGCTAACAATCGCTGTATTACGGTCAGGTGACACCTGTCGCTCATGTCTTCTCTTATCGGGCGAGGGATCAATCTCTAAGACTTTGGACCCCTTTACGGCATTTATACTAACAATCACTGGATTACAGTCAGGTGACACCTGTCGCTCATGTCTTCTCTTATCGGTCGAGGGATCAATCCCAAAGACTTTGGCCCCCTTTACGGCATTTATACTAACAGTCGCTGGATGACGGTCACGTGACACCTTTCGCTCATGTCTTCTCTTATCGGGCGAGGGATCAATCCCAAAGACTTTGGCCCCCTTTACGGCATTTATACTAACAATCGCTGTATTACGGTCAGGTGACACCTGTCGCTCATGACTTCTCTTATCGGTCGAGGGATCAATCCCAAAGACTTTGGCCCCCTTTACGGGATTTATACTAACAATCGCTGGTGATTATAATAGCGCCTGTCTTCTCTTATCGGGCGAAGAGTTAATTCTTGCAATTTATAATATTTTCTGATTTTTTAACACCCAGCGAAATATTAACAAGTTGTAAAAAATAAATCAACCAATAGAAAACGATTCCTTCCTCACGAAGATGTTAAAAAAGAAAAAAAAGTACGGACGCAGCTATATGAGACAGATTTAACACCTGAAATTAGTCCACTGCCAATTGGAAATGGATGGTCAAGTAATGTTCAACTCTTGCCTTGTCTGTTTTTATTTCTTCGATTTCATGCTCGTAGATTTCGATCTTTGATAAGCGTAAAGTTTTAGCGAGCGAATAACAATTTGGGTTTTGTGTGAAAGTCATTTTATAAGATACGACTATTTGCAAACACTATTAAATTAACACCTGTTGGATTAACGGAAAAGATATAATCTAGGGAGAGAGAGATATGAAGGGATTAGAAAGAAAGAAAGAAAGAAAGAAAGAAAGAGAGAGAGAAAATGTTAACAGCCGTAGAAACAAAGAAAGAAAGAATGAAAAATGAAAAAAAGAAGGAAAAAGAAAAAATGTGAGCAAACTTAGAAAAATATCTAAAAAAAGAATAAAGATAGAAACAAAAAAAAAATATGAACAATTATAAAAAATGAAAGAAAGAAAAATGCGAACGAACTTAGAAAGAGAGAAAGAGAGAAAAAAAGAAAGAGAGAAAATGTTAACAGCCGTAGAAACAAAGAAAGAAAGAATGAAAAATGAAAAAAAGAAGGAAAAAGAAAAAATGTGAGCAAACTTAGAAAAATATCTAAAAAAAGAATAAAGAAAGAAACAAAAAAAAATATGAACAATTATAAAAAATGAAAGAAAGAAAAATGCGAACGAACTTAGAAAGAGAGAAAGAGAGAAAAAAAGAAAGAGAGAAAGAAAGAAAGAATGAATGAATGAATGAATGAAAGAAAATGTTAACAGACGTAGAAACAAATATAGAAAGATTGAAAAAAGAAAAAAGGAAAGAAAAAGAAATAATGTGAATAAATTTAGAAAAATAAATGGAGAAAGAAGAAAGAATGAAACAAAGAAACGATGAAAAATGTCTACAAATATTGAAAGAATGAAAGAAAGTAAAATGCGGACGGACTTAGAAACAGAGATAGAAAGAAAGAAGAAAGAACTTGAGATTTTAATCTCCAAATATATAAGAATTTTGAGCTTATTCACTTAATCTACATTTTGTGCAGGCAATTTGGCACCTTCAATTAAAACAGTATTTTCTCCGCATCCTTATCTGTCAATCTCTAACAGTTCAAGACTGGCTGAAGTAGTTGCGCCTGTACTCTGAGTTTAAAGAACTCACTTTCATAGCATTTTCACTATTTTAGCTTGGAAGATTAGCGCTACAAAGTGAAAAACATGTTCATTATCTCTCTATATGATACTAAAAGTCTGTGATTGCTTGCTTGTGTGGCCTATAAGGATTTACAGGTTGTTTATACAGAAAATATTTTCCTTTTAACTTTCTTCAAACAGAATTTTTTTTTATTAAAATAATTTTAAGTTAAAGACAGACACAAAGAAATCCCGCTTTGCTGTTTCGTCTAGTTTTTGTAGAGAAATTATTTATATTTCAGCTTTCTTTAAACGAACAATATTTTAAATATTTAAAAAAAAAATTTTTTTTAACATATTTTAAAAAAATATTCTGAAGTGAATATGATTTTAAAATATTTTTTGACACAATAAAAAATATTTTTTAAGTTAATCTGATTTAAAGCTCAAGGTTATCACGGAAGTTCTATTCCTATTAAATGATGTTAACAATCAGTAAAACATTAAACATGAACTTGTAAACCAGATCAATGATGACACGAACGAATTGAAATGTTTAATTGAATCATAATAAAATTAACTTTCACTTCAAGGGAATGTTGTAATGAACTTCAAGGTTTTATAACTTGAACCGTCAGTGACCCAACGGTTCTAGGGTAGAGTCTAGTACTTGTTAAATCCACAATACAAGCGTGATAGAGGCGCGATTGCGACCTGAAATGTTTTCAGCTTGACCCACTTCGCAGAATGACCAAACAGCTTCTCCTTCTTCTTTCCACTTCTGCTCCTTTCTTCTTCTCCTTCTTCTTCTTCTTCTTCTTCTTCTTCTTCTGCTGCTGCTGCTGCTCCTTTTATCTTCTGCTCCTTTCTTCTTCTTCTTCCGCTGCTGCTGCTGCTCCTTTTATCTTCTACTCCTTCTTCTTCTTCTTCTTCTTCGTCTTCTTCTTTCGCTGCTCCTTTTATCTTCTGCTCCTTTCTTCTTCTTCTGCTGCTGCTGCAGCTCCCTTTTTCTTCTGCTCCTTTCTTCTTCTACTGCTGCTTTCTTCTTCTTCTTCTTCTTCCGCTACTGCTGCTGCTTCTGCTCCTTTTATCTTCGGTTCCTTTCTTCTTCTTCTTCTTCTCCTGCTGCTGCTGTTGCTCCATTTATCTTCTGCTCCTTTCTTCTTCTTCTGCTGCTGCTGCTGTTGCTTCTTTTATATTCTGCTCCTTTCTTCTTCTTCTTCTTCTTCTTCTTCTTCATCCGCTGCTGCTGCAGTTGCTCCTTTTATCTTCTGCTCCTTTCTTCTTCTTCTTCTTCTTCTGCTGCTGCTCCTTTCTTCTTCTTCTTTTTCTTCTTCTTCCGCTGCTGCTGCTGCTCCCTTTTTCTTCTGCTCTTTTCTTCTTCTTCTTCCCCTGCTGCTCCTGCTGCTCCTTTTTTTCTTCTGCACCTTTTTTTCTTCTTCTTCTTCTTCTTCTTCTGCTGCTGCTTTCTTCTTCTATGTGCCGTGTCCCTTCAGGACCTAAACATCCCATCCTTTGTGGCGCTTAGCGTTTTTTCTCCGTTTGTTAAGCCCACTTCAAGTTCCTCCAAGCTCGTCACGTAGATAGCTCGCTGCTACGTACTAAATCCTATTGCTTTCAATATGCCCTGTGTGTGTTCATTTTTCAAGCTCTCCTTCCTCATTATTATGTGTCCAAGGATAATCTGCTATTTCTGATTCTGTGCATAAATGTTCTTTTTATTGTCATTTTCTTTAACCTATCCTAGTTGCTTAGTCGCTCCGTCCATTTTTTTTTTAATTGATTTCACGCCAAACAAGACAGTAAAGTCGCCTAAGGGCAAAGTGTTACTGGGTGTGAAAAAGTTAGGAACAGGAACAGCGTGAACGAGAAAGAACAAAAGAAGAGAAACCAGGAGCTAATTAGATAGCGATTGGCATTGCATTTAAGCTTTTGAGGATCAATGTTGGCTGAAAAGCATGGAGACGGAAGAGTGTCACAGAAGCGAGAAGTACGATAAAAGGCACTGTTAGGATAGAACTTACGGTTGCATCTCGCCAGCTCAACTGTCAATTGGTGAGACATCGTCGCCTTTCTAGTATTACGCTTAAATTCGAAGAGTCTAGGTATCATAGCGAAGAACTAATTCGAACAATTACCATGCAAGTATTTATAGAAAGGTCACGAGGAGGCAACCTTACGGCGGTGGTAAAGTGACTGAAGCCGAGGCTGCAGATCGGGGCCAACAATATTGCTGATTCTTCTTTGGATTTTATCAAGGAACTCTAGCACCGGCCCATATGTGGCAGCAATATTCTAAGCATGGACTAATGGTAGACCCATATATAGACTCTGGATAGAAAAACCGTCTAACACTACAGAGTGAGCCTGCCTAGTCAGTCATGAATTAAGAGAGACATGACCACCCAAGCGATTTAAATGACTGATTAGATCGGCAACTAAGTCTCTGACCTTGTTGGAAAATAGTCTACCGCAGAAGGAAACGGCAGTCTACTGCGGGAATATCTTCTGCCTGGCTTTCTTCTTTTTTCGCCCCAAGCAAGGTAATGAAACCACTAGGATGCAACAGGTTACTGTAAGAGAATATGAGAAAAACTATTATTAAGGAGAGATAACAATAAAAGAATAAGAATTAAAAAGACAGATGATGACGATTGAGATTGCATTTAAATTTTTGAAGATCAAACTTGACTTGGAAGCAAGAAGCCGGAAGAGAGTTCCAAGAAGCGAGAAGTAAGATAGAAGAAACTGTGAGCACAGAACTTACGGTTGCATCTAACCATTTTGACTTTAAAATGATGAGACCATTCCGACAATCTAGTACTGCACTTAAATTAATAAAGTCGTCTAGGTACTGAAGAGGAAAATTCATCGGAACAATTACCACGAAAGGATTTATAGAAAAGACATAGGGAAACTACGGGGCAGAAGCTGAGATGCCAGATCAGGACCAATAACATTGCAGATTATTCTTTGGATTTTAACAAGAATCTCTCTCTATATATATAGTAGGATCACCAGACCAGATGTGGCGGCAATATTCAAAACGAGGTCGAATAGTAGACTTATAAACAGATTCTGTCGAGAAAAATTGTCTAGCATGATATAGTGAACAAACTTTCTTAGCTGCAGACTTAGCAATTGGTTCAATATACTCAGCGTTAGTTCGAGAAGGGCAATCGGTCATTCTTTTGGAGGTTAGCATCAGCCATGCTGATGGAAGGTAAAAGGTTTTCACTCAGATGAGAGCACTTTCGTTTTTGAGGTGTTCTTTTATTAGACTGGTAAACATCCAAGGCTACCGGGCTCAGACGACCCTACTTTTTTCAACCCATTAAAGGGAAGAGACGGATTTATGCATTTCTTTGTACAAAAGTGAATGCAACGGGCTAACTGAGTAATTAAATTCATCTCGTTTTTGTTTTTTTGTTTTTTTCTCTCTCTCTGAGACTGATTGTTGCCAAAAGCTAGAGAGCAACGTCTAAATGCAACGTCTAAATGCTATTTAGAACGCGGGAGCAAGGGAGAAGAGTTTGATCCTTACCTTTCCCGGGAGAATTAGTGCAAAAACTAGCCCGGAACGTGAACATACCAGTCCGAGCAGATATCCGTTGCAGCACACGCACTATTTAGCAGCGTTGCGTGTCAGAAAATCCATAGAGAAAACTACAATTTACATGGAAAATCAGCGTCGGAAGAAGAAATCTCACTCTCAGCGTCCTGGGTAAGACGATAAACCACAACCGAGAGCAAGTCCTCTGATCAGGATGTTTTGAGAGGTGTCGATCCACGTCTTAATTGCTGATGTTCCCAGGTTCACCCTAACCGGGGCGGGGGTTTACAACTATTAGGGTCCCAGCTATGGAAAAATAGTTAATCTCCAAACTGGAGTCAAAACGTGTAAAAATAGTTTTTAATACCAGCACTAATTTTTTCAAGAAAAAATTATTACCAGCAATATATTATTACCAGCGATAAATTTTTGAAAAAATTATTACCAGCAATACATTATTACCAGCGATAAATTTTTGAAAAAAGTATTACTAGCAATACATTTTTACCAGCAATAAATTTTTGAAAAAATTATTACCAGCAATACATTATTACCAGCGATAAATTTTTGAAAAAATTATTACCAGCAATACATTATTACCAGCGATAAATTTTTGAAAAAATTATTACCAGCAATACATTATTACCAGCGATACATTTAAAAAAAATATACCAGCAATACATTATTACCGGCAATAATTTTTTGAAAAAATATTTGCGGCAATAAATTTTTGAAAAAAAAATACTAGCAATACATTATAACCAGCAATTTTTTTTAAATATTAGCAACAATACATTTTTGAAAAATAAAAATACCAGCAATAATTTAAAAAAAAAATATTACTAGCAATACATTTTGGAAAAAATATTAACAGAAATGCTTCTTGAAAAAATATTACCAGCAATAGAAAATATTGGCATTAAATAACCCATTGAAGTTGATAAGCCGTAAAACAAAACAAATCAAACCAAATTCACTCTCAGACGAGTCTCTTCGCATAAATCTTGTTAGCCTTCATTCTCTTACAACTGAAAATACCGAATATGCTACTTGGATAAGTCAAATTCTATTATAATCAGATTCTATCTCGATCGCAGATTATTAAGTGCCTTGTCAGGTGTTACTTTTGCACCTATCTGATTCCGATTACAAGCCATATTGAAGACGGGCGCGTATGAATGCACTAATATGCAATCATCTGAGTTGATTACTACGCAGTTAACAGGCGGTTTTATCACTACCTTCAGGCCACTTCCGCTATTAAGTGCCATTACCCATTAACTTCTGTATGCATAGGAGCGGCTAACCCGACAAACAAGATTTCTTCTCCTGTTTGTTCGTGCCTCTTCCATTCATTCGCCTATTTATATACCTCTCATTTATATATATATATATATATATATATATATATTGAGATGACGCATTGATACACTACTAACAGAGATGATTTGATTATATGGTGTGTAGAAGCAGCAATGCATTACAGAATTGATAAGACAATATGCCACTAGGTCTCCGTATAGCCCTGGTTATATTGCATAAAAACAGCGTTTAACATCTCCGAAATAATGTCAAAGTCCGTCTACTCAAACATGGCACTGCCGGGAAAGACATGGTTCTATTAGGTTGGTGCAAAAATAAGGTCGTTTTCTCACATATCAACACATGTGAGAAAACGACATTATTTTTGCACCAACCTAATAACACACGTTTCTTTCTCCTGGACTGGATACTATCGCTCAAGGCAAGAGAGACCAGAGTTTGGTCTGTTATTTAACCTATATATGGAAGAAAGATCGATATAGGCCTTTTCTAAGGGTATTAGCGCGAAGTGAACAAACAAAACCGGCTGGAATTTGATACATGGCTGGTCGATTTCATTTTCTGCACAGATAACTGTTACACTGCCCAAACATTTTGTATTTAGGATCGAAGGTAGCATGGCTTGTTGACGCAATCTTTTTTGAGCAATATCTGTTTTGAATAAAAATGCAAATGTCTACATCAAAAGAGACGGTGGAAAATAGATGCTAGGAAAACTAACTTGGAATGCAATTATACACACACACACACACACACACACACACATAACTCATAGACTTCTGACCATAACTCAGTTAGGATCCATGTAAACACATATGGAAACCTACCAAACCCTATCCGCAATATAGTTGTAGAAAATACAAGACTCATAAACATGTAAAAAAGACTCAAAATAATGGAAGCCCGAATAAATAAAAAAAAAGTCAACACTCAATAACATCGACTATGAACACGGCCACAATGTGCTGACCGTGTTTCGAAAATAAAACATTCCTGTAACTCTACATCATCTATATAGATAATAAAAATCTAAAAGATCCATACATTCAGTTAAAAAATAAAAACCATCCTTCATAATGAAAAGGGTAGCCGAAAGCAGTCGGATGTTCATAACTTTGGACAATGCTTGCACTTGATGTCCAGAAAAGAAAACACTTGCAGGAAGGTAAGTAAAAATTAAATAAAAAAGTTTAATCGCAGTACGTTGTCAGTCGTCTTTAACGAAACATGTATACAAGAGGGATTGGTGGCCAAATAAACAACTATATATAGTAGTAGTGTAGTGCAACTTAAAGTTCCATGCTTACGCATATCGTCAGGGACAAATAGCAAATGAACCGCTTAATACAGCTGTTTTTTTAAAATGCAGTTGCTGATATCTTGTCATTTAGTTTGTATATGTATATATATATATATATATATATATATATATATATAGTGTGTGAATATATATATATATATATATATATATATATATAGTGTGTGTGTGTGTGTGTGAATATATATACATATAGTGCGTGTGAATATATATATATATATATATATATATATATAGTGTGTGTGTGAATATATATATATATATATATATATATATAGTGTGTGTGTGTGAATATATATATATATATATATATATATATATATATATATATATATATACCCATATACCTACGTTTGTAGTGCAACTTAAAGTTCCATGCTTTCGCATATCGTCAGGGACAAATAGCAAATGAACCACTCAATACAGCTGTTTTTTTAAATGCAGTTGCTATCTTGTCGTTTAGTTATATATATATATATATATATATATATATATATATATATATATATATATATATATATATATATAGTGTGTGTGTGCGTGTGTGTGAATATAAATATATATATATATATATATATATATATAGCGTGAGTGAATATATATATATATATAGTGTGTGTGTGAATATATATATATATATATATATATATATATATATATATATATATATATATATATATATATATATATATGCGTTAATGGCAATACTAGCCGTTTCAAAAGTCGAATATATCTGAAAACCCCAAAGCAGAATCATTTCAGATCTCATCAGGGGTACGGCCAATGAGAGCCTAAGTTTATTTAATCTCTTCCTAAAAAGTGAGGAGATGGGTACTGATTATTTAAGCAATCGAATCCACACACCCAACCAATCTCTACTAATAGAAGACAGTGTTTCTGTTTTCCATCCCGTGGCCATTGTACTGATGTTTCTCTGCTGATGACATAGGTATTCAAAGTTCATGATAAGAATTCTCTTGAACATAAAACTCAACATCCTCTACCGAGTGTTGCAAGAAATAGAACTCCAGACAAACCTTATAGAGAGTAAAATATTTATCAGAACTACCTCGAAGTATTTTCTTCGTAAAGAATTATGTTCTTTTCTAATTTAGGCGGCATTTACAAAATTGAAGGTATGCCCTGATTTGTATCTGTGTATTACGAATGAATTTAAAGGGTTGTTTGAACTTAGGTCTCTCTTATGTTCAGTGATGGTGGGGCTTTTAGATTTCGAGATGTTTCGCTAATATAAATTGTTTCTACATTGTAGGCGTTGTATGTCATAAATCCCTGCGTTTGTTGTAGTGCTGGTTCTATATTTCTTCCTATCCTCTGATCTTCTTGGAGGTGGCGGTAAAGAACCTAGTGTTGTGGATAACTAATTTATTTTCAAATTTTGTTGATAGATTGTTGGAGGGGCGGATTATAAATTTTGTGTTTTTGTTTTCGGAAGTACCTCTGTAGTTGGTGGGGTCTGCTTTCTTGGATTTTTAGACTTCGTATGCTCGTTTACTAGCGTCGAGGGTGAATTGGTTTGGGTAGGGAAGTCTAAACGTTTTTACAATGTATTTCTATTCTTCATCGACGTATTCAGGGCTACATATTCTAAGGGCTCTTAAGTAAAAAAATATGATTAGTAGTGATTTTATTAGGTTGGTGCAAAAATAATGTGGTTTTCTCACATGTGAGAAAACGACATTATTTTTGCACAAACCTAATATTCGTTGGCTGTGGTGGGAATAGCAATTAAAACGCTTTTGTTTGTAGGTCTGCGATAAACATTAAAATGTAATTTTGTTTATTGCTACGTATTAATAAGATGTTGAGGAATGGTAGAGACGTGTCTATTTCGAATTCACGTGTGAATTCGATGGTAGCTTCAACTTTACGCTGTTTACATTATTCGGACTATTGTCCTCATCTTTGTTGCCATATTTATCACAACTTTTCGGCCGTTGTACGCTCTGGCTTTCTTCAGGTGGTTAGAATGTCGAACAGAACCCTTTATTTCGCTCGCTGGGGTAGACTGTTCTAGTTCCACGTGCCATGTCTAATGGATGTCAGTTATCTCAGTTCAGTTCGACATTCCAAACACCTGAAGAAGGCCAGAGCGTACAACAGCTAAAACGTTGTGATAAATATGGCAACAAAGATGAGGACAATAGTCCGAATAATGTAAATAGTGTATATAACACCTCATCTCAGAAATATAGACAGATACTGAATCGAAACGGAGCGAGTAATAACGACTGCCTGAAGAAGGCCCGATCGTACAACGGCCGAAACGTTGTGATAAATATGGCAACAAAGATGAGGACAATAGTCTGAATAATGTAAATAGTGTACATAACACCTCATCTCAGAAATATAGACAGATACTGAGGTTCAACCTTATTCAGCTTCCTTGGGAAGTTTAGATGATTTTCATCGTAGGTATATAAAAAAAAGAAGGTCATCTACGTATCTATAGTAAGAGGAGTATTTAGTTATGATGTGTTTAAACGGACAGGGCTTTCTTAACTCTATCCAGAGAGGCAAGGGAAGAATAGGCAGTTTCAGCCCAAATATGGCAGCAATACTCCATTTTGGGGCTGATCTAGTTCTTTTAAAGAGTATTGAAGTTGATGTTAGTGGGAGGAGGCACGGTGGAGTAATGGATAGTTGCTCGGATTGAGGAATCAGAGAGCGGAGTTCGAATTCCAGTCGAATCCATTACATTCACTTACGTGCTAATAGCCTCTTCTTATACCCGCCTCCACTAGCTATGGGTAAATAGCAAGACCAACTGAGTTCTATAGCTTTGGAACGCAACTGGTCTACTGCAGAAAGAAATGGCAAAAAATACCCCGTCAGTCATGTATCGAAAGATACATAATCGCCTAAATGTGTATCACGCATAGCACATAACTGACTGAATGGGAGTCAGATACTTACTGGAGCGGGACAAGGAACAGACCCCTCTTTTCAAGCATCTTTAACAATAGATTGTCTATATGTCCCACTTGATGTCTGGGGCGAACTGGCCCCAATAAGCTTCTCTGAGAGAATACCCATTCATCATTATAGGAGAAAGTTCAGGTTCTGCTCGGTGAAAGTGACACGTTACTAATCTGGTTTTGGACATATTGAACTTCACAAGCGAGGGCCAGGTCAGAAGATTGATCAGCTGCTAGGTTTGGGCCAAGCAGATTTTTGGGGAAGTGCACCTATAAACTGTTGTATAGTTATTCACCAAAGATCAGAGTAGGTTAATGTTTAATATAAAGTGGAAAGCGGATAGGATCGAGGTAAGAAACCTGAGGAACGTCGTCACTGATCGCATGGATTTGCGATGTCTGGCTGTTAACAACGACCTTAGGAAGGACTTGATAAGATTTCATAACTGGAAAATTTATGTAGCAGCCCCCATTGCTAAACTTCGTTAAAGGCCTTTGGTTATATCTAGAGTGAGAGTTCTCTATTAATTCATTGTTTAGTGGCTCGTTGATTCTGTTCGTAATGACACTTAAGTCATCAGCTGTCGATCTAACAGATCGAAATCCATATTGGTTATTACTCAATAGTTGTTCCTCTCGAGGTGATCAATAACATTTTTGTTGATTAACTGATCAGAATCCGACCGCTTATCTTTCAAGTGACCTAACTCTCCCAACTCAATGGGGAAAAGACTGGCTTTTAACATTTAACGCGTGCAAAATTAAGCTATTAGCGTTTCATTGTCACCAGGGAGAATTTGAATTTTCACCGGTCATAAGCAATTGTACACCTTGTAACCTTATCGCGAACGTCTGTTATGACTCAGACTTACTCCAGACCTCAACTTATTGGCCCTGACCTGGCGCCTGAGGTTCTATCTCTTTCCCACATGCTTCCTTTGGAACGATGGTCGGTTCCTTGAAGCGTTCCAGAAATTACCCAACACCTCTTGTCACGCACTATCTTTACAAGAGCCAGATCAAACCAAAAATGGAATACTGCTATATCTTGACTGAAGTTTCGAAATCCTCACTATCCAGCCTTGACGGATTTCAAGGTCGTTTTCGCGGCCTTGTGGGTGATGAGTTATTTTCAACACACCCCACAACCCATTTCCCGGAGATAAAACTTCCCAAACCTATCGTTACCATATCCCTGTTTCTGTGGTGAATCTTCAGACAAGCCACATTCTTTAGCTGCACAATCTCGAGGCTTTACAGCTAAATCCCGACATGCTGCACATTGGTAAGAAGACAGTTCCACTTAAACAGATTCTTTAGATAATCAAAAACAAAGAAGGCGCATGCGCGAAATTACAAATATAAAATGGCGACAATTTACCCATCGATCCCTTTATATATATATATATATATATATATATATATATATATATATATATATATATATATATACCGGTGTAACAGCAAAATTGTCGAAATCGTGTAACAGCAAAATTGTCCAATTGTTCGATTAAACTCTGAACTGTTTTATCTTAGAAATGATTAAAGATATCTTACTGGAATTCCCCGAACTTTTTACAACGCTACTAGACACTAATTTGAGCAATAAGAATCTGTAATTACTCTCTAAGCTTAACAGAAGTATCATGATGAAATCGATTATAAACGGAAATTATATGTTCATCATTAATTAATCATAGCTAAGGATCGGAAGCTCATGAAGGATTGAAATAAATTTCAAATATATATATATATATATATATATATATATATATATATATATATATATTCCAGGATCATTTTCCAACTTATTAAATATGATCTTAGCCCTCTCTAACCTTCTTGTTTTCTGTCCTAGAGTAACACGGTGCCTCACACGTTTCACGTACGATTTCATTTTCAAGTCTTTCTTCACTGTTTTTTGGACTGTTTTAGCTGAAACTCCTCTCTCAAGTGCCAAAAGTCTTATGAAGTGATTTGGATCTTTTCTAATTGATCTCTAATTGAGCTCTAAGTTGAAATGATGACCTCCCACTTCTTGTTGTGACCTCCTGATCCATTTTTGCTTTCTACTGCTCTCTCTTTTTTAATATCCTCTTACCGTTCTCTGGATGGTTCTTGAATGAACTATGAAGATGGAAGGCAAAGTATGAATGTTGGTACCATTACTGAAGACCTGAATGATCTTTTTCCTCTCACCATTGCTCTGTTGTGATGACAGTGAATCTGACACAAAACAACTGCTTTCTTTTTAACTGATAAAGCTCAAAGGATTTTTCAGTGATTCTTACGAAAAATGGTGTCAAGATGACTAAATGTCTTATCTGAAAATCTAAAAGAAAGAAACTCAATTAGTTCAGTGGGTTTTTTTTTTGGGGGGGGGGTTTAAAGTTAAACATTTTGTGGAATGGATAATTATGCTGTTACACGATTTGGACAATTTTGCTGTAAATAATCAACAGTATATTTTTATTACCATCTATCACTTCCATTATATTGCCAACTAAGACTTGTTTACATTTATATAAGTAATGAAATAATCGTTCTAAGTAACGCGGTTAATCTAAAAACGTGACGAATAATGTGTTGCGCATTTTTTTTTTTTTCATTCATTTATTCAGTTAACGCTTTCTGTGCCGCTGTGGCAACCATTCTTAATATTCCTGTTGTCATTCTGGTTCATGGTGACATTCAAAGCACATTTTTTTTTAAAGCAATTCACCCCAAGAGGTGGGAGTGCCACTAGCACGCAGGGGGTTGCAGAACAAGAATAAAGACTCGTGTTTGAGGAAAGGATACAGAGAAGAACTGGGGAACAAGATCAAGGTATCAGATGTCGATTGACATTACACTTAAATATTTGAAGATTATAGTTATTATGGGGAAGCAAGCAAGAGGAAAGGAGTTCCACAGAGAAAAGAAGCTGTTTGAGTAGAAGAGACGGTTACATGTAACCGTTTCGACAGTGGTGCAATGGCCTACCGGTGCCTTTTGCACCGGGTATGCTGAGGTTGCCCCGTCCTTCCTCCGCCCAATGGTGAAGCCGTTGACCTCTGAGGAGAAGCTCTTACGCCTGGCCCAGCGACTAGCCGTTGGCCGCATGGCAGAAGCTTGTTGCGGAGAGGCGTTCCCCTTCAATAATCGGGTCTAGAAAACCTTCCTTCTACCATCGCACAGTTTAGCGGCCAGGTCGATGCCGTTGACCGTATTGTGGCTGTCGCAGTGTCCATACGGCTTCTTGAAGTCATGTACGAGAGTTTTATGTAGGGCCTGGACCA